>KQ954468.1:0-683287 GCA_001541205.1 Rhodotorula sp. JG-1b | reverse complement strand
AGCCAAGACTTGCCTGGCCCTGCTTGAGGAGCTCAGTGAGACGACTTCCGCGGTTCAAGAGGAAGCGGGTCGAAGCGTCGAGGTCCGAACCGAACTGGGCGAACGCGGCAACGTCACGGTACTGGGCCAGGTACAGCTTGAGCGAACCGGCGACGGCCTTCATGACCTGCGCGTGTCGAAATCCGAGTCCGAGTCTTGGTCAGTTTCTCATTTGCAAACAGGTGTAAAGAGTGTGTTGGGCGCGCAGAGTGGGCTGCCGGGCCGCCGAGGTGCGAAACGGGGAGCCCAGTGAGAAGAGCAGAAAGCGGTCGGCGAACCGGAAACGAACGCCTCGACTTCCGCCCCAGCTCTTGCGCGCGCGGGTTCGTATGCAAGCTGTGCTGGATTGGTGATCGTCTGGCGAGCGACCGTCGCCTCCGAGGCGGTGCGTGAGGCGCTTCGTGGAGCGGGGCGCCCAGCGGCAACCGACTTTCCCCACCACCAGTCAAGGCCAACACCGACCGAAACCGCCCAAAACACACGGAAACCAACGACAAAGAGAAAACGCACCTTGGTCTGGGCGGCGGATCCGACACGCGAGACCGAAAGACCGACGTTGATAGCCGGGCGGACACCCTTGAAGAAGAGCTCGGCCTCGAGGAAGATCTGGCCGTCACTGCACACCCGCGGTAACCCGCGTCAGTCCCAACAAGAACACACAAACAAAGGAAAGAGCAGAAACAAACGTGATGGAGATGACGTTGGTCGGGATGTAGGCCGAGACGTCACCACCCTGGGTCTCGATGACCGGGAGGGCGGTGAGCGATCCGCCGCCGTGCTTGTCCGACAGCTTGGCCGAACGCTCGAGGAGACGCGAGTGGAGGTAGAAGACGTCACCGGGGTAGGCCTCACGACCGGGCGGGCGACGGAGGAGGAGCGACATCTGACGGTAGGCAACGGCCTGCTTCGACAAGTCGTCGTAGATGATGAGGGCGTGCTTGCCGTTGTCACGGAACCACTCGCCGATGGCGGTACCGGCGAACGGAGCGAGGTACTGGAGCGGCGCGGCCTCCGAAGCGGTGGCGGCAACGACGACCGAGTACTTCATCGCGTCGTTCTCCTCGAGCGTCTGCACGAGCTGCGCGACGGTCGAACGCTTCTGTCCGACGGCGACGTAGATGCAGTAGAGCTTCTTCTTCTCGTCCGAAGAGTCGTTCCACCGCTTCTGGTTCAGGATCGTGTCGATCGCGACAGCGGTCTTGCCAGTCTGACGGTCACCGATGATGAGCTCACGCTGGCCACGACCGATCGGGACCATGGCGTCGACCGACTTGAGACCGGTCAACATGGGCTCCGAGACGGAGGCACGCGGCAAGACACCCGGGGCCTTGACCTGGGCACGGCGGCGCTCGGCGGCCTTGATCGGGCCCTTGCCGTCGATGGGGTTGCCGAGAGCGTCGACGACGCGGCCGAGCATGTCGGGGCCGACGGGGATGTCGACAATGTTACCGGTACGCTTGACCGTGTCACCCTCCTTGCTGTGAAACGGGCGCGGAAAAAAAGCGGTCAGTCTTCTCTTGGGTCGGGAGAAAAATCTCCGCCGCTGCGGGACTTACATGCCACGGTCGTTACCGAAGATGGTGACACCGACGTTGTCTGTACGTAGTGTGTATGCAGCATGTCAGCTCGACTCGTACCGGGTGGGAGAGGGCGGGCGTGAGGATCGGGGATTCTGCGATGGACTGACCGGCTTCCAAGTTCAGGCACATGCCGCGGATTCCCGAAGCGAACTCAACCATCTCCTCGGCTGCATATACATAGTTTGCGATCAGATACTGTGGCTGTAGACACGCACCCTACGCGGGACCAGGGCTCGAGGCCAATGACATCCCGCGCGGGTGAGAACGCGTCGCCCCAATCAAAGCGCACCCTGGACATTGCGGAGGCCGTAGACACTGGCGGGATCGGGGCAAGGTCAGCGCTCGAGCGGGCACCGAGACTCTAGACGAATGCAAAGCTCACCGAGCGATACCGTCACCGATGGTGAGGACGCGGCCAGTCTCCTGGACGTCGGCACCGGCGGTCGAGCCCGAGATGCGACTCTCGAGGATGGAGGCGACCTCGGACGCGGCTGTCACACACCTCGCGCGGGTCAGCGACGGTGCTCACTCGCACTCTAGACCCTCTAGCGACTCACCCGGCTTGGCGGTGGCGTACGAGCGCGCGAGGGCCGGGCGCTGCGAGGGGGAGGGTGGGAGCTCGTCAGTGGGCCGTTCGCTGGCTCGCTCGCTCTCGACGACGCGGCCGCGCGCGCGCGAGGGACCAGGACAGGCGTACAGCGGCAGCCTTGGAGGCGAGGGTAGCGAGGCGCAGAGAGCGGTGCATGGCTCGAGCGGGGCGGGACAGGCGAGGCTGGAGCAAGAGGACCGACTGCCGCCGAGGTCGCGAGCGGCGACTTTGGCCGCGCCGAATCGCGAATTACCAAATGCTTGCCTCGCTTAACCTCGCGTCTGTATTCCCCGTCAATACTATGCTTCTCTCTTCCGACCGTCCCTCTACGCACCACACCCGAGTCCAGCTACACTCTGCAGCACCACCGCTTCGGTAAACGCGTTCGGCTTTTTCCAGTACGGCTCTCACCGCCTCGGAACGCCCTCGCGCCCCGCTCGCTTGTCGCTCATATCGATCCATTGCACCACCTCTCGGCATCGACGCACCCTACGCGACTCTAGAAGCGCCTTTCGCTCTTCCAGCGCGCCTGGGCTACGACTAAAGAAGGCCAAGCTCGGGCCAACTTGATGTGACGGCTGGCTCCTCGTCCCGTGTCCTGGACGCGCCGCGTCGACTGCCTGCATCTTGTCATCACAGCTGAAAATGCTCGCTCTTGGTCCGCTCTCTCGCTGCGCTTACGACGCGCCGACGCCCCCGTGCCGGCCGGTCCCACGTGTGGGCACAACTTGAAAAGTCTTTTTTTGCTTGCTCCTTCCGCTCTCACGGCCGCATGCACGAGACCGACGCTTGTCGCGTTGGCAACACCTTTGGCAAGGAGCTGCTCACGCGCTCACGACACGCTTTGATCCCGAGTGTGATGAAATTCTTCTCTCCCGCTCCCGCCTTCCCCAAAAGCGATGAGGGTGGCGGTAGCAGGCTCGTCCTCTCTTTCCACTGCGCGTGACTTTGGCTGCCGCCGCTTGCTCCCTCACCGCTGCTTAGAAGCATACATGCTGAATAGTCGAGCGCTCTGGCGTTACACATCGTGCGGTGTGCTGACTTATGCACTACTTTGCACGCTTTGGATCTGTCACAAGCAGTATCCTTTGCGGCACGAGGTCTCAGGGCCAACTTCGATGGTTGCGGCTTACAAGCACTCACTTACACCGAATACGTGCGCCAAACGCGCCGTACGCTCCTGCGGGCGAAGGAAGAAGAAAGGATCCATTGCAAGGTGCGAAATCAAAGTACTTGACCAAAGGTCAGACGGCCTGCTGGACCACAATCGTCACTGCGCTCAGCATGAAACCGTCCGTGACTCTACACTTACAGCTCGCCGTGAGCTAGTTACGTACCATGCCGACCGTACGTTGGACCGCACGCGCTGGGAAAAGTTTGTGCCCTCGGCACGTTCTCCACTAGTCAAGCATGGCCAGAACGAAGCCATCTCGCATATGCATTCATACACACCCGTCCCTCCCCCTGGCTAGTGTACACAATATGAAAATGCCTGGAGATAGACAGGAGATACGCGGACCCCGCATGGACATGTGAATGAGCTTCTCATCCGGCCCCCTTCAACTCTTCCCTCTCACCACCCCAAGGCGTATAGCAGAGAGATGTCTGCACCACACCAACAGAATCACAACGGCTCGACCGCGAACGGCACCGCAGGCGGGCAGAAGCGCAGGCCGCACCCGCATCACCGCCAGCGCAAACCGAAAGGTCCGAACCAGCAGCAGCAATCAAACGGAGGAGCGCCTGCTGCTCCTGCGCGTGTCGCAGCCACGATGGCCATGGACCTCGACTTGAGCGACGCCAGTACCGTCACGACTCCGTCCATGACTCCGAGGGCAGCGACTCCGACCACCAACTCGTCGACGTTTTCCGACGTCAAGTTTACCGACTTTTTGGCGCAAGGGTTGATCTCGCAGCAGACGGCCAAGGGAATTGCCAGCGGAGGATACGAGTACTGCACCCAGGTCCAGGCGATGACGTTGCCGACGTGCTTGACCGGCGAGGATGTGTGCGTTCTCAGTTTTTCCCTCTCTAAAAATTCCCAGAGCGAGACGCCTTTCTAGCGAGCTGACCGAGAGAGAAGGAAGGCCCACAGTCTCGCCCAGGCTCGTACCGGTACCGGCAAGACGCTCGCCTTCCTGATCCCCTCGATCGAGAACCTCCTGCGCGCGCCGACCCAACCGCCCAAGGGCCAAATCTCGGTCCTCGTCCTCTCGCCGACGCGTGAACTCGCCATCCAGATCGAAGAGAGCGCCAAGACGCTCTTGAGCGGCACTCCGTTCAAAGCGCAGCACGTCGTCGGCGGGACGAACATGAACTCGGAAGTCAAGCGGTTGCAGAACGAGCGGTGCGATTTCCTGATTGCGACTCCCGGACGACTGCTCGACCACCTGCAAAACTCGGGCCTGAAGCAGAAGTTGTCGGGCCTGCGGACGTTTATCTTTGACGAGGCGGACCGCCTCCTCGAGCAAGGGTTCCGCCAAGACTGCGAGCGCATCATCTCGCACTTGCCGCCGCGCCACTCGACTCCGCGTCAGACGCTCATGTTCTCGGCGACGATTCCGCAACAAGTGCACCAACTGAGCTCGCTCGCGCTCTTGCCGTCGCACAAGTTCATCTCGACGATCCCGCCCGACGAGCAAAACACGCACCAGTCGGTCCCGCAGACGACCGTCCTGCCCGACTCGCTCTATGATCTGTTCCCGGTCTCGCTCGCCGTCCTCAAGGAAGAGATCGCCAAACACGGCGACGCGACCAAGGTCATGTTTTTCCTCCCCACCGCGCGCGCGACCGGGCTCGTCGCTTCGCTGTTCAAGCGCATCGGGTTGCAGCAGATGGTCAACGGCTTTGAAGTGTACGAGATCCACTCGCGCAAGAGTCAGAGCGCTCGGAACAGTGCCGCCGAGGCGTTCAAGTCGGCCAAGGGGGGTGTCCTCTTCTCGTCCGATGTGACTGCCCGCGGCATGGACTTCCCCAACGTCACGTCGGTCATTCAGGTCGGTCTCCCCGCCAGCCCGGAGCAGTACATCCATCGGTGAGTCTATCCTTACTCGCCTTTTTGCTTCTCGACAATCCGACTGACTCCGGTTTAACAAAAATCACTCAGCCTGGGACGGACTGCCCGCGCGGGTGGCACGGCCAAGGGCGTCGGGATCCTGGTCCTCGCCCCCTTCGAGACCTTCTTCCTCCGAAAACCGATCGTCAACACCCTCCCCCTGACCCCTCACCCGCCCATCGCCCCCTCCGAGCTCGAAGCCTGCCGCGCCACCTTGGCCAAAGCGATGCCGCTCGTCGGGACGGACGAGAAGAACCAGTTCTACGCGGCGAGTCTCGGGTTCTACAAAGCCTCGTTGAGGGACGCGTTTAGGGGAGATGCGGGCGCGATGGTGCGCGTGTGGAACGAGTTTGCGACGGCGCCGGTCCAGGCGGGCGGGTTGGGGTGCGACCAAGTTCCCGGAAGTACGTCTTTTTCGCAGTCTGGAAGGAGACTTGACAAGGAGCAAGAATGCTGACGGATCCGATCGAACATCCTTTACACACCCAGTCCTCGCGCAGACCGTCGGCAAGATGGGCCTGAAGGGTACTCCCGGTCTCAACATTGTTCGCGAACTCCCCGGAAAGGAAGGAGGAGGAGGAGGAGGAGGTCGAGGAGGTCACGGCGGCGGTGGAGGAGGAAGAGGTGGCGGGCGGGGTGGTCGCGGAGGAGGAGGAGGTGGTCGTGGAGGTGGTCGGGGTGGTCGTGGTCGCGGTCAGTAATGGAAGGCGCGGATCCGGCCACAGACAACGCTCCCGTATATCCTAGAGGACATTTGCATTTACCCTCTTGCCTCAGCAACCAATACTTTCATCTCTGCCTTCGCTTTTTTGCATCTTCTCCCTCTTCGCGAAAGAAAGAAAGAACATTCAGAATATTTCTATAGACGTAGCGCCCTCGAGGAGGAGGATATACTATGAAAGGGCGGTTGCAGCGACCCGCAAGACTGCGCAAGACCCGAATCGATACCGACGACTCGCCGAGACACTTGCTGCTGCTCCTACTAACGGCTACTGCTGCTACTGCTGATGGTGGCGGGGACGCTGAAAGAAAGGACGAAAGGGGATCACGCGTGCCCAGCCAGGGAATGGGAAGGAAGGGAAAGCTGGGGAACCGCGAAAGAAGAAAACCGCCACAAAGAGGTCTCTCTCTCTCTCTCTCGGCCTCAATTGGCGAACCTGTAGACACTCGACACAAAAATCAGCCTCTCGCGCTGCGCGGCGGTGGTGGTGCCAGTAGGTACACCAGTGCAAAAGGTCGAAGCGGGAGGACTCGAGGAGAGACGAGGATGAGACGGAAGGAGGGAAAAGTAACGCAAAGGGAACGTACATGCGTAGGTAGGCGAGGAGCAACGCGCCGGTACCGGACATGACGGCGAACGCGTACTGGAGGATACTGCACGTGCGTGCAATGCGAAGGGCGAAGGGAAGAAGGAGAATCCTTGTCAGAACCCGCTCATTTTCGGAGCGGACCGATACGGGGAGGGAGAAACGGGGGGGGGGGGGGTGCGCGTAGAAAATCGAAAGGTAGCCCCCGCCGACTTACTTGAATTTGACTGCTTCCATCCTGTCGTATCGTGATCGTAATCGTGACCCAGATTGAGGGCGTGCGCGTCAGCAGCGGAAAACAAGCAGGGCAACTTTCGAAAGAGGATCAGTAAGAACTGACGATGCGCGCAAGAGGCCGATCTCGTTCTCTATCCGGGTATCGACTTCGGTCATGCGCGATTCTCGGACGCTCATCTCGTCTCGGATCCGACCCTGTCGATCGCCATTTCCCCGGGCGGTCGGTCAGTCAGCCAGGATCCTCGCTTTTCTGGACCCGAGGAGCAGCAGGGAGACAACCGAAAGGCGCACCTTTTCCAAGTTGAGGTCGAGCCTGACGCCGGCCTGGGTTCTCGAGATTTCTTCTCGGAGGCGTTGTTTGAGTTTTTCAATGTCGCCGAGGAGGCGTTCGTTCTCGGCTTTGAGGTTCATGAAATCGGTCCGTTCCGACAATTCGAGGTTCTGCTTCAGGGCTGCAAAGTCGACCTGCACGCAGGCGGTGGGGGGTGTTTGGGCGTCAGGGGCGTGCGGGGCGTATAGTAGACTGCGTGAGAGATGAGGTGCACCTTTTGACGGTCATGATGCTGCGAGCGGGCGGGGAGGGGAGTCAGCGGGCACTCTCTTACAGAGCAGAGAGGGAGGGTCACAGCGTACCTTGTAGTGCTCTGAGCGCGAGACGAGGTTGGCTTCGAGGTTGTCCATCGACTCTTGGACGATGCCCTCGAGTGCGTCGACGACGCCTTCGGCCTGCTGCTTGGACAAGCCTTGCTCCTCGAAGCGGTGGACATACTCGGCCGAGTCAAAGTAGTCTGCGCGCGCGCGGGTGTCGTCAGCCCTGTATGCAACCCCGAGCAAGCAAGACGGGACGACGTGCGGTGATGAGCGAGGGCGAGAGGGGACGCGTGGAGCGGGGCTGCTCTCCGCGGCAAGGGCCACGGTCGAATGACTGCATGCGGACGGCGGCCGAGTGCGAGCATCCCTCTTGCTGTATGCTCGAGGAGAGCAAGCAGCGTCATCCAGAGTTGACCTTCTCGAGTCTCGCGCAC
Organism: Rhodotorula sp. JG-1b; assembly: GCA_001541205.1. Lineage (NCBI taxonomy): Eukaryota > Fungi > Basidiomycota > Microbotryomycetes > Sporidiobolales > Sporidiobolaceae > Rhodotorula > Rhodotorula sp. JG-1b. Next base: position 675,455 of record KQ954468.1, on the reverse strand, counting down.
TCACTCGACTCGCGCTGCTCCGTGACGAGTGTAGAGTGGTGTTGGGCGATGCATGCACTCGAGCTCTAGTCTGCAATGGAACTCGAAATCACCGGTCCAGTCCTCAAGCGTCAGTTCCCTCTCTCTCCGGATAGACACTCACTCACTCTCCCCTCGACCTGACTCGACTCGACTCGACGCAGACTTTCGGAGCGCGTTGACGTGCCTGTCGCGACTCGGTCAAGACCTCGATTTCACCTGCACAGAGCAGCGACTGTCGGTCTCGACCGTCAACAGCTCGAGGACCGCGTTCGGCATCGTCCATTTCTACCCTTCCTTCTTCACGAGCTACTCGCCCCTTCAAGCCACGCCAAGCGACGAGGGCGACAAGTTCAGGTTCAGCGTAAATGCAAAGGTGCCCTACCTTCGCCTTCTCTCATACCCTGCACTGCACTGCACTGACACCGGACTCGACTTGGCACCCAGTCCCTCCTCTCGACGCTGCGCCCCCGCTCGGCCAACACGGTCGAATCCTGCACCCTCTCGGTCCACGATTCAGACGACAGAAACCACCACGAACCGGGCGTAGACTCGGGAGAATGCAGAATCATCGTCTACCTCCATTGCCAACACGGTCAGTCTCTCTCTCTTGCTTCCCCTTTTTACTTTTCGCAAATGGTTCTGACCCCCGCCGCCTCACTTTGGCCCCACTCGACCTGGCTGGCTGGTAGGCGTTCGCAAAAAGCACAGCTTGACCTACAGTCAACCGGCCATCCAGTCCTGGGCTCGCTTCGACCTCAACGCCGCCCCGTGCCATTGGTCCGCCTCCTCCCGCGTCCTCAAAGACTGGATGACCCACTTCCATGAACGAGCCAGTTCCGGTACCGGAGGAGGAGGTGGAGGTGGAGGAGGAGCAGGAACGGACGAAGTGACGTTCTATTGCGCGAGGCAAGAGTGCCGACTCAGGAGCTTCAACGACGTCGACCGCTGTGAGTTTTTCGACAACCCTATTTACACGATGTAACGAGAACCCCCCCCCCCCCCCTCCGACTGACTTTGCCGTTCAAACCGCCACCACCGCTGCACACAGCTGGACCGACCAACGACGTATTCATGACTCGCGCGCTCTCGACCGAAGTTACGGTCGACACGGCCGACTTTGACACGTACCACGTCCCGTCCCCACCCTCCTCCTCCTCCTCTCCTTCTTCTGCTTCGGGTGTCCGAGTGGTGACGTTTGCTCAGAAAGAGTTCAAGGTCAGTGTCCTCACTTAGTCCTCCCTCCTCACTCGACCCTCCGCCAGAGCGAAGGAAAAGAAAAGACCAGGCTGAGAACCGATTGTGCTTATGCACCACGGCCCTCAACCCGGCAATCTTGCACCCATCCCATCCAACCCGCGCCGCCCCGATCAAATCCAACAATTCCTTCCCGAGACAGGCCATCATCAACCTCGCCGAACCTCTCCAAGTCCCCCTCACCGCCCATTTCAGCACCGGCGGCCGCCCCATCATGTTCTCCTTATCCGCGAACGATCCCTCCCGCGGCGGCGGCGGCGGCGGCGCGTCGTCCTCGTCGTTCGAAGCCAAGTTTGTCATTGCGACGACCGATTTCGATTCCGGAGGTTCCGGAGGCGGGGACGCGGATGGGATCAAGCGCGAAAAGAGTGAGAGCGTCGCGCGGCAGCAACAACAGCAACAGCAACAGCGGGGTCGAACGGGAACAGATGGGTCGATCAATCATCGTCGCGGAGGCGGCACTCCCTTGTTCAACGCTCCGACTCCTTCTCCCGCTCCTGAGGGAAAGGGTAAAGCGCGCCCACTTGCAGAAGAAGACGAGTTCGACGCCGCGTTCGACGACGACGCCGATCTCGACGACGCGTTCTTTGCCGATCTAGACCGCGCGACTCAGCAAGCCATGTCGCAGGTACAGGCTCAGACGCAGACGCAGACGCGGCCGACGACGACGGGGACGACATCGACCCTCGCTTCAGAAAAACAACAGCAGCAGCAGCCGTCCGAGGAGGAGGGGGAGGAGGGGGACGTCCAGTTGCGATCGGGAGTGGGCAAAGATTTTGGCGGCACGGCGGCTTGGAGTGCTGCGGCGGCGCCTCGGTCTGATGATGGTCGTGGTGGTGACGGCGACGGACGGTACGGGCGGGAAGGCGCAGAGGAGCACGCGAACGGTCACGATCACGATCACGAGCCCGACACAGGTGGCGGCGTCGGCGTCGGCGTCGGGGAAGGAGGAGAAGGAGGAGGAGAAGGAGGAGGAGGAGGAGGAGGAACCGCCGCCGTACTCGTCGGCGGACACGACGACTTCGTCTGGGAGGACCCGGCAGGAGGAGGAGGCGAGACGCAACTCGGACCGACGCAAGTGATCAGGGACGACGACGACGGCGGCGGCGGAGAAGATGGATCGGGGGGACGTGCCGCCGACGACGACAGCGGCGGCGAGGGTCGGCGGTCGGTCAAGAGAGTGAGTCTTCCTTGTCTTTCCAAATGTCTAAGCCAGGGCTCGAGGGGGATCGTTGACGTCCAGATGCCTCGCTCCCAAAAAAAAAAAAACAGGCCAGGTGGAACTTGCTAGGGGATGGCTAAATCGCTGGAGGAGAGCTTCTCTGATCCAGACTTTTTTGTGCATCGTTTCCATGTGAATGTCGCTTGTTGTTATATGCACACACGTACGTTACACACCGCAAAGATGATATCGCGAAGAAGGGGGGGGGACTGTGATACGACAAGAAAAGAAGGAAGGCAAGAGAGAGAGAGAATCCTGTATAAGTAAAAGAAGCGAGAGGAGATCCAATATCCCATATCCCGATCCAAGCGCCGGCCGCATCCGATCAAGCTCCGAGGGCATACTTGCCCTCTGTGCGAAACAGTTCCCAGATTTTGGCGCCGAGTTTGCCCTTGATGCCCCTCGTCCCCCCATCGTCGAGCTCGGCAAACACGTAATCCTCCGCCTTCGCCCTCTTCACCTTTTTCGGCTTGCCCTTGCCCTTCCCATTGTCGCCAAGGACGACGTCGGACTCGACGAGGTCGAGGCGCCGATTCTCGGCCTCGACTTCGGCCTCGTGGCGTTTCGTATCCTCCCAAAACGCGCGCGGCGTCTCCCACCTCCCGAGGAACTGCACCGCCTTCTCGGCGCCGACGCCACTGACGCGCTGGATCATGCTCGCCCACTGAGTGCGCAACGTCAGAGCCGCGTCGGGACGGTTCAGGGCGCAGAACGACGAGTAGGTCGTCAAGTGAGGAGTGGCAGGTTGGGTCGAACGGAGGTGCTGCTGCAGCGAGAGGTACGTCGAGCGGTCGATGCGGTTGTCGGGAATGATGTGCAGATCTTGCGACTGCGGTGGAGCGGTAAGGGACAGTCAGTCACTGGCTTCGAGGGGAATTACCATCTCCACCACGACAGGGCCCACCTCGTAGATCTCGCACATGACTTGGGTGCGCTTGCGGAGGTAGCTGATCGTGTCGGCAATGTTGGCCGACTCATGCACGTAAAAGCCGTCGTTGACTTGCAACTGCGACTTGGACGTCCAGATCTGCTTGCCGAACCTCTCGTCTGTGGATCGAAAGGAAATTTGTTAGGAATCAGGCGCTTCCGCGAAGGCTAGACTCGACTAGGCAACGGGCAGCGACTGACATTGCGTCGCGACATCGTACTTCTCGATGAGGTAGATTCGATGGGTGATGCCAGAGTCTTTCAGGCGGAACTGTCAGGCGATAAACAGGGTCAGCAAGCGTGTCGAGGGAAATGTTCTCGAGTCGTAAACCAATAGAGGCGCACCTTCTGGCCGACGTAGCGACCATCAATGATGGAGCTGCACAAATCGTCGAGCCTCTTGCGTTCGACAATCGCGTTCAAGACGACGTCGTCCGCCCCAGTCGGCCGCTTCGTAACCGGATCGACTCTCCTCGCGACCCAGATCATGTCTCCGAGGGGCATCATCTTGCCGTCGACGCGGACGCCTTCGCGCTCCATCTTCTCGCACAACTCGACCCGTTTGCCGGCTTCGCGAGTCCCTTCGCGCGAATCGACGATGAGGTACACCTGGAAGGAGCCCCGAGGCCAGACGATCGGCGCAAAGGGAGTATGCACATACGGCGCAGCCGAGACGTGATCGCGTACGGGATCGAGCGGGTGACGGTTGACGATGGAGGCACGTCCGTTCGAGCCCGGGCGAGTCAACGCAGGCGTTTCGAACGACGCCTGCAGCGGGTTTTCGGACGACGTTGGACCCGTCGCGCGAGGCGCGGCGGCCAAGATGTCGGAAGCAGAGAGACGCGGCCGCTTAGGGCTCACCGACGGCTCCGTCGTGACCGGCGCAGGTCGGCGCACGGGACCGGAAGCCTGCCCCACCCCCATAGCCGTGGACGCGGAGGTGCCGGCGTGAGGCGAAGACGAAAGCGCAGGTCCGCCGTCCCTGAAGCGAGCCAAGATGTCCGAGACGTTGGCGACCCCGCGCGCGGTGCCGTTGTTCTTGTTCGAGGTCGAGCCGTCTCCTCCTCCTCCTCCAAGGATCCGTACCGCCGTCGGCGGCGCGTACATGGCGCCTTTCGACGACTTGGTGGGCGCCGTGTAACCGCCGAGCAAACTCGCGACCGGATCGTCCGACGGTGCGGCGGCCGCCTTCCTTGCCGTGCTCTCGCTCGGCATCGCGCGCTTGTCCGGGAACCCGGGCGCAGGGTCGTTGCTAACACGCTCGCGCATGTAAGCACTCTTGGTCATCCCGCCCGGGAGTGGCGTCGGTCGGCTCAAGGCCTCGACTTTTTTGAGCCCGCGGACGATCGGATGCAAGTCCTGCGCGACACGGTACTCGATCCGGAACAGGAGGTCGCCGTCGTCGGTCTGAGAGACTTCGGCCTCGTCGCGCTTCAGGGTGCGGGCGTTGTCTGTCGCGAGCAGGTCAGTCAGCTTCGTACTTTCCTTGAACTCGCTCGGAAGCAGGATTGGTTACCTTCCGTCAGATAGTAATAGCCGAATGCCGAGTCTGCGCGTAACATGCGCGATCAGGAGGACGTTCCCGAAGGTCTCGCGATTGCGACTTTAGGGATAGGGATGAAGCACGCACCGACGTTCTTGATCGCCGGCGCCTCGCTCGGCCTCGGCGGCGTGACCGCGTACAAGCCCATCGCGGCCTTGCGAGCGTCTAAGATCGCGCTACCGCTCGCAGTCCTCGCTGCATTCGCCGAACTAGTCGTCGCGCCGGTGCCGCCACAGGGAAGGTCGACGGCGGCAGTAGCAGCTGCTTCCCTCTTGCTGAGTTCGATCGCAAGCCGCATCTGCTCGGGGTATTGCGGGTCCTCCTCTTCGTCGCCGTACGGATCGTTCGCAGCAGCAGCAGCAGCAGCAGCAGTCGTGCCATCTCCGGAGCGCATACGAATGTCGCTCGTAGTTGCACCACCGCCGAAGAGGTCCGGCGTGACTTGCCGTCGCCGAGGTGCCGCAACGTGAATCGAAGTGTTGCGCAATACTGAAGGTCCCGAAGTCGAAGCGCCGAGAGCGGTCCCCAAACCTGGAAAGTAGGCGTCTTCGTCACGCTCGTGTCGCGCTCTGTTGCCGCTGCCACTGCTGCCATGACCCGATGCACCGCTCGCGAAGCGGTCGGGGCGAGGTGCGCTCCCGCGCGCTGGCATCCCGGAGGACGAAGAAGGATGTCCTCCTTCCTGTCCGGTCGAGCCGAGTGACGAAGAAGGCAAGCGGACGTGCACTTTGAAGCCCGCCGAGGGGGCGAGTCGTTCTGCGAGGGCGTAGCCGGCTGGCGTGAGCGCAAATTTGGCTGGCCGTTTGTTGTCCGAGACCGCGAGATCTTTCGAAGTCACTGTTTCCGAAAGCCCGTCAACTGCTCAGCGTGACTGGCAGGTGGAAAAAAAAAATCGCGGGAAACAGACCACTCACGCGTCTTCATGCCGCTCCACGCGCTGTAGGTAAAGCCCTGACCGCCTTGCGCCTGCCCTCCGCGATTCGCCGTACCCGTATCGAACGGCGTGGTCGAGTACTCTTGCCCGTCGTCCATGATCTGCTGCTTGGTGATCCACGTCTGCCGTTCCTCGAAAGAGGCGTTCTTGTACAGGGCCAAGAGGATCGCGTACGCGCCGCTGTTTTGGCGTGGGATGTACTCGCGAGATTTGGCCTCTTTCGGAGCAGAAGCGCCTTTGCCCTTCTTGTGGCCTTTGTTGTTGCCAGAGCCACCAGCCGGTGCATCGTCTTCGTCGTCCATCTCGTTAAAGATATGCCCGTCCGGGTGTGCGTTGAAAGTGAGTCCGGCGGCGGCAGCGGCGGCGGGCAATCCTCCGACGGCCTTGCTGAGTCGCTGTCGACGAGCTTCCCGCGCGTCGACTTCGTCGTCCGAGTCGGCGCGAGCTTTCGCCCTCCGCTTGGCCGGTGCTGCTTTCGGTGCGGCCGCCTTGACCTTGCGAGGCGAAGCCGGTCCAACTGGCCCGAAAGACGAAGAGGAGCGCCATCGTCAGTCCTCGCGCTCTTACGATCCTTGACGGCGGTAGAAAACCGAGACAACCCACCTCGATCGGGCATAGGGAGGCCTTGACTGTCGCATTGCTCCTTGACCTTTTTGACGAGGTGAGCGACGATTTTCGGACCGACGCCGTTCAGCTGGAGTGCCTGTTCCGGGTGCCGGAACGTGATCGGACAGCTCCGGAGTGAATGAGCTGCCTGTTTTTGCGTATATGCATGTATCCTGGGTCAACTCTTGTACAGGAACAAGGGTTTGACGTCGAGAGACTCGCCTTTTTGTAGGTCTGAGCGGCCTTTGACGACGCTGCTTCGGCCTGATCGACGAGTTCCTGTACCCAGTCGACCCAGTCCGGGTTCCCTGGCTGTACTTTCGGCATCCCTGCCGCTGTCCTGACGGCTGAAACGAGACGAGTCGGCGAGGATCGCTGCGCCGGGTGGAGCGGACCGTTCGACCTCGAGACGCGGCCGCCCGAGTGGCGCGTGACGCGCCGTCTAGGTTCAAGATGGCGCCAAGAAGCTCGCTGTACCGGCGTATGCGTGTGAGAGGGTGAATGAGCCAATGTCAATCCTGAACTCGCTCGAGTTGCTCGTCCGCGGACTCCGTTCGGAGTTTAAATTAAGGGTTCTTCTCGAATAGGCTTACGTACAGAGATGCGCGGCAACTTCTCTATACTCTTACGCTGCACCGAGTGCGACCCCGAGGATGTGTAGAAACGACTCGAGTCTGGAAACTTTTTTCGCCGGTGTGCAGTGACCCTTGGCTTGGCAGCTGCGCGCTGCTTGCATACTCTGGAGCTGACAGTAAAGATGGCGCCTACCGAAGTGGATCTGGACCAAGTGTACGCGTTCACTGTCAACCTCGCCAAGGAGGCAGGGAAGCGCATCCTCGAAGGATCCGCAAAGAGGACTTCGCACGCAGCGAGCGTCGACAACCCAAACACCAAGAAGAACCGCGTGGACCGTGAGTCGCACGCCACGCCAGCCTGTGCACGGAGGTTCTTGGAGCTCCCTGGACCGCCCGCTGCGACGGTCTCTCCGTTGGTGTCGACCCCCACATGATGCACCTCGAGCGAGTCGGTGTCGTCCCTGGTGCATACAGGGGTCCAGCATGCAGCAGACAAGGACTGAAACCGAGTGCCCTCCCTGCCGCAGTGGTCACCGAGACGGATCAGGCCGTCGAAGCCTACATCAAGGACTCGATCGCCCAGACTTATCCCGACTTTCGCTTCATCGGCGAAGAGAGCTACGCAGGCGGCGAACGCGTCGAGCTGACCGACGAGCCGACTTTTATCGTCGACCCGATCGACGGGACGACCAACTTTGTGCGTTCGTGGCGTGGCCACGCAGCGAGGCAGGAAATCCGTACTGACTGCCTGGCCGCTTGCAGGTTCATGGCCTCGACTTTGTGAGCGCCGCTCCCGGAGAAGCGAGTTCAATGTCCTGTTGCTAACGAGCTCCTCCGCAGGTCTGCTGCAGTATCGGATTCACGTACAAGCAGGAACCCGTGATCGGGTACATCAGTTCGCTCCGCCCTCTGCATTCAAAGCGTCGCACAGCATTAACAAGCCGAGTTTTCAATCATACAGGGTCATCTACAACCCTTTCCTCGACAAGCTCTACTCGGCGCAAGAGGGCAAAGGCGCCTGGCTGAACCAGACCACGCGCCTGCCCCTGACACACCCTCACCCGGCTCCGCTCGCCTCGCTCGGAGACGCCGTCATCGGTGTCGAGTGGGGATCGGATCGCAGCAAGGCCATCATTGAGAAGAAGGGCAAGATGTACATGCGGCTGGCCGGAGACGGCAAGGAGATCGAAGGAGGCGTGATGGCGCACTCGCTCCGAAGTATCGGGTCAGTCTCGGAGCCGCTTGAGATCACTTGGGAAGAGATCGTCCCCGTCAATCTTGATCCGTGCTGACTCGCGCAAACGTCCTTCCCAGCTCTGCCGCGCTCAACTACTCGTACGTCGCCGCCGGTCAGCTCGACCTGTACTTTGAGATCGGGTGCTGGTCATGGGACGTCTGCGCCGGTACCATCATTGCTCGCGAAGCCGGTGGCAAAGTCTACGGTACGCTCGCCCGCGCTCATCCCCAGCCGAATAGGTCGACCCTGCGCCCGAGAGAAAAGGGGGTCTGCTCATAACGCTCATTTGCCTCTTCCATCTCTCGCCCGCACGCAGGGCGTGGCGGCAAGCCGTGGAAACCTCAAGACTTGATGGGACACCATTTCTTTGTCGTCCGCGCGATCGCGGACGCGGCCGATGGCAGCGAGACGGGCGAGCAGGCTCAGGACCGGATCGCGAAAGAGTTCTTTGCCGCCGCAGAAGACTGGGACGCGTAGAGAAGTATTCCATGTTGGGTTTCATGTGCGGTCACGCAAGCGTACAGAGACATTTTGCTGGCGCGCACTGAAGATGGATGGGGGCGAGACGGGCCGTCGGAAGCGAGAGCTTTATCGCCGTCGGCCTCATTCGGCTCCACTCCACTTCGCTATCTGCCCCACCAGCAGTCTCCGCTCCCTCCCATCTCGCGCAACTACACCTCTGCTGCAACCTCTAGACCGGTATGACCTGGGACGAAGACTTGACGATCCCGGCTCTCCGCGAGTCGTACGCCAGCGGCACGACCACGCCGTCCAAAGTCGTCGAAACCGTCCTCCGGCGGGTTGGAAAATACGCTCGGAAAGACCCGGCAGTCTGGATCGACGTCGTCTCGGCTTCGGATGCTCTCGCTCGAGCCAGGGAACTCGAACAAGCCTATGATGGCAAGGAGGAGAAGCCGAGGTTGTTCGGAGTTCCGTTCTCGGTCAAGAACTCGATCGACATTCGAGGGTTCAGGACGACGGTCGCTTGCCCCTCGTTTGCATATACGGCACAAGAGACGGCACCCGTCGTGCAGCGGTGTCTCGACGAGGGTGCGATCCTCATCGGGACCACGAACCTCGAGCAGTTCGCAACGGTGCATTCCGCTGCCCTTTTTTCTCTCTCTCGTTGTGAGCCGCGCTGACGCTTTCCGCTGCCTTCGGACCGGATATTGCAGGGCCTGACGGGTCATCGCAGTCCGTACGGGACTCCCCGGAGCGTCTTCGACCGCGAATACACCTCCGGCGGCAGTTCGTCCGGATCTGCCGTTTCAGTCGCGGCCAAGCTCGTCTCGTTCTCGATCGGGTCCGACACCGCCGGAAGTATCCGCCTCCCAGCAGTGTACAACGGGCTCATCGGTTTGAAACCGACCATGTATTCGGTCTCGACTCGAGGGGTCGTGCCGGCTTCCAAGACGGCGGATTGCGTGTCCGTTCTTGCGACGACGGTGAGCGACGCACGGGCCGCGCTCGAAGTCATCCGCTGGTACGACGAAGAAGACACCCTCGCGAGGCCGTACAGCGTCTTTGACCACCTGCCCACTTGGCCGGATACGATTCGTTTCGGGATTCCGCCGGCCAAGCTGCTGGCCAAGCTCAGCGAGCCGTATGCCCGAGTGTGGCAGCAGGTTCTTGCGAATTTGCGCGATCCCGAGAGCGGCATGAGCCAGTCAGATTTCGACTACTCGCCGTTCGAGGACGCGAACGCAATCATGTATGGCTCGTAAGTCGGTACATTGGTCGACGGAGCGAACGGAAAGTTTGGCGGCTGACCACAGCTCTCTTGGATCATACAGCTCGTTCGTCACCCAGCGACTCGTTTCGTTCGACGATTACCTGAAGCAGCATGGCACTTCCCAGCTCCACCCCGCCGTCGCCGCCATCTTCGAAAAGTCGAAGGGGTTCACCGCGGTTCAGGCATACCAAGACCAGTTCAGGCTGCTCGAATACAAGCGACGCGTCGAGCACGAGTTCCGCGACCACCTCGACGTCTTGATCGTCCCGACGACGGTCCGGCATTGGAAGGTTGAGGAGGTCGACGTCGATCCGCTCGGCCGCAATTTCCAGCTCGGCGAATTTACCCAATTCGCGAACCTGGTCGACTTGTGCGCGATCGCGATTCCGGTCGGATCATGGATCAACGAAACAGGCCGAGCGATGCCGTTTGGGATTACGCTGCTCGCGCCCGCGGGACGAGACGAGCCTCTGATGCAGCTGGCTGAGCGTCTCCTGCCGAATCTGCCCAAAACAGCCACCACGGACAACTTGTAGAACAAGACAAGCAAGCCTGTCACTTCCGAGGTCTGCCACCTAGAAAGCGAGCGTTGCCACTACCTCTGCGACCAATAGACTGCCCGCCCGAGTCTTGGAGTGCGATCGCGCCGTCTGACAGCACTAGGATCCACATATTCCCGTTTTGTTCCATGCCTTGCTTCGAGCATGCTGCTACTCATCCGACTATCCATTCTCTTCTCGCTTTGCCCGATACGTCCGCACGATCGATCCAATTGGGATGATGAGCACTGCTCAAGGGGATTGTCAGTAATGACGTCGGCACCCGACCCAGTGACATGGACGTACTCAGGATCGAGAACGTCGTCCCGAACGACCATCCAAACTCGAGGGAAGCAAGCAAGTTAGCTTGTCCCGCGGCGAACCAGATGTAAAAAGTCGCAGCGAACCAGACCACCCATACGAGTAAAGAGGCGCCGAAAACGAGTTTTTGCGAGCCGTGGTACTCGGCCGTCGATGTCCGGCCGAGGCACTTGGCGGAAGGGTCGAGCAGATTCATAATGGACATTGCTGCAAGTAGGACCTGCAAAGCGGTCTGGGTACACTGGGCGCTCAGCAAACAGAAAAAGGGGAAAGAAAGCTCACGATTGCCAGGATCATGAAAAGCGTGTTCTGCAGCGCACTCAGGTCAGCTATTTTCAAAGAGAGATCGGCGGATGACCTACGGCGTAGACGACAAGTAGCGCCACGTTCCCTGTAAAGAAAAGAAAAAAGAAGCGTGAGTAGGCAGATCGCGATTTGACGGGACAACGTCTGCTCACCCAAGCCCGGGGTGCAATTCGGTTGCGCCAATCTGACGAGCGTGTCGCCTGTCGCCCCGCCCAGGATCGTCCTCCAGTAGGCGAATGCCCATGTGATGAGACTGAGGAAGAACCCAGCGAGCAATAGCATTTGTGACGTAGTGATGGTGTCCGGCGAGTCAAGTCCAAAGAGGCTCGGATCCTCCTGCACAACCTCCTCAATACGGGCTCGTCGGCGGTGTCCACTTTCCTTGAGCAGCTCCTTCTCGTCGTCGCTGGACGAGCTGTCCGAACGCGAATGATGATGCCGCTTCCGCCGCCGAGGGTGATGTCGGTGTTGCCCCTTCTCGAGATGGCTCAATACGGCGTTGACCATATCCTGAGCCTCTCTTGATCGCTCTTCCGGAGACTTGCGGCCGGTCACTGCCCATGGCGGACTCAGAGCTGTCCAGTATCCAAGCGCGGGTGAGTCACTTTTAAGAGCTGAGCGAGATGTTCAGGCCAAGCTCACCGATTGCGGTTAGGGGGATGAGACTGGAGAATGCGAGCAAGAGCGCGTAACCGGCGTGGAAAAAGTCGAGCTCGCCGGACCCTGTGAGCGTGTAACCGACGAGCACGATCTGTCAAAAAAGCAAGGACGCGGTCAGCATCGATCGACCGACGGCAGGCGTAGCAGTAGCTCACCGCGTAGGCATCCGCTTGTATTAGAGTGTTGAGCAACGTGACCGGTGCGGACGACGGCGCAATCGCAATCGCAGCAATGGAGGCAAGGGTGGTAAAGGCAAGCGAGATGTGACCAGCCAGCCCCGAGATGCCAGTATTCGGACAGATGCTGTGGCGTGGTGGCTCAGTACAGATCGTTCAAGTCTGAAATCCCCCATATAGAGCTCACCCACAACAGACCCCGTCGGCGGGAGGAGAGAGGCAGTACTCGGCGACCTTGACGTCCGGACAAAGCGCGGCAAAATTCGTGTCGGCAAACATGCCATGTGGGCAGGCAATCAGCAGCGGGGTCCTAGATGGTATAGCACTACGGAGGAGGAAGAGAAGTGATCTGCATCGCCTGCGAACGGATGTCGAGTCGTCTCAGCGCAGACTCGGACAAGCCGCGGAGGAGGGGGACGAGAACCGTGCGCAGCGCGGTGCGGTATGTAGCAACTCGAGTCGAAGCGGCAAGACGATGCTGATATTTCATCACGTTGCATATGACCCTGAGACCTTCGCAGAGTTTCCCTTCTCACTTGTCGAAATGCTGCGGTTCCTCCCAAAGTCAGCCGTTTGAGAGGCGGCCCCGAGAGAGAGAGAGAGAGACTCACCAAAGTCCACGTAGACAAGAGCCGGCGGTTGTGCACCTCCTCTGCCGACAATCCCGGCGTGCCGTACGTCAAGGGCGCGAGGAAGACAAAGCCGGCGATGATCAGCGCGTTCGCGATCACGAACGCGAGTATCATTCCCTTGCCGACGACGGCGCGACTGCGCGGCCTCCTCCGCGTTCTGAGGTCCGCAACCGACACCGGGTAGTTGATCGTGTCGCCGCAGAAGAGGAACGAGAAGACGACGCCGGCGACGAGGGCGGTGATGAGGTGGGCGGGCAGGTAGTGGTGCAGGAAGAGCTGGCGCGACATGGTGAAGAAGGGAAGGTAGTGGTACAGCCAAGCGACGAGGAAGAACCCGCCAGTGTTGTACAGGCGGTTCCGCACGGCTGTACGGGCTCAAGGTCAATACCGAGACTTTTTGACCGACGAAAGCTTTCACTCACGTGTCGGGATCGGTTCCAGGCCGCGACGCTGGGCAAGCTGGTCGGCTGCAAGGATGCCGATAAAGACCGACGACGCCATGATGCAAATCCACCAGCTGACAATGTTGCCGATGAGGTAGACCTGCTCGCGCGTTTCCGCCCGTCCGGTCCAGAAGCTGATCCCGCTCAGCAAGAACGGCCAGTTGATCGGGCCGGACGCGTACGGGTGCGAGTCGGTAAGGCCGGCGTTGTGCTGCAGCATGAGGAGCTGGAGCTCGAAGAACTTGCGGAAGAAGCTCATCTTGGCCGGTTGGCGCGGCTCCTTCTTGGGACGAGCGAGGTCGACGGGCTTGCCTGCCAAGACAGAATGACCGGTCAGAGGGAACACACGAGTGTTTGGCAAGAGAGGTGACCTACTGGGGTCGGTTATAATCTCGTCCGCGAACCAGAAGGTCGTCCGGTCCTTGAGATTCTTGTTGCCGTTGACCTCTTGCTGCTTGAAGGCCCATTCCGGCAGAGGCGGTTCGACGTGAGTCCACATGGCGACGCGAGTCGGGACATGGACCAGCTGGAAGTAACCCGACTTGGTCATCCACTGCTGGCCGGCGTGCGCTTCGTCGATCTGCAGCTCAAACTGGACGTCGCGCTTGCGGATCTCGCACTCTTGCTCGTTCGCGCAGGTACCGTCCCACGTCGTGAATTCCGTGTTGGTCGCCATGGTCGTACTGGCGACGTCGTGCGTCATCAAGGTTGTGTTGGTCCCGACGTGGCGGAGGGTGATCACGTCGCCGTGGCGGACGATGCGCCCTCTCCCGGAGGGCGGGACCTCGCGGGTCGGTTCTACGATCCAGTAGTTGTTGGTGTCGTTGAAAGGGTAGCCGGTGACTTGCTGGCCGGCCGAAGAGATGCGGCCGTCGTCGTACTTGAGAGGGTAGCGCTCCGGATGAGAGTGCAGGAAAGCTTTCGTTCCCTTGTGCTTGATCGTGAGCGTGTCGTAATAGCGGATTTCTGTCGATTGTGAAATCGTCAGCCAAATGACCTCGAACCGCGTACGGCACGGGCGACTCACCCTCGGCCAGAGCGGTCAACGGGCTATCCTGCAGAGTCTGCTGGAATGCCGGACTCATAAAGTCGTCGCCGGTGCCCGACTTGGTCAAGACGGTAAAGTGCACCCAGAACCAGAAGAGGTAGACCACCGCCGGGACCAAGATGAGGCCGACGGCGCGGGCGGCAAAGTGGCGGTAGAATTGTTTCTGTCGGGAATACGTTCACCGTCAGTATGCGCACTGGCAGAGCAGACGTCTCTGACGGGGAGCTTACGATCGTGAGACCACGCTTGACATCGAGGAGGTTCCAGAGGTCGACCGCGACCGCCGTCCCGACGGACAAGAACGCAAACAGGCCGACCATCTTGCACGAGATCGTCAACGAGAGGAAGACGCCGGTCAAGGTCATCCAGGTCCACCAAGGTCGGGTGAACTCGCTGATGAGGACGTATAGATCAGTGCTGCACTTCGTGTGTGCAAAAGAGGTGTATAAAACACGGCGCACGAATAGCGGAGCTTGTAGAAGCGGATGTAGGAATAGAAGGCGAGCGCCATGAAGAGGATCATTGGCGCGTCCAGGAGGATCAAGCGAGTCTGACCGACGTGCGCATTGTCTGTCGGAGGGAGCAAAGGCTCAATATAATGAGGGGCGCGCGCGTGGGACGAGACAGGGCGCAGCTCACCGAAGAGCACCAAACTCGCGCTGAAAAGTCCGACGATGCGAGGGTAGCCACTCTCTCGCATGATGGCATAGACGACGGCGGGAACTGCGCTTCCGAGCAAGGCGGGCAGGGTGCGCATGCCGACGTAGGGCACCTTGTTCTCGATGTACGAGTCGCCAATGTTTTCGAACTCGAACTGTCCGTCGAAGCCGACCAGCCACCCTTGGAACGCCAGCAGAAGCTTGGCTCTGTGCACGGGAGAGACAGGAGTATCAGCACAACGGACGGGGCGGTAGTGAGCGGGTCAAGGTACTCACAGTGGCGGGTGCACATCGAAGAAGTATTCCCTTCGGAGGTAGTACGCCGCGAATTTCCCAAAGTGGACCTCATCGAAGCTGTCATTAGCGCTCGCGTCAGCTCTCCTTGACCGTTTACAGCTCAGTGTCCGAACGGCGGTCTCCTCACACGACGGCGGCGGGGTGGTCGATGTGGTGGAAACGAAACGCGGCGGCGAGCAAAAAGACGCAAGCGAACACGGCCCAATCGACCTTGCTCCGCGAGGGCTGCACATCCTCCGAGGCCTGTCACGCATGTTATTGATAGCGTCAGCAGGGGCCTCCGAACAGCGAGGCAGAGGGCCACTGCGACGGGTCGACACGCGCCCCACTACGTGCTGCAGTCTACGCCTGCCGACGCACCGGATCGATAGCATAGCCTCGATCGTGCTTGCCGAATCGCTCATCAGAACGCTTCTCCAGCCTGTCGTGCTTGGCGAGCGAGTCGCCGCTCGCTGTCACCGTCACCGGTCCGCTGCTGGGCGAGACGGTGGTTCCTGCTCCCGTCGCCGGCTTGCGATGGAGGAGCTTGTCGCGCTCGGCGAGGGCAGACTGCTGCTGCTGCTGCATGGCTACCGGAGCCGGAAGCAACCAAGCCAGATCGTAGACGCTGCGAAAGGAGGAAACCTTGGCCTTGCACATACCGCGTCAAAGAACACAAGAAAAGGGTGATGTTGCGCAAACTAAAGACCTTGCAATCCAGTTCCAAGTCTATATGCGATAAACCACCACTACTGAGCTCATTTCGGTACCCAGGAAACGAGGGCATAACCATATGCGGGAAACTAATACACGCGCCGCCGCGGGAAAGAGTGATCGCGCGCGCGCGCGCTTCATGCAATCTGCTGACCGTTGACCGGCGCGCCGTTGGTGACAATGTCCTGCTCGCCCTCGTGGCCGCGGATCTTGTACACGCGGCGGTGCATCGAGTCGAGGTGGTGCAGGTAGTACGCGCCCTGGCGAATGTCCTCGACCCGTCCGGTCGGCGTGTAGTCGGTTGCGTCGTGCTTCTCTTCCCGGAGCTGTTGATCCCGTCCACGGCAACCCGGGGTCAGTTTCGAACGTCTCTAGAGTACCAATGGAAAGGAACAGAGAAACGGACCTTGAGCGCGGCGACAAACTCTTCGCATGACCGGACCTGGTTCTGCTCGAGCTGCTCCTGGAGCTTGAGGCGTTGGTGGATCTCGGACGTGTCACCCTGGACCCGGAGGGTGAAGAACGAAGCCGCGAGCCCCGAACCGTACGAGTACATGGCGATCCGCTTGCCCTGCAGCTTAGAGGGCTCGACCGCATCGAGGAGCGAGGCGAGGGCGCCGTACAGCGAGGCAGAGTACATGTTGCCGAGCTTGCGCGAGGTGAGGGTCGAAGGGCCAACCTTGGCCTTGAAGTCGGCCGAGGACAGCGTGACAAACGCCTTTTCGACCTCCTTGTTCAGGAGAGTCGACGACCGCTCGAGGTCGAGGAAGTGGGACGGGACCGACGAGAAACGCTCGGCAGTCGGATTCGACAGGTAGTCGTTGTACATCTACCGTCACATCGCTCAAGGGGTCAGCGGCGTGGAACCAACAGAACCCGACGAAATCCAAGGCCCTGATGCGCTTACTAGACGCGCGTAACCCTTCTGGACGAGCTTGCCGTACGGCGAGTGGAAGCATGCATAGCCAAAGTCGGAAAGGGTGACAGCCTTCTTGTCACCCTTGGCGTCGCCGAGGCGCTTGGCCTCCTTGGTGCGGAACGCGTCGTACGACCGCTCGAGCGCGTTCGGGTAGCAGGTCTGCGTCAGCGGGCCGTCGACGGCCGGGTACTCGGACGAGAGGTTCGGCTTGTAAAAGTCGTAGACGTTGGCCATGAAGGAACCGTGGATCGCTGCGGGCCCATGGAGGGGTCACGTCAATAAGGAATGCAAATGCACGAGACGGGGAGGGCAAACGCACGCTCGAGGACGAGAGGCGCGTCGGGACCGACGAGCATGGCGACGGCACCGGCACCTCCGACGGGACGGGCACCGCCCTCGGCATAGATGGCAATGTCCCCGGCAACGACGAGGGCGTAGCGGCCGTCCCAGCTGCTCGACTCGACCCAGTTGACGGCGTTGAAGAGCGCGGCCGTGCCACCGTAGCACGCGTTCTTGCTGTCGATACCCTCAATGTCCGAGTTGTCCGGGAAGAGGTCCATCAGGGTCGTCTTGACCGCCTTGGACTTGTCGATGATGGTCTCGGTTCCGACGTCGAGCCGACCGATCGAAGCGGTCGGGATCTCGTACTTTTCGAGGAGGTTCTTGGTGACTGCAGTATCCCGGGTTACCACCGAGAATCAGCCTTGTCTATAGTCAGGCGCGCGACGAGTCGAAACGCACCGGTCAGGAGGAACGAGTTGATGTCTTCGCGGTCGTCGCAAAAGGCCATCTTGTCGGTTCCGAGTCCGATGGTGTACTTGCCGGCCGCGACGCCGTCAAACTTTTCGAGGTCGGTCTCGTCGATGCATCGCAGCGGCGAGTAGATCTCGATGGCGTCTGGACGACGAGACGAGGATTGGGGGAGAGTTCGATTTCGATTGTTTTGGGAAAAGGGCAGTCAGCAGTGGTGGCCTCTCGTCGACTCTGGCACGGACGCGTCGGACTCACGGATACCGACGTTCTGCGGGCGAGTAGCCGGGTTCGGCTGGTGCGGCTGGAAGCGAGAGGCAGACATCTCGATTGGATTTTTTTCGGGTCGAAGGTGGTTTGAACCGGGGGGATGAACGACGACGATTAGGGAGAGGGGAGCGGCAAAGAGACAGCAGGAATATCTGGCTTGAAGAGATCTGAGCTGGTACGGTACACTGCACGGCACGGACGGGCGAACACAGAGCTCGTACGACGAGAATGGGTCGATCTGACTTTCGCAACGCGTCGAGGACACGCGTCCCGCCGCCCCTCAAGTAGCTTCGTACTTCTCCATACAGATGTGTTGAAAGCCAAACATCGACGCTTTCTGTCACGAAGACAATGATGCGAGAAGTGCAGAGGGGCGAATCGAAAAGTTTCTTTTGTTCTCACCGGAGGACTGCATCTCGATCTGACGACCGCGGCCGACTCGAGCTCCGCGCGCAACCTCAGAACCGCGATCCCTCCGCCGCTCGCGGGAACGCCGTACAGTCCCGCACGTTGTCGATGCCAGTCAGCAACCCGACGAGGCGCTCCCACCCGAGCCCGAACCCGCCATGCCTCGTCGTCCCGTACCGCCTCAAGTCGAGGTACCACCCGTACGCAGCTGGGTCCAGCCCGAGCCCGTGCGCGTCCATCGCACGTTCGAGTTCCGCGAGGCGGTGTTCGCGCAGGGAACCGCCCGCGAGCTCGCCGAGGGAAGGGACCAAGAGGTCGAAGCATGCGGTGGTGGCACCGCGCTCGGGGCGAGTTGCGGCAGCGGCGGGCGTGGCGTTGGAGATCGGTTCCGGCGCAGTGGGATTCGGAAGCATGTAGAAAGGTTTGAGAGGTGTCGGATAGTCGGTGACAAAGACGGGGCCCTTGACGTACTGCTCGGCGAGCCAGCGCTCGTGCTCGGTCTGCAATCCCGCACCCCACTGGGGTGCAAAGACGAACGCGTCCGGCTCGGTCGCGACGTGCGATTGGAGGAGCTCGACCGCCCGCGAATAGGTCATGCGCGCGTACGGCTGCTCGATCAACAGGCTGTCGAGGCGGCTGACCAGCTCCGGCGTCTGTTTCGCAAAGTAGTGCTCAAACTCGGGCAGTCCCCGCACGTGCCGCGCGACGGCTCGGACCACGTCCTCGGCGACGGTCATGACCTGGTCCAGAGATGTCGGAACGTCGGCATCGAGGAACGCGACTTCGGCTTCGAGCATCCAAAACTCTTGGAGGTGTCGCGCCGTGTCGCTCTTTTCGGCGCGGAAGCACGGCGCGAGGGTATAGACGCGCGGTAGAGACGCGTTGATCGCTTCGAGGTGGAGTTGAGTAGAGACGGTGAGGTAACGAGCGGGGGAGAGAGCAGTAACGGGGGCGGCGGGGGTCGCCGGACTTGAAGGAGGTGAGAGAAATGACTCGATGTTGACGTTGGAGACATCGTTGGCAGGCGGGGCTGTATCGAAAGTCGCATCGACGACGCGGAAGACCTCGCCGGCGCCTTCGCAGTCCGAAGAGGTGATGACCGGCATCTCCATCCGCACGAAGCCTTCCCGCTGCAAACATTGACCCAGCCGACCCCGTCAGCAGAGCGCCCTCTCGAAGAAAGCATACGCCCCTCGCGAGGCGGACGTACCCGCATATGATCTGCCATCGCCCAGTTCATCTCGCTTCTGACGCGTAGCATCGAAGCCGGTCCCTCCTTTCGCGGTCGCAAGTGCGCATTCTTTCGCATCACTGGAGGCGGTATCCCCTGCTTCGTGTTCGGCATCGGATATGACTGTTTGTCGAGGCAAAAGAGCAGTGAGCGGCCCGAGTCTGCGGTGTGTAATGCGCCGCCGAGACGACGACGTACCTCGGCGTCACTTTCGCCGACAAACGAGACCTCGTCGACCTTGAACTCCTTGTCCTGACCCTTGCCTCGACTTTCTACCCACTTGCCCCGTAGACTTGTAGAGCATCCAACTGATAACCTGCCCAAGCAAGACCTCTTGTCAGTCGGATGGGAACATGCGAGTCAGCGGCAAGAGGGAAGGAAGGACTTGCCGTTCGTCCAAGCCTTTCGGAAGCACCACCTGTACGCCTCCCACCGTCGAAGCATCGCTCAGGACGGCAAAGGAGACGTTCTTCTGTCTCCTGACGGATCGGATCCAGCCGTTGAGCGTAGTGGAGTCGCCGTTGTCGGTTTCTGCAGCATTCGCGAGGGAGGAAGCGATTGTGGGCGGCAGAGCAGCGGCGGACGTCGATACAGCTCTGTAGGGTAGACACGAGCAGACTCGTCTCGCAGGTACGCTAATTGAGCGCAAGGCGGCTCTATGCGTCATCGTCGCGGTACAGGCAAAAGACAAAAGAGGTCGTTCCGCTCTCTGTCCCATTGCACTCACCTTTTAGACTTCCTGGATCTGGCAAGATGCCGCAAGTCTACCTGATATCACGGTCAGTCTGTCGTCCACGTGCTCATTCCTGCCTCTCTTTCTGGCCGCTGACATTGATGTTCCCATTCTCATCATCTCCGCCAACACCAAATCACGACGACCGCTACACTCGCTCGCCAAGTGCAGCTGGGGCGACGTTCTCCTCGGTCTGAGCACCGGCGTGTGGGCCTACTACCTGTACGAGCGACGGCTACACCGACCAGACGGCGAGCGCCTCGCCGACTTGGTCCGATGGAAACTCGACCACAGGGCAAGGCTCTCGCAAGCTTCGGCGCAGGCGGACAGCGAAGGGTGGGAAGAGATCGAGCGCGAACTCAAACTCAAAGAGCAGCCGAGGCAGTGAGGGCGCGTTTGCAGGTTCCTCCGACTTTGTTCGCACGCGGCCCACGGAGGCGAGCAAAAAGGTGCGGCTGTACCTGCAGTACCACAGACCGGCAACCGGTCAGACGCGCTGACATCCGCCTGGCTCGTTACAGTGTTGGATGCCAATGTTGTTATTTTTAAGCCTCCCCGCCTCCAGCGCGCAACACCCGCAAATGGGATGCCAGCTTGCGCCCGGCCACGCAAGCGAGAGGCCCAGGAGTCGTCGATTCAGAAGAACATGCAAACAGTGTTGTTACATATGCGCAAAGAGAGCCCCGGCGTGTTCTCCCCAGGCGAGAACGGCTCTTACGCACCCCCGCCCTCGCGTTTCAAAGTCGGGGGTGCCCCCCTCGCGGGGTCATCCCCTCCGGTCACCGATCGAAGCCCTCAGCCCGGACGCTGGACCATACGCGTCTCGCCGCCGTTCCAGCTCGCCACCCGCAGCTCCGAAATGATGCTGACTTGGCTCCCGGACGTCCCGACAAAGTGCATCCCGAGGCTGAGGATGGCTTGATCGACGGCGGCGTCGGCCCATGCAGCGGCGTCTTTGTACTCGGCTTCGAGCACGCCACGCGTGTTGAGACGGCGGTGGTCGATACGGTACCAGCCGAGCTTGTCGACGGAGCTCAGGAACTCGAGGTCGTCCTGCTCGTCGGTGGTGACGAGCACTGCGGCGTGCAAACAGGATGTCAACAACAAGGGAGTCCCCCACGCACCCCAGGGCCAACTTACCTTTTGTATCCCGAGGCGAGTCAAACAGCAGCGAACTGACATGCTCTGCGTACCGATCGACCGCGGGTGTGCAGTCTTTGCCCGACGAGCACCAGGTCTGCAGGACAAAGCCAGAAAGGGTGAGCCGGAATTGCAACACGCTCGTGCTCACCGGAAAACGCTGTGTACCTTGAAATCTCCGCGACGCAGCTGAATGTCAAAGAGATTGGAGCCGTCAGCTTCTGTGCTTCGTTGGGAACAATCGACGACAAGGTGATGGAACGCACGTGGACCGTGATCAGATGCTTCGGCACCGTCTTGGTGCGCAAAGTGCGCTTCACGCAAGAGATGGCAATGTCCCAGATTGTCGGCGTGAACTGGAGGGAGGAACCGGTCAGTAACAAAGATACGTCTCAAGCCAGGCGCGGGAGAAGGCTCCACCAACATCGATATATTGTCCGATGGCATACCATTCTGTGGACGAGACGAGTCAGCCGACGGCTCGCGGTAAACCCGACCATTCGGAGACGTACCGGGATGCGTCCCTCTAGCATTCGGGGCGAGCAACTCGGTCATCTCGCCCGACTCGCGCTGCAAGCCCGGAAAGTCCTGACTCCACGTCCACCCCGTCGCCTGAGCTCCCGCATGACTCAAGTCCCACAAGTTGCTGTAGCACAGCAAGCGCGAGTCCTCCATGTTGGCCGGCAGTTTGCGCTTCTCGCGCTCGGCGTATTCCTTCGTTTCCTTCAAGCGAGTCGCCTCGTCGAAGTCCCACAGGACGAACGCTTCGGCTGATTCGGGAAACGGACCGTGCCGTTTGACATGCCAGATGGTTTGATCGAGGTTGTGCTCGTCAAACGAGCGCTGCGCGAACCACCGACAGATCAGCCTTCTCTCTCCCAGCCTGCAGTTGGCGCCGCAAATACTCACCCCGCCTTCGAACGGATTCGGGCCCATGTAGCAGCCAATTTCGTCCCGATCCGTATTCCTGTGCCTCCGGTCGAGCGGTTTGACGTCGTCCCAGTTGACAAAGAGGGCGCCACGCTCTCGTCGGAACTTCTCCATGTCGTACAAGAGGTCGAGCGTGATCATCGAGTCCCCGTAGTGGTCCCAGTCGCGAAAACTCGGGCTGTGCGAGACGGTCCATCCATGAGTACTCTTGCCCGGATGTCTCGCGAGCACGAGGTAGAGGAATGAGTTGCGCACATAATGGCGATTCGTTGTGTGAGATGCGCCAAGTACATCAAGCTGAACGCAGTGAAAACTTGACCGGTCCATCCTGACCAGCTGTCGAGGCTGTAGAAGGAGAAAATCGGCGTCAGTGCCTGCTCCGAAGCTGCTGGAGGGAGAGGTCAACCTCGAGTCGCCTCACGTGAGATAGCGCAAATCCGATCGGAGCGCTTTGTGATAAGACTTGGCCGGCGCGGCGGACGTCAAGAGCTGCACAATAATCAGAGTCAGCTGCCAGTCCATGTTTCGGATCGAGCAGGGTGCACGGACCGAAGCAGGTCCGGGCACAGGTCCTTCGCGACGGAGGTGCGGAGGCAGCGTCGGCGGTCCGTAAAAGTCCCTTGGCGGATGCGGCGGGTGTGGCCTCCAGTGCCATCCACTGTACACGACCAGCAACACGATCACGATTCCTGCAAGCACGAGCGGGTGTCGAGACCGCTCTCGAGTCCTCGGTCGGGTCTCCGTCCTCATCGGTCCTCCTCCGACCAACTTCGCCTCGGTCCCGGCTGCGTTCAGCTCTATGTCGGGAGAGCCGGCCAGCGGAGCATAGCGTGTCATCTCCTCTCCTCGCGCTCTAGCAGCGTCAGAAACAGATAATCGCTCGCCAAGCAATGAGTTTGTTTCTAGCTCTTTTTTGCTTCAACGCGGACGCCTTTTCGGTGCCGACGGAAATTCCGGAGCCGGCCGGCAGCCAGGCGTGTCCAAGATGAGACAGCTTTCCTTTTGCCAGACCCGCAGTTCTTGCCGCAGCACGCAAGGAGCACGACCTTACATTGGCATCTGAGTGTAGCAACAAGAGGGGTAACTGATCAAAAAGCCCCCGAACCGACGATCCATGGAATCGAGAGACGACCGCCGCACTTTCACTTCCGCTTCTTCGCTCCTTTCCTTGCCCGCTTCTTGCGGTTCGGCGTTCCAGAGGCGGCAACGACTGCAGCCGCGCGATCCTCTTCGTTCTCCGCGAGCGACATGGCAGCGTCGTACGCCTCCTCCTATGCGGTGCAAACCGTGACCCTTCAGCGAAAGCTCCGGAAAAAGTTGGCGTGGGAGAGGGCCTCACCAGATCCTGTAGGACACTCGGACCGTGCGTCTTCTTGTTCGCCATCCTGAACATCCGCCTTTGAGCGCGGATCGAAACGGGTTCGAGCAAGAGCTTGTCGAACTCCTTGTTTTCGCCGAGCAGGCGGATCATCGAGCGGACGAGGAAGTTACTGCGATGGGTGTTCGAGGGTCGCGTCAGCGCCGAGGCCTGGGCCACTCAACACTAAGTCGGCGAGTAGACCGCTCTGACATACCCGCTGCGAATGTCGTCAAAGTACATGACTGCGATCTTGTTGACTTCGCCGGGGCGTCGCGCTTCCGCTTTCGCCCACGACGGCGTGTCTTCTGCATGCGGATCCAGCACCTCGGCCGGATAGAAGTGATGCGGACCTGAGCGCGCCCAGACGAGCGTACCTGTTCGCGCACCAGAAACAGTTTCCGCGTCAGCAAAAAGGTCAAGTGGCGAAAGCGAGAAAAGATAAAACCGGACCGTCTTCAAGTTGACTGTCGTCTGTGATGGCGACGGTCGCTCCAAGTTCGTTGAAGCGCCTCTCCCAGTCAACCTGTAGTTGCTTGTCCTGCTTGATCGACGCGACGGTCGGCGGTCGAGGTTTGCTTGGCGAACCGCTCTCTTGTGGTGGTGTTGGAGGAGGAGGGGGAGGCGTCTCGGCGATCTCGACCGAACTGGTCGACGGTCGCGCTTGAGCCTTGCCTTTCCCCTTTGTCGACCTGCTTGAAGCCGGCTCGGAGCCCGACGGCGCCACCTTCGATGCTGCAACCTCGACGACGACCGGAGTGGCGGCGGCCTCGGCTTTCGCCTTGCCCGCTTTGCTCGTACTCGCTTTCCGGCCACCAGCAGCAGACTTCGTAGTCTCCGGCGCAGCACTCGTCGCTGCAGTCTCTTCCGCCACTTCGGGCAAAGCGGCGGTGTCGGCTCGAGGAGTTTTCCGCGGGGCGGCCGAAGGTGCCGAGACCATGCCGGGGCCGGTAGAGGATCGTCGTCGTGAACTTCCTGCGGGCAGGACCCATCTGTGGTTTCACCCATTCATCAGCTTGTGCGAGCGCTGCTGATCAGGAGGAATGCTGTCACTCACCCAGCATCGAAATGCGTAAACAGCGTTTTCGAGTCGATCTCCTCGTCGGCCAACACTTCCGGCATCGGCTTGATCGGCGATTGCGGCTGAGCAGCCGTCGTTGCATCTCGAGGCTTCGGAGTCGCCGCCTTGGTAGAAGCCGTCTTCGCCCTCTTCGCGGGAGGAGGGAGCGACGCACGGGCGGCCTCGGGACCAGCTGCCGCAGCTGCTTTGCGCGTCGTCCTCGTAGCCGGAACCGGCGTGCTGTCGAGCCCAGCCAGCTCGGCGGACCGTTTCTTTGGCCTTTGTGGCGCGGGTGCGGCAACCGTCGACGAGTCGGCGGCTGGCTCGTCAACGTCCATCGCGTCCTCCCTCTCCTGCGAGTCTTGCCGCACAGTGGCCTTTCCCTTCCCCTTCCCTTTCCCTTCGCCGTTGGGCTTGACCTTGGCTTCGTCGTCGTCGTCGGCGGCGACTGCGGCGGCAACCTCCTCCTCCTCCTCGAGTCGCTTCTCGGCAGCGACCGCCTGAGCCTCCTCGGCTGCTGCTGCCGCCGCCGCTACTGCTGCCGCTTCCTCCTCCTCCCGGGCCCGCTTCTCCGCCGCGAGCGCCTTCTTCCCTTCCGGGTCGACCGTGTCGTAATCAAACTCAAACAGCTCCTGCACCGCCTGAGGGTCCAAGATCTGCGAGACGTAGTGCGCCGTGATGTTGGGGTCCGAGAGGCGTTCGTCGAGCGCTTCGAGTTCGGCGAGGATCGGTTCGGCCGATTCGAGCAGCTTGACTGCGGCTCGGTGGATCGGAGTCGTCGGCTTGTTGTACCGCCTCGCGTTGTTGATTACGAGTCGGACGTCGTCCTGTAGGGGGAGTGCGGCGGCGTGGCGGCGTGAGTCCGGCAGAGATGGATGGAAGCGAAGGGTCTACACGACTCACGGAGAAATCGAGCGCGGTCGGGTATTCGTGCCGGTCAATCTTGGCACTCATGGTCGCCCAGTCCATCGGGAACTTGATAATGTCGTGATAGTCCGGCACCTGCTCGCGACTGACAGGCTGAGCAAAGTAGCCGGGTTTGTCGAGGCTACATGAGCGGGCGGATGAGCTTGCAGTCGCAGTCGCGAAATACTCGAGAAAAAGAGAGCGCGCCCATCGGTCGTACGTACCTCTTCACGGCCTGCAAGACTTGGCGCATCGCGTCCTCCTTCGGGAACAAGAGTCCCTCGACGACCTTTTTGAGGTGGTTCGCCCGCTCGAGCTTTTTCTTCTCGCGTTTGCGGACGAGCTCGGTGAGCATGCGGACTTTTTCGAGGTCGTTGCGGAGCAAGCGGATCAGGCCGAGCTTCTCTGCCTTGTCCTGCTCGGTTTGTTGACGCGAAGTCGCCGAGGCGGTCCAAGGCTGTCGCAGGAAGGGGGGGGGGGGTTGAAACACGTACGCAACACACGCGTCAAAAGTCGATTCTCGGACATCGCAAACAAAAAAGCCAGGCAAGAGCTCGCGAACTCACCTCGAGATGAATCCGTTTCAGCAAGGGCGCGCCTCTCCTCGCTTCACGTTTGAGACTCCAGTACCGACACACGAGGTTGACGACGTCCTTCTTGGCGACGAGTTTGAGTTTCGAGATGTAGCTCATGATGCGGTCAAAGATCTTGGCGGGGATGACGGGCGGACCGGACGAGTTGAACGACGACTTGTACGCGCGCGCGGATTTCCGGCCGCCGCCCTTGGTCGGCACGCGGAGGGTCAGCTTGAGGAGGCCGGAGGAGGAGTGGGGGGCCGTCGCAGGACCGGCTTTGCTCTTCTTCCAGTTGCCAGCGGAGAACGGTGAAGCACCGCGAGAGGTGGTAGCGTTCTGTCGACATCATCGTCAAGAGTCGTCAGCGTCTTTTCACACACACAAGAGACACTCGCAGAGCATCGCGACTCGCGACTCACCTCGCCGTGCTTGTCGCAATACGCTTTCAGATCCCCACCGGCTGCGAGGCCTTGCTTCATCTTGAGTTCAAGGCCGTATTCGCGCGCGCAAGTGACGTGAAACGCAGTGTAGCAGGTCCGGTTTGCGCATCTGAGGAGAGAGAGAGGCGCGAGTCGGGACAGGGAAAAGGACGATCAGTTATCCAACAGTGTTTACCCGCCATGAGGGGAGGCGAGCCGGCGGCACAGGCGACGCACTGGATGCAGGCGCCGACTCGTTTCTTGCAGAGGTAGCAAAGCTGTTCCGAAAGGGACGACCCGTCAACACACGAAACGCGCTCCCGTGCGAAATTCGTCGTCTCATTAGCGGTCGGACAACGCACCAATTTCCAGCGACTCTTGGGGATGGCTTCGAGGCCGTCGACCGGTTCCATGTAGACGGTGTTGACGACGCCGGTTTCGGGGACCCAGATCGCGCAGAGGAGGTGCGCCCACTGGCCCGTCGTCGTCTGCTTGAAGGCTCCGTACGAGTTGGGGCACAGGACGCAGGTCTGGTCCGGCGTCCGGGAGGGAGGGAAGTCAGAGCGGGAGGGCGAGGGATTGAAGCAAGTGGGAAAAGAAACGCACGACCGGTTTATCGGGAGAGACGGTACACTTGCGACAGAGCCATTGCCCCTCTGGGATGTAAGGAACTCCATAACAGTCTGGCAGCGCGAGCAACGTGCAAGAATCAGCGCGCGCGGCTCTCGTTCTCTGCAAGAGACTCGGCCAGAGTCTCACCCTGGTGCACGGCGAGGTTGCATCCGTCGCAAAAGACGATCGCGTTCGAGTTTTCGCACTCGCCGTCGTCGCAGATGGCACATTTGCTGTCCTCGTTCGGCATGGCGTTGGTCCGTTTCGGGATGTTTCGAGTCTGCGCGGCGGGCGAGAATCGCGCGTGTTCAGTACTCACACTCCGGATTCAAAAAACAAGATAGGGGACCGGCTCACCAGGTCGAACCATTCCTTTTCGATCTTGTCCATGACAATCTCGAACACTTCATACGAGATGGCGGCGTGTCCTTCGCGTTTCCGCTCGGCGTTGACCATGTCGAGCCACAACTTGTCTGCGAGAGCGAGAGTCGTGGCGTCAGCTCGGTTCGGTGTCGGGGCTGTACTCCTGCACTGGAGCTCACCCTGCTCGTCCATGTCGTACTCGACCTGCTTGGCGAGATCTGCCTCCATGGGTTCTGTAAAGCGTTTCGGCGGGCCAAAAAGTGGGGAGGTCAGTAACGCGGAGGGCGCGGCGCAGGTGACACGCGGTTTCTCTGCTCTGCCGAGTCATGCGTCGCACCCTTCTGCTGCTGCAGCGCTTGCTGTGCCCTGCAACGAGGCCCAACACCAGGACGCGACTTGACGCGAACATCAGTGGAGGATAGACTCACGCAACCACCGGAGGTAGCGGCCGCCGTCTCCGTTGTTGACTGCGTCATGGTAGGCTGTCCACTCTGTGCCGTCGTTGTAGCCGTAGCTGGCGAGCTGCGGATTCGCGACGTCGGGCGGAGCGACGGCGGGCGGCTCGACGACGGTGAACTTGACGACGGGCAGCAGCTTGCCGCCGTGTGCAGGCATCTGTGGCCTTTGCTGACTCTGCCCAGTCACTGCGTGTATGTGTCCGTGTTCTCAATCCGCGGTGGTTCGGGTCCGAGTCGAACGGGTGACCCGCGGGTCAAGTTGGCTTCCCGCCGACTCGCTCGACACGCTCGAGTCGATCTACGCGCAGACAGACTCGCTCGGACCACGTGTCTCGAGCGCATCCGCACCGCAGAACCCCGCTCCGTTGCCGTTGGACGGTGTCGACTTCGGCTTCTTCTTCTTTTGCACGTCACACACACACCCCCGGCTCTCACAAAACAAATGGCAGGCGTAGCATTCAATGCGCCCGGCCTGCTCGAGCCCTACAAGCAGGTCCTCTCGGGAGGTGCGTGCCCTTGCTCCTAGTCACTCACTGCAGACACCCCGACGGCGACCCGATGACGACGTCGGCCGTTGTGGGGAGTTGGCATACCCCGACTCACAGCTTCTTCGTGCACGCGCAGGGGACAAGAACTGGGCGCTCTACACGCTCGTCAACTCGGGCTTCTCGAACGAACTCAAGTTCACCGCGAGCGGTGCGTCGAGACCGTCTCCCCTCGTCGTCACCGAGCCCCTCCTCCCTTCCCGCTGACGCAGTCTGTCGCGACATTCCAGGTTCCGGCGGTCTCGACGAGCTCGAGGACGAGTTCAACGATGGCAAGATCATGTTTGCCTTTTGCCGAGTCAAGGACCCCAACTCGTCCTTGACAAAGTTTGTCCTCGTCGATTGGGTACGTTTTGTTGCCTTCAACCTCGGCATTCCTCTCCAAGCGAGACCTGCACGGTCACAGAGAACTGACGGTCTTCCGCTCACGTCATCCCGGACAGCTCGGCGAAGGTGTCCCCGACTCGCGCAAGGGTCTCTTCCCGACCCACTCGGCCGCCGTCGCCAAGCAACTCGCCGGCGCGCACGTGACGATCCAAGCCCGCCACGACGCCGACGTCGTTCCTTCCTTGATTCTGAAACGCGTCGCCGACAGTTCCGGCGCCCGCTACTCGGTCCACAACGAAGCCCCGCAGCGTTACGTCGCCCCGGCTCCGGTCGGGTCCTCGTACGTCCCCGTCGGGCGACCGCAAATCAGCCAGACCAAACCGGTCGCGCCCCCGACTCCGGTCGGAACCGCGTACGAGTCGAAGCGGAACGAGTTGGCCAACATCCGCGCAGGACACGCCACGGCGCCCACCAAAGTCCCGACTCCGTCGTTCAACGCGCCGTCACCACCACCGCCGCCGCCGCCTAACCCGGCCACTGCGCCTGCCACGAGCGGCCTCACCGCCTCTGAACCCGCGACGCCCCCTCCCGTCAAGCCGGCCTTCTCGCCCGCGAGCGTCCCAGCCGCGCCCGCCTCCTCCGCCTCTGCCGCCACCCGCGCGTCCGAAGCGATTCCAGACCGCCCCGGTCCCGTCGGTACGGCGTACACGCCCGTCTCGCTCCCCAAACCGGGAAAACTCGCCAATCGGTGGCAGGAAGTCGTCTCCTCCTCCGAGCCGGAACGCAAACCCGCCTTCTCCTCAGGCGGCGGTGGCGGCGGCAAGAGCGGTCTGACCTGGAGTCAGCGACAGGAAGCGGCTCGCAAGCAACGCGAAGAGGAAGACGCGGCGTCCCGCGCGGCGGGAGAGGCGTCCTTCCACCTCCCGAGTGTGGGTGCCAAGGCCGCCTCGGCTGCTGCGATCGGTGGAACCGCCGCCGTCGGACTCGCGGCCGGTGCTACACTGGGGATCGGCGCGGGGATCGCCGGCGCGGCTGCGGCTGGGATTGGCGCGTTGGCGGTCAATTCGGCTGTTGAGAGCCAGAAGGAGGAGGACCCCGCTCCTGAGGAGGAAGAGGAGGAGAAGACGGGGGAAACTGCTGAAGAGGAGACGCCTGCTGCCGAGTCGGCTGCTCCTCCTCCTCCGCCTCCTCCGCCTCCTGCTCCCCCTGCACCGCCCGCGCCGCCCGCGCCGCCTGCACCCCCCGCCCCGCCTCCTCCTCCTGCGGCGCCGCCAGCTCCGGAACAGGAGCAAGTCGAGGTAGGCTCTTTGCGTTTACGCGCTTCATGCTCGGGGGTCTCTTGGAACTGACTCACGGACTTCTATATTCGGTTCAAATCCAGCCTCCCGTTGACGAGGTCGCTCAGTTGTCTCTTGGGGATGACTTGCCGCCCCGTACCGCCTCGTCTGGCCAGCGCGGTATGTTTCTCCTCGCGAACGATTTCCTCCCGACTGTGCAACCTGGACATCCGGATTGATCCTCTTGGACCCCGGACACTCTTGCAGCTCGCGTGCTGTATGACTATGACGCGGAAGAGGATAACGAGCTCACTCTCCGTGAGGGTGAAGTCATCGAGCAACTCGAGCAGGTCGATCCCGGTTGGTGGGAAGCCTCCTCACTGGACGGCAAGCGTGGCCTCTTCCCCTGTGAGTTGTTGAAAACTCACCCGCCTGCTCGCGCGATGCTTCAATGCTCACAATGCTCACCCACATCACCCCTGCTACAGCCAACTATGTTGAGCTGCTTGACGAGCCGCAGGACGATGTTCCTGCTGCCGGAGCAGCAGAAGGATCGGCTGCTGCTGCTGCGCCTGAACCCGAGGAGTCGGCGAGTAGCGGTGCGCCGCCGCCTCCCCCGCCGCCGCCGCCTCCTCCTCCTCCCCCTCCTCCCCCTGCTCCTCCTGCACCTGCGGCAGCAACTGCTCCCGAGGCACCGCCTCCTCCTCCCGCTCCACCGGCTCCTCCTGCGCCGCCCGCTCCTCCGATGGCATCGAGGCCGGTTGGTAAGCCCGCCTCACGTCAGGTTCTTTACTCGCTGCTTGGACTTGGACTAACATGGTGTATGCAACCAGTCGACGAAGGGATCGTCGCCGTCGCGCTGTACGAGTACGAAGCCGCCGAAGAGGGCGAACTGAGTGCGTTTTCACCACCCTGCTCATTTTGTAACGAGGCTTCGGGATGACTGACATTGTTCGCCATCTCCACAAGGCTTTGTCGAAGGTCAGCGCATCATCAAGATTGACAAACTCGGAGATGAGGGTTGGTGGCAGGGCAAGACGGAGGACGGAGTCGAAGGCGTCTTCCCGAGCAACTACGTCGAAGAGCAGTAGACCAACAAAGAGACCCCCTAAAGCTCGAGACCCCTGTTCCGAAAGAATCATGTCTGCAATGTACAGAGAGCTCGTATGCAGTGCACGCTTTGGGATTCGCTGCACGTGACCTTGCTCAACGCGTGCTTGCGTTTCGAATCCTCGCGACCTCTCTTGACCCACATCGCAGTATACCGAGCTGAGGAACGTACAGAGTAGCACCTCAGAGCGCTTGACACGTCACGGGCTGCAGCGGCGCTCTCCCAGACTGGCGCAACCGGCCCTTGCTTCGACGGCAAACTCGAGGTCTTCATCGCGACGACGACGCACGACGACGACGACGAGTGAGGCTGGAGGCGCGCAGAGCCGACCGGCATGGGAATTGGAGGGCTTTTGCCACTCCTGAAAGAGGTTCAGAAGGCATGCCACGTCAAGGAGTGGGCGGGGAAACGCGTCGCCGTCGATAGCTATGTGAGTCTGAGGCTCTCATCTGCCCCGAAGCCCTGTAGCCGTACATGGCTCATCCTTCGTGTACATAGGTCTGGCTACATCGCGGTGCGTACGGCTGTGCAGAAGACCTCGCTCTGGGGCGACCGACGACAAAGTGAGTCGCGATCTTTTTAGCGAGAACTGGAGGATCCGCGATTTACGATTCCTCTCTCGCGTGATCCAGATACGTCAACTATGCGATGCATCGAGTGCGAATGCTCAAGCATTACGGAGTCACGCCGGTCATGGTGTTTGACGGCGGGTTGCTGCCGAGCAAGATGGGAACCGAAGACGAACGAGAAAGGTGCGCGCGTCGACTTGGTCGGCAAGAGTTGGGCTACCGTGCAGTCTGTCTTTTCCTGACCTACTGTGCGTATAGGCGTCGGTCAGATGCGTTCGCCAAGGGGAACGCGTTTCGTGCGGAAGGGAAGGGAGCGCAGGCGAGGGAATGCTACGTCAAGGCGGTGGATGTGACCCCGGCGATGGCCTACCAGCTCATCAAGGTGCGTCGCGACGGCGCATGACGAAAGCGCACAGGATACGCGATATCTCCCGTCCTATTCTTGTTCGCTGTTGAGGAATGCTTGAGCTCACGCATAACCGCGTTCCGCAGGCATTGAAAGCTGAAGGCGTCGAGGTAGGCCACGCGAGCCAGCCCTAGGGTACACGGACCGCGCTGACATCTGCCCTGCTTCGCAGTACGTTGTTGCTCCGTACGAAGCAGACCCTCAGCTCGCATACCTCGAAAAGAGTGGTCACGTCGATGCGGTCATCACCGAGGACTCGGACTTGCTCGTCTTCGGTTGCCGGAACGTCATCTTCAAGCTCGACGGCGAGGGCCTGGGCACGCTCATCTGCCGCGACGATTTTGCAAAGTGTCGCGAGTACAACCTCGCCGGCTGGTCCGACGCAGAGTTTCGGCACATGGCGATCTTGAGCGGATGCGACTACCTCGACAGCGTTGCTGGTCTCGGGCTCAAAACTGCTCACAAGCTCTTGCGAAAGTACAAGACGCCGGAAAAGGTGCGGGAAACGGCTATTTTCTGCCTCGCGTCAAAAGTGGTGGTAACTGAGCAGGCGCACACACTTTGCAGGTCATTCAATTCGTTCGCCTCGAGGGGAACCTGAATGTCCCGCGAACCTACCTCGACGATTTCCGCCGAGCAGAGCTCACCTTCCTTCATCAGCACGTCTTCGATCCTCGAACTCAGGCTTTAACGCATCTCTCTCCGCTGCCGGTCGGCAAGACTGTCGACGATCTCCCGTTCATCGGACCGTGAGTGCCAGATCCACGGATCCTCACGAGGAGCATTCCCATTAACTATTCACTGGGTCTTCCACAGGCTGCTCGAAACCGACTTTGCCAGAGGCATCGCTCGAGGCGATATCGACCCGATCACCAAGCAGGCGATGATCGATCTCGTACCGGACTACGCTCCTGCAGCTCTCGGCTCAACGCGCAGCGCTCCTCCGAAGGCAAACAATGCGCAAACGCCGGCAAACAACCGAGGCGCGACTGCCGCTGCCGCATCGAGCTCGGGAACCATCCTCTCGTTCTTTTCCCGTCAGCCCGCCGCTCCGAAGGCGATCAATCCAGTCAAGGTAGTCAAGGCGAGCGCACGGGTTTCACTTGTCGAGACAAGGAAGGAGAACGTGCCGCCGGCGGGTACGAGCGACGAGCCGAAACGCGTCAGCAAGTTTTTCGGCGGATCTGCGACGAAAGGCCAGGCGGTCGCGATGGACATCGCACACGCGGCTCCGCACCGTGTTGACGTGGTCACCGCCGGCGTCATCCTCCGGACTGAAGCCGACGAAGCAAAAATTGAAACCGAGCAAGGCCAGGACGACGACTGCGACGATCTGGAAGCTGAAGCGGCGCTTCGCGATATCGAACTCTGCGTCGAGCTTCGGTCGCAGTCCGACAAATCACCGATCACTCCTCCCCTTCAAGAGGCTGCCGAGTTGGAGCACGGCGACGCGCAGAATAAGGTCGACACGGAGCTTTCTCCACACTCGGAGGACGCGCACGGGCAATCGCGGCGAAAGGTCGAATCGGTCGCACCGAGTCCGGCCCTCGAGACTCCATCCCCGGCAAAGACGAGTCGGCAAGCGGATCGTCCCGACGAGTTGAGCGAGGACGGCGGGATCAGCAGCCCCGCTTGCAGCACGAGTGCGCAGGCAGGATGGCAACCCTTGGTCGACAACTCGCCCGATATCCTGTCGAGCCCGATGGCAGCCACAGCACGTTCGCCTACGGAACTGCTCGTAGCAAAAGCGGAGGCAACAGACGTCAACAAGGCGCTGGCGGTTTCTCCCCCTTTCCCTCTCACGTCGGATCCGATCGTACTTTCTTCCGACGCCGACATCGATGCCGCCTGCACCGACTCGACGCCTCGTCCGCCAAAGCGGTCGCCTCGCCCACCCAAAGGACGCAAGTCGTCGCCGCTTTCAAGCCGAGGAAAGGCCAAGGCCGGTCCAGTCCGCGAAGGCAGGGCGTCGAGCCTCGCAGTCTGGGAGGACACGCCCCGCGCTCGCCCGGAGGCTCCTTTGAAGACAGCGAGCTCTGATCGCCAGAGACCCAAGAAGCGACCGGTAGAGGAAGAGGCGCCCGAAGGAGCTTCCGACGCCGTCAAGGCCGTTGCGGCGTCCTGGAGGGCCAAATTCATGCTGCCGGCAGCTTCCAAGGTGTGTGCCCCTCTCTCACCCTTCTCTTCGACGCCTCGTTCCATCTCACTGACCAAGGCCGTGCAGACTCCGCAGCAAATCATGAAACGCGGCGGCAGCAAGCTCCCTCCGACCCCGCAGACCGCTCCTACCCTTGGAGCATCGTCGGTCGGTACCCGTCCCGCGGAGAAACGGGTCGCAACGAGCGCGACTGTACGACTCCCCTTCTCGCCTCGCTCAGTCAATCCGGTCTCGAAACGCTCGGCCTCGTTGGTGCTCGACAAACCCAACTCTGAGAGTCGGGTCGACCTCGGCTCGCCTCCCAAAAAGCGTCGCACCGTTTCGGCCTTGGACGTCTCCTCGGCTCAATCGTCCGACGCATTGGAATCCCCGTCCTCGTCTTCGCCTGCCGCGGTCACGAACCCCCGCTTGCTGGCTTTCAAGTTCAGCGGCTTTGTCCGTCGCAACTCTCTCGCTTAAAACGCCACTCATCTCTGTCCCTCCTCGATCCGTTCTCTTCTCCATGCATGGCGCGCTCCTCGCATATCTTGGTCATCAGTATCTCTTCTGTTGTTATCACAAGTATCGTCCTTGCAATCCGAGTCGTGCCTCGAACATTGACTGCGCAAGGAGTTTCTCGCTGTCGCGAGTCTTTGCGGCCGTCGGAATACCACAGAAATTTCGGATTATTTTCGCCAACGCGGCATCATGACGAGATGTCGATGTCTTCGCCTGCCCGAATGCTATTTACTACACTTTCGAGGCCTGGAAAACGCGCGCTTTGCCGATGAGGCGCGGAAGGGCTTGCTTTTTCCTTGAAAAACCTCGTCCGAGTACAGGCGTGCTCGCCTTGATCCTGGAGCCCTATGGGCGAACCGCCTCTGCTGCTGCATGACTGGTTCGCCGCCGTCGCGCCGAGCACGCTGGCGGGCGACCGGGAGCTCGCCATCGTCTTGTACGGTCGCGTCGAGGCGAATCCGGGCGTGGTCGACGACCGGCCGAGCGCGTTGCAGCTCGTGAAACGCCTCGGGACCGACGCTTTCCGCACGGGAACCGCGGACGAGGCGCGCACGGTCAAGCTGGTTGGGGTGTTGGCGCGTGAGAGGGCGGTCGCTGCTGGTGAGATTTCGCGGACAGGTCGCCGAGGGGCCCTCCCACAGTGCTGACTGCAGGTTGCATTGCAGGCGTCGACGAAGTCGTCATCAATACGTTCAAGATGGGAATCTCGCCGCACTACGAGTTCTTGCTGCGGGCGGCACGCGAACAAAAGCCCCACAAGGTCAACTTGCGCGCCGCGTTTCCGCCTCCTGCGCGCTCTGCCGTTCCCGAACCCACTCCAGTACATGCGCCCACTCCTTCTCGAAAACCTCGGAGCCTGACGCCGAGTCTCCTCGACCTCGGATCGGATTACCAGCGCCCAGCCGGTGCTCCCGGGTCGATGCACGAACTGGCGGAAGGCCTGCGACGAGCTCGTCAGTTACGGCGACCGCTCTCGGCGCAGCGGGTGGCCGACAAAGCACTGGAACCGAGGACGTTGCCGGATCGCGATGCGGGCTGGTCACCTGCTCGAAAGCAACCTGTCGAGGTACCGAAGGAGGCGCCGAGAAACGCTGCAGACCGCAGCACGCCGCAGTTGGTCGAGCGAGAACATCCCGTACCGGTCGAGACGAGTGCTGTCGAGGAGGCAGCGCAGCCCAACAGAGCCAGCCGAGCTGTCGACGCCGAGTCGTCGATTCCGGAAGTCGACAAGCGGGAGGTCGACACCAAGGAGGTGTCGCAGCCACTCGCGACGACGAAGGAGCAGAAATCCGGAAGTAAAATCGGAGAGGGAGCCTCCGCGGACGTCGGACCAGCAACGGCGCCTGCCCTCATTCAAATCGACTGCCGGCCAAAATCGGTCAAGCAAGCGCTGGCCGTAACCGTCTTGCGATTCTTCCTGAGTTCCAAGTCCGAAGCGGCCGCCGTCACTTCAACTTCCGCTCCGGCATCGGTAGCGCAGCGCGTTCCATCGCAGCGCACAGGACCCGTCGAACCAGAAGCAATCGTCGCTCCGACTCGCCCGCGACGCCTTTCCGAGCCGATCTCGCGCTTTCAAGCGAACATGGCCTCGCTTCTCTCGCTGTCGGAGCAGCTTTCGCAGCAGGCGACGGAGCAGGCTGCGGCGGATGCGCCGGTCGCCGCCCCTGCGCTGGCGGTGCAAGCGCCTCCGGAAGAGATCGCTGCCGACGAGGCGCCGATGGAGCTGGACGACAAGGCGAGAGACTCGGCTGCCGAAGAGCATGCTCAGGAGACGCCTGTGTCTGCGGCGAATGGTGCTGGGACCGTCGAACAGGGCCCAGGTCAGTCCCTCCTCCACGACGCAATCTTTCGCAAGCACGCGCAGCTGACTCCGAGAGAGGTCCAACAGCCCCAGCAGTGACCGATGCGGAGGATTTCGTCATGAAGGCGGTCGCCGAACCCTCGTCCCAAGCTGCGAAAGCTGCTCTTGTCGACCGAGAGCAGGCTCCCGAAATTGAGAAGGTCACGCCCGCCGAAGCCGCCACGGAATCAGGTAAGCGTGTGAGGTACCGAATAGTACACGAGACGTTTCTCGCTGACACGTGGTTCGTGCAGCTGAACCAGCCATCCTCAAGCCTCGCCCGGCCTCCCTTTCAAGGGTCGAACCGCCCTCGTCCGACCGCCACTCGTCGCTGGACCCGATGCCGGTCCGTTCATCCCAGGGCTTCTCGTCCCTGTACAGCGACGAGTCGGATCACGAAGCCAACGACTCAGCAGACGCTACCGCCCACGAGATCAGCGCATTCCTCGAACGCGACTTGGCAAGCAGCGTCGTTGACGAAGAGGACTTTGCGGATCGGTCTGCACGCCCGCCTCCGGCCGCAGAGCAGAAGCCGGAGACAGTTCCAGCTGTCGAAGTCGTCGCGCAGGCAGAAACA
Source organism: Rhodotorula sp. JG-1b (assembly GCA_001541205.1). NCBI lineage: Eukaryota > Fungi > Basidiomycota > Microbotryomycetes > Sporidiobolales > Sporidiobolaceae > Rhodotorula > Rhodotorula sp. JG-1b. Next base: position 638,191 of record KQ954468.1, on the reverse strand, counting down.
GGAACAACAGAAGCGCTGCCCATCGAACACATCGCCGAGAAGAGCAGCCCTGAGCACGTTCGCGAAGCTAGTCGCCCTCCTCCTTCACGGACGGCTCAGCCACTCGAGCAGACAGCTCAACATGCTACGAATGAAGCCGTTGCTGAGCCAGGATTGACTACTCCGCTACAAGGAGAACGGGCGGCCCCAGCTCCCGTTTCTTCTGCAGTGCAGGCCGCGGAGGCTCCTCAAGCCGGTTCGGACTCGCAGCGACCAGCGTCTCCGCTTCCGCAGACTATCTCTACACCGCGTATCATCAGCCCTATCCCGCCCGCGACAATCTCGCAGATCGTGCCGGGGGTTGACGAGCTTCCAACGGCCGGTCCGTCCGGAAGCCAGGAGGTTTTGCCAGGCCGAGAGGCTGATCCCAAGACCGACGGTGCGACTTCAACAGATCCTACTATCGAACTCGCCCGTCCGAAGTCCGCCGAGCCCGTCTTACAAGAAGCCGTCGAGATTGCTCCTCCTGTTGAACCCATCGCCACGGAAATGAACGGCTCGACGGCCGCGGAGGAGCCTACCTCCATGCAAGTCGGGTTCACCGTCCAACAGCAGGTCGACTATGACGACACTTATTATGCACCTCTCGAGGACAAGAGCATGTACTTTCCAGATGCGCACTCGGGCGAAGAGGCTTCCCTCGACGTCCCCAGCGAGGTGAAACGAGAGGAGGCTGGTCCGGACGAGCAGGCTCACCTCGCAGCTGCCGCCTTCGAATCTAGCTTCGGCGGACCTTTCGTCTACCAGGTGAGTGAACCGCATCCTACTGCTTCTGGGCTAGTTCTGACCCACAGTTTCCGTCTCAGGGCGAAATTTCCGTTGAAGAAACGCTCGACCCCGCTGCCGTCGAGAAGGTCTATGCAAACGACCCGGCCTTGCAAGACGACCTCGACGGTATCACGGATCGAGGCGTTCTGGAAGCTCTTGCAGCCCTGCGGAGCTCGCCTGCAGTGTCCGTTACCAATGAGACGACCCCGCGTCAGCCGCTGCGGAAATCGGGATCCAAGCGGACCACACCTCGTCGACCTCGATCGACCCGTACTTCCGATTCACAGAACCGGGCAGCACCTACGACCACCCCGCCCGTACCGAACAACGGGGTGGCGTCCTCTGCTGGCTCGTCACCGACAAAGAGACGCTGGCCACCGGTCGACGACTTTATCCTCGAGATCTTCCCGCTCAAATCGCCACGGTCGCCCAAGAAACGCTCGCAACCCGAGAAGCGCTCCGAGAAGCGCCCCGAGAGCCCGCCACACGCACCCGTCGCCAGTACGTCAAAGGTGACGTTGGATGAACCCGCGGCGGACCGGACTCCTCCTCCAGCTTCGAACGGGTTGCCCAAAGCTGCGCCCGTCAAGCCTGTCGAACCCGTTGTGGGCGCCTCGCGTTCGCCCACAGCGGCGCCTGCACTTGTCCCCGTTGCCCGCTCTCTATCCCTTGAGCGAGTCGATGCAGGGCGTCGGGCGTCGAACGATTACGAATCCGACAGCGACGACCCACTCGCGGCGCCGGCACGCCCCAAGAAGAAGCGCGTCTCGAACGGGATACCCAAGCAGACAGCGAAGCGCTCTCGCCCACTTCTCGAACGCCAGAGTCAGCTGTCGGAGGAGGAGAGCCAGGACTCGGACCGCGCGGTGGCACGGGAGTTACTGCCAGCTGGTCGAGCTCCGCCAAAACCAGCAGAGCCCGAGACGCAAGTCGCGCGGCCAACTCCTCCTCCCGCGAAGAGAAGGCTCTCTGAAGGTACCGACTCTGGAATGAAACCGGAACCGAAGAGGCCGCGAACGACGCCGTCGACGGAACCGCGCCGCCGACCTTCCCTGGCGGGAAAAGGACAGCCGGTCCAGCGGCGCAATGGCGTGCCTCGTATCCCGCCTCCTCCGCACGGCGAGATCAGCTCGCCTTTGCCTCTCGCCGCAAGTCGCGATGGCAGCGGTGCTCTCGACAGATCAGCCGCACGGACAGCACCGTCTACTGGTCAATCCGAGCACCATGGCTCCCGAAAAAGGCGACACTCCGACCTCGTCAGCCCTCCACTCGACGACGACGACGATGACGATACTCACGATGCGAGACCATCTCATCGGCGCGCTGCAGTGGTTGCGGGTCATTCCGAAATGAGCAAGGCGCGAACGGTGCCTCGATCTTCACAAGGTCGAACTCCGGTGCAGGCTCCGTGGGTGTCGTTCCGGTCTGCCGAGCGCACTGCCGCCGCTCGCGATGGCAAGATGCGCGACCGCCGTTCAAGATCGACAACCTCCTCGCCTAATCCCGCCGCAGACGGTCACCCCGAGGTTGAGGAGGACGAGGCGGAACCCGTCCAAGCCGGGGAAGAGGCCGAGCCCGTCGAGGTCAACAAGACGCCCGCCAAAGCCCGGAAGCGAACCAAGAAGCGCAAGCCGCTTAACATGCCGCGATACAAAGGCAAGAAGCGCGCGATGCCGCGTCAGCAGCAAGCACGACCTCGCTCTCCGACGCCGGAAGAGACCCCTTCGCCCGAGCCGACTCCCCCGCCACAGCAGCAGCAGCAGCAGCAGAACGTTTGTGCGCACGCACCCGCGGTGAAGCGGAAGCAGAAGAACAGTGTCGGTGGTGGGAGTAGTCGCGGCTGGTCGCAGCGGGCCAGGCAAGCATACGACGAGGGCGAGTGGGAGGGCTGAAGTCAAAGTGTTCTGAAGACTGTTGTTGCTTGCTTGCGCTGCTCGGTCAGTCGGCATTTAATTGTTTCACCTTGTGTAGTTGTGCAGTATCTCGCATATCCCCCTCGCAAAGCAGAACATCCACCAATTGGTTGAACGGCACTTCGATGATGGCACGACACAATTCACGCTCTATTGAAAAGTAGTTGACCCGGCTCCCCCTTATTTCTTGTACTCGTATGCGTCCCAGCCGATCTCTTCGAGCTTGCCAACCTTGGCGAGCACCTCGTCCTCGAGGTTGTGCGCGTACTCGGAGAGCGCAGTCTGCAGCTGCGGCTGGTACGTCGAGAGGATCCGGATCGCGAGGAGGGCGGCGTTGGTCGAGTTGTTGATCCCGACCGTGGCGCACGGGATCCCGCGCGGCATCTGCACGATCGAGTACAGCGAATCGACGCCGTCGAGAACGCTCGCCTTGACGGGGACGCCGACAACGGGCAGGGTCGTCGCGCTCGCGACCATTCCAGGCAAATGAGCGGCACCGCCCGCGCCGGCGATGACGACGCGGACTCCGCGTTGCTCGGCTCCGTGAGCAAACTCTTCCATGCGCATGGCGGTCCGGTGCGCCGACACGATCGAGAGTTCGAACGGGACGCCAAACTTTGTCAAGATCTGCGCGGCGGGTTTCATGACGGGCAAGTCGGAATCGGAGCCCATCACGATCGAGACGAGCGGGTGTCGACTCGAGAACGGTTCGGCGGGCGAGGTCGTCGCGAGGTCGGCGTCTCGGTCCGGTTCGGCGTATGTGCCGGGGAGGAGCGCCGCGAGCTGCGCAATCTGACTCCGCACGGCATGGTCCGACGAACCCATGACCGTGATGTGCCCCATCTTGCGACCTTTGCGGCACCCCGCTTTCCCGTACAGGTGCACGGCGGCGCCGATCTCGATCGCCTTGGCGACGACGCCCGTCGGTTGCAAAAAGTCGGCGTCGGCGTCGGACGAGGCGCCGAGAAGGTTGAGCATGGCGGTGGCGGCGGGGATGAGGCGGACTGGAGGGAGCGGGAGGTTGAGAATGGCGTAGAGGTGGGTGGTATATTGCGAGACGTTGCACGCCTCGATGGTGTAGTGACCCGAGTTGTGCGGTCGCGGGGCGATCTCGTTCAGCAGTAGGGAGCCTGCAGGACCACGAGGGTCAGTTTCCCCCGTTTGAAAAGCAGGTTGTCGTAACCAAGCGGCTCACCGTCTTCCATCAGGAACATCTCGACGCCAAACACGCCGACGGCGCCGTCTCCGAGCGCGTCGATCGCGCGCTGTGCGTCTTCCTGCGCCCGGACGTTGACCGAATTGGACACGACGGCGTTCAGTCCGCATTGTTGCCGCCCAATGCCGTTCTTGGCCGAGACGGGCGGCCGCAAGGGAACGTAAACAATGTGACACACCGAGTCGCGGTGGATCGTCTCGACGGCCGGGTACGTCCTCGTCTCGCCCGTCGCGCCCCGGACGACCATGACTGCAACCTCTTTGACAAAGGGGGCAAACTTTTCCGCATAGAGGCGGTCTCCGAGCGGTTTTGCGCCTGGAGCGGAGAGGGAACCGGTGGGGATGAGGGCTTCGAGGGCGGCGCGGACGGCGGGAGGTTCGGACGAGCGGAGGACATAGTTGCCGCGGCCGTCGTAGGCGAGGTGTCTCGATTTGAGCATGAGCGGGTAGCCGAATTCGGCGCCGGCGGCGAGGACGGACGGGACGAGGGCGGCGAGCGGGTCGGCATCGTCTCCGGCGCGGGTCTCGGCCGCCTCGGCCGTGATGGGTCGGAAAGGAGCGACGGGAACGCCGCGCTGCGCGAGGTGGGCTTTCTGGAGGTACTTGTCCTGGATGATGCCGATAATGTCGGGCGAGGGGAACACCTTGATTCCGTTCCCGGACCGACCTCCCTTTGTCGCACACTCTTGCGCGACTTGACGCAACGCGGCGACGTTGACGTGCTCAATCTCGACGGTCAAGACGTCGACCTGGTCTGCGAGTTGGCGGATCTTTTCGGCCTCGGTGAAGGCGCCGTCGAGGTGCTGGAGGGGACCTTTCGAGGACGAGGCGAACGCGGGGAGGACTTGAGGCTGCGAGGCTTGCTTGGCGGGGGCATTGACGTCCGGGTCGAGGACGACGACGGGGATGGCCATAGGCGACGCGGCCTGGAGGAGCATCCGACCGAGCTGACCTCCGCCTGTACGCCGTGGGATTCGTCAGCATGCGCTCGCTCCGAGCTGCGTCCGAACAAGAGGGTCCTGCTGCAATTGGTGTCTGTAGTCGGCTAGGAGCCCATGTGCATGTCTTTGCCTTTGAAGGCCCGAAAAAGGTTGACTCGGGGAAACGGGCGCAAGGCGGTCCATGTCGCGGGCGCGGCGGAGAGCAGAGGTCGGACGGGGGGCTCACCGAGTACTCCGATGACTTGATCGTGTAGCATGTTTGCTTGACCGCTAGCTCGCACTGAGCGGGGAGAGGAGCGCGAGCGCAGGCGCGATGAGAGATTCCGCTCTCCGGTTCAGCGCAAGAACCGCTCTCGCTCCACTAACCATACGTATACTTGAAGTCATGCTGAGATCCGTCACAGCCAACGTTGCTAGATCATTACCTCGAAGCTACTCGGGTCCAGCGGCTGCCCTCGGCGCTGCGGGTCGCGGATTCGCTTCCTCCGCCTCGCACTTTGCAGCAGCCCCGCCGCCTTCAACACCGGAACCGACGAGAAGCAAAACAACACAGCAGCCGCACATTACAGCGCAGGAAGCCGCCGACAAGGCACTCGAAGAAAGGGGCACCACGCCGCCGAAACCGCTCAGTCGCGCGCTCGGCGTCCGGGACCCGCCTCGGAAGGGGAAACAGTCCAGGGAGGAATGGAGGGCAGATTTGCTCAACCGCGAGAAGCGCATAGAAGAGCGGAGGCACTTGTGAGTCCGAGTTGAGCGGCCCTCAGTCTGTCTTGTCGGAAAGAACCCGATTCTCACCCGCATGCCCGTCCCCACCTGCAGGGTCAAGGAGGCGAGCAAGGGCTACTTTCACGACTATAATGCATTACGGCACGAAGGCGGCAAAGCCTACCTCGCTCCGAAAACCCTGATCCGCGAGGACGTACGTCTTCGGCCCCCCCATTTCAAAGCCGATGTGCGCATCTATCTCCGCCAGAAGGGAGCTGACCGGGGCCGGGGCGCGCGCAGCTCTCGCTGTACTTTCCCGATATCGAAGGTACCTCGCTCGCGACCAAGGAAAAAGTGCACACGATCGACCTGTTTGAGAACAAGATCAGCCTCGTCGTGTTTAGCAGCTTCCGCAGCTCCGAGGTCGGACCACCGCTCTATCTCTCTCTCGCCTTGTCCTGCGCTGAATTTTCTGACAGATCCAATGATGTTCTCGCAGGAACACATCAACAGCTTTGTGCGGCCGACCCTGGCCGACCTCGACGGCGACAGCCGGTTCCAATACGTCTATGTGAGTCTGTTCGTTCGCAAGAGCGGCTAAGAGGAGCGCTCTCGGCTGACGAAGACAGTGACCCTCCGCAGATCAACCTGCAAGAGAACCCGCTCAAGTCGTTCCTGGTGTCGATGTTTCTCTCGTCTCTGCGCAAGACGGTCCCGGTGTCGCAACAGGCGACGTACCTCTTGTCGCATCAGTCGCTCGAGTACCTGCGCGGACCGCTCGGGATGGAGAACAAACATGTCGGATACGTGTTCCTCGTCGATGCGAACCGCAAGATCCGGTGGGCCGGGTGCAGTTGGGCGACGGTGGATGAGGAAGAGGCGTTGCGGAGATGCGCGCACGTCTTGGTCGAACGGCTTGAGGGCGGTTCGAGCCCTTGATCAACGGTAGTGTAGTCCTTTGCACCATAGCATGATCTACATAGACTATGCGATCTAGAGAAGGGAAGGGTATCGGAAAAGACAGGGGGAGATTGAGCCAGCTTCTCGTCGCCCGCTCGCGTCGACCTGCTCACGACTCGGCCTCACGACGGCAGCTGCGAGCAGTCAGGCTGACAGAGCGTATACACAGGGGATTTAATAGCCCAAGAAGCGCCTCCCTCTCTCTTGGCCCCCGCTGAACCCGAGTCAAGAAGTGACCACGTCCCCTCGCCTCCCGCCGATGACCTCGCCTCATGTACTCCTTCAGTCCGAGTCCGAGCCCCGCACCCGCCAGTCCACCGCCAAACTCGCATCTCTACTCTCCCGGCAGTGCTAATCACCTCAACAAGGCGGGAGCGGGAGGGGGAGGAGCGGGACCCAGTAACGGTGCAGCAGGAGGAGGTGCAGGTGCAGGTGGTGGGCCGGGCGTATCGAACGCAGGGCAGAGTCATGCAGCTCAACAGCAGAGGTACTCGCTCCTGAGCAAGCTGCAGCAGGCCCCTCACGGTCACTACGGCCAGCACCACGCAAGTCATCCCTCTCTCTCCGCGGGCAGTCAGTCGTCTACATAGAGCGTACGCTAACGATTTGCACGCGTACGTGAAAAACAGTTCTCGTTCGGCGGTCCTCCTTCGCCCGCGTATCCCAACGGACCGCACTCTCACCACGCCGCTTCCCTCGCCTCGCACTCTCAACACCACGCTTCCCCTCACCTCTCGAACGGCGTCCCCCCGCCAGGTAGCCATCAGGGTCCACCTCCTCCGCCTCCGCATCATCACCTGACAGGTGCAGGAGGAGGTGGCGGTCCCGGTCCCGGTCAAGGCGGCGGTCAAGGTCAAGGTGGCGGTCAAGGTGGCGGTGGCGGCAACAACAACTCGTCCAACTCGGTCGGGTCCCCCCTCCCGCTCTCGAACGGGGGACCGATCCCCCCGCATTGGGCGACCCAACTCGCGCTCGCGCAAACCTCCCGCGCCACCAACTCGCCGCACCACCACGCGCGCGCGGCGCACCTCGCCGCCCGCGGACAGACGACCAACGCCATCCCGATCACGGACCCGAACCACCGTCCGGCGAGTTCTTCAGGTGGTGGTGGTGGTGGGAACATGCTCATGAACCGAGGGAACGGGATGCAGCATCGCAAAGACGCTGAAGAGCAGCAGCAGCGGAGTGGGTCCGCCGCCTCGTTGACGAGGACGACGTTGACTTCGACGAGGGCGGGCGTGGCAGCAGCGGATGGGTCGACGAGTCCTTCTCTGTCGGCGGCGGGAACCGATGCCGACGGCAAAGACAAGGACAAGGAGCGAGGGCGGACGACCACGACGTGGACGACGATCGACATGGGCGGCATGAACCTGAAAAACTTGTCGCAGGCCCTGTTCCGGTACGACTTTTTGACGACGCTCTACATCCCGCACAACGCGCTCGCCGAACTACCCCCCTTGATCTGCAAGTTGTCCAACTTGACCCTCCTCGACGCGTCGTCGAACAAGCTCACGTCGCTCCCCGCCGAACTCGGCCTGCTCACGCACCTCCGCGAGCTCTTCCTGTTCGACAACCACCTGACCAACCTGCCGCCGCAACTCGGAACGCTGTACCTCCTCGAGACGCTCGGCGTTGAAGGGAACCCGTTACCGGACACGCTCCGGTCGCTCGTCGAAAAGGACGGCACCTCGGCCCTGATCTCGTACCTCCGCGACTCGTGCCCTGTCCCGCCTCCGCCACCCGAGCGCGCGTGGCTCACCATCGAACCGGACGCGTTGCCGTCGTCGGCCGACAAGCGCCCCGAGGACTCGTTCTCGCTCCTGTGCTACAACATCCTCTGCGACAAGTACGCGACCAGTCAGATGTATGGCTACACGCCGTCGTGGGCCCTCTCGTGGGAGTACCGCAAAGAGTTGATCCTCCAAGAGGTGCTCAACTACGGGTCCGACATTGTCTGCCTGCAAGAAGTCGACGTCGAGGCGTACGAGTCGTACTTTTTGGAACACCTCTCGGCGCAAGAGTACGACGGCGTGCACTACTCGAAATCGAGGGCGCGGACCATGTCGGGAGACGAGAAGCGGGCCGTCGACGGTTGCGCAACCTTTTTCAAGTCGTCCGTGTGAGTCCCGCGCTGCCTTCGTCTGGACTCTGTTCTTTGTGCTGGAAAGCGAAACTGACCCCCTTTGTGGTCCCCCACCCTTCTCAAAACCAAAAGCTTCGCTCTGGTCGAGCAGCACCTGATCGAGTTCAACCAGATCGCGCTCCGAAGACCCGATTTCAAAAAGACCGAAGACATGTTCAACCGCGTCATGACCAAGGACAACATTGCGGTCGTGACCCTCCTCGAGCACCGCGCTTCGGGCGCTCGCCTGATCGTCGCCAACGCGCACATCACGTGGGAACCGCAGTTCCGCGACGTCAAGCTCGTCCAGGTCGCGATGCTGATGGAAGAGTTGAACAAGATCTCGAACGACTTTGCGCGGTTACCGGCGCGGATGAACCTCGCCGAGGGGTACGACAAGGCTCCGCACTACTCGAGCGGGGCCAAGATCCCGACCATCATCTGTGGCGACTTTAATTCGGAACCCGACAGCGGAGTGTACGAGTACCTCTCGACCGGGCACGTCGAGAAGAACCACGGCGACTTTATGGACCACGTGTACGGCGACTATGCCGTCAAGGGAGCTAGTCACGGTTTCAAACTCAAGTCGGCGTACTCGCACGTCAACGAGTTGCCGTTCACCAATTTTACGCCCGGGTTCACCGGTGAGTCTTTCGTATTCCCTGCACGCGGCTTCCCCTTCTCGTCCCGCTTGTTGACCCGAACTGACTCATTCCCTCTCTCTCCCTCTCAGGCACGATCGACTATGTCTGGTACACGGCCCCGTCACTCGGAGTGCAGGGTCTGCTCGGCGACCTCGACCCCGACTATCTCTCGACCACGGTCGGGTTCCCGAATTGCCACTTCCCGTCCGACCACATCCCCCTCATGAGCGTCCTCAAGTTCAACAACTAGACCCAAAGTTGCATCTCTTCTTTCTTTCCTCGCTTTGTGATTCCCCTCCTTCCCCCCTCCCCCTCTCGCAGCGCATGTTCCTTCCCCCGCCGCTTTCCCTTGTTCCCCTTTCCCATATTATTCTTTCTTTCTTGTCTTCTTTCCCCTTTCGCCGGAATAGTGTCTTTCCTCTGTTTCCTTTTCCTTTCCTTTCCTTTCTTTGCTCTTGTGTTCTTTTCTTCCTTTTTCTTTTTTTTTTTCTTCTGCCAGAGAACTTGTCAACGCACCCCCGCCCCCGAGTTGTATTCGCAGCCTGAAACGTTTTCCCTCCATCTCTTTCGCATTTGGGCTCTGGACTGCGCGCGCGCGCCGAGCGCCGGGAGGACGTAAAAACTCCGACATCGTTACAGATAAGAGAGCCGATGACAGGGGGTAGGAACTCTTGTTACGTGCCAAGAACAGCTGGGAAGGGGATGAGACGAGCAGACAGAGAAAGACGAAAGAAGGGGAAGTGCAATTGTGGGACACGAGCGCAGACGCCGCGATCAAGAAAGATGGGGAGGACGCAAAGGCGGGTGGGGCGGTCAAAGGCGCATGGTCCGGCCGGGCGCGGCCTTGGGGGCCGAAGGGACAGTCTGACCGGGCTTGAGGCGCTTGGTCGTTCCCGTAAAAGTCCGAAAGCCAGCAGGACCGCCGCCAGCTAACATTCCAGCATGAGAGAGGTTCTGACGAGTCGGCGACGTCGGGTGGGAAAGGAGAGCGGGCCGGTACGAAGAAACGGGAGCGGCGGGGTGGTGCAGAGCTGGAGAGGGAGACGTGTTGGCGACGGAGAAGCCGCCGAGGCCGGTGAAAGCTTGCGTGACCTGTTCGAATGAAAATGGCCGGGAGAAAAACAGGTCAGCGATTTTACCGAGCGTATTGCATGTCTGGTATCTGAAAGCATGGACAATATGTACCTCTGCCAGAGGGCTCTCAGTCAAGGCGCGAGCACGTCGATTCGCGTCAAACGTAACAGCGACCTCCTCCTCCTCGACCGAAGCCAACGACATGTCACTGTCCATCTCGTCGGCGAACATGCCCTCCGTTCTTGCTGCTTCGAGTTTGTTGTCGTCGGTGTTGAACTCGACCTGTTCGCCATCGTTCTGGTGAACCGGCAGCAGCGGCGCTCCCGGACTTTGCGCATATCCTGAATCGGTCGCGGACGCGTAGCTCCGATCGCAAGAAGACGACGAGGAGCGCGGACTCGACTCGGCAGATTCGGGAGGAGGAGGGAGTCTCACTTCGACGACGGACGGGTTTTTTCGTCGTATGGGCTGTCGAGTGTTCGAAAGAGTTGCGGTTGCGGTTGCGGCGGCGGGAGTCGAATTGGTGGCGGGCAAAGGCGGCAGATCTGGCAGGACACGCGTCCGCAGCGTTCCGGTGCAGATCCCGTTCGTCGACGTTGCGGTTGTTGTGGTCTTTGTCGTCTTCTGCACCTGCGAGGCTGCCGCCAACCCTCGCCGGACTTGCGGAGGTGCGCAGGTCGATCCGCCGTCGCCGGATTTGGCCGACTTGCCGAGCCCCGCTTTGCCCTTGCCAAGGAGGGCTCCCTTCCGAATCATAGACAACGGGTCCATATTTTCCTTCTCGCGCTGCCCGAGCCCATCGAATTGACGTCGTTGCGGCGCGGCGGCGAGTTTGTTTGTCGACGCTCCTCGTGACGTACTGGGCGCGGGAGGGGGCGCGAGACCAGCCGCATCGTCGCGATAGACTGCAAATAAGCCCTTGGCCATGCTTGCACGTCGAGCAAAGGGTGGTGCTGGTGCAGCGGCGGGTCGTGTTTGGCGATGTTCTACCTCGACGAGGAGGCGGAGGGCGCCGTGAGAGTATGGATTGACGGGGCAGGTACGGTAAGCAGATAGAGTACTGCGGATCCAAGAAGGAGCGCCTGAGGATGCTCGAGCGGGCGTCGAGAAGGGGGATCAGAGAAGAAGCGCGTGGACTTGAGGCACTTTCACTTTAGATGTGCCGACATTGGACGGAACCGTCTTGCGAACGAGAGGTGCATTGCGAAGGATATTCTCTAAAAAGGCAAGTAGTACGCCGTTGCTAATTCTCAAGGCTGCGCCGACGGGTCGACGAGCGTGTCGGTCTCTTTCGCTCCTCGCTTGACCACCTTCCAGTCGTCCTCGGGCCGCCACATATCCCGCTGGTAGATGTAGTACTGAGGGTAGAACCACGTGGGGGTCAAAGAGGAGTTGTGTGTGGTGCGTAAACGAGCGCCAAGGGCAACGCACCTCGATCACCTCTTGCGGGTCTTCGTGCGAACCGGTGCCGACCAAGTTGTTGCGTACATCCCGAATCTCGAGACTCTGCATGGGGGAATGGTGCTCCTCGAGTCAGTCAGGACCCCCACCCTCGAGAACCGCATGCAGAACAGACTCGCCTGCATGGTGACGAATCGGACCGCGATCTGGCCGATAAACTCGTCCGCCTTGAACACTTCCTGCTCGCGCGTGCACAGGATGGTCTGCTCCTTGACCTCGTGCAACTTCCAGCTCATCCGCAAGCCTTGCAATTTCCGTGTCCGTTGCGCCTTGACGCCTTCGACGACGTCGTGCGAGGCAAAGTCGCGCAACCGTTCGTAGTTGCCCCTGATTGTCGTCGTCGTTGAGAAACAGGCGCGTCAGTTTATTGAGAGCGACCTCCCGGGTCGAGTGCGATTTCGAGCTCACGTTGCGAGGGCTTGGTTCGTCTGTTGGTACGCGATGAGGGCGCGCTCTTGGAAGTGCGCCTTCCAGTTGCTGCCGAGCAGCTTCTTCCACCGCATGCGCCTGTTTTCACTTGCCTCGATTAGCTCCCTCCCCTGTGGATGCTCAAGGGGAAGGACGTACGCCTTTTGCGAAGTGAACCACTGCTGGACTCCGTGCCATGCGTAGCTAATCGCACCGTGTGGCGAGTCGGCAGGGATGACCCGACCTCCGTAAGGAGGGATGTAATTCGCTGTATGGGGTGCCTCGTCAGCTGTGTGTCTTTGTCCGGACTGGAGAGAGAGCGTACCGAATATAGGTACTTGTGCGCTCTGTTCGGATTCGCCAGGTCAGCTTTCGACGGAGCGAGGAAGAGAGAGAAAGGCGAGGCGTACGATGGCGGGCGTCTGTTTCCTGCGTCCCATCTTGTCTACGAGGCGCATCTGCTTGGCCTGCATCTCCTGCAAGGTGTTCTTGTCGCTGCCCGACTCTGTCGCATAGCTCCTCCGTGCGGCGTAGACGAACGAGATGGTGGCCGGGCGGAGTGCGGCGTGGGAATGAGGTGCTGCTGCTGCGAGGGTGGCTTGCGCCAGGAGTGGCCGATACACTGTCCGAGCTGTCTGCATCGCTCCTGCCTAGACTCGGGCGGCCAAGTTTGAACGTGTTGGGCAGAGGCGAACCTCCGGAGAGAAGGCGCTCTTCCTCTTGACCTTTCACCGCGTCAGCCCACGCTATGCTGCTCGTCTGGGCGCTCGTACTGGCTCAGTGGGGCCTGACACTGCTCCCTCTGCGCCTGCAATCGACCCGGACCGCCACTTCGTTCCCCCTCTGGCCCGCAGTGCTCGCTCTCCACTTGCAGCTGAACAACCCTCAGCCGTGGCGAGATGCAGACTGGCTAGCCGCGCTCATCCCGGTCCTCATCTCGGCCGTGGCCGAGGTGCTCTTCCGCAAAGCGTACGCGGACCGCTTGGCCGCGCTTCAAGCCGCTCCTGCTCCTCCGAGGGAAGCACCCAGCGTCTCGTATCGCTACAAGATGGTCAGTCTATATACTCCGTCTGCCTGGTGCTCCTCGACACGACCAGCTGCAGCTGTTACTTTGCGCCACAGTCGCCGATCGAATGCGACCAGCAAGGCCGCGTTTAGTACGTCCCAAACGCTGTCGTCTTGCTGCTGCTGCTGCTGCTGCTGCTGGGGTCCTCATCCATGCGTGTGCACTACATAGCGGCGGCGAACTCCTCAAGCTTGTCGACGTCTCTGCCGGTCTCGTAGCCGCAAAGCATGCACGCGGACCTTGCCTCACCATCAGCGTCGACCGCGTCATCTTTCTGCAAGAGATTCGAGTCGGCGACGTCATCTCGATCTCGAGCGCAGTCAACAGAGCCTGGGGAAGGTGAGGATTCTTTTCTCCTCCAGAGCGCTCGTTCTTTCGGACGCCCTATTCAAGCAGGAGACTGAAATTGGACGAGATCCCCGCCCTCAGCTCGATGGAAATCGGCGTGCGAGTCATGCGTCAATCTCGAGACGACCCCCTCGGGCCAGCAACCTATTGCTGCCACGCCTACTTGACCTTTGTCGCCAAACCGACTCCGCCTCCTTCGCCAAAGTTTTTCCTCCTCGGATGGACCGACCAACTCGGCCTGACCTCGCCGCCGACCCCGCGGAAAGCGCAACTGCCCGAAGTCCGCCCGGTAAGTTTGCTCGCCCGCAAGCGATACCTCCTCGCCGGTCGACGGCGTGCCCATCGCCTCCAGCGCGCCAAGGAGCACGACGCCCTGAACGCCTCGTTCCGCGAGGCCTTGTTCCGACTCGAAAAGGACCGGCAGGACGCGGCCGACTTCGCAGCGAAAGCGAACGAGGCGGATCAAGCCCGCCTCCTCCACAGCTTGCAACTCGAGATCCTCACCGAGGCGTACCTCCGCCAGTCGTCGGACGTCCGCGTCGAGGGCGACGAGGTGGTTGGCGAGATTGAAGGGTTTGTCGAACCCGTCAGGGTCAAAAAGTCCGACATCGAGGCCGAGATCCAACGCAAGGAGCACGGCGGATGGCATCAGGTTGCTCTCTCAGATCGGGATCGTTCCGGTCCGTCCAGCAGCAAAGATCTGGCCGGAGCGTCGAACGCCCGCAAGATCGACGGCGGCGAGACGGCTGCTGTCGCGCCTGTCGATTTCGCCGACACTCTGAGCCTCGTGAGTAGTGACGTGATTCCGCTCCAGCGACGATTGGTACAGTCGCCCGGAAACCGAGCTCGTCGTGTTTCTCTTGCCCTCGCACCTTGAAAGCTGATCCTTTCTCTTCTCTTCGCCTTCGACAGTGCCTCTGGATCGTCCGTCCGCAGCACTGCAACTCGAAATCTGTCCTCTTCGGCGGCACCCTCATGCGTTGGGTCGAAGAAGTCTCGACCATTGCCGCTCGACGCGTGTCTCCGAACGTCTCGTGGGCGAGCGCCGGTATCGACAGCCTCACCTTCAAGGTGTCGGCCCTGCCCGGCTGGGTCGTCTATGTTCGTGCGGCCGTCTTGAAAGTGTACGACTCGTCTGTCGAGATCGCCGCGGTAGTCACTTGCGGTGCGTTGGCTCTTCTTCTTTTGCTGTGACTCGCGATGTGTTTGTTTGGGTTCCTGACGGTTACGACTCGCACGCAGAGGACCGCAACTCGCACACACCCGGGACCAAGCATGTCTCCGAGTCGTTCTTTACGATGGTGCGCTACCCCGCGACTTCAAGAAACCCCCTTCATCCTTTGCCGAGGCGTGTTTGGCTTCGGAGAAGGTTGAGCTCACATCGCGCGCGCGATTCTTCCCGTTCCATTTTCAGGTCGCTGTCGATCCGGATACGGGCCGTCCGCTCAAGGGGGCTCTTCAACAAGTCCGCCTTCCGCCGGGTCCGATCACGGAAATGGCAGAGTCGGCCGAAAGGCGGCGCGAAGATCGCTTGCTCGAGAAACGGGTTCTGCAGAGGTACGGAAGGACTCCCCCACTTCCGATTCCGTTCTCGTTCTGACTCACTCACCGTTCGGGCCTTCGCAGAGTGTACGCGTGAGATATCTACGAGCGATGCAATGCAGTGAAAAGTGGTCCTGGTCATGAAAAAGAGGTATCGTGGTGAAGAGTATGCAACGTGAGTAGGCGGAAAGTGGAATGAGTGACATGATCCAAGAGGGTTTGCAGGCGATTACGAGATGTGGGAGGCGGGATACATGGCCTAAGGTATGAATGACGGTCGCAGAGAGGATTGTACGGAGGGGATCAAGTGGGAACAGGCGACACTCACCGCGCGACATGATCGCGGTGGAAGGTACCGGAGGAGTACATGCCGGCTAACATCTGCTCGGTAGATGTCTCGAGGATGTCCGAGGACGTCGAAGTGGAGAGGCGCCGTGACGAACCCGCCCGCCGATCGCCTGCGTCGCTGCCGTCCTGCGACTTGTGGGAAGAATTGGGAGCATCGTCGTCGGTGCGAAGGGACGAGACGGGATAGGCAAAGCGGGCAAGGGGGGCCGGCCCGCTGGCTCGAAGCAACGGTCAGTTCCCTCGACAAAACGTTTTCGCTCGGCGACAGGCGTAGTTCGCGACTCACCCCAAGCTCGGAATCTCAGTCACGCACTGTCGTTTCCTCCACGACTCGAGGTCGAAGAGCTCTGCGCCGAGAGCGGCCAGGATGGCGAGCTTGGTCGGAGGGTTCGGAGCGGTCGAAGCTTCGAGGGGCGTGAAACGGCGCGGTTCAGACGGTACATTCACCGGTCTGGTACGCTTTGCCGGTAGTACCGGACCGGTGGGTCGTGTGAAGGGCTGTTGGGCCTCGTTCTGGAGGCTCGTAGGAGGCGCCTGCCTTTTGAACTTTTCGGGCCGAGGAGCGGAGGGATTCTTCTCTGTTTGTGCGAGGCTGCCGGCTTCGCTGCTCCGGAGGCGCTTGATTGGCTTGCTCTCGATTTGAAGGTCGAGAGGGTGGACCCAGATGAGAGGCGCTGGTCGTGGGCTGTAAACAAGCAGACACGAGTCAGATCACGATAGTCGACTTTTCGGCACGCTCGCGCTGAAGGTGGATTTGCGCCGGACTCACCCCGACGTACGAAGTCTTTCTTCTAGGAGGGACATGTCGAGCTCTCCGCGTGTTGCTGAGTGCAGAGGATCCGGTGACGTAGAAGGCGGTGGCGGAGGCGGGAGAACGGCGATGAAAACAACGGTGCGCGCACTTTCGCTCGGCGGATATGAGTCTTGACCGATAACGCAAACAGCTTTGCGACGTATGCCTGTAGGCAGAACCGTCGGTACGGAGGGGTCAGGCCGACGAGAAGTCTCTGACCCCGGAGACCATGAAAGAAGGGACTACCTACAGGAATCGCACGGAGCGCCAGTTTCGAAGCCGGAACAGCGTACCCGACGCTGTCTGCACCTGTTGGGAGGTATGTGTGATGTGAGCGAGGACGACGTTGTCCGCAACGCAAAGCGCGAGTGCCCCCTCGAGCTCAATCCAAGTTTCCGATCCCCCCGCACAGCATCGGACCGGACTGCGACCGGACTCTTCGCAGCCTCATCCGCATCCAATATGTTTCGTTACTCACAGTTCGCAAGCCACTGGGCCGTTCTTCCTTTTCCAATCCCCATTCTGCAGGAGTCGGACTGGGCCTTCTCGAATCCAGCCAGCGGCGTCATCGATTCCTGGCGCCGTCGAGGTCTGAGCGGCAGCCGCTACCGACTCGGCCGTCACGGCTTGGCGCATGGCCTCCGGCCAACTCTGCGTCCGTAGGACGACGGTCCGCTCGAGTCCAATTTTTAGCAGCAGCAAGCGAGAAAGAAACGTGCTTGCATGTCAACCTCGAGCGCTGCCTGCAGACTGGTGTGCCAGTAGAATCCACCATGCTAACACTAGACGCGAGCCGCGGGACCTGCCGCGGCCCTAGCTGGTGAGCTAGGGTTGCCTGACCATGCGGTGAGGCAAATCGCAAGCTGCGTCTCAGATTGGAAAAAGGTCGAACGAGAAATCGAAAGCCGGCGCATTAGAGGCATCGGACATGGCGAGAGGGGCTTTAGTAGAGCAAATGTATGTACTGGACTCGGCGAGAGCCGCAAGAGATGAGGCGAGCCGAGGGGAAAAAAAGGGGGCAGGGAAGGCGACCGCGGCGAGTGCCGCTCCTCGCTCGCTGTCCCTCCACCACCATTTCACAAGCCCCCTTGACGCTTCGCAGAGAGCACGAGTAAGCCTAGAGCGTGCCCGAGAAGGGTCTTGCGCCGCTGCCAAGCCCGCACCACCCCGATTGGAGGTGCCCGAGGGTGCCCGAGACCTTGCCCAAGTGAGAGGACATCTGTCGACGCTACAGTCGAGCCCGGACTAGCGATCGGACACCGCCCAAGCTACACGGATCAAGCAAAGAGACCACTACAGCTTGAGAGATCTGCTGACCTGCGCCCGCTCCGTCTCACGCAGACATGGCCCCCACTGCCACGGAAGGTCCCGCCTCTTCCGCTGCCGGCGGCAAAGGACTCGCCGCCAAAAAGTCAATGAAGGCCTTGAAGGGTGCTGGTCAGGACGACGACAAGAAGAAGAAGAAGAACAAGAAGGCGCGCAAGGAGACGTAGTGAGTGTGCCGCGGCGGCGACATCGAATCTTGGCCTCGCGCTTCTCGGGGAGCTTGTTCTTGTGTGCGCCATCGGACGAGCTCGCTGACTCGTGCCTGGGGCTACGCAAATCCTACAGCAACACCTACATCTACCGCGTACTCAAGCAGGTCCACCCCGACACCGGCATCTCGAACAGAGGAATGTCGATCCTCAACTCGCTCTGCAAAGACATCGAGGGTAGGGTCTCTCCCGCCTATTCTCAGCGTCCAGAGAGTCTGGGCGTGTTGATACGAAGAGGTCCACCCCGATGCAGAGCGCCTCTCTGTGGAGGCGGGCAAGCTCGCCAGCTAGTAAGTTCCAGTTCAGACTTTGGCTGGTTCGCATCCCGCCAGTTCGCATCCCAATTCTCGAGACAGCGGGGTCTTTCCGACTCTCTGCGAGGGATGAACAAGGGTTGACTGGATTCGCCGAACCCAGCAACAAGAAGGCGACGATCTCGTCGCGCGAGATCCAGACGGCTGTTCGCCTCATCTTCCCGGGCGAATGTAAGCTCTTCTCTTCGCACTCGCTTCCTTCGTTACAGTGCACTGACAAGATGTTGTTCTATGAAGTGGCGAAACATGCGGTAAGCGAGGGTACGAAAGCCGGTGAGTATAGTGCAGTGCGATCGAAAGTCGACAGATTCTGACCGAGAACTTGCGCAGTCGCCAAGTTCTCGCAGGCGGCGGCGTGAACCTATTTCCTCCAGTCTCTCTTCGCTTCTTCGCTTTGCTCTTGCTTGCCATGCTTTGTGTAGCTCTGTCTCGCCGAACTCTCCATTGCTTGTTTGACGTTTCAGTGGTCCGCGTCCGGGAGTTGAGTCGTCGCGAGAAAGACTCCGAATCCGCGCGGCTCCGACGACGACGTCTCTATCCCGGAGCGCCGGAGCGCCGGAGACGTCAGTTTCTTCTGGCTTCTTCCCTATAGGAAGAAGGCCCAGACCCAGAAAAACAGCGGAAATCAAATCTGCCGTGTCGAAATTCGCGAGATCATCTCATCAACCAACACGAGGGGAGAGTCTGCCTTCAACACAGCCCTGGACCGCCAAGGCGCATGCTGTAGCGTGAACACGGAAGATGGCAGTACAAGAAGCGCTGTTCCACTGCACGTGCACGCAGCCGTTCTCGCCTACGCGACCTCCGCCAGCCGAAGCACCACTCGCGCAGTACGAGCACCATGCCCTCTCCGACCTGCTCTTCTGCGAGGACTGCGACGCCATTCGCTGTAATCAGTGTGCAGCCTGCGAGGTCGCGTGCTACTACTGCCCCAACTGCCTCTTCGAAGTCCCGAGCGCCAGCGTCCGCGGCGAGAAGAACAGGTCCGTCTCGAGACCTCTGGTCCGTCTCACACGGCGCACCGAGGACATGCAAGCTGACCCACAGACGCTGCACAGATGCGCTCGGAACTGCTTCCAGTGCCCGCAATGCGACCATTCACTCTCGGTCGTCGCTTCCGACCCGGACCCGTCGATCCCGCTGTCGTCAGCTGCTGCTAGCGTAGGCGAACCGCCGTACCTTCTGTCGTGCAACTTTTGCGGGTGGGATTCGAAGCAAGTCGGGATGACGTTTGAGAAGCCGACCGGTCTCGCTCGTGAGTTTACAGACCCCTCTCCATGCTTCAACACCTTGGCTTATAACGCGAAACCGCCCTCTCGCAGTGCAGCTCCAGAAAGCCGAAGAGCCGTCGGCCGACTTGCTCGAGTATGACCGTATCAAGGACCACTTCGACCCGTTCTTGCGCAGATCCCAAGCCGAAGCGAGCGGGTCCGGCGCGATCCCCTCCACCTCGACCGCCGGGACCGGTTCAGTCTCGGCGCGCCTCTTCCAAGATCCTGTCGGCCTCGCAGCACGCTACGGACTCAGTGGAGTAACCGTTGGCGGATCGAACCGTGCTCGACTAGCGGCAGCAGAAGCACGCACCGAGGTGGACGAACTACCCCCTTACTCAAGCCTGTACACCAGTCGAGGAGGTGGCCGGCCCGGCAGCAGTCGCGATGCGCGCAAGGGCAAGGGGCCGAGAAGAGAAGAAGACCACGTCGAGGACGAGGCGGAACTGCTCGCGGCGCTGCGCGAGATGACGGATTGGGAAACGGTGGCCAGCGTTGACCGCAGGTGGAACTTGTGCTGGAAACCGCCTGTCTTGTCCAAGTGAGCCTCCACCTTTAACAACTTCCGACGCAAAGTTCCCTAACCCAGACTCGGTTCGCAGGGATCTCCGACCGCTCCGAACCCCGCTTCAGGCGAAACTTTCCAAGCGATGTCCGACCTGCCTTCACATCCTCATCAAACCCGAGCAAAAGTCCAACTCGGTCCGCTTCAAGATCAAGCTCGTCGCCGCCAACTACCTCCCTCAAATCATTGTTTACCGAAGACCGCCCGCCTCGATCGGGTCGCGGTTGTCCACGATCGGAACGACGGCTTCTCGGCGGTTGCGGACCGGAGGCAGTGGATTCAGCAGCAGCGGCGACTCGCAGACGACGGACGATGAGCCGTTACGACCCGGCCGGACCTACACCTACGAGCTCAGTTTCGTCAACCCGCTGTACGAACCGATCCACGTCCGGTTGGCCGTCGCGCGTCCGGGCGCGCACAAACTCCTCGCAGAGGGCGAGACGCCACCGCCTCCCACGTTTGCGGCACACCTCCCCACGTCGCATTTTCCCGTGGCGGCGTATGCGGAAGATTGGGAGTTTGAAGACGCCGAGCCGGAAGAAGACGAGTCGATCGCGGAAGAACAGGCGGCGACTGGTGGAGGAGATGGCCGAACCAGTCCGGCGAAACGGAGCCGCAAGAACGGAGCGGGGATCGTCGAGCGGAGAATGAACCGGACCACGGTCGCGATGGACGTCGCCGTTGCTCGTGATGCCGTCGGACCTTTGAAGGTGCGCAGATGGCGTTCTTTCGTATGGGGGCCGTGCCTGTCGCTCAAGCGCTGACTGCCCCTGTGCCTGATCGCGACTTCCGCACAGGCCAGCATGCTAGTGACTTACGTCTACCAGGCCGACGACGAGCCCGCCCCTCCGCCCTCGCCGATAAAAAGTCCTCAGAAGAGCGGGTCGGCGCCCGAAGTCAAGTCGTTCTCGTTTTGGACCCTGATTCCGCTCGGCACCGTCGTTCCTCGGGCGACAGACTCGAGGCGTACGGCATCCAGTAGTGCCACTACCTGAGCTAGCGGCGTCTATTGCAAGAAAGGAGGTGGCGTCTCAGCTTTGCAAAAAGGAGGTGGATGCTCGGGATGCGGAATATTTCGGCGGTGTTTGGCGAGGCACCCCTTTTCTGCAGCGAAAAGCCAAGCGTCCCTCGTCTCGCAGTGTAGTATGGCGCGTGGGAATCTGCTCATCCGGCTGTCTATATCCTTCCAATCGATCATTGCGCGAGATTTTCTGGCGAGGCGGTGCTTGCTTCCGTCTTTCCGTCCTCCGACTCTGAAGAGCTAGTAGCCTTTGACCGGACTTGCAGCATGCAGTCCTTACGGCCCACTACGAGCCGACTAGCGCGGGCTGCTGTCCACTGGCCGGTCCCCAGCCCGTCTCGCTGCCCTCACCGCCGACTCCACTCGACGCTGCTGTCGCCGACGCCGCCGTGCCTGTCCGCCTCTCGAGGGACGAGTCACGCCGACGAATCCAACAAGGCTGCGATCCTGAAACGCCCGCGCAAGTTGCCGGCCGGGGCACCGACGAGCCAACTCTTCCTCGACTTGCTGCAGGTGTCGCCCGTCCGCGCGAGACCGCAACTGATCAACGAGGATTCGGCGAGGGCGCTCGTAAGAGCTTGGGGAGTCGACAAGATGCACGACGTCACTGTCGTCGATACCTATTCGGGTGCGTGCCCTTACCCAGTCTCTCCGAAGACAAGCTGGCCCATTCGACGTCGCTGACCCTCTCCTCTCTCTGTTTGGCACACCCGACAGGCCCAGGCGGTTTGGCAAAAGCTTACCTAGAGCTTCCGAACGTGAAAAAGGTGATATGCATCGAAGACGCGTTCCGGTATCGACCTTTCCTCGACGTGAGTGTCTCCAAACCCTCCTTCGCGCCGTACAGAAAGTCACGACCTTGACATCGAGGAACGAATCGCAGAGACTGAAAGGAGAGTACGGGGACCGGATTACGACGGTCGAGCGGGATCCGTTCACTTGGGAGGCGTACAGCCAGGTCGAGCAGCAAGGCCTCCTCGACAACGTCCCGACAGTCGGCTTTGAGCAGGGTGAGAGGCCCGAGTTTCTTTCCTGCCACCCTGCGTGTTTTTTTACTGATTCACGTCTCGCGTCGACGCAGTCCACCCGAATTTCTTCTTTTCGGGCCAACTGCCGAATACCGTCTTCGGCCAGCAGCTGTTTGTGCAACTCGTCTCGGCCATCGCGGGACACATGTGGTACTTTCAGCGAGGGCGGATGCAGATGGGTTTCCTCGGACCGAGTCCGCTATGGAATGTGAGCGACCAGAGAATCGCCATACCTCGAGGTCTTACCAGCTGACGATTCGAGCCCCCTCTATTTCTCGCAGAAACTGTTTGCCAAGCCAGGCGACGCGCACTACCACAAACTCTCGGTCCTCCTCCACCCGCTCGCCGAAATCGAACAGACCGAGATCCTGTCGCAACTCTTGCCGGCGGACCACCATTTCCACCGGCCGCGAAACGACCCGGGCCAGACGAGCGCGGTCAAGGTGACGCCGAGGGCGGAATCGCTCGTCAAGAGCTACGATGCGCTCGAGTATGTCACGCGGCACATGTTTGTCAGTAAGGCGACACCGTGGCGTAAGGCTCTTGCGTGAGTTCGACTTCGCTCTCCCTTTCGACGGTCTTGATACCCTCCCCTTTTTGAGTCAAGGGGGCTGACTCTCTCGTTGCGTCTGATCGAATCTCGCACAGATCCATTGCCCCTGGAGCCGGCAACTTGGTATCCCGACTGATCGAGCAAGGCGTCGTCGACGATGACCGGCTGGTGAACCAGCTCACTCTCGAGGACTGGATCAAAATCGCCGACACGTTTGACGCTTGGCCGTTCCGACCCACTGTATGTGGACTCCGTCCTCACTGTTCCTCCTGGAGACGTACGATTGATGTGTCCTATTCTGCAGACCTTGTTTGACGAGTACGCGTTCGAGTCTGACCGGATTTGAACGACCCGCGGGCTCTACGGACGATCGAGCCACCGCCGTGCTCGTAAATTTGTGCGCTCCTTCGCGAGACCCTACTTCCTCTTGTTGTAAACAGTAGATGCAAGCTATGCATAAAGTCCTGTGGCCGAGAGCGAGGACTTTCTTCACACCACTTCCAGTTGCCAAGCGAGCCAAGGAGCTTCAGACACCGCACAGTCGCACGTACAGAGACTGTCGCATTCCGTGAAGCTCTACAGCGCTACAGCTTGCCGGTTTCCCACTTTGACACCGACGCCTCGTCCCCTCCCTCTTCGCTTCAGGCAGCCTCCAACTCCGCGCCGATCGTACGGAGGGACACGCTCGAGAATGTCGGGCGCGACGTACAACCTGACGCGGTTCACGCGACAAGTCCTGAAGCGACACCGGCGCGCGCCTCCGTCGGTCGTGATCCACCTGTACCCGACCCACTTCCGCTTCGAACACCAGCACGGCAACTTTGGCTACGACTCGCCCATGAAGTGCTTCCTCGAGGCAGTCAGGGAGCAGAAACTCCCGACCGACTTGCTCGACGTCCTCGACGACGCCGGCGTCCGCTACTATGACGGCGAGTTCTCCACCTACTTCCCTTCAGACGAAGGGTCTGACGCGACCCTCTGACGTACAGGCTGCCTCATTGTCGAGGTCCACGACCACCGCCAGTCGCCCGCCGCGAATCCGCCCAACCTCCGCTCGAGTCTGAGCGCCTCCTTCTCGCTCGCCCAGAACCGCGAGATCCCCGCCGCTTCCAAGGCAGAAGTGTACCGGATCGTCCTCGCCCCGAACCCGGCTACGCTCTGGACAGAGTTGAGTATCGCCAGCCGCAAGACGGAGCAGGAGGCAGCGGCCGCCGGGCGGAACGAGGTCGGCTGGACAGAGGACGAGGCTGTCGAGATCGAATCTGTCATTCTCGTGCGTCTATCGCCCGCGTCAATCCAGACCTCATTCCACAATCGAGAGTCTGACCTGATAACATGCCCGCGCAGAATCGCACAATGCCTCCGCTTTGCCTCTCGCCGTCGATCCAGACTTCCCGTATCGCCAACTCGATGCTGCGAGCGACGACGCTTCGCCCCCCGAAACGAAACCGGTTCTGCAGTACGGGCGACTGCAGCGACGGCGAAGACGGCGAAGAGGGTCAGAAGCGCGAACGGGAAGAGCACGAGAAGCTCATGAAGGTCGGCGACGAAGGGGTGCCGCGGACGCGCGGACCGGCATTCTCGCGGTTGGCGTTCATTCAGGCCTACCGAGAACGGCAGCAGAACCCGACTTTGGCTGCTCAACCCGGTTCGAGCGCGACGTCCATTCGACTCGGCGGTGCTCAGCAACAGCAGCAGCAACAACAAGCACCTCACCAGGCCGCGGCCGTTCACGCATCAGCACTCCCCGCCGTCGCGAGCGCGCAACAAGCCCACGCCGTGCGCGACTCGCCTCGGCATTCGCGGGCCGCTTCACCCGCCGTGTCGGTCACCTCGGGGCGACCGCACAAGAAGCCGAAAGCGCACGACGGGATGATGTCGGATTCCGGTTCGGGGATCAGCGCGACGGTCACCAACGCGGCCGCGCAGCAGAAAAAAGCAGCCAAACTCGCTGCGGGTGCGGGCGCGGGTGCGGTCGGCGTCGACGTCGTCACCGCCGCCGCCGCCACCCCCGAGTCTCAGCAAGCCGCGCTGGAACGGACTGAACGGGAAAAGGCGGCGCTGGAGAAGAAGCGGCTCCAGCAGCAGCAGAAACGGGCGCAGGCGCAGCGGAGAAAGGAACGCAAAAAGCTCGAGCTGGAAAAGGCGCAGCAGGCGGGAGATTTGCAGGTCGGGACGCCTGGGTCCAGCGTGGCGGGCACGCCCAACTGGCAGGGTTGAACGTTGTTCATTCCGGAGTACAGAGCGCTTTGTCTTTTTCAGTCTTTGTTGCAAACCCTTTATGTTGTCGTGCCCTTTCTTGAAACCCCAAACTTCCAACTCGTAAATCCTGACCTACACGATCAACGTCCGACGGGCCCTCCCGATCTTTGCCGCCTCGCCTGCTCGGACTGATCGCGCTCCCGCTCTGCTGCCTCCGCTTCGAAGTCATCGCATCGCTGGAGATGCTCGTGCAGATCTTCCTCCGCCAGTTCTTCTTCTGCTTCTTCCACAATCTCTTCTTCCTCGTACCAGAACTCCCGCACCGCCTCGTTCGCCTCGTCCTGGTCGCCTGGAGACGACTCCATGGTATCCCCGAGCCTCAGAGGGTCGAGGTCGATCTGCTGCAATCCCGAAGCGAGCGAGTCGGTTTCGGTCGCACGATCACCACCTCCGCCGGAGGATGCGTGCCGCGCGCGCGATCCGTTCGAGGTGTACTGATACAGCTCGTACAGCTCTTGACGAGCCGATTCAGGCATCGACGCAGGGCTGCGGCTGTCGTCATCGTCGTCGCCGCCTGTTGTCGCGGCCGGTGGAGAGACGGAGACTGGCGGACGTCTCCGCGCAGTGGGCATCCGCGCAGAAACGGCAGCAGGCGGGGCACGTATCTGAGTCAGGAGACCAGCAGAGGCCTCGAAGAACTGGCTCCCTCGCGACGAATTCGACGGCCGACCGAGCCTCGGCGGTCCAGGTCGCGGAGTCGGACGCGGAACTTCTTCCGCCGCCGCCGCCGTGCCCGCGGTCAATTCTTCTTCTGCTGATGATGTCACTTGGCGCTGCCGGATCGACGCCTCGTGAACATGATAAGGTGTCGCGTCTTGGGCGCGTTCGCCGCGAAAGCGGTGGTAGTAGTCGAGCGTGCCGTCCGAGAGGTGGGTAGAGTAAGTTCCGAGGCGGTCGGAACCGCGCAGTGCCTCGAGAGTCCAGAGTCGTTCGCAGCAATGCTCTGATCGAGAGAGGGGAAACATCAGCTCTATGTATTCGGTAGAGAGCGACGACTTCGTCGCGCATCGAGACTGCTCACCCGCAAAGCCGTCGGCACGAGCGAGCCAGTCGGGGTCGAGGCGATGCACAAACTGCGCCGGCACAGACGACAAATTCGTTGCCCTCCCAATGATCTCGATAGCCCTCCCGAGCGGACTCTCCGGGTCCAAGAACCGTTCGTCGACGATTTCGCCGCCGTCGTCCTCGTCCCACTGGTCGTCGTCGTCGCAGCCCTCTTTCTCATCCGAGAGCGAGCCTGCAGAGCTGAGCGAGGACTCCTGCCAAGCCGATAGTTGTGAGCACGTCCATGCGCGTTCGGAGTACAAGCTGAAAGAGCGAGCGCACCGATCCGTCTTTGCCACTCTCGCCGAGCCAACAACAACTCGTCGACGACGAGGCAACAGAGCCGCTGGTGCAGCGGTGCGCGGCGGCGACCGCCTGCTCTGCCAGCTGTGCGGACGTGAACCGGACCACAGACATCCTCACTTGTGGGTATTCGAGAGCGCGTCGAAGACGGAGAGCCAGTGAAGCACGTGCAAGCGCGAGTGGGGGGCGTCGTGCTTGAAAAAGCTTTTCTTCGTCTCCGAATAGTGCAAATGCAGAGGAAAGATGCAGTATTCTATACAGATGTTAGGGTGGAAGCTCCGTCCAATCAGGCGGCGGCTTGTTCAAGCGATTCCCGCCGGCCATGGTGCCGACACGAACGACGACAAGACGCTTTCCGGGACCATCACCTCGCCGCGCATGATCTCCCTCGCCGTTCGGACCATCACAACCGACTCGGGCGTGCCGTCTCTCGCGAACCTGACCGACGACTCGGCGACGCCAGCCGCGTGAGCCGCGCGGACCGTCACGACCTTGTCAACCTCGTCGTCCGCTCCGGCCGACACCACCGACGCGCGCGACGCCATCAGCTCATGCACGACCGTTCCTCTGGTCCCGGCAGCGACGTTGAGAGCTCCGAGCGTCGTCCCGGGAATCGTGGCATGCCAATCTCCCGAACTAATCGCACGGACCAACAAATCGGCCTCGTCGTCTGCCTTGACGGTCCCACCCGACGTCGCCTGGTATCCACTCGGAGGGATCGGACCGACGAGCGTGATCTTGGGGGAAGCGAGCGAGAGTGGGATGGAGAATTGCGTGGCGGCGGTGGTGCGGATGTTTTCGAGGAGGTGGCACAGTTGCGCGTTTGCCGAGAGGGTCGACGCAGGGAGCGTGAGCAGGTCGTCTGGTACCTCAACCTGTGCCTCTCGGAGGGACGAGATGGGCAGGAAAACGTTGGGGAGTCCGGACGACACGATCGAAACGGTGACCTCGGTACCGTCTCCAAGCCTGACTTGGTCCTTCAGGTTCCCCGTGACGAGGCCGCCTTTCCCTCCTGCTCCTCCATGGAGCGGCATCTCCACCATCACTCCCGGTTCGTCCCTCCCGGGAACGCCCGCAATCTCTGCCCCCTCGCCCGGAGCAGGTTCCCACAATTGGAGCGAGTACGGGTCGATCGGGACTCGGGCGCGCATCAAGACGCCGTTCGAGGCCGAGAGGATCGAGAGGGGAAAGAGGAGCGGGCTGTCGGGGTCGTTTGGGGAGAGACGAGGGAGGTCAGAACGGGCGCGGGTGAAGAGGGTCGTGTAGGGGAGGAGCGAGAGACCGGCAATAGCGGCTGCGGTGAACATGTTGCCACAACTCGCTGTCCTGCGAGTGGGGTCGATATCCGACCGTCAGCATCACTGCCGACCCCCTTTCGCACTGATTTTCCTTCATGCGTACCAATCCAGGACGGGTTCTCGGACGCCAACCTGGGCAAAGCGGTAGACCAGGTCCCACTCTTGGCCGTTCCTTACGCCATCGTCCGCCCAAGCCACGCCCGGCAAGGGGCCAAACTGCTTCTGCTCGTCGAGGGCCTCTCCGGGCACGCCGACGATGGCGACTTTCGAGAGGGACGAGACGCCGCCTCCCAAGCCCGAGATCTGCCGACCTGCCGGGTCTGGAGAGCCGAGCGCGGTGAAGATGATTTGGTCTCGGACGTGGGGCGGGTACCGGGCGAGGTGTTCGGGCCTGAAGAACAAGGCGCGGGAGGTACCGCCTCTCCAGAACGAAGCAGGAATTCCTCGTGGTGGCATCTCGTCCTGTCCTGTCCTGTCCTGTCCTGGCCTGACTTGGCGGGTGTGAAGCTAGAGCGCTAGATGGAGAGTGAGGCGGTGCAGGCAGCAATTCAAGCGAGGACAAAGCCGAGCTGGAAGAAGCGGGTGGAGCAGCGGATAGCCCTGCTACCGAGTATGGCCACGTATAGCAGGAACGGAAGAGTGCGAAAGAGAGCTCTCTCACTGAGAGACGCACCGATGAAAGGCCAACTCGATCGTCGAGCTTGCGGAAAGTTGACTTCGACTCGAGCACACCGCCCTCGTGCATAGAGGCCGAGCAAGCGAACGCCGAAACAGGCTCAAACCTCTTGTCAGCCCTGACCCTACCCATCGACAGGCGGAGGGAGTCAAGGATGGCCGTCGCCTCGACTTCGACCGCAGCTGCTCCGCTCTACAAGACGCCCGCAGCGTCCTCGTTCCGCTTCTCCAACCTCTGCGGAACCGTCTACAAGCAGGGCAACGTCGTATTCACCCCGGACGGCAACTCGGTCATCAGCCCGGTCGGGAACCGCGTCTCGGTCTTCGACCTCGTAAAGTCGGTTCCAATCCCTCTCTCGCGTGGTTCCTCGAGAGATGGAAAGCTGACTGTCAGCAATGACCCCCGTAGCAACAAGTCACGAACGCTCGCATTCGAGAACCGCAAGAACATTGCCCGGATCGCCCTCTCGCCCGATGCAACAGTCCTGATCTCGGTCGACGAAGGTGCGCACTCCGGCCTCCCTCTGGCGCCCCTACGGATGCAGCTGCTGATGAGCAGCAACATGTACACCTACGCAGATGGCCGAGCGATCCTCGTCAACTTCAAGCGGTCGACCGTCTTGCACCACTTCAACTTCAAAAAGCCAGTCCGCGATATCAAGTTCTCGCCAGACGGAAAGTGAGTCGCCTTTCCCGAGAGAGTCCGACCCAACCCACGACCCAGAGAAATAACGAGGCTAATTTCCCCAATTGGAAACAGGTTCATCGCAGCGACGCACGGGTCGAAAATCCAGGTGTGGCAAACGCCTTCGCACCTCGCCCGCGAATTCGCCCCCTTTGTCCTCCACCGCGAATACACCGGCCACTATGACGACGTCTTATCAATCCAATGGAGTGCAGACTCTCGGTGCGTTCGAAAGCCCCAGACCGCGGCGAGATCTTAGGCGGGGGCTGATCTCCCGTCGCTGCTGTTTCTTCACAGTTTCTTCTTGACCACGTCCAAGGATATGACGGCGCGATTGTACACCCTCTACCCTGTCGAGGGCTACCGACCACGCACTTTTGCCGGACACAGGGACGCGGTCCTGGCGGCCTACTTTTCCCAAGATCACAAGACGGTGCGTTGTATTCACCGGCCGCCCAGCCCAGCCAAGCCGTCCCGAGAGCATCTCTCTGACAGACCCATTCGCATTCAGATCTACACCGTCTCGAGGGACGGCGCCGTCTTCACTTGGGCCAAGAAAGAGGACGACAACGAGGACAGTGACGACTCGAGCGACGAGGAGGAGGCAGAGCGACTCCCGCTCGGTGCGGGTCCCCTCGCTTCCACTTCGAGCGGTCCCGACAACACGATCGCGCACACCCGGTGGGGCATCCAGCAGAGGCACTACTTTATGCGGGTCGGGACCAAAGTCGTCTCGACGACGTGGCACGCCGCGTCCAACCTGCTCATCGTCGGCTTCTCGGACGGCGTCTTTGGCCTGTGGGAGATGCCCTCCTTCACCAACGTCCACACGCTGTCGGTCTCGCAAGAAAAGATCACCTCGGTCGCGGTGAACCCGTCCGGGGAATGGCTCGCGTTCGGCGCGAGCAAACTCGGCCAGCTCCTCGTGTGGGAGTGGCAGTCGGAATCGTACATCTTGAAACAGCAGGGGCATTACTTCGACATGAACACGCTCTCGTACAGCGCCGACGGTCAACAAGTCGCGACGGGGGGCGACGACGGCAAGGTCAAGATCTGGAACGCGACGAGCGGGTTCTGTTTCGTCACGTTCGAGGACCACGCGTCGGCCGTCACGGCGGTCGAGTTTGCCAAGCAGGGGCAGGTGGTGTTTTCCGCTTCGCTCGACGGGACGGTCCGCGCGTTCGACCTGATCCGGTACCGCAACTTCCGCACGTTCACGACGCCGTCGCCGGTCCAGTTCAACTCGCTCGCGGTCGACCCGTCCGGCGAGATTGTCTGCGCCGGCGGGACCGGAGACGGGTTCGAGATCTACATGTGGTCGACTCAGACGGGCAAACTGATTGACCTCCTGGCCGGTCACGAGGGCCCCGTCTCGGCGCTGGCGTTCTCGCCGCTCGGGGACCGCCTCGTCTCGGCTTCGTGGGACAAGTCGATCCGAGTCTGGGACACGTACGGACGGAGTACGGCGGTCGAACCGTTCCCGCTCAAGGCGGACGCGCTCGCGCTCGCGTTCCGCCCCGACGGGAAGGAGATTGCCGTCTCGACGCTGGACGGGCAGATCTCGCTCTGGAACGTGGTCGACGGAGTGCAGCGGACTCTGATCGAAGGGCGAAAAGACATCTCGGGCGGCCGCAAGGTGGACGACCGGGTCACGGCGGCCAACAACTCGTCCGGCAAGGCGTTCAATTCGTTGAGTTATACCGCCGACGGGTCGTGCATCCTCGCGGGCGGCAACAGCAAACACGTCTGCCTGTACGACGCCCGCGACGGAGTCTTGCTCCGTCGGTTCCAGATCTCGCAAAACTTGTCCCTCGACGGGACGCAAGAGTTCCTCGACAGCCGCAACTTGACTGAGTCGGGCCCGCGCGAGTTGGTCGACGACCGCGGCGACTTGTCGGACCTCGAAGACCGGATCGACAAATCCCTGCCGGGCGCGAAGGGGGGTGATCTCTCGCGGCGCAAATACCGACCGGAGGCGCGGACCAAGAGTGTCAAGTTTTCGCCGACGGGGCGATCGTGGGCTGCAGCTTCGACCGAAGGGTTGTTAATCTACTCGCTCGACGACTCGATCACGTTTGATCCGTTCGAGCTCGACGTCGACATCACCCCGGCGACGATCCTCGAGACCTTGCACGAGGAGCGACATTACCTCAAAGCGCTCGTGATGGCCCTCCGGTTGAACGAGCGACCCTTGCTCCAAACCGTGTACGAGTCGATTCCCCCTTCGGCGATCGCCCTCCTCGCGCGCCAATTGCCCGTCACGTACCTCGAACCGGTCCTGCGCTTCCTCGGCGTCCAACTCGAAAAGTCGCCTCACATCGAGTTCCACCTCGTGTGGATCTCGTCCCTCTTTGCCGCGCACGGGAAACAACTCCGGTTGCACTCGACGCAGCACGCGGCGACCTTTCGCGGGTTGCAAAAAGGGTTGACGGACGTGCAAGAGTCGATCGTGAAACTCTCGGACGAGAACTCGTTCTCGCTCGAGTTTATCCTTGACCAGCAGCGGACGCGGCAACTCGCCGATGAAGCCGAGATGGCGAATCAAGTCCTCGGTTTGGCGGAGGATCAGGACTCGCGGCACGCCTCGGAGCGGAGGATGCAGATCGAGCTGTGAAGCCAGCTGTTCCTTCTTGCACCGCTCTTGTTATTTCTCCCTTGCTGTAATCACACACACGCATTCCGCACACTTACTCGCACCGCGCGAGGAAACCTTCAAAAGTCGGAGCATATAACTCGGACAGAGCGACGAGCTGGCACATCGCAACTCGGTCGCTTCGGCGTTTTTTGTTCTCGGACACAACGCGCCGTCAAATGATGAAGCATGCAGGCTCTTTTTGGTTTTTAGACAGTACGCAGCGGAAGAACTACAAGGGGTGCAGACATGGAAGTTCAAAAAGCCTGACGTGTGAGGCTTTTAACGTCTGCCCGCTCCGGCGGCAGCAGGCGGCGGCGACGGACTCATGCTCATGCTCATCGACCGCGAGCGGCCGCGTCCTCCTCCTCCTCCTCTCCTAGGCGGCGACGGACTCAGACTATCCCTCCTGCGTCGAGGAGGGGGCGATACCGACCGCCGCGCAGGGGACCTCGACCTCGACCTCGAACCGGCTCGACGACGCGCCGCCGGCGGAGGCGACCGCGACCGGGACCGTGATCGTGAAGGTGAATCACGACGTTGTCGACGGCGAGGGGGAGACCTGCTCCGCGAGGAAGGACGGCGGCGGTACGGCGAAGGGGAACGAGACTCGCCGCCGCGGTTGCGCACGCCACCAGGTGGGCCGCCACGGCGATCGGGAGACCGAGACCGCGAGCGGGAGCGCGAGTCGTCGGACGAGTAGCGGCGGAGGGGGCGGCGGTGGCGGGGATCCTCGGCTCCGTCTCGGGGAGGAGGCGAGCGAGAGAGAGACCGACCCCGCTCTCCGTGGTGTTGACCTTCGCCACCGCCGCCGCCGCCGCCGCCGCTGCTGTACGGCAAGCGGTCCGAGGCAGAGTTGATGGACCGCATGCGAGCCGCGTGGTCCCTCCGACTCTGTTCGAGTTCGTCGCGCTGCCTCTGCCGCTCGCGGTCCATCTCGCGCTCGTGCTTCTGCCTCTGCTCGTCCCTCGCAGCTTGCACGCGCGCCCGATCGGCTTTCAGTTCCTGTTCAATCTTGAGACGCTCTTCGCGCGCCTTTTCGCGTTCGGCTTGGCGTTCGAGTTTGAGGCGTTCTTGCAGTTCGCGGTCGAAAGAGGCACCCTCGACAAAGGTGTCGGCTTTGATGCCGAGGGCGTTGCGCATCCTCTCATCGGCTTGTTGCTTCGCTTGGGCGATCTGGTGTCGCTCGTGAGGCTTGATCGCGCCGCCCACTGCGGGTTGTTGGGCGAGGAGACGTTCACGGAGTGCCGCGACTTGAGACTCGATCTCGTCCGCGTCGACGCCGTCGTCCTCGAGCGAGACTTGGAGTTCGAAGCACTTGGCTTCGACTGCGCGTTTGCGTTCGTGCTCGAGGATCTCCTTGTCGGGTGCGCGCGAGGCGAACGACTGGCGGTGCAGGTCGGGCGCCGAATCGCGCGGGCGGTCTCGCTGGCGGAGGCTGTTGCAGCGGGGACGGGTTCAGTGCCTACCCATGTTGAGACTAGCCCCGTACATGTACTCACGCGGACCTGTTTGCCTGGATGTGACCAGATGTGCCCGACCCTCGCGGGGTCGACAACCCGATGTTGTTGTCTGCATCGAGAGAGAGGCGGAGAGTGAGTGAGACTGATGGACGACGACTTGGCAACCTCTGCTACTTACACGACATTGGCCTGGGCACTCCCTTGCTGCAGCGTCGCAGCAGTGAGTGAGAGACAGCAAGTCGACGATGCAACTCAAAGAGGTCAGACAGCGCGCCTCCCCTCAGCCACTTAGTTTCATGCGCTCAGCACCCGATGTACCGTATGTATGGATCGGAGCGCGTTGCATCTATTTACACGGACCATGGAGCGTATATACAGAACAGTCCACCTCTGCTCCGGCACCTCCTCCATTCTCCGGCGACCCGTGTGGCGTCTGAGACTCTTGAGAACGGTCAGCAATAACGCGGAGGCGCCGACGGCGAGGCTAAGGCTGATGCGGCTCTGACGGGCTAGTCCCCGTTAACGAGCCGGCGCCGCGGCCGTCAGAGCGGCGGCATCCTCCGCGTCCTCGTCCTCCTCCTCGTCCGACTCCCGACTCCGCCGCCGGCGCAGGCAGCAGCAGCTTCTTGGCGTAGGAGCGCAAGAGGGCGCCCGCCGACAGGGGGTCGTGGTCAAAAACTCTCGCACTCGATGGTAGACTTTGCGATTCTTGCGGCACGCCTTGGTGCCGTCAGTGTCGGTGCGCCGGCTTGCGGAGGGTCTTCGCACCTGCGCCGTTGTCGGGTCGGGTCGGATGGGCGGTCAGACTTCTCGGCGGAAGAGGGTCTTCGCGTGTGCGTGGTCGGTCTAGGTGAAGCTGCTGCGGTTGGCAATGGCCAACAAGATCAGAAATCGAAAGCCCAGGATTCTCTTCAAACAGAGAGTCAGAGAGAGAGAAAAAAAAGCGTACAGTCTGCAACGCCGGTCGTCTCTGCTTGCGGTGGTGGATTGTTGTCGCTTGGTTCGGTGTTGTCATCCGCGTGCTCTCGCAAGGAGGACTTTGCGGTTCGGCGATGCGAGAGAATGTGGCGGAGTTTGAGGTCCGGCATACGGCCAAAGTAGCGACCCTTGTCCTTGCAGCCATCGCGAGTGCAGACAAACTCGCTTGTGCGACGTGGCTTGCCGCGTGCGGGCACACGGGTACCCTCCGAATGCCGAGCCATATGTGCGGCGTGCGCCGGCAGTCGATAGACAGTCGAGTCTTGGAGGACGAGGTTCGGGGCGTCAGCCGGGTGGAGAAGGAGCGCCGGAGTGGGACGTCCAGCCTCGGAGATGTAGTCAAAGGGCGGTTCTGGCAATGCTGCATGCACTGGTCTCTGTCGCAGTCTAGTCTACCGATGTGGTGGCGAGAAGACGCTGCGTCACGAAACGGTCGACCGGTCTGTTCAAGCCTCTGACCCACACTGCACGGACCGGCGCCGAGTTTGCTACGTGCATTGCATACAGCTATGGACAAGGCTGTAGATGAAGGGAACAAGGCAGGCTTGCCTCTGCAGCAGCAGCAGGAGCAGGCCAGCGGACCCGACCCGATCGCTCAACCACCACTCACCCACGATGAAAACAAGACGCCCGACGCGAGCGTCCAAGTTGGTCAGTTGCACAATCAGCCCACGCGTTCTTGTCCAGACTGCAGGCAGCTGACCCACGTCCCCTCCCTCCCGCCGGCGAAACGTGCGATGCCCCCCCGCAGTCGACGAGAACCAACATTTCACCACCTCGCTCGACCAGCACATGCGAGGCTGGAACCTCGCCAACGCCGGCTTCAACTATGACGTCGTCGCCGTATTCGGGTCCCAATCCACCGGAAAGAGTACCCTCCTCAACAAACTGTTTGGCACCCGCTTCGACGTCATGACGGAATCCGAACGCCGCCAAACTACAAAGGGCATCTGGATGTCGAAAGCCAGCGACTCCAACGTCCTCGTTATGGACGTCGAAGGTACCGACGGCCGCGAGCGAGGCGAGGACCAGGACTTTGAACGGAAATCGGCCCTCTTCTCCATGGCCGTCGCCGAAGTCTTGATCGTCAACATCTGGGAACACCAGGTCGGACTCTACCAGGGCGCCAATATGGGCCTCCTCAAGACCGTCTTCGAGGTCAACCTCGGCCTCTTCCTCGCTGCAAAGCAAAAAGACCACGCCAGAACGTGAGTTTTCGGCCGCTGCGAGGTGGCCTAGTGTCTATTGACTGATGGCCACCCGTCCGCCACCGACCCCACCTCGCACACAGCTCGCAGGACAAGACGCTCCTCTTGTTCGTCATCCGAGACCACATCGGCGCCACCCCACTCGCCAACCTCCGCGCGACCCTCTCGGCCGACCTGAACCGACTCTGGGACGGCCTCTCGAAACCCGCCGGACTCGAACAGACGACGATCGAAACCTTCTTCGACCTCGACTTTGTCGCGCTGCCGCACAAACTCCTCCAACCCGAAAAGTTTGATGAACAGGTGCTCCAACTCAAGAAACGGTTCGTCGTCAAGCCCGGCGACCGAAACTCGGACGACAACGACAGCAGCAATGACTATGTCTTCAAGAGCAAGTACCACAAGCGGATCCCCGCAGACGGGATCAGCACGTATATGCGGACCATCTGGGTGGGTTCGCCCTCCTAAAGGCGGTGTCGGCATGCGGTCCGATCGACTGAGAAGAGAGGGGCTGACGTTTGACGATGCATGGACAAAACAGGACGCCGTCGTCTCGAACAAGGACCTCGACCTGCCGACGCAGCAAGAACTGCTCGCCCAATTCCGCTGCGGCGAGATCGCGACCGAGGCGTTCGAGCTCTTCTCGTCCCGCCTCGCCGCGTTCCCAGCCGCCCCGGGCGGTGCGGGCGCGGGCAAGATCGACCCTTCCCTCGGCGCGCACATGCGCGCGGCGATCGCCGCCGCCCTCGAGGTGTACGACCGCGACGCGAGTCGGTACCACTCTTCGGTGTATGGCCGACAGCGGACCGAACTCGTCGGCAAGGTGCACGCGGCGTTGCACCCGTTGTTTGTCTCGCACCTCAAGAACTTGCACAAACTCGTCCTGAGAGAGTTTCGCGTCGAGGTCGAGAACGCGATCAAGGTCGAAGGGTACGACTTTGCCCAGGTGGTGGACGAGACGAGGCGGAGAGCGCAACGGCACTTTGAGGAAGAGGCGGGCAAGGTCGTCCTCGAGGAGAGTGGGTGGGACGTCGTCGAGGCGAGGCAGACGCTCGAAGAAGACATGGAGCACGTCGCAGAGCTGCTCCGCAAGGAAGAGACGAGGAAGATGGTCGCCGTCATCGAGGTATGTGCTCCGTTATTCGCTCCTCTCTCTCTCTTTCTGACGGTTGGCTTGGACTACCGGCAGCGCAACATCAAGCGACAGATGTCGGACGTGGTCGAGCTTGCGCTGAATACACCGACAGCCGATATGTGGGACAAGGTGCTCGTCGCCTTCAAGGCGGCGCTCGCTAAGGCAGAAGAGGCGTACCTCAAAAAGGCGACCAGTCAGTCTATTTCACGGATTACGTACTGGAAAAGAGGTCTCGGCTGCATCGATCAACACTAATAATTCGACTCTACGGCGCCCACTCTGCAGGCTTCAACTGCACCGAAGACGAAAAGGAGGCGGCGCTGAACCTACTCCGCCGACGATCGTGGCTCGCGCTCCGGAGCAAGATTGACGAGCACACGGCCGAGGGTCCCATGCTGGTCAAGCTCAAGCTCGTGTTCGAGGACAAGTTCCGGTACGACGCCGAGGGCGTGCCGCGCGTGTGGAAGCCCGAGGACGACATCGACTCAATCTTCCGCTCCGCGAAAGAGTCGGTGCTCGAGTTGATCCCGCTCTACGCCGAGATCAAACCCGCCGACCCGGCCAACGCATTCGAGTTGCCCTCTTCGGCCGGTTCGACGGGCCTGATCGACCCGGCGGCCGCGTCGGCCGACGAAGATTTCGACTTTGACGAGTCGCTCCGGCTCTTGTCGCCGTCGGCGCAGTCGGCCCTCTCGACCCGTTTCCGCCGCGAAGCGGACGCGTACTACATCGAGGCGAAACGCTCCATGGTCGCTTCGCGCGCGCAGATCCCGTACTGGATCTACGGCGTCCTGGTCATTCTCGGCTGGAACGAGTTTGTCGCCGTCCTGCGCAGCCCCGTCTACTTTACGATGCTCCTCGTCGTTATCACGGCTGCGTACGTCACGTGGACGCTCAACATGACGGGTCCGGCACTCGCAGTTGCCCGGGGCGTCTCGAACGAAGTCATCCGCACCGTCAACGAGCAGATCCACAGTGCGTTTTTCTTTCTCTTCCTTCCCTTCGACGCTTCTGGATCAAAAGGAATGACCGGCATCTCCCCTGTCCACAGACTATTTCCAAGCGCAGTCGGTCGACGCCCACGCGGCACGACACCATCACGCCCTGCGCGAACCGATCGCCGTGCCTGCACGAAACGCGTCGGCACCGGAAGAAATCGAACTGACCGAAAAGCGAAGGGACAAGGCCGAGTAGCGTGATACCGCCATACCCGAGGTATTCCCTCTGATGTCCCTGGGAGACGCGCACTGTATATCTTGACATAGCAATCTTGAATGTATTGGATACAATGAGTATTGTGCTACATGGTCGCCTTCTTTGCCGAAGCGGCGGGAACCTCCATCTCCTCTTTCTTGCGCTCGTCGGTCTCGTCCACACCCGCGGGTGGTCGAGCCTCGGGGTTGTTCAACTCGACCTCAGAAACGGCCTGGGCCAGAGCGTCCACGTCCCGGTCCTGGTTTTGCTCGGGTTCGGCTGCTTTTGGCTCCAGCTTTGCATCGACGGCG
The DNA here is from genome assembly GCA_001541205.1 of Rhodotorula sp. JG-1b. Classification (NCBI taxonomy): domain Eukaryota; kingdom Fungi; phylum Basidiomycota; class Microbotryomycetes; order Sporidiobolales; family Sporidiobolaceae; genus Rhodotorula; species Rhodotorula sp. JG-1b. Next base: position 600,369 of record KQ954468.1, on the reverse strand, counting down.
GCCAAGACCTCCTTCTGCCTTTCCTCCGGCGTTTCCTCCTCGGCCCGTTCGGCGGAAGCATCTCCGTCGAGCGCTCGCCACCCTTCTTCTCGCCTTGCGCGCAGCTCGTCTGCCCAGCCGAGCAGCTCGCACAGTTCCTCAAACGCCTCGTCCGCTTTCGCCAGTTTGCGGACGTCCCGGATCGGCTTGCCCGACTTGCCTTCAAAGTCGAACCCAATCGAGCTGCGCGGGTTTTCGATCTCGCCGACTGATTCGAGGTTGATGAGCAAGCGGGGACAGGAGGACGGGACTCGGTGCATGAGCGAGTTGAAGGGGCCGACGGTTAACGAGGTGCCGACGACGATGAGCAAGTCGCACGACGAAAAGTCTTTCATGCGACTGAAGAACTTGTCCGGGAGACCTTCGCCTGTCAGAGCACGCAAAAGTCGTCAGATTCACCCCGAAGAGAAACTGGAAGCGCAAATGACGGAGTTCCGACTTGCCGAAAAAGACAATCTCTGGCTTGATGAGGGCGTCTCTTCGGCCCTTGCACGACTTTTCCTGACATCGTGCCACTTCGCCACGCATGATCTGCGGTTTGATGTCGTCCTTGTCGTACTTTTTGCCGCAGCGCAGGCATTTCGCTGTCGCAAACGAGCCATGCGCTTCGACGAGCCGGTCCTCTTCGACGCCGGCGAGCCGTTCGAGCGTGTCGATGTTTTGCGACCAGAGCCCGTGCAGGATGCCCTTGTCCTGCAAGAGTCGGAAAAAGTAGTGCGATGTTGTCGGCTTGAAGTTGCCCGGGTACAGTTCTTTCGCCAGCGTGTAGAACGCTTCCGGATGTTCTTCGAGGTAGTCGATATCGAATATGGCTTCGGCGTACGGCAGGTCGTACTGCGCCAGGTTGTCGTACAGTCCTGTCCCGGGCGAACGGAAGTCTGGAATGCCAGCTGCGGTCGAGATGCCGGCTCCAGCCTGTTGCTCTCCAAGGGTTAGCGGGGTAGAGCGTGGGAGGCAGCGAACAAATCTTCTCACCATGACCACCACTCGCTTCGCCTTGCCGTCCTTGATCAAGTGCGCGACGTCCTCGAGTTGCGGAACCTCATCGGCTCGTCGACGAGGAAAAATTCGATGCATAGCCGGGGCGCCACTTTTGCCGGATCCGCTCGCCATGAAGGTACCAGTCAAGCGTCTGAGCGACTTTGCGAGCGCGTCGATGATGTGAGTAGCGATGTGAGGTGAATCGGAGAGACAAAAAGCAAGAGCCTCTCGGAGGCCTCGGTGGGGAACAGTCCTTACGGAGGCTACACTCAATGCTGTACTCTCTTGAGAATCCGGAGTAAACCTATGTTGATAGAGGTGGCATTGCAGCTGGGCCGTCGGAAGACTTTAAAGCTTCGCCACTGGAGATCCCGAGGTCTCCACGCCGACTGTTCTCGGCGCAGCCTGTTCGGCTTGCATCTCGCGCTTAAAACCGAGAGGGACCCCAGCACTAGCTGCGCCGATGTCGTCCTCGTCGTCTCGCAGCGGTCCTCCGTTCCGCAGCTCCGAGGCATGCAAAAGCCACCACTCGGTCGCCTCCTTCCTCTTGACCGCGTCCATTCCCATACCGACCTGCTCAAAGATCGCTTCGACAATGGCAGCGCGACCGTCGCTCTCGACGGGCTCGAGTCGGACCAATCGTTCCAGGTGGGAAAGGAGTGGCGGGAGGAGGACGAGGCTGACCGAAGGAAGGAGGGCTGAGAGGGCGAGGAGGTAAGGGCCACGCGGCAGTGTTGAGGCGCGCGTGTCGAGCGGCGTGACGAGCTTCGACTCGTCGGGCGACGACGAGAGGGCCTGGTCCGCCGCCTGATCGGGTGCAGCCGAAGAGCTAGGCGCGGATGCCTCCTTCCATGTTGCAGACAGGGCATCCTGCCCGCACGAAGACGCGGTCTCGGAGACCGGCAGAGATTCGATGCGCTCGAGCAGTTCTTCGATGCACCACCATGCGAGTGCGTCGTCGGTCTTTGACACCGCCGCGACGGTTGTCGAGTAGGCGAGTCGCATCTGGCTCACTGTGAGCAACTCGGGGAAGGTCTGCATAACAAGATGAGGTCAGTCTCGAGAGCAAGAGAGAGAGGGGAAGACGATCAGAGACGTACGCGGAGAACGAGAGTCAGATACCAGGGGGCGACATCGCACGTGCATCGTTTGTTCGTGGCAAAGACGGCGAGGACAACTGAATGAGCAGCTTCAAACGTATCGCGATACGTCGCGTCGTCGAGATATCTGCGCCCAGCAGTTCATGAGGTGTCGATGTCTTTCGGCGCCAAACGAAGGAAATGCGGAAAAAAGGCACTCACGGTCGGCATCTCTGCAAGACCTTGTTCTCGACATAGTCGTCCCCCAGCTGCGACATGACTTGCTCGATCGTGTTCATCCAAAAGGTGACTTCGGCGAGATCGACCGCTCGACGATGCAGGCCGTTCTCCGCCGAGCCACGCGCGAACTCGAGCGAACGCACGAGCTCCTCGGCTGCACTGGTATTAGCCCTGGACGAGCCGGGCTGCGGCGCAGTCGGCACAGTGACCACGTCGACCAGACCGGCGAGGACGGCGCGCCATGCCGGGAAGCCGGCTTGGCCAAACTTGAGCGCGACAAAGTACGTCTTACTGAGAGCTCGAACTGCTTCGGTCGCGAGGTTGCGCTGCGCTGCGGTCGGCCAGGCTTGCAAGGAGTTGCTCATCGAGACGACCTCGAGTAGTGAAGAGTAGATGAGGGTCTGGGCAAAGAGGAGCGTCTTGAGGAGAGTCCAAGGTGCCGTCGCTTCTCGAGTTTCGGGCGCCAATCGAGACTCGTCTTCTATGTCGGACCATGGCGTAGCCGCCCATCCCTCGGCGAGACGGGATGTTGTCGCGAGTAGGAGTGTCGAAAAGCGATGGATCGCAGGCAAGGCTGGCGAGGACACGGTCCGATCCGACGATCCCGCTTGGAGTGCGCATGCCTCGAGCGCGCGGCCGAGGGCGCGTGACAACGAGCCGAGGGCGACAAAGGTCGGCTTTTTGATGAGCGCATTGATCGCTACGTACGAGGCCGACTCTTTGGGCCACAGAAGGCCATCGGCAGTGTTGGTCAGGTCGGTGGCGAGCGAGGGCTGAGAGAACGCCTGACCGTCGGCAAAAACCTCGGAACATGCGGCAGTCAAGAAGTCGAGTAAGGCCTGTGCATCGAAGGTCTCAGCGATTGTCACCTGTCACCGCTTTTCGAAATCCGTGCTCACCGGAGCGGGCCAGTCTTTGGCGACGTCTTCAATGCGCACGAACGGCACCGTCTGCGCCGCGAGCCACGCTACAGCGGGCGCATCCGGATCTGATATAGGCGAGGTTGGTCGATGCTTGCTGCGACTCGATAGCCAAGACTAGGGGCAGGGATATCTGACTTACCCGTCGACAGCGGTTTCTGAGCGAGATAGTCCCGCCAAGCTTGGCCAGCCTCTCTCTCTACTCGAGGAAGCGAGCTCCTTCCTTCGATCCAGAGTCGCTCCTTGTTCCGCTTCCACTCTTGCAACGCAGCGAGGACGCCCGACGCCATGGCGAGCCGGATGAGGGGGTCGACCGTTCCGAACCTCCCTGCGGGGTCGTCACTCGTCCGGGTCGGGTCGGCCCACAACCCCGTGCAGATTTCGTTGAGAAACGTCTTGACGCTGCGGCGCGCAGACCAGCCCGAGTTGCCCTTGCCTTGGTCGCTTTGCCGGTTCGAGGGAGTTGCCGGGTGGGCGATGGCGCGCAAGCGTAGCGCGACACTCTGGCGGAGCGCCTCGTACGCGAGCATGCACCTGTCCCATCTTGTAAGGGCGTACGAGTCCCACAAGGCTCCGCTCGAGGCTGCATAGCGCGTGAGAAGCGAGATGAAGGCGAGGTGGGGGCGTTCGAGAGGGACGGTGGACAGCTGCAGGACGAGCTGCTGAGCGAGAGCGCGAGGCGCGAGCGCCTCGCAAGGCGGAGACAAGAGGTCCTGCAGAACCAGAGAAGGATCCGGAGTCGCCATGCTGTCGACAGAAATGGCGGAAAGGCAAGAAGCCGGGCCCTCGGAAAGGATGAGCAAGTCGAATCGGTCCGGACCCTATGGAGGAATGCGACACTGGGAATGCAGAGTGTTACATATGCGTATGCGGAACGGCAACGGGATACAAAAAGGTCTAGATGCAGGTGGAAGCGGGAGTTGAGTGGTCGGAAAGAAATTGTCGCGCCGGCGGGACTGATTATGTGAGTCCATGATCACCGCCCCGCCCCGGAGACCTGCTCCATTTCGTCCTGCGGGTCTCCTTCTGGTACCGATATAACCCCCAAAGGCGGCGAGTGGCCGTGAGCAGCGGCGTGTGTCCCGTTCGGACGGAGTTTTGTTTCGCCACCGGCCGAGTTTGGCTCACCATCGGCGGCGGCGGCGGCCGTGACGGTGACGCTCCCTCGGCGAAGATTCGAGCCGCCGCGCGATGAATGCGATCCAGAAGTCGAAGCGACGGGGCCGCCAGAGGAATTGGTCGGCGAAGCCCGCGAGCCCGCTCGACTTCTTCCAGACCCGCCCGCCCTTTTGACAACCCCGTCGAGCCACCCGCAGATTCTCCGATAGATATGAGTGCGGACGTTCTCGTTCCAGAACCGGACCATCAGGACGTCGTGCACGGCATCCGGCGTCTTTTCGACGTCGACGTCGACGCGGTCGCGCTTCATGCCGCAGACGAGCGCTTCAATCTCGTCGATCAGGCGTTCGGCATCTCCGTAATGAATGAAGGTGGGTGGGAACTCGTCGAAAGAGCCGTGTGGTCCGAATGACGAGGCGGGGGAAAGGTAAGGGGATGAGAGGTACTCGTGAGGCTTGTTCCCGAGGAGGGAAGTCACGAGCAGACGTCGAGCGGCCGGCGCGTCGGCGAGGTAGTCTTCCGGGTTCGGTCGCGGGACGTAAGAGTGCATGCAGTCGGGGAAGCAGCGCGAAGGGTCGCACCAAGGCGAGAGCAAGAGGAGCCCGCCGGGTGCCGGAACTTGTCGGTGATCGCGGACCCAGCGGGCCACAGCGAGCGCGATGTTGCCGCCGGCCGAGTCGCCGATGACGACGATCTTGTTTGCCGGAACGCCAGAGCGCACAAGGTGCACATATACGGCGACGGCGTCCTGCACCGCAGCCGGGAACGGCGAATCGGGGAGCATCCGATACTCGACCGCTGCAGAAGAAAGAGGTCAGACCGAGTCCGATCGAGCGGAGACAGTCAGACTCGAGAGGACGCACCATGTATCGCTGCAAAGTAGTCGTACTGAGCACAGCGGTACAATCACCGTCAGCGTGGTGCCAGAGTATCGTTAAGAAAAATTTGCCCGCTTCAGCACTCACTTGCATCAATCGCCGGGGAATGATGCTTGTCTGAGCGTGTTCGTGAGCCGAAAAGTGGGTGTATCCGCCTCCGTGCAGATAGATCCCGACGAGGTCGCCGCCTTCGCCGCCGACGATACTGGGCTGGAAGCTCAAGCTCGACATGGCCTCGTCGTCGGCGTGAGGCGTCTTGCCATTGAGCATGCTGTAGTCGGCTCTGACGTCCTCGGCCCGCTCCCAGATGAACGTGCCGACCTTTTCGAGCGGCTTGACCTCTTCGTCGTCGAGCACGCCGCAGCATGTCTCGCCCGAGATCCCCGGGACCCACTCGAACCGCGTCTCTTTTAGCTCGTCCCGCTTCGGTTCCTTGGTAGGATCTCGTACGGCGTGCTGTACGCCGGCTTGATCGCAGATGGCGCTGACTCGGCGGGTGAAGTCGATCAACAGCGTCTCTTTGAGACTCCACGAGGGTCTTGGGCGTTTACCGAGGGCATACTTGATCGCCCAGTATGGAAGGAGCGCCAGGCTCGAGCCGACTCGGTGGGTGCAGTAGAACCACTTCATGAGTCGAGGCGAGTTGTACGGCTGCTTCGGCAAGGCCGCCATGTTGAGGTCTTCCGGGAGCGACATGGATGGCGTGCGGCGGTCGCGCCTTCGTTCTTGACGTATTAGCGATGGAGCGCAGCAGCTGGCACAACTGTCGTCGTGCTGCAGGACAACCGAATAGTGTGTTCGATGTCGACGTCGAGACGCCGTCGTGTGTCAATGCCAAGGCGAGACCCCGTATCCGTGCCGGCGCTTGGCTGGACGCGAGAATGCGTCGGAGGGTGGCCTTGAATTCTTCCCTCGGCCTGTCTGGCAAGCTGATGTGCTCTTTTGTCGTTACAGGATACGGTACGTTCGTGTGTTCGAAGGATGCAGAATTCGAATTTCGCGGTCGGCGTCGTTTCGAGATCGCTTCAGCGCACCACGTCATCGACGAAGAGATCAGCGCTATATCCAACGTTAACTCAGCAGCCGACTTAAGTGCTTTCGAGAGCCGACTCGTACTGTACACAGAGTTGTACAGACGGCTTCCACTATAAACCTGCATGTCTCGATCATGTGAAGATGAGAAAGCGGCCAGCAGCTGGAGCATCGCTGTACCACGTGAAACTGGCGCAAGCTGACCTCGAGCCGCGAGTTCCCTGATCCGTCCGGACCGCTGCATGCAATGACTGCCAAAGAAATAATCACGACTACCGGAGACCTACGAATCACTGCTCTGTCGGGCGCCTCCAATCGACGGACTTTACATACTGAAGCTTGGGTAAGCTGGAATGACGTCGCTTGCTCACCTTATTTTTGATCGAACGGAAGGAGCGGAGCCGCGCGCGGACCCGGGTTGCATGACGCAGAGCGGACGGACGCGGACGCCCGCTCTCTCGTTTACCTAAGCGGTGTATAGTCAGGTAGCGGTTTGCTCTCATACGCTTCGAGGTCACTTCTCCAAGCGCCGCCTACAGACACACGCTTCCGAGCGAATCGCAAGCGACTGCTTCGCCCCGCCGGAGTCCGGACAACTTTATAACCCGCTCGGTCAGCAGCCTTGCTCGGGCTTTGCCTCCGACTGCGCCGCTTATCCCTGTCTCTTCGACCCCTCTTGTCACACCCGCAGGCATGACGAGCACGCCACGGACGAGCACGTCGACGACGAGGTCCAGGCGGTCCTCGACCGCATCCGCCAACTCGCTGATCGAGCTGCAGGACAAGGAGTGGCTCCCTAATCTGATAGCAAAGTACGGCTACTCGCCCGCGACCGCCTGGCTCGAGCCGCGTTACCAGCTCTGGCAGTCGCCTCAGCACCAGCAGTCCAATCCGCGAGTCCAGGGATACCTCGCGCGCGGCAAGTTCTACTTTGCCTGGTGAGCCGGCTCCTTCTAGCGGAATTTCCGCGCCGGACTAGCCGGAGGGGCCAGCGGGAGCTTCGTCAGCTGACCGGTGGTCTATGCTCACAGGGGTCCGCCAGTCTGCCGGGATAACGCCGAAGTCCGCGAGAGCGTCGCGAAAGAGTTTATCGAGTGGGCGACAAAGGAGAAGAAGCGCAGGGTCGCGTACTGCATCGTCGACACCGCTTTTTCCGAGATTCTTGGGAAAGAACTCGGCTGGAGTGTGCTGAGCTGCGTACGCGAGGACCGATTGCGTGAGTCACTGTCGACGGCCAAAATCGTCCGCTTCTACACCCTTCCTTTTTTCCTCCGGCGCCTGCAGCGCGTACTGACGTTCTCCTGGCTGTATGCATAGACCCTGATATCAAGAAGCTCGACCAGAAGGAGGTCCGGCATGCGATCCGGCGAGCAGACCGCGCGCACATCAAGTACTCTGAACTCCACCTCAAGGCACCAAACTACACGATCCCGCCCGATATCAAGCAAGAAGTCGATGAGGGACTGGCAGTCTGGAAGTCGAAGCGGACTGGGACTCAGATCGCCGCCGTGAGTGGGGAAGGGCTTCGGCGTTCGTGCTGGAGGAAAGGGCTCGCTGACCCACTCTCCTTTTCTGTTCCGCCAGGCTGGTCTCCATCCGTGGATGGACGTCCAGCACCGACGATACTTCTTGGCACGGAATGAGCACGGGGTGCGTTTTGCTGGGCGGCGGGTTTGCAGAAGCGATCCTGACGCTCTGGCTTGAACGGGCAAAAACAGAAAATCGTGGCCATCTGCGTGCTCGCGCAACTCGCTCACGACTCCTACCAGATCAAGCACGCCGTCACCTTCGTGAGTCGAAGCCGAGACTCTTGAGTGCATCTTCGAAAGCATTGACTGATTTCTTCTCCTTGCTTTTCCCCTCCAGCCCAACGCGCCCGGCGGGACCTCGGAGGGCCTCATGGGCCACGTGATCCGCGAGCTCAACTTTGAGGGTCGTGCCGGCTTGACGTTCGGCGCCTCGGCGACCGAAGACCTCAACATCGAGTACAACCTCGGCGGGTGGAAGATCAAGATGCTCGGCAAGGCGTACCGGAAGATCGTCTCCCGGTACAACCTCGCCAACCGAGGCCAGTTCCGAGTGAGTTTCGGGGTCGTCCCGATATGGAAGGGTTTTGCCGTTCAGAGGAAACTGTCTTGCTGACCGGAAGCTCCCCCTCCGAAACTTGCAGCAAAAATTCGGTACTGAGGACGAACCGCTGCACATTGCCTACAAACCCGGCTCGTTTGGGTGGTCCGGACTCGTCGCCCTGATGAAGCTTATGCGCGTCGACGACGACGAGTAATGCCATCGTTCTCTTCCGGTTTCAACTCACCGGACGGTCGACCTCTCACTTCTCACCATACACAAGATCGCTCGGAATACATAGTATAACAGGGTTCCCCGCGTCGTCTGAGATCCCCATATATCCCTTCCCCCCCGTCACCTCCCCCTTCTGATCCGTGTATAGAGATTACCCCTACGTCGTACTTTTCCAATTGTCGCCGCGATATTCGCTGAATTTAGACGCTCAGTTCCTAATCCAAGCTTCTTCGCGACGAATGAATGAGCCTGCCTCGGTCGGGCACAACTCGCGTACAAAAAACCACTGGGCACGGCGGGACACTGATAGAGAGACCTGTAATGCGAGCGAGTGACAAGAGCGAGAACTACGAGTGGATGACAGATAGCGTGCCAAAATAGGAGCGAGCAACGAGTGTCTGTGATAATTTGTTGACCAGAGAGAGGCAGCCCAGTGAGGATGAGGAGATGATAAGAGAGAACGATGTAGAGTGAGTGGACGGGGGGAGAGGCATGGTTCTGGAGCTCGCTTAGAAGGCGGCGACGGCACCGATCATGCCAGCAACGACGGCGACGAGCGCGCCGGCGACCTTGAAGCCCTCGACGGCGCCACTGGCCGGCGCACCACTCTGGGTCGCACCCTGAGCGCCCTGGCTCCCGCTCGCGATGGCCGACGCGCCCGCACGGGACGCGCTCGCCGCGGCGCCGGTCTCGGAGGCCGAACCAGACGAAGAAGCGCCCGAAGTCATGGTCGACGAGCTGGCGGTGGTGGAAGCCGACGAGGTCGAGACGGCCAACTGACGGCCGGCGGTGTAGATGCTCGACGACGTGTACGGCGTGCACTCGGACGAGGAGGGGGTGAAGGGAGTGTAAGGAACGCTGTAGGGAGCGCCAAAGTATGTGAGCTGAACAATTCTGACGCTCGCTCGAGGAAAAGAGAGGGGCACGGATACTCACGTCGAGATGACACCGAGCGACTCGGGCGGCTGGGTGTAGGTGCGAGTAACGCCACCCTCGACGTACTGACCCGGGTAGAGCTGGTCGTCACCCTTGCACGACTCGAAAGTGCCGTTGATCTTGGGCCAGTTCGACGGCGCGTTGTACACGCAACCGATGCGGTCAAAGATGTGCTCGCACATGGCCCAACCGTTCTCGTACGAAGGGTCGCACGCCTTGAGGCAGAACTGGGCGCCGCCCATAAAGTTGTGCCAGTGCGGTCATCCAATCGAGCGCGAATGTCAGTACGGGCACATGCACGAGTCGTAGTAGACAGCGAGGCAGGACTCATCTGGATCACCTGCTGGTACTGCTGACCGCCGGCGGTGCCGTTCGTGGTGGTGTTGCCGCCGAATGCGGTCGAGAAGAGCAAGCCTATGGATCGGAGAACGGTCAGATACGGCTTCGACATGCTGTTCGGAACTTGTAGCCTGACTCACCTCCGAGCGGGTTGCCACGCTGGTCGGCACCTGGAAGCAGCGGGAGGTCAGCAAGACATAGACTCGAGGCGTACTCTAACAATGGCATACCGTGCGGGTCCTATTGTTTAAATGCGTTGTCAGTAAGAGCATCCCAATCATTGCGCGGAAAAGCAGGTTCTGGCTCACCATCTCGCCACCGTAGTCGTCCGGAAGCATGTCGATCTTGACCTGGTCAATGAAACCGACGACCTGGACGTAATGCGGAGTCTGCGATGCAACAGCGTCGAGATCAGGTCCGCACTCTGACGGCAACAGAATGATGCGAGACGGACCTGGATGAACTGGACGCCCTGGAGCGCGCCTTCCGGGATGATACGGGTTCCGTGGCCCTCCTTGGTGCACCATGCGACCATCTCGCCTGGATACGTGCCATCGGATTAGCCTTGTCTACGGCATATAGATCGGGCTCTGCGGGGATCGACATACCCTCAATGTTGCCGACCTCTTCGCCCGGATGGGGCGGAGCCTGCGCATCAGAAGATCCCCTCGTCAGCGGACGAGATCCCCGAAAATCGTGCACACTGGAACCGAACTCACCCAAAGGCAGAAGTCATCGATCGAGTTGATGATGGCTGTATATAGCGCAAAGAGAATTCAACTTTCGAGCGCCCCGAAGAAAGAGGGGAAGACAAGAGTGGGGAGGAGACGCACCAGTCTGGCAGAGCGAGTCCTGGTTCTCGGTGGTCGAGTTGCAACTGTCGTGAGAGTGTCGATGCTCAGTTCATGTCAAGAACCCCGTGCGTAGGGCCATAAAGCGGGGACGAGCCGGTCGCAAGACGCGCTCGAGGCTTCGATACGAAAGGCTTGGCAAAAGCCTCGTGCGCCTCGCACAAGTGGCGGATCTTCAGGGAGGGGCGAGAGACCCACCGGTTGTAGCCGACCTGACGGCCACGGATACCATCGTCGGTGTCGGCCTGGTACGGCTGCACGGGTGCGCAGTGGAAGCCGGCGTCAGTGCGCACGTCGAGGAAGAATGGGCGCCGCAACGCCGAAGGTTGAGCGACCGCTCGCCGTCTCCGCTCTCGCCTCAGCCTCTTGTGATGGCGGGATCGGCAAGTCGTGGCAGAATGCAGGGATGGTACGGTGCAACGTACGAGGTTGTTGTAGTCAAACTTCTTCGCTGCGAGGGGCGTGAACGAAGCCGAACTCTGTGCGAGCGCGGTTCCGGCGAGGGCCGAAGCGACGAGGACCTGGCTGAGCATGCTGGCAAGACGGGTGGGCTGATTCGAGTGGACCGAGCGAGTCTAGTACCACTGCAGCAGCCTTGAACAAGGAGAGGGAAGGAGAGAGCGGGAGCCTCGAGATTGCTCCGCCTTTTTGGCTGCCAAGAAACCGCGCCACTCGACTCTGGTCGCGATCGCGGAGCCCTGCAGCAAGCTAGCTCAGTCCGCACTGCCACATCCACATCATAACCTTGTTCTCAACATATCAAAAGGTAGGAAGAAAGAGACTCGCTGAAGAACGGCCGCATTCTCTTCGATCGCGCGAATTCCTTTCCCAGAAAAGGCGAAGAAAATATGTCTATAGATTCAGTCACGGCGACCAGAGGCATAACCGTCCGTCCTCGCCTCCCGTCACCATAGTCGCCGTCTGTGACACACCAGCACACGGTCAGCACGAACAAAGGGAAGAAGTGCGCGGAGGAGGGGGACAATAACTTGCCTCTGCGTCGACGCAGGCTGCACGGACAATGTCGCGGTGACCTTTACAGCCGTACGCTCTCGGGCTCGTCTTGCCCGACAAGAGCTGTTCGAGGTACCAGCGTTCCGGATCACGAGCGTTGATGAGCGCGACGTCACCCCTGGATCATCGGAATGGGAGAAAGTGTCAGATCCGCGAGCTGGCGGAAAAAGCCAAGGGAGGTACAAACTCACTCGAGCGAGCCGCCCAGGAGACAGACGCCTCCGAGAGCTTCGTTGTAGTGCGCCCCGATCAGGTACTCGGTCCGCCATGGCTGGAGTGCCACATCTCGGACGTCGCCAAAGTCGACGATTTGCTCTTGCTGCAGGCGACAGGAAGCGAGAGGTCAGGAACTCGCCCATGTACTCTCGCAGCTGAGACGCACCTGCTCAATATCCCAATACTGCACCGTCTCTATCGTCGTGGCGCCGTAGATGCCCTTCAGCTCCGGACTCGATTCCTGCCCGGGCAACGCCATCCACCCAGCGGACGTGACGCTCGCCCCAAACTGCACCGTGCTCTGGACCGCGTCGTCCTCATCGACTATCCGCACGTCGTACGTGTTGACGAGGCCGTCGACAGAGCCGGAGAGGAGCGCGTGAGGAAGGGAGGGAGATGGGTGGAACGCAACGACGGTGATGTCGTCCGAGTGCGCCTCGGTATACGTATGCTGCAGCTGCATGGTCCGCAAGTCCCTGTGACAACAGGGAATCAGCGAGGAATCCACGTGTCCCAGTCTGCAGGGAACGGCTACTCACCATATGTCGATCATGGCTTCGTACTGATGCAGCTCGGTTCCGACGGCTAGACAGGACTGGTCGCTACTCTGCGACGCGGTCAAGTACCCGGCTCTGGTCTTGCCTGACGGATGAATGACCATAGTCAGCTGCAGTCAGAGAAGAGCGCAGCAGAGTGGGAACGCACCTTTCAACTTGAACGCCTCCTTTGTCAAGTCCCGCAGGTCCCAACAAGACACGGTCCCGTCCTTGGCCGTGACAAAGACGGCATTGCTGTCCTCGCCCGCACCCTTGACCATGCTCGTGATGCCTCGTTGCGAGAGGGGCAACTGTCCGAGGGGCTGCAAGTTGGGCGAAAAGGCGCGGATGGTGTCGTCCGACGCGGCAAAGAGGTAGCCGCCGCGGTGGGACACGGCGTGCAGCACGTATGGCGGGTTGGCCGGATTCGACGGGTCATAGTTGATCTGGGCGGCGAGTCGTAGAGGTCGAGACGTCGTACTCGGGAACAGCAGAGGCGGAGGGAGCCGTAGTCGCTGAGCCATCCTGCACGGTCGCAGATGACCAAGTCTGGCCAAGTAGGAGCTGGCCAGAGGGTCCGGAAAGTGCCCAAGACTGTGAAAGGTAGCTGGTCGTCGACGAGCATTTCTCATCAGCGATTCCAAAAACGAAAAAAAAGTTTTCGGCTCAGAATCAGCCTACATCTCCCGCCTCGAACTTTGGGCAGAGAACTGGTCAAAGACAGTGCTATGCAAAACAAGCTCGAGAAAAACAGGATTCCTACACCAGATCGTGCGCCGCCTCAAAAGTCCAAATCGACCGAAAGCTGAACCCGGCTCGCCACGACAGACTCGATCTTGCTCGCCTTGGGTCGGGGCGTGCCATTCTGACCGGCGGCCTGTTGGCTGCCCGGAGTGCCCGGAGCGACAGAAGCAGTCGCAGCACCGGGCGGGACCGGCGTCGAGGCCCCAGATCCCCCGGGCGTCGCCGGCCGACTGTCGTACGTATGCTTCGGGACCGTCTTGACCCGCGCACTCTTGTCAATCTTGACGTTGGTGTCACCCCGCATCAGCGCCTCGACCTGCCTGCGACGCTCTTCCTGACTCCGCGCCTCGGCCCGCTTGATCTCTTCGCGGTTCGCGGCGCGGTTCCGGTCGTTGATCCGCTTCGCGCGGTCGACGTCGTCCCGGTCTTTGACGGGTCCGTCGAGCTCGGCGAGCTGCTCCTGGATCCGCGCAATCTCTTCGAGGTTGTTGGCGCGCTTGGCATCGGTCAACTCCATGACGAGGCGCGCGCGAGCCTGCGCACCGACCGGCTTGACCTTCTTGGCGGCGAGTTGGGCCGAAATGTCCTCCTACATCGTGGCGAAACAGTTATTACGTGATCAGCTCAGGTCATGAGGAGTCGGGGAAGCGAGCAAAGGACTGCCCACCTCGGTCAACTGGTACGATTTGTGCTTCTGGAGCTCTTCCTTGCGCTTTTTCGCTTGAACCGGGGTCGGAAGCTCGGCTTTGTCGGCTTTGAAGGTGGCCACCATCCGTTGGTACTCGTCCTGGAAGAAGACACGCGGCTGGTGAGTAACGAGGATGGGGCGTCCAGGGGCTGCGTTTCGAGCACGAACCGGAGTCGCAGTCGCGTTAGACACTGCGTCCATGCGGATAGAAGTGAGGCCTTTTCCGTAGCGGAGATTGAGAACGATGTCGGTCGAGATTCCTTCCACGCGATAGACATCTCGGTGCCTGGCGCCTGAGTGTTCGGGAGTTCACGAGTCAGCGGATTATGCACGGAAGGACGGTTGAGAGCGCATCCATGGAATTTTACCTGTAACCTGATAGAGCCGGTACTTCCGTTCTTGCTGACCGGGGACGTCTTCCACAGGGCAACGGACCCAAACATCTGCAGCGCAATCGCTTCTGCCGTTAGACCGATTGCCGTCCATCCAGAGGACGCACTGAGCAGGGAAGAAGCGCACCTTGTACCCATTGATCAAAGAACGGCGCCCTGCACATGTCTGCGAGATGACTCCTCGTAGCTTGGCAGCCGCGCAGCTCGTCGTAGCTCGCGATCGGAGGACCGCTCTTGGTCGAACGTCCCTTCTTCGGTCGGCCGTCGTCGGAAGACTGGTCCATATCGGAGCCGGAGAAATCGGAGGCGGCTCGCCGACGACTCTTCTTGGGTGCGTCGTCATAGTCGCTGTCGCTATCGCTTGTCTGAGGAGCATCCGCCAAAGAAAGCGTCAGAGACCAACGTGCCAGAGAGAAACTACAGCGAACGGTCGTCGCACCTTTGCCTGCTTCTTCTTGCCCTTGGCCGCACGACTCTGCTTGAGCTTCTCAATCCCTTCACTCTTGGTCTTGCTCGACCCGGTCGTCTTGCGCGACCTCGTCGACCTCGACATGCTCTCGCTCGTCCCGTAATCGTCGTCGTCGTCGTTGTCGCCATCAGAAGCCGCGGCGGCCACGCGCTTCTTCTTGTTTGGGCCGGCCGCAGCCCCGGCAGAGCGGGCAGCCATCTGGGCGACGTCTTGACGCATGCGGCGAGAAGTCACCTCTTCCTGTCGGGTCGCGATAAAGTCTTCTCGCTCGAGTTCCGGAAGCATCGAGACTCTGTCAGGCGCGGTTTTGAGTCCAGCATTAGCTCATCACTACCATCTTGCAGCTGGTTACTGCGATGGCTCAGGCCCCCCTGACAGACTCACCTCTCGCGCTCCGCTTCGTCCTTGTAGATTCCCTCGACCGGGTACGGGTTCTCGTCCGTCGCCCGATCCTGCTCATCCGCATCGTCGTCGCTGTCGTCGACCTGGGCTGCACTCTTGACCCTGCCTCCCTTGGAGCGAGAGCTACTCGCGGCGGGAGCAGCAGCAGGAGCGTCCGAATCGCTCGCGGACATGTCCATGTCGGAGGCCGAATCATCGTTCCTGTTCGGCGAGGCGAGGGACAGTACAAGAATAGCAAGCGTCGTGCGAGATTCAGAGTACAGTAGCCAATGGCGGGTGTGGGAGGTGATGGCAAAGAGGAAACAAGAGAGCAGTCAGCTCCTTTGTCGCTCCCAGAGGGACTCGCTGCGTGGATCGCCGTATCACCCGCCAAGGACGCACTCTGACGACTCCTCGACGGGTCGCTTGCGCTTGCTCGACTTTGAGCGGCGAGACTTTGACGTGGTGGTGCCCTCGGCGAGTCCGAGCAACTCGTCGTCGATATCCATGGCGTCGGCGTAGGCTGTGGGTAGTGGGTTGATTGAAAGCGCTGTTCTCGCCTGCTGCGCACAAGCTCTCGCTGTGTCGACAGGAGTAAAAGCGAACGCGAACCACGATCGCAGTTTGGGCGCGCGGGGTATTCAACCAATTGTAATCAGCTATTACAACGCGGGGAATTGGTTAGAGGACGATCCGCTCGTCGTACACAGGCTACAGCCAACTACAGCAGCCGATGCTTGGCAGTTGCGCATAATCTCCGCTAGCTGTAGTAAGCCAGTGCAGTCCCAAGGGCAACCGGCAACTTGACTCCAATCAGTTCCCACCTCCACTTCCTTTGCGGAGGGGGGCGTCCACCTCGAACGTGGCAAGGACCGGAGATACACCCGCTCTACGCTGCTGCTTCCGCCTATGCTAAAAAAAATGCCGGTCTGCCGCTTACCGCCTCCGACCGTGTCACGGGCGAGGTCTGCACCCCCGCCCACCAGGCACGAGTCGCCGAAGCAAGATGAAACCGCACCGGCCATCTCTGCGCAGCGCCAGCTTTCTCCAGAAGACGAGATCGAAATCCAGGAATGGATGCAAGAGCGTCAGAGAAATGGACCACCCAAGGGGAAGGCCCGGATGGACGAATTCATCGAGGTGCGTACCCCGCCAAACATCCGATTTAGAAGCGTGGTGCGCGCTGACAATCGACACTTGCGTGGTACAGGAGAAACACGACTTCGACGAGACTCTCCCCGGCCCAGGACTCGACTTTACCTTCGTCCCGCTGCCGACTCCGGCGTGGACTCCGATCGGATCCTCGACGTTCAAACCAGTTTCGGCGCGCCTCTCGGCCTCACCAGCGTCTCCGACTTCACCTCTCGTACCGACTACACCTCGAGCTCATCCCGAGCCTGTTCGCGAGGCCGCGCCTTCCCATCAGCAAGCCAGTCCGGGCGGGAAAGCGTCCGAGATACCGCTCGATCGACTCTTTCCAGCCGGAACGGTCGTCCTACACCGGCACACGTTCTCGCCCGATGCAGATCAGCCGCGCGCGGAGGATGTTTGGACTCGCTTCTCGGAAGGTCTGCTCCGCGCAGCCCGTCCAGACGACGCGGACGACGACGAGCTACTTTCTCTCCCGGCCGTCGTGGCAGCAGCTCCCACGACGCCTTCCAAGAAGCGTCGCAGGACTCCGTCGTCAAACACAAAGTCGCCTACGAAGAGGGCGAGGCTCTCCAGCGATCCTTTGGTCGACCTCCTCGTCGCCAATTCGGCTTCGCGCACGATCTCGGCGACGGCGCTTGCGACGGGTTCATCCGTCATTGTGCGCATCTACCTCATCCCGCAAGATCTGCCCGAGCTGCTCGCCTCTGGACGACGTCGCAAAGCCGTCGGCGCGACCATTATGAACCTCCTCGGCCGAATCCGCGTTGCCGAGTCCGAATGGGCGGGGAATCTCGTGCCCGACGGCGACTGCAATGCCTTTCTCGACGAGCCGGACACGCGCTCCCTGCTTGAAGTCTACCGCGACATCGAGTCGCCGTCGCACGACCCAAACTTTGTGGATCAGCTCGACGCCCCCGAGGAGGTTCGCGAACGCATCGCCGCCACCCTGCTCGACAACCCCGTCGGGATCTCCACCCAGCTCTTCCCGTACCAGCTCGCCACCTTGGCCAAGATGCTGTCACGCGAGATAGCTCCGCAGAAAGTCGCACTCCCGACCTACATCCGGAGGAAGAGCGCCATCGGCGACCAGGAGATCTTTGTGAGCACCGACGGCCACATCTGCCTCGAGCCTCGCTCGGTGCGCGAGCCCAAGGGCGGCATCCTCGCAGAGGATATGGGAGTCGGCAAAACTCTCATCACCCTCGCCCTCGTCGCGTCGACCCTGAACGAACTGCCGGATCTTCGCGGAACGTCGACGTACCTCGATGGTTCGCTCCCTTCGCCGGACCCGGTCCTGCTGACGAGCGTGTCGCAAAGTTTTCCGTTTGCGACCGAGATGTGCGGCCTCCTTTCGTACACTCTCACGTCAGATGCCTATACTCATACTCCCCATTCTTACAGGGCCGAAGAGCGAAAAGCGCGGCCTCGACTCCCCGAGCTGCTTCCGGGAGTCATCCTCGACGCAAAGGAGCAGCTCGAGTACGACGAAGCGCAGCAACAGCAGCTGATCGAAGATTCGCGCGAGGTCGATCTCCCCTTCCCTTCCCTCCGTTCCTTGATGCTGCACAAGGTCAAGACCTCGCCCGTCGCTTTGCGCTACACCAATTCCGATCCCGAGGAGGCGGGAGGCACGTCGAGGCTCCCCCAGCTACTCTTTGACACGCTTCAAACGACGCCTCCGTTTTATCGCTTGCTTCCCAGTGTCGAACAGCAACATAGCCGGGAGGGTCGTCGTGGCGGGCTCCTACCGCGGGATATCGTCGTCGCTGCGACCACTCTCGTCGTCGTGCCGACAGACCTCGTCCGCCAGTGGGAGTCGCAGATCAAAGAGCACGTCGAACCGCATGCTCTCCGCTGCCTCGTCCTGCGCACCGCCAAGGACAAGTTCCGCTCGGCAGCGGAAATGGCCACCTATGACCTGATCCTCATGTCCGTCGCTCGCTTCTCCGACGCCGCCGATGCGACAGACACGAGTCTTCGAGGCGTCCACTGGAAGAGGCTTGTGATTGACGAGGGTCATGTCCTCTCGAACGGGACGCGAATGCGCAAACTCGCGCACGAGGTATGTTCGGCTTCCCGCACCTACCGCGAGGTCGTCCTCAGCTACAATTTCGCGCTTGCAGCTTCGGACAGAGAGTCGCTGGGCTGTTTCGGGAACGCCGTCGACGAACTTGCGCGTGACGGACGACGCGGACGAGGCCGCCATGTTCGCAACACCCGCCACCGTAGGCGGGGATCGCACCGACTATGATCGGCTCGGCCAACTCTTCTCCCGCTTCGTTCAGCACGCGGCATTTCCGAAGCCCGACATGCTGCGAAAAGCCATACAGGCGCACGTGCACGACGGTGGCGAGCGGCCTGCTCGCCTGGCGCAGATCTTCGACCGCGCAATCATTCGGCATCGCCCGCAACACGTCAAACACGCCTTCAGCTTGCCTCCGCTTTCCAAGCGCACCGTCCAGATCGACATGGAAGACTCTGAGCGCCGCGTGTACAACTCGCTTCTCGCCCTCTTCGTCTCGAACGCCGTCACGTCGCAACGAGTCGACGTCGACTACCTCTTCCACCCGTCGAAGCGCGCTCACCTCGACACGCTCTCCGAGAACGTCGCCTCTGCGACAACGTTCTTCGGGTCGCTAGACTTCATACAACAAATTTCTGACGCGCGCAAGTTTGCTGAGGAGATGTCTGTGAGCTACAAGAGCCTCGCGTGGACCGACGAAGAGCGCGTCAAGGAAGCGCAGGTCATCGAGATTTTTGAGGAGGTTCTTGCGGATCCCGTCGCATGCCTGACCGTCGATTACCCGTCGATCGCTTTCGAGGTCACCGGATTCCCGAACGACCTCTTTTCGACCTTCCGCGGAATGGATGGCGAGGGCGCCACCCTCGTACCGGCGAGCGAACTCGTCCGCCTGCGGGTTGACGTCACAGAGCTCCGCCGCCTCGACGTCAAGGAGTGGGACGACGAGGAGGAGTTCATGGAGGAGCTTCTCACGTTTGAGCAGAAGCGGAAGCGCATCGACGCCCGCCCGAAAAATTACAAGCCGGACGCGGACGAGCAGCCACTCTTCAAGAAGAGAGGCAAGAACGCCAAAGTCGAGCTCGCCCCCTTGCCGGACGTGTTCCAGCGGATCCAGCTGGGTCGGACGACGAGTGCCAAGATCAACCACATCATCGGCGAGCTCAAGCGGTACCCCAACGACAAGGTGAGATGCTCCTTGTCTCCTCAATTCACCCACTATGAGACTGACGTTTCTCGCCCGCAGTTTATCGTCTTCTCCAGCTCGAGAATCGATTTGCTCTTTGCCAACTTGTCCGAGGCGCTCGACCTGCTCGGCATCCGCCACAAGATCTTCGCTGGCGGTCACGCTAAAGGCGGCGACCGCGGTTCGATTGTTCAGCACTTCAACACTACGACAGCCGCAGAGTGTCAAGCCATCCTTGTCGATGCCAAACTCGGTGGTCGTGGCATCAATCTTACCGCCGCTAGTCGCGTCATCATGCTCGAACCGATTTGGCGACCCGACCGTGAGTGCGAAACGAAGAGAAAATCCTCCTGAGCAGCCGGCTAATTCGATTCCATCCTCCGCAGTCGAGGTGCAAGCCGAGAAGCGTGCACATCGTCTGGGGTGAGTGTCTTGGATCTGCTCAAAGGTGACGACGCGATTCGCTGACGAGTGCTTCGGCAACAGCCAAACGAAACCGGTCGACTTGCAGGTTCTGGTCGTCAAATCCAGCTTCGAAGACGCGCTGCTCCAGAGGCGAGCACAGCTGCTTCCCGAAGGTGAGCAAAATGATTACTTCCTCGCATTCGAGCTATGGTACTGACTGTGCGACTGCGCCGGTAGACTTTGCCAAAAGAGCAAAGGCGCCGCAGCAAGACGCAGAGTTGCGCGGCCTCCTTCAAGAGGCGCGCTATCTCGACCCGCGCGACAACGTGCAGCGGGAGGAACTTCTTTCGAACAGCTGGGGACGCGTCAACCTCTTCCGGAACGATCCCTGATCTTGATGTGTAGTACTCGCTTCTTGTAGCTTGGGCACCCGATGTTGACAACACGACTTGATACGAGTGCTTGCTCTAAGAGGGACAAACGGGTTGGAGACAGAAAGATAGCTATGGGTGACACGATTCGGCTACGCAGCCGGTGAAGGTGGAGTGACGAGAGACTCGAACGATATGGCAGAGGCGGGTCGATCCTGAGCTTCGTGAGGCCGTGCCGCTGCCCGCGCTGCCGTTTCTTCCGTCAGGCCGAGGCCGAGGATTGATCGCGGCAGCGCTGCCGTCAGGGACGAATGCGAAGGTCGTCGCTGTACCTCCCGATCGCCATCTTGATCCCCCCACCGAATGGATACGGGTCTTGAAGACGCCGAGGCAGGCAGGGATGGACGGCGAGCTGGAGGAGGAACGACGACGGGGGCCCCGAGAAGGGGTTGCGACTTGACGTGCTCGGTTTCGGTGGAAGAGGATGTCGAACCGGACCGACGCAGCGGGGTTGCCGTTTGGATGGATAACCTCGGCTTCTCAGAGGAAGCACGCGGAGTCCGGTGCGAAGCAGCAGCAGATGTGACCAACCCATGACTCGTGTGCGAGTCGGCACTGCCTTGCCTCTTGGCCTTCCACCGAGTGCCGAGGTCATGCGTCACGTCGTGCAAGAACCCGTCTCGTTCCTTCTGACGTTTCCGCTCCGCGGGCGCTTCGGTCTGCGCGTACGAGGCTGCAGTCGGAATTTCTGGATCATCACGATCAAATTCGGCTTGGACGTGTGCAGATTGGGTGCTTGCCGTAGCCGCCGGCGCCGTTGACGGGGGTCCTCCTCCCTTGCCGTTCTTGCCGGAGCGAACCGACCACGCTTTCCTCGCCCGCCTGAACCGCCCTGCTGCACTATGGCCGTTTGCACTAGTCTCGGTCCGGACCGACGGTTCGCGCGAAGGGCCTGCCGGCCGATAGTCGAACGGTTCGCCGAGCGGCCCCCCCTGCGAGGGTTTCGAGTCGCGCCAGTCAGTTCGAACGGGCGATGCGACGCGGTTGAACAACGCGTCGATGATCTCGGGAGCGGTGCGTTGATCATTGACGTGGCTGGTCCCGCAGCTACCGAGGATCATCGGTACGGCGGCGCTGGTGAGGGCCGAATGAGGAGGGTGCCAGCCCTTCTTTTTCGATCGAGAGGGTCGCGTTCGCTGTTGTTCCGGCGAGGGAGTCGAGCGCGTCGCCGACTGCGAGCTGATCTGAGAAGACATGGAGTTGGTTCGGGACATTGACGGCGAAACGGTGCTTGATGCGACCGAGGTGTTCGAGATGCTGAGTCGGGTCGTCGAGCCCTGATTCTGCGAGCCTTTCCCGACTAGACAGCGTCGATTGTCAGTTGACTGGATGCTGTGGGGTATTCGCCAGGAGACTGCTCACGGGAGATGGCCGAACGACTAGCAGGAGAGCTGGATAATCCGGCGAGCGCTTTCAGTCCACTCGACAACGAGTTCGACATCTGGCCCGATTTGAGCTGCGGTCTGCAGGGCAAAGGAGGTCAGCACGCGAACCTGGTAAGACGCGGGGATATGACTCCTTACGCGACATAGTCGTGGGCACCTTCGAGCCATTCCATCTTGACCGAGACGCGCAAGACGGCGTTGCTCTTGCACCCCTGGAGCAAGTACCTCCTCGGTTTGGCCTGATCGGTAGGTCGGCCATGCCGCGGTACGAATTGACTCAGGTCGAGGACGACCTCGCCGAGTTTCTCCTCCTCGAGCTTGTGCTCCTCGCCCATGTTTTGCTGGCGGATCGATAACCGCACCGGGGAGGGCTGCAGGTGGTACTTTTTCGAGTCGGCGGCGCCGTGGCGGAGCGAGATCGAGACGGGGCACGTCACTTCGCGGTTGAAAGTGGCGGTGTGACTGCGGAGCGAGACGACGGCGGTTTGGCCGCGCGGTTCCGGTCCGAACCCGGTGATGGCTCGCGATCGCGACTGACAGGGACTCGTAGGCGAGGTGGTGAGGCTGACTTCGCTCATGCCGCGACGACGCGCACTATTCGGTGCGGCGGTGTCGCGCTCGTTGGTCTGTTCCGGGGACAGGTTGCTGCTGGCGTAGAGCGCTTCGACGTTGCGTTCGCCGTTGCTCGCGAACGGACTGGCAAAGCTAGCTCCGGGAGTTCGATTCGGGTTCGGCGTCCTGCCCGGATCGTTCAAACCTCCTGCTCTGGACAACGGTGCCAGGGCACCGTTGCGCGTGGGAGGCGATGATGGCGGATCGGAAATATCGTCGAGGTCGTCGTCGTCTGAAGACGAGCGGTCGAAGCGAGACCCGCTCCCACTCCCGCTCGGTGACCGATGCCGCTGTTCGGAAGTGCTTTTGGACGAGAGTCCGTTGACCGAGGTCGAAGACGAGAGGGCCGACCTCGGGTGCAGCCATCGGCTGGCCAACCCGTGCCCGATCCGATGTTGGTGTCCGCTCTCGGCGTCGTCGGCTGGCGTCTCTACGCCTGCATGGCTAGAAGTCTTTGCGCCCTTGAACTTCCATTTGATGCGGAACTTGGCGTTCAAGAGCGGGACTGGAATGAAACAATGTCACGTCCCGGAGCAAGGATCGGGCGTCAGCGAGGTCAACGCAGCGGTCCAGTCGCATCCGACTCACCTTGGGTGAGTTCGTGTATAGTGACGGTGGCATTGAACGTGGCGCTCTTGTGCAGGCCGAGTGCATCTGCGAACTTGTTCATGGTCGAGACCGAGTCGACGCGATCAAAGGGGCACTCGTAGCAGCGGCGGTTGTTCGGGATAGCGTATCCGAGTGCAGCTCTAAACGCGCAGCATGTTTATCGTCAGGGCGTCTGCCTTGCGGCGCAGCGCACCGAGTCCGAGAGGTTTGGCCCGAAGTGGAGGAGGCGAAGGCCGAACTTAAAGTGATGACATCTTGAACCCCAGAGGATATATCAAAGGCTACCCGCTGTACTTCATGAATTTCTTACGATGCTCTACAGACCCGTCCCTTTTCCTCCGGAGACCGTTGCGAGTTTCTTCGTGTGCGTCAGCTCGTCGACGTCGATCAACAGCAGCGCTCCTTCAATGCGTGCACCGCTGTCTATACTCGAGTGATCAAGGAGCGTGTGCGCAATGCTGCCAGCGCAAGCATCGCCGCCGGTCGACGCGGCTATCGCTGCGTCTCCGCATCGACAAGTCGCTCGTGCCGGTTCCTCGTCGGGCACCCACAATCCGCCGTCGCCCGCGTCGTCGCTCCAGAAGCGCTCCCATGCAGGATCAGCCAGGCATGCGCATGGCACAAGCAGCGGAAAGGGCAAGGAGCGCAGGCTCGATCAGGACGCGAACGACGACGGAGACAGTGAAGACGACGGCACCGTCGACCCCGATGGCAAACCTCGCAGGAAACGCAGCCGGTCAGTTCGCCAGTTTCGTGCTCCAGTAAGTGGAGAGACTACTTGCTGACATAGTGAGCTACCGCGCAGTATGGCTCTGTCCTGTAAAGAATGCAAGGTGCGGCAATCGCAAACAGAACGGTAAAAATCTGGGAAATCGCTAACAGCCGTATTCTCACTCGCATCAAACAGCGTCGGAAGATCAAGGTCAGCGTTCCTTGTGCATCAGAGCACTCTCGGTCGACTGGGTCTTGATGCCGATCTAACTTGCAGTGCGACCGCGTCATGCCGACTTGCGGCAATTGTCAAAGTGAGAGATCACCACGCCGACCAAAGACCGGAAGCCCTTGGACTGACACGCAGCGATTGTTCGCAGGACGCAATCGACCCGAAGATTGCACCTGGGACGTTTTCCAACCCGCAAACGACGCCTTCCTGCCTCCGACGATTGCGCGCTCCACCGACCTCGAAGCCTTGACCGCTCGTCTCGCGCACGTCGAGGCGTACCTCAAGACTTTGCCACCCAACTTTGCCATGTTCAGACCGCTACAACCGGATGCAGCAACAGGTGGGAAGGATGGCACCCCGGCAGCTCCGGACGACAGAGAAAAAGCTCTCAATAGTGGCAAGAAGGGACAATTGGCCGGAGACCCAGACGAAGGCTTTTCAGACGTGAGCACCCCTTTTTCCTGGGCTCCTGCATCAGCGCTTGTGATTGACGTGCTCTCGTCGGACCGTAGACCGAGGACGCGGCATTGCGGGTCGAGAACGGCGTGTTTGGGAACCGCGCGCTCGAAGCGGCGGGCGGGCCGGCAGGCAGCTTGGTCACGCAGAGACCACCTCTCCGCTCCGCTCACTCGGCACTGGTCTCTGCGCGTCCAGGACACGGCGCCTCTGTCCCTCGTTTCGGCGCGCCCTCGACCGAACTGACGAAAGCTTTGACTTCGATCGTGGCCACCCCGACGGTCGCGTCTGCTTCTCTACGGGCGCACCTCTTGCTCGAGTTTGACGCCTCGGCCGAGACGGTCGTCCGCGCCAAGCACGATGAACTCGAACGGATCATGCGGACCTTGCCCGGAAGGGAAGCGACCGTCTTTCTCGTCGAACGGTACTTTACCAACGTCTCGTGGCTGTTTCATCACCTCCACGCGCCTTCGTTCCGATCCGAAGTCGAACATTTCCACTTGATGTGCGACCAAGGACGCCAACGCGAAGTCGACCCGTTCTGGCTCGCGCTCCTCTTGATGGTCCTGTGTCTCGCGCTCGACTCGATGCACTATTCCAGATCGCCGCTGTCGCTCCGAACCGAAGTAAATGGACAGAAGGACAGCACTCCGGTCGGCAAAGAGACGCCACTCGAGGCGTACACGCAGGAGCAGCTCAAGGCGCTGCCCGAGAGATGGTTCGGTGCGAGCATGCGTGCGCTCAAACTCGCCGAGTTTGAGACCGTCCCGCGTATCCGCTCCATCCAGGTAAGTCGTCACCAACGTCGCGTGCGCTCGAGGTGCATAGAGACTCAACGTGTCTTCCACCTTGCAGACCATCGTGCTCTATACGCAATATCTGCAGCTCTCGTCCGCATCGCGAGGGCAGCCTTCCCAGCTGGTCGTCTGGCTCGCGACGGCGATCCGCCTCGCTCAAGTGTTTGGCCTGCATCTGCTCGGCTCGAATCCCGAGACGTGAGTTCGCTAGACACCACGGGCGTCTGCGCGCTTGCGAGCTGACGCTGCGTTTGCGAGAGTAGGATGCCGCCGGAGGATCCAGCCTTCCCGCCGGGGAAAAACTCGCTCAAGCGGGAAATGTCGAAACGGCTGTGGGCGGTCTTGGTCTATCAGGATGTGCGTCGGTCTTTCTTTTCCCTGCTGCAATGTCCTCGAGAGTGATGGGGCTGAACTCGCAGCGGGTCGCAGTGGCTCGGAGCGAATTCTCGAAATCGCTGCTACACTATCTCGCCGCAACATTGCGACACGGACGACCCGCTCAACGTCAACGATTCGGACCTCTCTCCTTCGACGACCGACCTCGTCGCCGCGCCATCTTCAGTCCTGACCGATTCCTCCGCCGACCGGATCCACATTGCCATGGCTCGCCAAGTCCGCGCCGTCTTTGATCGCGTCGAACTCGCACGGGACTGGTCCTACTCGACCATTCTCGACCTCGACGCTGGCTTTCGTCTCATCCTCGACGACTTGCCAGAGCGATGGACCCTCGCGGCGGATGAGCAGGAGCAAGAAGCGCCGATGCAGCGCTTCCAGCGGCACTTTGTCCTCGAAGGCTTGCACAACCGGATCTTCCGTCTTCACCGTCCGCTGCTCTCCAAGGCTCACAAGAACCCGAAGTACAAATTCTCAGCTGTGCGTTCTTCGCACTTTTGGCTCCCTGCGACTTCTGAGGGACCGTTGTCGCTGACGTGACTTTATCTCGAGCAGGACGCCTGCCTCAAGTCGGCGCGAGCCGTTGTAGTATCGACCCACAAGTAAGTTCAGGTTGACGCTTCACAACAAACCTCGACTGACTTATCTGTCTGCTACCAGCATGCGAGAGGCGGTCAGTGATGTACCGTATACCTACTCGCACGTCCTCGGCGCCGCGCTCGTTTTGTTCAACGAGTGAGTTCACGCGCGTGCGCAATGTTCAAAGCTCCGTAGACTGACTCTCCCTTCCTCGACCAACAAACAGCCTGTTCCAAGCGATCGACCACGACCTGTCGGCGCCCGAGATCGATTCGAAAATCGCCACCCTGCAACTCGCGATCGAGATCTTTTCCTCCAAGCCGTCTTCACCGTCCCTCGCTGCAGTCGTACAGCAGGGTAACCGCATCCTTGCGGGCTTGTTCCGCGAGGAGGAACGGCGGCGGACCAACAGGGCCGCCAAAGCGCTCGTCTTTGCCGCTTCGGGTGCCGAAAACTCGACGCAGATTCAGGACGAGGATGCAGAAGACCAGGAGACGTTTGCCGATATTCTGCAGCGTGTTGCGCGCAGTCTCGACACCGATGCGGCGCCTCATCGCGGCACTCCGCCGCCGACGCGAAACATCCCGTCGAAGGTGGCGACTCGACCCGGCGCGGAGGTCGCAGCGACCTCGTCGACAGGTGCACCCGCCTACAACGTCCCGCCATACGGCAACGCGTCCTTACAGCCGTTTGACAACTCGCTGCCGTTCCCGACTTCGCTCTCGGCGACCGCAGGAAGCTTGCCGTACGGTACCGCGACTACCGACGCACTCCTCGCGCAACCTTTCACGGCCGACTTGGATTGGACGTTTGCGCACGCAACTGCGGGTCCGTTGAACGGGAGTGGCGGCGCGTTCGAGTACGACCTCGGCTTGGCGTCGTTCGGCCTCAACCTCGACAATGACATCGGCCTGACTTCGTTCAACATTGACGTGACGCCGCAGTTGGACCAGCAGCAGCAGCAACAGCCGCCGCATCTTGCTGCGATGTCGTACAACTCGACGGGCGTGTCCGGCGCGCCGTGGGCAGACCCGATGGAAGCAGTCGACGTGGGCGCCTTTGGTGGCGGGAACCTCGGTGCCGTGCGTCCCGGCATGAGCGAGGCGGACGCGGCGGCAGCCTACTGGGGGAGTACTGGCACCGGGCACATGAATGTGTAGCCTGGCACTCTGTCTCCATCCGCTCATCTTTGGCCAACTCAATTGCAGAAAATGTCTATGATGCATTGGGCAAGACAGATGCGAAGAGAGCGAGAGAGAGAGAGATGTGAAGAGAGAGAAACGGGAGCGACTACTGCATGCCCTTGCGGACGTTTTCCCACTTGCTAGTCCCGTAATCGAGCCAATTCGGCCTCGAATCGATCGGCCCCTGACTGGCCATCCCATCCTTGACGATCGCGACCAACCCGCCGTCGCCTCGCTTCCTGTCGCCGCTCAGTTCCCACCACATGGCGCCTCCGAGCCCGTTCACGTTGATGAAAGTCGCTTTCGCGGCGGCAGATTCTGGCGAGTCGTACGAGATCCATTCGCGCGTCGAGGGGTTGTAGCAGGAAGCGGCGACTAGTCGGGCGTCAAAAGCCGGTGTGGAACCGGGGAGGGGCAGCACTTTGTAGTCATACGAGCCTGCGTCAAAGTGGGGCCCTGTCAGTGTCGTTCCGAAGCGTTGTGTGAGGTTCCAAGGTGCTGGCTCACCTGCTTCCCAGGAACCTTGCCCGACTCCGCTAAAGGGGGTTCCGGGTCCATCCGTATTCAGGAAGGACCGACCGTAGAGCGGCATACCTGTAGGTCAGCCCGAGAAGAAAATCGTGCAAGCCGGGCGCCGAGTCAGTCTTTGCCTTTGTGCTACACGAACTTGTTCGCAGCGCTGACGCACCAAGAACGAGCTTGCTCGGGTGTACGCCGCCTCGCGCGGGATCGGTGTAGAGTCGGAGCGCTCGGTCGGTGCAGACCGAGTTGGGCGAAGTGCCGAAAATTGCGGCTTGGTGGTTGGCTTGCGAGTCCCATGAACCTGTGAGGAAGGCGGAGTAGTCAGTGCCGTAGTCCGCACCGCACAGACCGGCGTACGTACCTGCGTAGTCATAGCTGACATGATTCCGGGTATCGTCAGCGTTCCGCGACTGACTCGACGCTAGAATCTTGGAAGTTCGAGACTCACGCCATGAGGTTCCAAAACGACAGATAGCTGTCCATCTCGCGAACGCGGAGCTTCTCAATCTGGCTTGGGCCACAGGGCTGTCCGATCGGTAGAGAGATTAGCGTCGGGGAGCAAAAAACGCGGTTTGTGACGACGAGGACCAGCACTCGCCGCCGCCACCGTCAGCTCGAACCCGTGCGGACCGTGTACGCCGAGCTTTTGCTGCAAGCCGTCGAGCCCCTGCCTCAGCAACCTCAACAGCTCGACATAGTCTCGCGCTTGCTTGTCGTCCTGCGGATACTCGAAATCGACGTCGAGACCGTCGAGCGCGTAATCCTCGACGAGTCGGACTGCCGTCTCGACAAAGCGCGCTCGCCCCTCGGGGGTCGAGATCGGGCGAGCGAAGCGGCCGTTCTCCGAGTGGGTCCAGCCTCCGATCGAGAGGAGGACTTTGAGGTGCCGATGGGCTTGCTTGAGGCGGTAGAGCGCCTTGAGGTTGCCGTACAAGTGCGGTCCGCCGAGTTCGTCCCACGAGTCGTTGCCGTAGTGAATCTGGTTTCCAAATCACGCGTCATAGATTAGCATCCTTCGGGGGGTGCTCTGCAGCGCGCGGTCTCGGTGTCCTCGGCGGCCAGCATGGACTTGCCTGCTCGTCTGCCCAGGCATCCGTCAGAGCCACCTCCCCATCTTCCTTGACGACGGCAAAAGCTGCATGACTCGCATGAACGAGTCAGCTGGCGCAGTCGGTCGCTGTTCGATGCTATGAGGGGAAGGGAACAGACCGTAGAGCAGGTGGGTCAAGTCGGCGACCGGGATCGATTCGGGCTTGTACCCTCGGGCATAGATTCCCCAGTTGGTGAAGTAGCCGACCGAGACTCGACCGTTCGGTCGCGGTACGTTCGCCATGGCGGGGGCTGCAGGGCGGATCGACGGGGTGTAGCGGAGGAGGAGCCAGACGACCGAGAAAAGCACGGCGGCAAAGACGCTCTTGGAGGCAAAGCGGCGCGGAGGTCTAGTCTGGACTGTCTGCCGTTGACTCGCTGCCTTCTGCATGCACTCCGAGTGCGCTCCAGTACGTTACAGTTGCGTGTCCGACCTCAGCGGACGCCCAAGTTCGGCGAGAGCGGAGCGCCACAACTCGGGCTCAGCTCAGCTCAGCTCCGCTCTTAGTCTACTCTCCTGTAGAGTAGAGCGGATAGGATGGCCAACTGCGCCGATGATCTGACCCAGGTCGACTACGACGCCTCGGCCGCTGCCAACGCCCACCTCGCCTCGTCGACGTCGTCATCGTCGAGCAACTCGCTCTTCCCGCTCATCGAGTTCACCCACTCGCACGCCCTCAATATAGACTCGAACGATCCCGACAATGCCCTGAAACGCGTCCTCCGCCCGCTCGACTCGAGAGATGCCGTCCTCGACAACCAGGAGATTGTCGGAACGGCGCACGAGGGGGCAGGCGGAGTCTGGACTGCCGGGTCCCTAGAGACTCAGGAAGGGGACGACGAGCTCCTCATTCATGTGCGTATGCGTTCCATTGTCCTTGCTCCGCTCACGCTCACACACCTCGCTTTCACGAAACCAGGTCCGGTTTTCCGAGTTGGTCAGGATAAAGTACGCGCGCCGATCCCGTACCAGCTGCAGCTTTAGACAGTGGGCTCTACTGTACAGCTGCTCACTCCTCACTCCATTCGTGCGCGCAGAACGATCCTGATCGGAACCGGCGGCGGCCGGCTCGCGACTTCCCCTCGCCTCTGCCGCGTCTGGGTCAACCGCGGACCGGGCGGGACCACCTTTGACGAGGCAGCGAGCGACTCTCCGAAAGCCGCACAAGAGTTTGAGCTCCTCGAGAGCGAAGGCGGCCAGAGGGGGGCAGTCGAGTACCCCGTTAGGATTGCCAGGTTCGCAAACTGCAGTGATGTCGATCTGGTCAGTCGCAGCACTTTTCATCAGCCTCGATTGGCGGGGACGTACACTCCTCGATGTTTGGAATGAACGCAAATACTGACACATTCATGTCCGTATCCGCAGTATTTCGTACGTCGCTCTTTCTCTTGCGGTTCGGCAATGCAGAGTCGGAGAGTTTGACCCTGCATCACTTGCCCCTTCGACAGGCGAATGCTCGAGGCGAGCAGTCACGACTCTACTACCTCGGCTTCATCGGCGAGTCGCGTGTGCTCAAGAAGGAAGCGAACGAGCCCATGACCAGTACGTGAACAAGGAATCTCCTCGTTCTAACTTTGGTCCGTATGGCTTGCTGATCGCTCACTCATCCTCGTGCAGTCGGAGCAGAGAACACCGCTCCTTCGCTTCTCGACGGAGTCAAAGAGGAGAAGCGCGGCGGCGCGACAACTTCGGCCCGCTGAGACCAGTTTCGCTCTTCACCGTCGTCACCTTCTCCGACCCCCCGTCCACATGCTTGGCAGTACTACAGAAACCAGGTTGTTGTATTCACATCTGTCTTGTCACATTCTGCCCTGAGGATTCTCCTCCAACCGAGATTCGCTGATCCACTCTGCGGCGCTCGAGCCTCCTCGGCTGCAAATGCGCCGCCTTTGCACGCTCCCCGCAACGCACAGTCCGCGCGATGCGCACTCCTCGGCGTCATCGCATTCTTGACCTTTCCCTCAAGCAGGCTCTCGACTAAAGGCTATCCGACGAGTCACTTGCTACTGCTCCTCCTGCCGCCTGCCTGCCTCGCCATGCCGTTCCGGGCACCACCACCCGCTCAGCATCCGTCCGTCCTCGTGCGCCCCACATCACCTACCGCCTCTTCTCCCGTTCTTCCGCATCGCAGCACTACGGCGACGAAGGCGGCGCCGGCACCCCTCGCTAACATTACGAGACATCATGCGACGCTGCGTTTGCCGAAACCGCCCCCGCCGCCGAAACCGCTCTACTTGACTGCTCGTCTCGTGCAGAGCAAGATTATTGCTGACGAGCGGAGCGTACAAGGGGAAGAGGAGGATCCATCACGAGCCAGCGTGGGGAGGAAGAAGAGAGGGGAGTTGCCGAGTTGGCGGAGATCGAGCGTGGCGGAAGATGCGGAAGCGGGAGATGTCGCTGAGGAGCAAGCGCAGTCAGACGAGGCTAGCCCACCGACAGCGGAAGATGCGAGGTCCGTGTCACCCACACCATCTACGGGCATCTTGGATGGCGAACGCGCGACGGAAGCGGGCGGTTCCAAATCGGAGGACAGCGAGCCGCAGACGCCTTCTTCACCCTCGGTGGTCACCATCCAGGCCGCCGCTACTCCTCCAAGCGAATCGGGCGATCTCAACGCTTCTCGATTTCATCAGAACATCTCGCGCGAGCCATCAATCGCGTCAAGCACCGGCTCGCGATCGACCAGTATTTTCCGAACTTCCGTCGGCACATTCCGCCTCGAGCGCATGAGCGATCTCGACGATGGAAGAAGGTATTCGACCATCCGCTTTCACGACGACGCGGGGCAGCTCAACATCTTTTTCGATCCGAGACTGCACAATCCGTTTGCGCCGGACCAGCAGGATCTCGAACGGCTGTCGTCGCTGGGGCGGCAATCAATGCCTACGGAGACTGGCGTCGCTCTGCCGGATCCATCGCTGGTCTCAAAATCTACGGAGACGGAGAAGACTACCGCTGCCGAGGAGTCGCCAAAACCGCCGACTCCGGGGAACGAACCGCCCATCGCCTTCCTTCCCCCCATCGACGATTCGACGTTGCTCCCTCTACCTGCACAGTCTCTCCCCGCGCTCGCTCTGCATGCCTTCCGCGGTTTGACAGGATGCGGCGAACTCTCCTTCGAGGTTGGCGAGGAACTGCGTATCGAAGTCGAGGACGTCGGTGGCGGCTGGAGTCTCGGTTATGTCGCGCGAGAAGGCGAAGCGGGTCGAGGACTGATCCCTCGAGCTTGGTTCGCTGTGAGTCTGGAGTCTTTGCGAGACCCTCACCGGCTCTCCCCCTGACAAGATCGCAAAATACAGTACATCGAAGCGACAAGCTCGCCGAGCCAGCCCGAGCTCGTGGGGGAAACCATGCCGAGCGACGAGTCGGACTATGCCACGCGGTCGATCGGCCGACATGTTGTTGTCAGTGGGACCGAATTCGAGCCGACATGGTTCGATTCGATGCTGTCGCCTCGCAAGGTCCCGAGTCCAACACTCGGAGATCCCTCCGCCTTGACAACCGCGGCTTCCCTTGTTTCGCAAACCCCCAATCCGTCGTCAGTCTCGCAGATCAGTGACATACCAGACTTCTCCGGCAGCTTCCTCCCAAGCTTCGGCTTGCCCTCGTCTGCACATCTCGGTTCTGCGTTCCTCAGCGTGGTCGGATCGGCCTTCTCTTTCTCCTTGCCCTTCTCCTTCGTCGGCATCGTCGTCCCCGGTGCCTCAATACTAGCGGCGACCTCTGCGCCGACCTTCAAGCGCGATTCTGTCGGTAGAGCGCCGCGACTACCGCGTCCGGAAGGCGACTGGAAGACGGCGAAACGTCAGGACAGCAAATCCTTGCTACTCGCCTGGATCGAAGAAGGCGACGAGTTTGACAACGACTTGACAGATGTTACCCAAACTTGGAATATCGCAGACGGTCCGGCATGGCAGCGCCCGCGCGGCGCGGCTTATCGAGTCAGCATCCACGACCCCGTGGTTGTGAACACTGCCAGCGAACGGCTTCACGTCTCGTACACCGTCTCAACTCATTTCGAGGCGACGGTCGCGGAGAATCTGGACGGAGATGTCTATGCCGTCGGCCGTCGGTTCTCCGACTTTGTCGCTCTCGACGATTTGCTCCGAATGCGCTTCTTCCACCCGCTCGTCATCGTTGCGCCTTTGCCTACAAAGGGCGATTTCTCGTTCCCCTCGACGAGAACCGATCCATCCTTTCTCGCACGCCGCGCTCGCCTGCTCTCCGAGTGGTTTGCGGATCTGTGCCGGCATCCGGTCCTCGGCGAAAGTGAAGAAGTGAAGGGTTTCTTGGTCATCGAGAAGCGCGAGGTAAGTCCCGAGGCAGACCATTCCGCATGATGGAAAGGTGCTGAAGAGATGTTCCGCCAGGACTTGGCACGGCACCTGCTGGGGACCATGGCTGCGTCAAACGCACTACCACAACCTCTATTTCCCGCTCGAGTCTACCACCCAGCATTCAATGTCGACGCGCAAGACGCCACTGTGCTCGCTTCACAGTTTGAGCAAAACTGCATTCGCGCTGCAGATAAGCAGTTACTCGAACTTGACAACGCTGCGCGGAATGCAATGGCTGCGGTGCAAAGTACGTTCCACTGTGTCCACCTTGGCGCAAAAACGCTTGGCTGACTCTCTCTCGCAGAGCAAGTAGACGCAACTGCGCACCTGATCTCATGCGCAATCGAGGCTTTGCCGAAGCGCGTCATGAGTCTTCGCGCGTCGCGGATGGAGTCGGCGTCGGTTCAAGCTTGGCCAGGCGTCGCCCGCAGTTTTTCGAGATGTTCTCCAGAGAGAGTTCGAAGCGTAAGTGAACTCGCGGGAACGCTTTGTGCTATATCAAGCTCAGCCAGGACCGCGCAGACGAAGGCCGCCACCGACAGATTGGTGGCACGGTATCGACACCTTGCGTCGGATTACACCGTAAGCTGCTCACGGGTCTGTGTACTTTGAAGCACACTCCACCAGCTGACCTCGTTTGAGTAGGCCCTTCTGGATATGCACCGCATCGTCCTCGCTCGATTCGAGCGCCTTTCGCACGAGGGGGAACGGGACGCCACCTCGTCGTCAGAACGCTCGAATCGCGGCGAGACACTGCTGAACATCACATGCGCTGAGATGAATCGTATCATCGATGAGCACCATACCGACATCGCAGAGACCGCCCGTCGATTGCTCTTGCAGGCCGCGGAACGGCAAGAAGAGGTGCGCCCTCGGATGGCCTTCATCCCGTAGATGCGGTCCGACCTGATCCAGTCAAGGCCATAGAGTTTGCGCATGACTCGCAGCGCCCTCTCGCTGTTGCCAGCTGATGCGAGGCCTTCCACCATCGTGCAACCTTCTCAGGATGGGAGCGATCAGCCTCCGGCTGGCAGATCTGTTCTTCGTGTGTAGTTCGGCGGGATAGTTGCACAACGTCTAACATATACCAAGCGGCTGCAGCGCTACGATGCCCCTTCCTCCTTGATACTCGGCGTTGCGCTGCTGGTCGGTGCGGACGATGATGCACCGCCGCCGCCGTTCGACGAGAATAGGCTCGTCAAACTCGGTCGACGGGTTGTTGAGGTGGTTGAGGGAGGCGGCGGCGAGCCGAGCGTCGGTAGATCTAAGCGACTGCCGTTCTCGGAGAGGCGCGGAGAGGTCGGTCCGCTACTGGAAGGTGAGCCTGCTGCTGGCCCACCCCCCGTGCTGGCGGCACCTTGTCCGGCTTCTTTCAGCAGGAACTCGATCCACAGGTTCGAGAAAGACTATGAAAAGAAACATCAGTCGCGGCGTCGTGCCGAGGTCTTCCGGGCGGCTCTGGCTGCTCACCTCATTCTCGACCCCTTCGTCCTCCACCGCCTTTCCTTTCCCGCTCCGCGCGTGCCCTCTCGCTCCGGCCCGACCGCTCGAGATAACGCTGCTGGACGAAAGAGCTCCCGAAGCGCGCTGTAGGCCGACTTTTTCTCGCTGGTCATCGGTCCAGGAGAGGATCGACGCGATGAGCTGCAGCATCTCGAATCGCTTCGAGTCGCCGCGCGGGGTGGTGATGAAAGTGATCAGCACATTCGACACGAGTCGGCTGCAGGAAAGAACCCCGTGTCAGTGAAAGAGACTCGTGATGGGGGCATACGCGGCGACGTACCGGTCCACGCTGTTCTCGCCCGAGTCCCGCTTGAGGCGACGCATGGCTTCGATGAGGTGCTCGTTCAGTATAACGGCTGTTGAGAGCGCGTGCACGTCAGTTCTTTGTTTGCACTCGTTGCATGCCAGTTGAGCTTTGCTTACCCTCATGTCGCAGCTTTCCGATGAGCAGGTTCTTCTCCTTGACCTCCTTGGCGAGGTCGAGAACCTTTTGCGAGTCGTCGTGCGCGCCGTGTAGCCGGTTCTCTGCCTCTTCGGCGCGCTTCCGGTAAGCTGTGAGGGCGCGCTCCGTCTCGTGTAGTCGGTCTTGCAAGTCGCCGAGCATGCCTTGGAGTTCGCGGTCTTTGGCTGCTCGAGGAAGGAGGCGTCAGAGTTGCTGGTGCAGCGGACACGGGAGGTTACTTGGCGCGACCTACTGGCCTGGAACTCCTCGAGCACTGCGCTCAAGTTGGCCGCGCTCTCCATCTCGCGATCGCGTTCCTCGCGCAAAGTTTCCCGGTCGGCCTTTGCGTGCGCGAGTTCCATCTCGATCTGGCCCTGCCGCGCCGCGAGTTCTTCCCTGCGGACCCGTTCGCGCATCGCCTCCCCTTCCCACTCGTCCCGCTCGATCCGCACCCGTTCGAGGTCCTCTTGCGACTCGCGGAGGGCAAGCTCTCGCTGCTGCGCCTCGTCCGTATTTGCTCGCTCCGAATCGAACGCCCGTGCGCGCAGCTTTTCCAGCTCGGTATGCAGCGCGTCCGAATCTGCATGAGACTGGATGAGTTCGGCCTTGAGCGTCTCGACGGTTTGGGAGAGGTCGTCGTTGGCGGCGCGCAAGTCGGCGATCTCTTGTTCTCGTCGGTCGAGTTCGTCCTGGCGGAAAGCAGGTCAGCTACCCTGTATCGTCCTTGGGTAGCATAGAAAAGATGACGCACAGCATCCTGCCTGAGTTTGTCTCCGACTGTACTCCGCATCGTCGTCAATTTGGCGAGGAGGCCCTGGTACTGCTCCTCCCACGCGTCGCGGTCCGCCCGTGTACGTTCGAGCTCGTCTTCGAGTGCTCTTGTGCGTTCATCTGCATCGCCTTGTCCGTACGCGTTCTCGTCGTTCGGCGCGAGGTCGTGCCGCTCATCATCCCCACTCGGTGGCAGCGGTTGCTCCTCCTCCTCGTCGACGGCCTGCGGTGGATCTGCCGCTGGTTTCTCGTGCTCTTGTGCTGACTGGTCAACCTCGACCCCTTCTTCCTGGAACCAGGCTTCGTCGCCGCCGGCTGCTGCGTGGTCCTCGTCGACGGCGTCGAGCGGTGGAGCATGGCTGCCAGCGCTCCGCGACGTCGACGCCGTGGGACGATGCAGGCTATCCATTCCCCGCACAGAATCTAGCGAGTCCCGAGACGCCGGTAACGGCACCGAATGCGGATCGCTCATGTCATGTGTGTCTGGCTCGAGTTCAACCCTCGTAACGACGTGGGGCAGCGGAGCACCTTAAGCTGGTGAAACTTTACGCGTTCAGCTCTCTCTCGAAGCAGTAAACCGTGCTGCAGAGTACGCTATTACAACAGGGACCTTGTACGAGGCGAGGCGAGGCGGAGCGGGCAGGGAAAGAGAGAGAGAATCAGACTGCTGTCTATTGCGCCGCTGGCTGCTCGTCGTCGCCTCCAATGATCTCGTCGCCGTCGTCGTCCTTGATGCCGAATGCGTCGAGCTCGTCCGCAAGTTCGTCCACCTGGATCTCGGGGAACTCGTCGTCCTCGTCGACTTCGGCGTCCGTGTCGTCCGCCATCTCGTCCTCGTCGCGAGCCGCCTTTTCGGGCGCGTTCGGGTCGCGGAAGAGCTGGATCGTCTGTCGCATCTCGGGATCCTCTTCGAGGTCTCGCAGGAAGCGTTCGTAGTCGGCCTCGGCCTTGGCTTGGTCCGCCTGCGACACGGAACAAAAGTATCAGTTTCCGCGCCCTTCCTCTCTGCTAGTAACCGAGACGCAAGACGTACCGCTCCAGATCGCTTCGACTTGGCATCGGCGCGCTCGCGACCAAAGCCGATCGTGTCTGCGCCTTCGAGCTCCGAACCACCGACTTGCTTGACCTGTCGCAACCGAAGGGCGTGTTAGCTGCCTGCACGAGTTTCTCGAACTGAGAACACGGAAGGGGGGCGACGCACCATCGACTGCAGCTTCCAGTTGCGAGGCTTCTTCTGCTTCCTCCGGGCGGGGTACGTCTTGCGGATCAACACGACTTCGGGCATCCGCTCCTGGTTGAGCGTCTCCCACGCATCGTTGTTGAAGTTGCTGTTGGCGAGCATGTAGCCGAGGACCGTGTCGCCCGGCTTGAGGACCGCTCCGAGGTGCGTCCGGCAGTGGAAGATCGTGTCGGACGACATGGTGCCGCCGACGGGCGAGACCTGCGCGTCCGCGAGGAGGAAACGACCGCCCTTGGCCGTCTTGGGAGGGTGCGACGTCGGCTCAATGTCGAGCACGATGAACTCGACGGCTTGGGTGATGTCGACGAGGGGAGGGAACGGGGCGCGCCAGTACGCCTGGGACGAGATGTCGGCGAGCGAGAGCGTGAGCGGGTCGATCAGGTAGATCTGATTCCCGATGCGGTGGCAGACGGCGAGCTGAGAAATGTTGGACAGCGAGCGGGCAACCTTGGCCGGCATGCAGACGAGGTCGTCCTTGCAGATCGGCACGATCTCGACCGAGTACGACTCTTTCTTGTTCGTCGTCGCATTCTGAATGTCGAGCGAGATGAGCTGCTCGGACGTCTTTGTTCTGCGGGAAGGGTCAGAGGTTATAAGATTCGAATTTTGTGTTTTTTCGCTTTCGCGGTGGGCGCAGTGCGACGTACCGGACGGGCACAACCGAGTTGAAGAACTCGACCATCTTGAGCGCGTGTTGCTTGCTCGCGAAGAAAAAGTTGAGACCGTCCTTGACTTCGGCGACTTGGAGGGTGTCCTTGTCCATGCGGTGCTTGAGGATGAGCTGCTCGAGGTACAAGAACGTCCGCTTGTGGTCGACTTTTTGTCGGACCTGGACGAGGGCGCGCCAGGTGTTCTTGGCGGCCAACCGCGTGCACTCTTGGCACTGGGCGCCCTGGATGACGTACTCGACCTCGAAGATTTGTTGCAGAACCGTAGCAGAGAAGACCTGTGCGTATTCCAGAGGTGGTCAGCTCCGGGGAATTGTCTCGAGGGAGGGGCGTGCGCACCTCTTTCTGGATAGTCAACTTGACGCGCAGCCGCTTCGAATGCGGCTCGGTCCAGATGAACCCGGCATCGATGAGTCGGACTTTTGAGAGGCCCTTGAGTTTCCGGAGGCAGATTGCGAGCAGTTCGCGCGACTCGAGTTCGCAGCGGGTCCACTGAGCCGGCGGCGAGAGGTAGCGCTCGCAGCCTCGGCAAAAGTTGACGGTCGTCTGCTTCGGGATGCCCTCGGTGATGTCGACGCTGTTGGGGGCCGCGGCGACGGTGGGCAGAGCGGAAGCGATCAGGTCAGCAAAATCGCCACAGGAGAAGCCGTGCAGTGTTCCGACGACGCACGAGTTTCGGAGGCAGTTGACGCAGAGGTTGGCGCCGTTGGGCTGAATCGGCGTTCCACAGTCTGCAGCGGTGCGGATCAGCAATGCGGGATGAGTCGACGCAAAAGATGAGATGAGCGGGGTGGAAGGACTGACCTGCACACAAGACGTAGGCGGTTTGGCCCGAGGGACCGGCGTAAGCTACACCTGCGCTCATGACTGGCTGACTGGTCTAGCTGGATCGGTCGCCTAAGCGTAAAGAGTATGCGAGTGTCCAGAGTCGGCGGTGAGCTTCTCAGCAGGCGCTTCGGCGAGTGTGGCGGTGCAAGTTCTGCTTCCGCGTCAGCTTCCGCGTCAGGAGCCGTCCGCAATTTTCGATCCGGCGAGTGTAGAGCATCACAGTTCACAGTTCGACTGGAGGAATGCACGCAGCTGTGCCAAGAATTGCGCGACTCTCCGACCTCGAGCTAGATCCGGCGCTCGAATCGGTGCCGCTCGCCCTCCCCGGCCTCATCTCATCGCTCCGTCCGATCCGCCGGACTGCTGCACAGCTCGCAGACGAAGCGGCTCTGCTTAGGAGGTTCATGTACAAGCACAAGAATCAACACAAGGGGCAGCGCTGGTGGAAGCGCATCGTCGAGGTCGACCGCTGTGCGTCGAGGGCGCTCGAGGAACTATCTCGCTGGCTCGCCGGCTTCGGAATGAGGTGCGTCTCGCGCAGCCTGTGCGGCATGCCCTTTCTTCTGCTGATGCATGTTGGCACCGCAGCCCCGACAACGAAGACCACGGTTCGATCGGGCGGCAAGAACTTTGCCGGGGGCTTCTCGCCGTCCCTCGAGTTTTGCTGATTGTCGAAAAGGTAAGGTCCGCAACGCCCGGACTGCTCGTCTTGCAAGTGCTGATCATTCGAGCGAGCAGAACGTTCAAGTTTTGCTCAATTGCGCGGGGTAAGGAGCAGAGTCGAACCAACAATTCCTTTCAGATTAAGAACTGCTCGAAATGACGGAGTCGTTCGCTGACGGTGTGTTCCCCCGGTCCGTTGAACCCCTACAGCATCCTCGAACAGCTCGTCGACTTGCGCGCATTCCTCGCTTTCGCTCTCGTCGTCGTCGCGCTCGCGGCTCGCCTCCATTCCCTGTTCAGCGTCCTCTTCGACGACCTCGACCGCGCAACTGCGACGCTGTCGAATCTCGTCGAGGCAAACAAGGTACGCGGGTCTGTTGTTGTACCTCAACATCTCCGACAGAGTACTGACCCTCGGACACACCCGCCCAGCTAACGAACGTCGTCAAGCCGCATCTCGCGCGCCTGCCTCGAGAATTGCGCCGCTTCGTCCCGTCTGACCATGCCGCGCCTCGCCCCGCGACGCTGCCCACACCCGCCTCCTCAACCCATGAGACACTAGCCAAACCGACCCGAAAGGGCACTGACGATCTCGGCTCCGTGGTCGCGAGACCTTTGGCGACTTCGCGAGCGCCGTCCTCCTCAGAGTCGGCGACTCCATCGTTTCCAAGCCGCCCGACCTCGCGGACGGCGTCTCCGGCAGTGACAGGAGCACCCTCGGTCGCATCTTCCTCCATACGGAAGAACACGACGGGCGAACTGGTCGCTTTGGGCAACGTCGTCGAACGCAAGAAGAAGAAGAGGGAGGAGGCCAGCGACCCAGCGCTCGTCATCCCTCGCAAGCGATCATCGATCGGTGTGTCTGAAAATCATCAAGACGGTCTAGCCGTCAAGAAGCGCGTCCGTGCCGGTCTTGCCGATGTAGAAGACCTGAAGCAGATTCCTCCTGGTTCGGCCTCCCACGGCGGTTCTTCGGAGGCGCCCGAGCCTCGGACGACCTCGGACAAGGCTCTCGGCGTCAAGAAGAAGAAGAAAAAGGTCAAGAAAGACGGCGACGAGATTGACGACATCTTTGGTTGACGGATCTACATGTGAGTCAGCTCGTGATCTCTTGCCGATCTGATCGTCGGGCGGCGGTCCTTGCCTGCTCGACTATTGCTGAGACTCGTGTTGACTGACCTATACCTTTGCCCAGTCTTTATGCAGTGCGTCCATCGCAGTGTGAGAGCGCGTCCGGCGGGCTGCGCGAACGAGGCGGGGAGGAACGTGCGGGCGCGTAATCATTACAGCAGCAGTCTCGTTTACAGGTAGCTAAGCATTTGCAAACGTACTGAGCTCCCTACGCGCGTGGAAGGTGGACCGTGCTCTCGCGCGCCCGAGAGGTGCGCAGACGCGTCGACGTCGGGCCCCGACACGCGAACTCGTCTTTCTCTCTCTTTCCCCTCACTCGCACCCTCTACACACCCTCGCGCGACTCGTTGTCGTGTACAGAAACCGTGTCCCCGTACTCACACACCCTAGTAACACCCTCACTGTCCCTCCAAGTCATGTCCTCGGGAGGCAAATCGTCCGGCGACAGCGGCAAGGCCAAGGCGCAGTCGCGCTCTGCTCGCGCTGGACTCCAGTTCCCCGTCGGTCGTATCCACCGTCTCCTCCGTCGTGGTCACTACGCCAAGCGTATCGGTGCCGGCGCTCCCGGTGAGTCGAGCTGCGCGTCCCTCCCCTCGGCGGCAGGCGACCCGCAGCCAGTCCTGCTCCCTCCGCACGCCGAGCTCACTCTCACACCCGGCTTCGCATGACCCCGTCCGCGCGCACGCAGTCTACGTCGCTGCTGTCCTCGAGTACCTCGCCGCCGAGATCCTCGAGCTCGCTGGCAACGCCGCCCGCGACAACAAGAAGGCGCGTATCATCCCTCGTCACTTGCAGCTCGCCATTCGCAACGACGAGGAACTCAACCGCCTCCTCTCGCACGGTGCGTACCCCATTAGTGTATGTGGCTCGCATACTGGCTATCCGCTGACGGTCCGAGGTCCCTCTCGCGCGCGCGCAGTCACGATCTCGGCCGGTGAGTCTCACCTTCCACCGCGTTTTTTGGTCTACGAGTCCGCTGACCGCGCGTTTCGCCTCGACCCTGTGCTCCTCAGGTGGTGTCCTCCCTCACATCCACGCTGAGCTCCTCATGAAGCCCAGCAAGAAGAAGCAGGATGGCGAGGAGAACCAAGAATCGCACGACCTGCGGTAAACGAGCCCGACGACGCCGGTGTCGTCGGTCGTGCTTGCGCTTGATGTTATAGTGACGGGGCCATGTGTCGGTGGGGCTTCGTCGCAGGGCGGGCAAGAGCGGCAGAGGGTGTTTAGTTTGACGAAGCGAGAGAGTGGTTGGCCGTGTGGCTTGTTGTGCATTTTTTGTTCCCAGCTTGACGTCTCTTGGCCGAATCGGTAAGCTCCGTGATCATGAAAGCTCTGAACCTATACATACAGCCCGCGAGTGCGCGAGCTGCGGGATTTGCCACGGAGCAGAGCTGGCATTGTACAGAGCTGCAGATCGAGCCTCGGTTAGTCTCGGACCGGAAGTAGGGAATCTTGGCTGGGCTGAAACACACTCCTCCGGCAGCCTGTGTGGGCACGGAGCGCAGTACGTGCCGGATGGCCCATTTGCAAGCAAGCTCTCGGTGGGTTAGCCTTCTCGAAACAAGATCACGTCGTCCGTCTGTACAGCGCTCGGCGCGGGAGCGCCAACACAGCTGCTCTGAGACCGTACTTTATGGAACGTGAGCCAGCACGCAGTCTCGCGCAGAAACAGGAAGAGCGGAAGTAGAGAGAAGACTTGTACTGCTGTGGACATTGCATCCTTCGATTCTTCATCAGATTTCTTCTCACCGCATGGATGAGGCGATTCAAGCGCAGGGTAAGACCAACAAGACGGAAGTATGACACGGGAAGAACAACCGGAAGTGCAAAGAGAACCGAAATCGCGGCGGAAAGCGGGAACGAGGTCAGGTGGCGGAAAGACGGCGATGCGCAGCGGAACGACGGTGAAGCCTCCATAGCGCCAGAGACAGACATTCCGAGGAGACTGTCGTAAGGTTCGCCGCTTAGAGGGGGTTCGGCTGGGTGAGATTGACGTGGATCGACTTGACGGCCGTGTCTGTTGGGTTCGAAACGAGTCAGTCAGTGTGCACTACGTGTCGACGATTCATGGAACCAGACTTTCAATTATGCAACGCCGCAGCTCCGAGTTCGCGACCAATACCGGACTGCTTGTAGCTGTAAAGGCGAAGAGCAGACTGGGTGAGCTAACGAAAAGAGAGCGGTCGAAAGCGAAACGGCGGCTTACCCGCCGAACGGCACGCTCGAGTTGAGCTGGTTGTAGCCTGTCGGAAGTCTATACATTAGCATGTATATGCAGGAGCTGAGAAGTAGGCCGTAGACGCACAGTTGACCCAGACGGTACCGGCGTGAAGCTTCTTCGCGGTGGAAAGCGCATGCGAGATGTCGCGACTGAAGACGGCGGCGGCCAGACCATAGAAGGTGTCGTTGGCCTTGTGAATGATGTCGTCGTCGTCTTTGAACGTCTGCACAACGACGACGGGGCCGAAAATTTCTGGAAAAGAGCCGAAAAAGTCAGAACAACTCGGGCAAGTCTCTAGTCGGACTCCTCACCTTCCTGGGCGATTTTCATCGATGGCTTAACGGCCGTGAAGATCGTCGGTTGCAGGAAATAACCCTCAGTGCCATGCCTCTCGCCTCCGAGGTGAACGGTCGCGCCCTCGTCCTTTCCGGACTGGATGTGCGCGGAGATGCGGTCGAACTGGAGCTTCGACGTCGCAGGGCCGACGAACGCGTCCGGCTGGAATGGCTGGGCGACCTTCATAGACTTGACCTTCTCCGTAAGCTTCTCGAGGAACTTTTCGTAGATCGACTCCTGGACGAAGATGCGCGAGCCGGCGCAGCAGCATTGTCTGTGGGCGCAGACGGGTCAGCGTAAATTTTCAGATCACGTCAGCACAGACTGTGGATGTATGGCGTACCCGGCGTTGAAGTAGAGGCCGAACGCAGCCCAAGAAACGGCCTGCTCCAGGTCGGCGTCCCTGAGAAAGGTTGGAAGTCGGGTCAGAATCGCGGCTCGAACGGAGGCCATGAAAGTAAGCCCTAAGAGCGCACTCGAAGATGATGTTGGGACTCTTGCCGCCGAGCTCGAGCGTGACGGGCTTGAGGTTCGACTTGGCAGCGGCCTGCATGATAGTGCGGCCGACGGCGGTCGATCCCGTGAACGCGACCTTGAGAATCTTCATGTGCGAAGAGATGGCAGCACCGACAACGTTGCCGTAGCCGGTGACGACGTTGACGACACCGGGCGGGAAGACCTTGGCAATGAGCTGGGTGGCGTAGAACGCGGAGAGCGGCGTCGTCTCGGCGATCTTGATGACGATCGTGTTGCCGCAGGCGAGCGCGGGACCGAGCTTCCAGGCAAACATGAGGATGGGGAAGTTCCAGGGGATGATCTGGCCGACGACA
The DNA here is from genome assembly GCA_001541205.1 of Rhodotorula sp. JG-1b. NCBI lineage: Eukaryota > Fungi > Basidiomycota > Microbotryomycetes > Sporidiobolales > Sporidiobolaceae > Rhodotorula > Rhodotorula sp. JG-1b. The sequence goes on along the minus strand of KQ954468.1, from coordinate 556,480 downwards.
CCGATCGGCTCGTGGCGCTCAAAGGCCATCTTGGTTTCGTCAACTTCGATCATCTTGCCGTGGTCCTTGTCGGCCCAGCCACCGTAGTAGCGGAGGCAGCCGGCAGCCTCCATGACGTCAAAGCCCTTGGCAATGTTGAAAGCCTTGCCGTTGTCCTGAGGAAGTCAGAAAAAATATGGGTGTCTCGTCAGTGAGGCCGTTCTGGTTCCCCGGAGCCAAAGCACTCAGACCCGCCACATCGCTAGCTAGCACATGGTATCACCGCTGATGTGCAAAAGGCTGTGGACCGAAGACTCACCATGGCTTCGATCGAGGCGAGCGTGTCGACGTGCTCCTCGAAGAGGTCGGCGAGCTTCATGAGCATGCGCCCACGGTCGCGGCCCGAGCAGTGCTCTCCCCAGACGGTGTCGTACGCCTTCTGTGCAGCCTCGACAGCGCGGTCGACATCCTCCGGCTGACCGGCGGGGACGTGAGCGATGACCTTGTCGTTGGCGGGCGAACGGACTTCGATCGTCTCGCCGTTGGCGGCCGGCGAGTACTCGTTGTTGATGAAGAGTCCAACGGGGAACTCGACCTTGTCAACGACGTGACCCTCGGGGAACGTGAGCGAGGCGGTGAGATTGTTCTGCATCGACGGGAAGAAGGCCACGAGGTCAGCGAACCCTCTCGGAATCGACGACGAGGCCGGCCTTCATTGGCAGCCTTTGCCCCGACGATAGCCTGGACATCGCTTGACAAGTAGAATGACTCACCGACATGGTTATGCTGTTGTGACGAGGCGAGAGGCAAGCGTCAAAGTAAGTTGGCGTGGGGAAGCACGGACGGCAACGGGAGCGGTACGAGCGCGTGTAGAGAGGCACCGAGGGTCAGTTCTTGTGTATGTCAGCGCAATGTCAGTCAATGAACGTACACTATGGGTTTGCAGGCAGAAGTGCTTGCAAGTGTAGAGGGGAGAGAAGGACCGTACGCGGGGGCGTGCCGACTCGTGGTGGGGCAGGCAACCTCGGAGTGTGGAGACAAACGCGGCGGCTCGCTTCCGATGTCCGAAAATTTCGAGCTCGAAGATCTCGTGTCCGATGTAAGGCGAGGCCCATTTCAGCGGTCCATTCTTGCCCCTTTGCCCCTTTGCCATAATCAGAGCACCTTGTCCCGCGCTTCGGTGCAATAGTGTCCCGCTTTGTCTAGCCTTCCGGGCACTTCCCTCCTGCTCCTCCCGACCGCGCCCCTCCGCTCGTCGACTTGCGATGTTCAAATCCCCGCCTCTTCGATTTGCCTATCGGAAGCCTGTGAGCTGCGAGATACAGCAATATCTACATTCGTTACATGTACGTATACGCGCAGTCGAATATACGCCCATTTGTTGCTTCCGCCGCGAGTGGCAAATCCGCCGAGGTCGGAGCGCTTTTTGGCACCGACTGGCTTGACCCCACCAAGGCTGCGCTCTCCGTCTGTCCGCCATATACATAGAGCCCGCCTTGATTTGCCTGCTTCCTCGCGGTCGACGCGCTCAGCTTTCCGGCCGGCCGGCCCATTTCTTTGGATATCTTGCTTGCCGTCACCACAACCTTCGCAACGCTCACTCGACCTCGGACTGCACCTACTGCGGCGTTCACGTAACAAGCTTCTTTTTGCAACAAGCGACAGAATGGGCACCACCGAAGGACACGGCAACAAGCGACACAGGGGGGGTAACAACCAAAACACCTAGAAAAGCGGGACAAGCAAGGATGGAGGACGCAACGAGCGGCGACTACATCTCGCTGCTCGACTGCTTCTTCTTCTCGGCCTTCTTGGGGAGCAGCTCAACGTGGATGTTGGGCAAAACGCCCCCTGGATACACACGCGGCGGTCAGTTCCCCTCTCCGGCAACCGGTGACGCTCACAGGGCGCAAACGACTTGCCTTGCGAGATGGTGACTGTCGAGGTGTATCGCCATGTAAGACCGTCAGCTCCTGGGTGCTTGGGGAGAAGTAGGAGTGAGGGCGGCGTCGACTCACCCAAGGACAAGAGCCTGTCGAGCTCCTCGTCGTTGCGGATCGCGAGCTGCAAGTGGCGCGGGATGATACGCGACTTCTTGTTGTCGCGGGCGGCGTTACCGGCGAGCTCGAGGATCTCGGCGGCGAGGTACTCGAGGACGGCGGCGAGGTAGACTGTAGGTCCGGCAGCAGCGGTGACGAGGTCAGGACTCGAAGGCTGGCGAATGCGAGCTCGGGTCGGACCGAGCACGCACCCGGAGCGCCAGCACCGATACGAGCGGCGTAGCGACCCTTGCGCAAGTGACGGTCGATGCGACCGACCGGGAATTGAAGACCGGCCTTGGCTGCGCGGCGGGAGGAAAGAGGCGAACTCGGTTCAGCTGATGCGAAACTTGGGGCACGAACGCCTGTCCGACTCACCGGAGCGACTGTGCTGGCCAGTACTGGCGGAGGCACCAGATTTGCTCTTGCCACTCATGCTTGCTTGCTTGCGGGGACAGTTGGCGGCGGGTGCGAGCTGAGTGTGCATGACGCAGAGTTGGTCAGCCTCGGTCGCCCGCCGAACCGGTCGGGAGGGGTCCTAGACCCTGGAATCGAGTCACTGAGAGTACTGATACCTACCTTGGGGAGTTTTAAGTCTCTCCGAGGGACTCGTGAGGGAGCAGTGAGTGAGAAGAAGGAGAAAGGCGGCGAAGCGACCACTCGCTCACACCGTCGCTGCCATCGCGCGCGCGAGCTCGCACCGCTCTGGGAGGCTACCTATATAGCTTATACAGGGCTGTAGCAGAGTTACCTATAGCTTATGGACCGGTCGGCGTCCTGGGGTTTGAGTGTGTAGGGACATGTGTGCACGTCCCTCGTCTCGCCATCCGCGGACAATCCGAGCCTCCATATCGTGCAATCCCGCCCTTGAGATGCCCTGATTTCTCGTCCAAGCCTCTCAAGCCACCAATGTTCTGGCGCTCGATCCCGCGGGCTACTGAAGTGCTCGGCTCGCAGCGCACTCCTTCACCCGTCGGCGAGCCGGATCCGCCACCGCCCAAACCTCCTCGACCAGCACGTCCCTTTCCGCCCCCAGGCGCCCCCGCAGACTCTTCCAATGCTCACGACCGCTCGAGTTCGAGCCGCACGAGACCGCTGCTTTCGCTCAGAAAGTCGAACGCACGGCTGAGACGAGCAGCTCAGGAAGTAATCGACATGAACCGGAGTGAGCACCAGCAGGGTCCGGAACACTTCAGGGACGTGGTCGAACAAGTCACGGCACATCCAGAGAAGGTCAGCCGGCCCAAGACTGGACTCAAACGAGCGAAATCCGTCGTCAGCCTGTTTCGGCGGTACAGCAAGCCGCGGGAGGCGTCCAGTGGAGGAGGAGGCCATGATGACCAAGCGTTTCACGGACCTCAGTTCAGGAGCACTTCCCCTTCTCTACGCAGTCGGAGGTCCTCCGTGTCGAGCCTGAGCGCGTCTTCCGTGCTGAGCGATTCCTCCGGTTGTGACGCTTCTCCGCGACGCGATCGCTTCGTTCCGCCGGTGCCATACGCGTCGGCATCCCAGCACGCGCCGGCCTCTCGTGACAGGTGTACAGAACAGCAGCTGGAAGCTATGCGACTGTCAACGCCCGTTCCTGGAGAAAACCCTCCTGCGGCGAGACCTCCAAGCTGGCGCCGCGAAGCTCCGTGCGCGTACGAGGCGCCGCCGCCAGCTCCCTTCGGGAACAGCGCGACGAGCAGTCTTGCATCGGGCTCGCTTCATGGCCAGCGAACTACTCAAAGCCGGAACAGTGTGACCGGGCTCGTGAATCTCGGCAATTCGTGCTACCTCGCGAGCATCGTGCAAGTCCTGCTCGCGACTCCGCCACTCGAAGAGTTCTTCCTCGGTACGTGCGGATGCAGTCCTTCCAGCCTCGGGCGCGAGTCCCAAAGCTGACCTCTCCGAGCGGGTGGCATTCAGACGACGACTACCTCCGGGAGATCAATACCGCGAATCGGCTTGGCTCGGGTGGTGAACTCGCCGAGGTGCGGAAACAACCCCACTTCATTCGCGGGTCAATGTCCTCGGCTGACCCTGAAGCATTCACAGACGTTTGCAGAGCTATGCAAGGTCGCCGCGAGCGGGGAGTTCCGTTCGCTCTCGCCGGCGTATCTTCAAGTGGGTTTGCCTGACAATCCGCCACCCGTATGCAGCTGACGAGCTGTATTTGACTGGACTACAGGAAGCGCTGGCTCGCTGGGCGCCTCAATACTCCGATGAGAGTCAGCAAGACGCGCACGAATGCCTCCTCAGTCTCCTGGACGGCTTGCACGAAGATTTGAACCTCGTCCTCCGACCTCCGCCCCCAGTTGAGACCTCTCCGGCTCGGGAACTGGCGCTGCAACAACTTCCGGAAGTGGTCGCTGCCGATATGGTCTGGAAGGAGTATCGCGATAGACAGGACTCGGTCATTGTCGACTTTTTCCACGGTGAGTGGCGGATGTGGATGAGAAGGCCATCCTCCGCTGGCTGCAGAGGCTGATGTGATTCCCCGGCGCAAGCGCAGGTCAAGTACGCAACCGCATGGAGTGCTTGCGGTGCCATACGGTGCGTCAAATGACTCAGCAGCTTTTTCGACCATGAAACCACGCTGACCGAGGGAAAACTCGAACGCACGCAGACCTCCTCGACGTTCCACGCCTTCCAGACTCTCTCGCTCGCCCTCCCTCGCGCCCACAGCAACACTAACAGCAACGCCCGGCGCCGGGTAGTTCCGACCGATCTGCAGGGCTGCATCGCCGACTACCTACAGGAAGAGATCCTCCGCGGCGAGAACGCGTGGCGGTGTCCGACTTGCAAGAGTCCCCAAGTCGCTTCGAAACGCGTCTCGATCGCTCGGTTGCCACAGTTCCTGTGAGTCAGAGACTACAGACATACTGAGGCCCTGGAGACAAAAGCAAACTTAAAAAAGCACTTCCCCGCCGCCGCAGAGTGATCCACCTCCAAAGGTTCGCCTACAACGCCCGCAAGATCACCACGCCTATCTCCTTTCCCCTCTCGGGTCTCGAGCTCGGCGGCCTCTTGCCCCCTATGGCACTCACCACAGACCCCTCACCGTACGAGCTCCACGTCCCCCACGAGCCGGGGACCTCGTACGAATTGTATGCGGCGGTGTGTCATCACGGAGAAGACGGGAGTGGGCATTATACTACGCTCGTGCGCCGCCTCCGCCGCGGTCGCAGGGAGAGTGACAACTTCGATGGCGAAGGACTGGAGGAGGAGAGGTGGATCGAGGTTGACGACGAGACCGTCACGCCGCTCGAAACGCCCGATGAGCTGGACGACGCTCTCTTGCGCGCCGAAGAGACTGCGTACTTGCTCTTTTATCGGATTAGCGACCTGTCACCTCTCCGAGACTGATCATCTTTTGAAGAAATCGAGCCAAAGTTGTTTCTCGCGCCATCGTTCCTCCCTAAAGGGCGAAAAGTCACGACAAGTCACGAGAGAGAGAGAGAGAGAGAGAGAGAGAGAGAGAGAGACTACGGCATCTCCCACAAGTGCCACTCGAGCTTCTCGTCCTCTCCCGTTCCCCTCCTCCTCCTCCTCCTCCGCAAAACGAGCTCCCACCCCCCCAATTCCGCCAACCAACCCGAATCCGCTTCCTCCTCCTCCCCACGCCCGCGGCCTCGTTTCCGCTTCTTGCCATTCGGTTTCTTGCTCGTCCCGACGACGACGACGACGTCGTTGTTGTTGGGGGAATCTGCTGCCGAGGAAGTGTGCGAGATGGGAGAATGGGCGAAAGGACGAAGCGAGAGGGAGAGGAAAGGTATCTTGGCGAGACTGCACAAGCGGATTGAGACGTGTGTGTCAATGGAGGAAACAATTTCGAGCGAGAGGGAGAGACAGAGAGAGAGAGAGAGAGAGGACTACGAGGCCGAGACTTACTTTTCAGAGGCGACGAATTTCTCGATCTGCTGTGCGAGTTGTACAGGGTGAAAGAATCCCGTGGCCGCCATGACCGACACATCACCGCGACGGCACTGCTCTCTCGGGACTCCCCACTGGTCGTGATCATCATCTTCATGGTTCGCCTCTGCTCGCCAGCGAATCTTGTCCCGCGTCGAATCACCACCACCGAGCGAGACCAACCCCGACCACTCGCGGTACTCTTGCCAGAACTGGGCGGCGGCGGCGGAGTCGTCCGGACCGGAATCGGAATCGGAATCGGAATCGGAAGAAGCGAGGCGGAACGAGCCCGAACTGAGCCGGCGCCGTTTCCTGTTCTCGTTCTTGTCCTTCTCTGTCTCGCCGGCGTGCGACAGTGGTGGTACGTCGGGGAAGGCGGACGCGAGGGGAACGGCCACGTCGGTCAGGGTGTGGAGGTCGATCGCGGTCGGGATGGTCGAGCACGCAATCTTGGACGAGTCACTGAAGCGGACGGGTTGTGGTTCGCCTTTTACAGTACAGTAGACGGGTCGGGGAAATATAAACGAGAGGGAGGAAGAAAGAGTCGTTTAGTCTCCGTACGCTCTGGCACGAGGAAGCCCTCACCCACCCACCCACCTTTCGAGTCCACAAAGCTGCACAGCAAGTCGAACCGTTTCGGTTCGCGCCGCGCCGGTTGCCCCGCCAGTTCGTCGAGGAGGTCGGTCCGAGCCGGCCAGGCTGCGAGGGCTTGTTTGGTCCTCTCAAAGCCCGGCTTGCCTGCGCGAAAGGTGGGCGCCTTCAAGTCGATCTCGATGACTGCGTGCGTTGACGTGTTTCGGGAATTTGTCTATCAGTGCGAGGGTTGGGTGGGAAGAAGAGAGGTCAATTCGAAACGGGAAGAAGGAAACGGACTGTAGCGCTGTCGGTGCGAGCCGAAAGCGGATGCGCGACCCGGCAAACCGAGACACTCGTATGTGTCTTTGGTGACGTTGAGAACGAGTCGACCTATAATTCGGGATGAGGGGTAAAGTCAGCCCCCAAAAGGACGAGCGGCTGTGCGGGTCGATCGGACGCGAACCTCGACCGTCGAGGCAGACAATGTCGGCGTCTTGGCCGTCGTCGAGGCTGAGCGCGACGAGGTGTCCTGGAGAGGCGGTCCAAGTCAGCTCATCTGCTGAAGAGTCGCCGAGTGTCGCGGGCTGACCTTGTCGGATGTGAGCGTTGAGGAACTCGACGTCGAGCAAGTGGGCGAGGTTGACTCTGAGTGCGAGCTGAGCGGTCCCAGTTGCTTGTGCTATGCTTTCGAGTGCCCTGACGACGGCATCAGTCGTCGCTTCCTTGTCGTCGTTGTGAGGGATGACAGCGTCGAGCTGCGTGAGAACGTCAATAGTTGAGCGAGGTTGGCGTTTGAATTTTGACCCGAGAGAGAGAGAGAGGACTGGGCGTACCTGCCAGGCGTACGGTACTCTGCGTATAGCCCTGGTGAGCCTGGTGCTCTGGTCGGCGAGTTGCAGTCCTGCCGAATAGGTGCGGGTGTCGACTGAGGGCGGGGGCGGCGGCCTGCACGAGGCTTTCCTGTGATGCGCGTTCATGTGCAAGTGTACCCTTGGGACTGTCCGAGCAGGCTGAGGCGAGTCTAGTCGAGCGAGTCGCCGTAACGAGTGCCCCACCCGCTGCTTGCTCTTGTCCATCCCCGCCCTCGCTCGGAACCCGTGCATCGCACTGACCGACGCTCGAGTACGCAACGAGGCCCCGTCTATCCGCCAAGCCGTGCGCCCCTCCGCCGTGTCCCTGTCGTGGTCCCGCCTCTGCTCCCGACCCCCCGCCGCCGCACCGCATCCGCATCGACCTCACCTCGTCGCTCCGGACAAGTCGACCGAGGGAAATTTAACCCACAAAAAGGGCAGCAAGAGCACCCCCACCCTACCCTTGGGTCCAGCGACGCCAGCACGGGCGTCCTAGTCCCGCTTCCGCTTCCGCGCCGCCGTCCATCAGAACCCAACCCCGTCAACCCGATCATCAAAGAGAGAGAGCTCGCTTATCAGCTGCATGGCCCACCAGGTACGTCTACCTGCACCCACCCAGTGACGACAACCACCACCCGCTGACCCCCCGCCCCTGCAGCCTCCGCCGGGTCCGCAGGCCTTCACGTGGGACGGCGACACCACCTTGCACTCGTCAGTCTCTCGCACCCCCTGCTCTATAGCTGCTAGACCCTCGGCTGACTCTCCTGGGCTAACAGCTACTGCTACGATTACCTGCGAGTGCGTAGTCACGCTCCAGTCGCTCCGACTTGCTGACCCTCGACTGACCCCCGGTTCATGGTTTCTGAATAGAAACGAGGATGGGCTGAAGCCGCGTCGACGTTTGCGAAAGAGGCAGGCATCGACGAGCGCGCGTGGACCGGTCCCCCGATCGAGGCTCCGCAGGGTCTCCTCTACGAGTGCGTCTCCCTCCCTCCCTCCCTCCCTCGGACGCACTCACCGAGGGTTCGCGCGTACTGACAACGATTCCGAGCACACCCGTCACAGGTGGTGGTCCGTCTTTTGGGATGTCTTTATCGCTCGATCTCAGAAAATGGGTCCCCGGAACCCCGACGCAGATGCCTACGTCGAGGTAAGAGACGCTCGCCTTGCCTTGGACCCCACGGACCCATCGAGACGTTTACCCCAACCTCTGACCCACCCACCCACTAGGCCATGCGAGCCAAACGAGATCCGCTCGTCGTCCAATTCGCGGGCTCCCACCCCCCTCATCCGATGAACCTCCCGCGATCTCTCGCTCACCCCGCCCGACCAGCGTACCCCCCGGGCGGCAGCGGCAGCGGCAGCGGCATCAACGGCGCAGCAGGAGGGATGGGAGGACCTCCCCGCGCTGCATATGGACAGATGCACGTACTCGAACAGCAAGAGTTGCAGAACCAGATGCAGCGACAGCAGGAGCAGCAGCAGCAGCAGCAGCAGCAGCAGCAGTCACGCGGCAGACTTGTTGTCCAGCACGGAGGACCGATGCCGCCACAAGCGGGTCCGTCGTCGCAGTCGCAGTCGCAGCAGCAGCAGCAGCAACGAATGGCGAGCGGACAACAACCTCCCTACCCGTCTCGTTCGATGGCTCCTCCCCCGCAGCAGCAGCAGGGAGGAGGAGGGCATTACGGTCTGCCGCCGCCGCCGCCGGGACTTCACGCGGATGGGGGACCGGCCGGGGGGTTGCCGCCGCATGCGCTTGGACCACCGCCGCCGCAAGGAGGAGGGGGAGGAGGGCATTACAAGCAGCAGCAGCACCCGCACCACCACCAGTCGTCCGCCGGAGGAGGGCCGCTACAAGGTCAAGGTCAAGGTCCACCACCTTCGCCTCTCCCCCCTCCTTCTGCTCATCACCTCCAGCAGCAACAGCAGCAGCACCTGTCTATGAACGGAGGAGGAGGAGGACCGGGAGGAGGAGCAGGAGGGGGGCAGCAGAGCTCTTCTTCCTCCTCATCTCCGCACTTTGGGAACGCCCCGCCGCCGCTGCCGCCTTCGTCAATGTCCCAACAGCAGGCGCAAGCGCAGCTTCAGCACCAACACCACCTCCAACAACAACAACAACAGCAGCAAGCCTACGCGAACGGTCGAGCCGGTCCTTCCCAACTCGGTGGACCTCTGCCCCCTCCTCCTCCTCCTCCGCCGTCATCGCAGTCGATGGGTGGAGGAGGAGGAGGAGGCGCTGCAGCTGCGGGGGCGAGTGGAGCAGCGGTCGCGCCTGCGTTTCAGGCGGCCATGTCGGCGATTGGACTAGGGACGAGGAATCCCGACTTGCTCGCACCGGAGGAATACGTGAGTCCGAGTCCGAGTCGAGTCGAGTCGAGTCGAGCCTCTGCCCGCCGTCGCGTGCAAATCGAAAGCGTCTCCCGTCGGAGAATTATTCACTGACTGCTTGTTTCTTTCGGGGTCGGCGCTGGCGCTGCAGACTGCCGTTGTGGCGCAGATGCGGCGAATGGGAACCCTCCCGCCGACGGCGCAGAGTGCTCAGATGCGGATCCAGCAGCAACAGCAGCAGCAACAGCATTTGCAGCAAGCGAGGCAAGCTGCCGCTAGGGTCCCGATTCCGCAACGACAAATGAGCGCGCAGTCTTATGTGGGTCGCCCGTACTGCTTTTTGCTGTCTCTCGGGAGGCCTCGCAAGCTTCGAGTCGCTCACTATGTTTGTTTCGCTTCGAATCGATTACAGCAGCAACAGCAAGCACAGCAGCGTGGCGGAATGCCTCCTCCTCCTCCTTCGCAGCAGCAGCAGCAGCAGCAGCAGTACAGCAGCAACGGCGCGAGTTCGCCCGCCTCTCCTGCCTACTCGGCCCCTTCCCCTTACACGACCCCTCACCTCTCGCACATGCAAATCGCTCCGAGCGGTGGCGGGAGCAACAACAGCAACAACAACAACGACCTGTCGTTACCGCAGACGCCCCTCGGCGGTATGCAAGGGTCCCCCGTCTCGGGGCAGTTCACGGTCCCGCCTCCGCCACCGTCTCGTGGCGCAGGAGGAGGAGGAGGAGGAGGCGGAGGGCCAGGAGGAGGAGGTCCGAGAACTCGCGTCGGCGGAGGAGGGGGAGGCAGCGGCTCGACCTCACAAAAGGGTTCACCGGCTGCGATCTCGATCTCGCTCGCGAAGCGGGCTGCGGGCGGCCCCGGCGGGATCGGGATGGACGAACCTTCGCCGCGGACGAGGAAGCGACAGCGAGCGGGTACGGGTACGCGTGATGATGGCGGTTGGCCAGAGACGACGCCGGCGGGTGCCACGACGAACGACGTGCTCAGTCGAGCGGGGAGTCCTGTGGGGAATGGACCGGGCGGTCCGCCGAATAGCCAGTCTCAAGGAGGTCCGCTCTTCCTCCCCGCCGCCGGCGCCGACTCGAACGCGCCCCTTCCTCCCGGCATTCCATACAGTGGATCTCCGAGTCCGTCACTCGGACCTCCTCCACAATCGGGAAACTCGGCGGCTCGGTCCCCCGCGGCGGCGGCGGCGATGGGTGGAGACCGTCTCCCGAATGGCGGCTCGATGCCGAACGGGCATCCCAGTCGACCTTCGTCCGCAGCCTCGAATCACCAGTTTGGCGACGCACAGCAACAGCAACAACAACTCGGGCTCGGGTTGCCGCCCAACTCGCAGCAGCAGGGACTCTCTCCCTCGCAAAGCGCACAGCTCGGGCAATACACCTCCCCGACCGAGGGAACGCCGCGTCCCTTTGCGGCCGGGTCGGGGCCGCCACCGCCACCGCCCATCGTTTCGTCTGCCTCGTCGACTCCTCGTCAACCTACAGCGCAACTCGGACAACACGGCGATCCCCCGCCTCCTTCGTCTTCTTCCCTACCGAATGGGCTGAGTGTCCCTCCTCCCGGTCCGGCGCACCAGAACGCCGCAAAAGGTCAACTCGATCCGGCGTTGCAGCTCGACGTCGCCGCCGATGACGACGTCTTTGCCGGCCTCGACTTTGACAGCTTCCTGAACGAAAACATGTTTGCCGAGGACGGCCCGACTTCTTGACCCCACCTCATATGCCTTGCACACACCCCTTTTCGCTTTCTTCCCCCCGGAATGTCTTTATCAAAAAACACCCCAGTTTAAATCTTCCCGCAGCAGCAGTAACGTCGTAATTTCTTGTATGTAGAAACTGGAAGTATGGATGTACACACCCGTTTCTTTCTCACAGCTCGTCGTGGTCTACAGGTGGGTGCCAGTACTCGTCGTCGTCCTCGTCATCTTCAAACAGGCTCGATTCTACTTCGGCCTCGCCGAGCCCCTCCTCCCCGTCGCTCGGACGCCTCGTCTCCGATCCGAGCTGCAATAGCAGCTCATCTATCTCCTCTTCCGACATGTCGTCGAGCATGTCGTCAATGTCGAGGTCGGACGCTTCGTCGCCCTCGTCACTGTCATCCTCCGCGACTGGAGGCGTCGGGACCCGCGGCGGCGCCATCATCGACGGATCGGCCAGTTTCCAGCCCGTGAGCGGTTCCCACGGTTCGTTGGAGTAGAGCCAGCGCGAGTGATCCTCGACGTCCTGAGCCGCTGCCGTTCGAACCTTGACGAGCGGATAATGATGGTGGTGCTGCTTCGAGCCCGAGGCCGAGGCCGAGTCCGAGTCGGTCGTCGTCGGCGCAAACTGGGCAAAGTGCGAGAAGTAGTGCCCGAGGCAGAGCTTGCGCTGCTCAAAGTGACTCGCTGTCGGGATGCCGTCCGCTTCTTCAGCCGTGTCTGCCTCTGCCGTTGCATCCTGGCTAGGAGGAGCGTCGACGGGAACCGAGCCGCGCGCAAACATGCCGTCGCCGCCGATGATTCGTAGAGGCATCTTCGGTTGCAGAAGAAGGGGAGGGTTGGCCGTCAGGTTCGAGACGACGTAGTTGATCAAGATGTCGTCGCAGTTGAAGACTGAAACCGGTCCCGGGGACCGAAAAAGTCAGACTCTTGTCGCTCGCCGGCGACAGGAAGGACGTACCTTTGTCGACGTAGTTCCGCAGCGACACCATCTCGGCACTGTCCTCCCAGTACTTCTCGAGCCACTCGCGGCGTAGCCAGGCGGCATTGCTGAGGACCATCGAGTAGGTCTCGGTCGGCCGGACTGTGTAGGCCCACTCGCCGCCAGTCTCCTCAAAGTCGCGTCCCGTGAAACCGACGAGGCGTCCTGCTCCCTTCTCGTTCGCGGTGACGAATTCCTGGTAGCCCCACTCGAGAGCTGCCCGCTGCAACACGACGTCGTCGTCCATGATCATGACTGCGCGCGTCTCGACGGGCTCGTCCCAGTCTGCCAGCGGCCGGAAGCGCTCGTTCATGCTGTTCTTCCGGCTCTTGCGGACGGTGACGGAGACGCCCGTCGACGCGTACGCCGCGAGGGCCTCCGGCGAAAGGAATTCCGGCAAGTCGACGCCAACGTTCTGCCAAACGATGACGATTTGGCGGAGCGAGGGCGGCGGACTCGTCGTCAGGTGCTTGAGTAGAGGCGGCAGGTTCCTGTCTCGCTTGTACGTGGCCAGCATCATCCTGTATGCGCGTGTTCAGCTTTCGAGGTGTGTGCATGTGGGGAGCGGTGAGGAACGACTCGGGCAACTCACGTGAAGCCTTCGGATCGGTCGAGACCAGCATCTTGTGCACTGTGCACCTTAGGGACGGACGCTGTAGGCTCCGGCGCAAGAGCAAAGGTTGCAGCGAGCACTCGGAGCGGCGAACAAGTCCAGCACAGGAGCGCGAGTGCAGCCCAGCCTCCGGACAGCGTTGGACGCATACTCGCGGTCAAGCAGGTCCACGAGACAAGTCCCGCGGCGTCGTCGACCTTGGTGCAAGACGACGAGCGTGGCCGCTCGAAAAGAAGCGAACCGTCGACTTGGCGATTTCTCGCTTTTCGCCGTATTCAAACGAGCGGAGGATGGGGACGCAAAGTTGTATCGTTACAGAGCTACTGTATCAGAGACAGCCGTACACGTGCCAGAAGAATGAGCGCGAGGGGGGACAAGAACGAGGGCATACGGACCAGGATGGGAGAAAGAGAAGAAAGCGACCGGACGTGGTGACGTCTACCAGAAGCTGCACCAACCGATAAACATCTGGCTGAGAGCTTCGAGGCTGGTCGCCTGGGCGATCAGGCGGTCAACTTGCGCATCGACCGAGAGCTGCACGTTCGGCTTGAAGTCGCGTCCGGTGAGCTTTTGCTGCACGCGCTCGATGACCTGCACCGCGCGAGTGTTGATTTGACCAACCGCTCCATCTGCGGAAGAGAGTCGCAAGTTCATCAGCATTCATTCGCGTACAGGGGAAGTGGGCGCCAACGGACCGTCGTGAATGTTCGTTTCGTCTCCGCGAGGTCGGCGAGCTCCGGCAGGAACGTTCTCTCCTCCCTCCGCGGCGTGGCGACCAACTTGGCGACCACCTTGTACGAGCCTCCAGTTGATGAGCGGGTCGTGGACGAATGCTTCGAGCACGGCGAGGATCGATTCTTTGTTTTCGCGCAGGACGCGCATCGTGTGCTGGCAGGTGATTTTGAACGTCCCTTCGATGCCCGAGACTTCCATCGCCGAGGTGAGCATACGCGTGAGGCGGAACGGTACCTTCTCCGGGTGTTTCTATGGGCAGCAAGCGCAAGATGTGAGTTTTTGCGCCGGAAGGAAACAGCTCTCGCGGTTGTTCCGACCCACCTCGCGCTGCATCGCGACTTCGAAGCAGTCACCAAAGTCGACATGGACGATCTTTCCGCTGACGCGGTCCATGAGCAAGTTCGAAGGGTGTCGATCGCCCAAGCCGAGGATGTGGCCGACCATCGACATGACGGCGAGCGTGCGGCAGTAGTTGCTGCGTCGGTCGAGCCAGGCTTCGGAATTCCGACTCTTGAGCCAGAGGACTCGGTAAAAGTCCTGACCAGTCGTGTTGTCGAGCGCGTACTCGAAGACCTCGAGCTTCTGGATCTGCATGAGGTGGTCGAAATCGGGCGCCATCTGCTCGCGGAACCTGTCAGTACCGAGCGCAAATTCAGTGTCAACTTCTCCGGTTGACTGACCTGGAGGATGAGGCGATGCTCGATGTTGAGCAGAATCTTCCGACTGTCGCGGTAATTCTTGATGAGGACGTGGAGCGTGTCGGTGTTGTTAACCCAGCCGAGGAGACCGGAATTGGGCGAGAGCGGAATGACCGGGTACTTGACGATCGTGAGGTGACGCTTGAAAGTTTCCGGGTCTTTCTGCAGCAGCGTGTTGACGAGACCGAAGAGCTGCATGACCCTCTCATCCTGGCGAAGGTCCTCGTGTCCTGCAGATCTCTTCCGTCAGCCATTATTGCCAGCAGCCCTCCGACGAGACTGCAGCCTACCTTTGAGCAGGAAGTTGTACTGGACACCGTCGCTGCCGTAGACGCGGAGCTTTCGCGGCCGTTGTTTCGAGGTAAAGACTTCGAGGTTTGCGCCGAAGCTGGCGATCCGAATGATGCGCTTGCCGGTTTGATAGGTACCTGAGGGAGCGTGTCAGTGATACGGTATACGCGAGTTTCACGTAGTAGTGACACTCACCGGGTACGGCCAAGTCCAGGTCTTTCGCGTTGAGCAACTTTGGTGAGACGTACTGCAGCTCGAGCAGCGTGAGAGTCGGCAAGTTCTTGTTGATCTTGCGGAACACCTGCGAGTTTTTGAAAGGTGCGATGAGCCACTGTACTGGCGGCAGCGGTCAGGAAGAAGACGGACTTGGTAGTACAGATCCCAAGCGTGATTGAGATCTTCGATCTGCCCGTACTGCCGGTAGCGACGACAGGACTCTCGCGCGTCGGCGAGGTCGCGACCGAAAGTTTGCGCAAAGGAAATCTCGCGAAGGGTTTCGGGACCCTGAAAAAGGGAGGAAAAACGGGTGAGGAAACGCGCCGCGTTCGCCGGAGACGGGAGAACGCACCTTTTCCAACATGTCGTGCAGAGGTTCCAAGGTAGCGAACATGGCATCGATGTTGTGATCGCCGTAGAACAGGCGAGAAGCCTCCTCCAGGCCTTCATGCCAGAGCTCGTGCCACAGGATGGCGACGCGGATGAGCTCCTGACTGACGAGGACGGCCTGCTCGACGAGAGCGGCGCTGTGGTCCCGCATTTTGTTCATGATCGACAACGCAGCGCGCCTTCGAGCTTCGCTTGGGTACTTGGAGGCGACCGTCAGCGGGTAGACGAGTGCTTGCGGGTGCGCGCGGCCGACGTCGGTCAAGACGTGCTGGATCAGCTTGCGAACGCTCGGATCCGGAGCGTGGATGCGTGCAATCAGCTGGAATCGTATAAAAAGACGTCAGCTCGGCCAGTGCAGGAAAGTGGTCGTCTCGGCAGGCTGACCTGCGGAATGACGTCGAGCCATGTGTCGACAGAAACCGATCGGAAGCCGTCCATGATCGCTGTCGACACCTCCGCGACGTGTCCGTACTTGAACCAGAGGGTCAAGAGGCGCAGCGTGTCTTGGAGCGCGCTGTCCGGCGAGAGGGCGATCGAGCGGAAGAAGGCTAGAAACAGCAGCGATCAGCACACAAAATCGGCGAGCGGTCTCGCACAGGGTCGGAGCTCACCTTGCACGGCCGGAACCAGGTGGACCGAGTACGCCTGCGGTTTTGTCGGATCTTGCTCGCCCTGGCTCTTGGCGAAATGAGAGACGACCTCCGAATTCGCAAGCGCCCATGCGTGCCAGGCCTTGTACCACGTCGGATCCAGACTCGTCGCCAGCAGGTAGGATCGCAGGATGTCGGGGATGATGTCCTGTATGCCAGAGTGGTCAGTCTACAATTGTTCGCGTCGAGAGGCCTGAGGAAGGCTCACCGATCCCCAGTCTTCTTGCATTGCCCCCTGCCACTCGCCGAGCTTGTAGTGACACCGTGCGAGCAAGCGAGTGTACTCAGCCTTGCGACCAGAGTTGACGACTTCGGCATTCGCAGCCTGTTCGCCTTCGGGGTGGATGCCGAGATCGGCGGACAGCTTGGCAGTAAAGTCGCGCAAGAATGCGAGCGTTTCCTCGCGAGCTCCCGTCGCCCACTGGTACTTGAGATGCGCGTAGATGACTTGCGGAGGTCCAGACATTGCCGGTCCGCCCATCGAGGCCGCGTGCTCGTCTCCGAGCAGCGAGTTGAGCGTCTTTTCGGCGAGGCCGAGGCGGCCCGATTTGCGGCAGAGGTTGGCGAACTTGACCCACATTTCCGTGTTCTCGCGCGGCGTGACGACGAGGGCGCGCACCTTGAGGATGCGCTGCCAGACGTCCACGTCGCGCTTGCATCCTTTCAGACGCTTCATCCACGTCTTCTGGATCAGCGCGCGCCGTTCGTTGTTTCCGCCGGCAGTCGCTTCCTTGTACGAGATGATTTCCTCGAGCTCGGAGAGCATCTGGATTCGGACGACGGCGTCGTAGGCGCGGTTGTAGCTCTCGCCGACGAGGGTCGTAAGCTCGGTGTCGAGCAGGTCACGAGCCTTGTTGATGTGGCTCTGAGCCTTGTGGAACTGCCCGCGGTGGATCGAAAGGATGGACCGGAACCATGCTCGATCTGCCGAATCGTGCTTGAGCACCGAGATGTACGCGTCCATCGATTCCCACTGCCCTAGACCCCACGAAGCGGCCGCGGCGAGCGGGGCGATCTTGCGCCGCATGTCGTGCGTCGCGCGAGTCCAGTTTTGTTGCGCGAGCTGCGCGAGCGACTCCCACTCTCCGAGTGCATGCAAGCAACGCATCCGACCGAGGGTCACGTCGAACGAGTCGGGCTGCTCCTGCGCTTTTCGCTCGAACGCTGCGAGAGCATCCTCCCATCGTTCGAGCTCGATGTACCACTCCTCCTTGAGCTCGAGGTTGTGCACCTGATGCGCGTGCGTCAGGATGCCGATCGAGACGTCCGGCTGCTGCAACGAATTGTTGATCCGGATGAGCTCCTCGATGGTCTGGACCGAAGGGTCCGACAAGACTTCGAGTTCCTTGTAGTGGAGCGCTTTGGCGTAGGCTCGACATTTCATCGCGTAGCCTCCGAGCGTCGCTATCGGGATAGGCAAAACCTTGTCGTCGTGCTCCATGAACTCGGCCAAGTTGAGCAGAGTCTGGGTGATTTCGGGCGGCAACGTCGGCGAGGCCAGCGCGGTCGAGATCGCGCGCACGAGCTCCTCCTGATACTGATCGTAAAGTTCCGTCCAGCACGAGACGAAGGCGGCGTTGAAGAGGTCGCGCGCGAGGGGAGGGTAGACTTCGGCGAGGTTCGCGCAGGCTCGCAGAGTGTGCGAGGGCGACGACTTGAGCAGCTGAACACTCAGCCGCTTGAGCCATTCGCGCCAGTCGTCAGGTTTTGCCCGGTCGATCGGTTCCCACGCAGCTTTGAGCGCGACCTGATTGACGGGAAGTTTCCCGGACCCTGCGTCTGCCGCAACTGTCGCTTCGTTGTTCGGCATTATGACGCTGCACGAAGAACGGAATGGTCAGAACGTTGTCCTCAGCAAGTATCCGTTCGAGAGACTCACGGATCGCCAAAGGTCAGATCCTGTGGCAGCGGTTCGCCGTCGAGCAGCATCGTCACGAGCTTTTCGTACTGCGGGTGCACGATGCGATTCTTGACGAGAGACTGTGGGTGGGGACAGAGCAACATCAGGAGCACGTTCACCGACCGAACACGATCCTGAAGCCAAGCTTACTCGGTTCACCAGCCCGACGAAAAGGATATAGTCCGGACCCATCTGCAGCATGAGAGCGCAGAGTGCGTCCATCGCGACCTGCCGCAGGTCGGGAGGAGCCGAAGAGGATGCGAGGACCCGTGCGATCGGATGGATGATGCCCGAAGCGTGGTCGGCGAAATTGATCTTGTGCGACAGCTGCGTAATGGTCTGCATCGCTTGTTTCCGCAGGACGATCGGAATGTCGGGTTGCTCGAAGGTGCGGATGATGGCGGGAATGACGAGGTGCAGGTACTCTTCGAGGCTCGAGCCGAAAATGCCGAAGGCGTGGAGGACGCGGATGAGCGTACTCTGCCGGCGGGGCTCGGCAAAGTTGAGGTGCTGGTCGAAGGCTTGCAGCATGAGCGGCAGGAGGTTCGGGAGGTAGGCCTTGAACTCGGCGTCGAGCGCGAGCGCGATCGACTGAATCACGTCGACGATGATGACCTGCAGCCCCGGATTCGGCGTCGTCGTCCAAAAGTCCCGGATGGTGGTCATGATCGGTCCGAGGTGGTTTCGAACGTGCTGCTTGACCATCGAGATGAGTTGGCCGAGGTTCTGGAAGTAGTACTCTTGCAGTCCGACCGGGCAGCTCCGCATGACGTTGAGGAAGGCGGGCAAGACTTGCGGCAGGAAGCTCACGACCTTGAGTCGAAGTGACCGGAATATGTACATGATTGCGTCGACGACGGCCGTATGGTGCTCGCTTAAGGAGGGATCGTTGAAGACGACGAGCAAGGCGCTGAACGCGATCGTCGGGTAATACTCGTCGTGCTGCGGACCGATGTTGGACGGATGAGTAGGATCCGTCGGATTGAACGCTTCGACGTAGGCGTCGTTCGAGGTGCCTTCGACGACGGAGTTGCGGTACGGGTCGAGGGCGCCGAGCGAACCCATGACGCGAATGATTTCGCGACGGGTGTGCTGCGCGGGCTCCGTCTTGAGCAAACCGATGAGCAGCCCGAGCAGACTGGGATAGTCCAGATACGGGTCGATCACATAGCCGGCATGCGAGCTGAGCTGACCGAGCGTGCGCAGGGCCGCCTCGCGCTTCGGGGTCGACGCCTGATCGTGCAAGGTATCGAGGACGAGGGTCATGAGCGGGTCGAGTTGCACCAAGATGTCCTCGCCGCCGACGCGCGCAAGCTCGCCGAGAGTCGCCAGGATGCTGCACGCCACGGCAGGCGAAGCATCGCGAGATTTTGGCAGGAGGACGTTCAGCATCGGAACGACGTATGGTCGCGTCAACCGCTGCGAGGCTCCGACGAGTAGACCAAGCAGAGTCGACGCTTCCTCCTTGCTGCGTGCCGACGTCGAGTACTCGAGCTCGGTGAGGAGCTGGATGAGCGTCTTTCGCAGAGACGGCATCACGTAGGCCGGGTTGATCGCGGCCAAACGACCGATAATCTTGATCGCCACCTCGCGAATGGCGTAAACTTCATCGTTCAGCGCGATGAAGAGCGAACGGACGCATTCGGCCTGCGCGAGGTGTCGGTCGAATTTTGGATCGAGGTGCGAAATGGTGAGTTGCCGAATGGTCGGATCCGGGTCGGCGATGGCGAGAGTCAGGAGACGCTCGAGGACTTCGTTGACGAGCCGGATCGCGTGATTGCTGGTCTGGCCCACAACCGGGTCGGTCGCGAGCACGGAGCAGCACGAGATCGCAGCGGCTCGGCGAATGTCGGGGTTCTCGTCCTCGACATAGCACGCGACATGATCCCGGATGAACTCGCCCAGGCTGTGTTCGTCCTCGACTTCGGCCGGAGCCGCGGCTCGGTGGACTTGAAAGACGCCCTTGAAATTGAACGAGCCGAGCACTTCGAGAGCGAGGACAATCTGGTTCTCGTCCCGACCCTCCGCCGACGGGTGCGTCGGTTCCCGGCGCTGGTACTTCCGAGGCGCGCCCGCCTGCTGGAACGACTCGCCAGCGAGGATTCGCGATACGAGGTTCAAGATCCGCTCTGTGACGGGAAGAGGCGTCAGCATCGCCGTCGGAGCTTCAAACCATCGGAAGGGTAGCCGCCTCACCCTGAATCTCCGGCAGCAACGGCGGGATATCGCGACCGAGCTGAGTCAAGGCCGTCTCGAGTGCGGGGCTAAGGCCGTAGGCGAACATGAGGTCGAGCAACTCGTGCATGTGTTTCGTCAGGGCCTGCCCAACCGACTGGGCGAGCATGCCGATGCACTGGAAGATGGACTCCTCCGAAGGTGCGCCCTTCTTTCCGCGTTGCAACAAGCCCTCCTTGATGCTGCTGAGGATCGGATCGAGGTACGGCGCCATGGCCGACTTGACTTGCATCGCGACATGACCGATTGCGAGGAACGACGTTGTCCGGTCGCGGTTGTTCCGTAGTTGACCGAGCAGGTACAGCATCGTCTTGTGCAGGTAGTGGGCGGTAAAGTCGGCGTGGTTGTAAGACGCCAAAGTCGGAATGAGCTCGACGACGGCCCGGCGGACGAGCGGATCACGATGATCCTTGAACGAGAGGATCTGGTCGCAGACTTCCGTGTACCGGTCGTGCATGAACTGGAAGATAGATTTCGTCAACATAGGAAGCCGCGGCGACCTCAATTTCGAATTCCTCACCATCTTGCCCTCCAGGAAGAGCTCTTTGTACCCGAGAAGCGAACCGTGGATGGCTTCGGGTGTGTTGAGCCGAAGGCCTCGCTGTGCCTGGTCGTACACCATCCCAAACATATCGGCTCGGTACTGGCCATCGCGCTGCGTTACGATCAGCAGACATCCCGCTAAGGCGCCGGCAGCCGCTTCTCGGATCGCCACCTGCAAGGACAACGAGGTCAGCCTCCCAGTCGGGATGCGGACGACAGGTCTCTACGCACCTTGGGATCCCGCAGCGCAGTCCAGAGGTTGTCGAGCAGATCCGGCACATTATCGTAAATGAGGGCAGGTGCAGACCGAGTCAATTCGCGCAGGACGAGTACGGCAGCATATCTCCGCGCTTCGATCCGTTCGCCTGAGTGTGAGGATGCGTTAGTAGCTGCTGAAGCGCTGTGGAGAGACTCCGAGGCGAAAGCACACCTTGCAACCATTCGATGCAGGATTTGACCTGAATGTCGACATGTTCCGCCATCTGCGATCCACCTTGCGCAGCGAGTCGGGCTGTAGCTCAGAGTGTTAGTCCAATTGAGGAGGGATTGCTTCAAAAGAGGGGGGACTTGCCAAAGACTTTGGCTGCCATGGTCATGACGAGCGGATCCGGACAAGGGAAGGCGCGTTGGACGGATGCCGCCAGGCGGATCGCGCGTGACATGTCGTTGCCGAGCACATCGACGAGTTTGTCTGTGGCGGCAAATGCGGGTCAGTCATGGTTGCTGGGCGGAGCGATTAGCACGCAGGCAACACACCGATAGCGGTGATGCCGGCGAGTTTGTCCTGCAAGTCGCTCGAGTTGACCAGCGCAAAGCAGCGAGCATGGATCTCGCTGTAGGCCTTGTTGAATGCCTCGGCCGACAGTGTCCGCGAGCTGGCAAGAACCTGTGAAGCGCACGCAGCGGGGCGGAGTTAGTCAAATCGGGTTGCGGGGGGTCCAGAACGGAAACGCATAGCGAGCAGCGCACGTAATTCGAGAGCTCGTGCGCGGCACGCAGACGGATCTCCTCGGACCTGTACAATGTGCAAACACGCGTCAGTACGCTTGCCCGCTCAATCACCTCATCTCATCTCGAGGGAACCCGATCCGAAGGCGACGACTCCGGCTCAACTCCCCCCGCCGAGGCCGCTGACCGGGCCAGCTAGCCTCTGATCGTAACTTACTTGCTACGCATGTCAAAGAGAATCGCATCAAGCGGGCGGTCTGCGAGGGCGACGCCGGTCGCCGTCACGGCGAGCGTCGGCCCGACCGCCATGCTGAGTCGACTCGTTGGAGCGTGCAAGGCTCTTGAGATACTGCGGGGAGCGATTCGGTGTACAAGACCCTGTGCGAATGCGAAGCTTGCGAAATCGAGGTGAGATGGAAATGGCCAGAGGGCAGACGACAAGTTCTGCTGCAAGTGGGGAGATTCAAGATTCCGCGACGACTTGCATAGCGGCATTCTCTCGTAGTCACCATCATCACAGTCGACAAGAACATGATGCGAAAAAGCGCTATTCTCAGTCAAAACAAGAAGCCTGCCTGCTGCAGAGACTTTACAGCGCCGGAACGTCCTCCATCTTTGGCTGCGCAGCCTCGGCCATCATACCCGCCGGTCCCGTCGGAGCACCCTCGACTGGCGGCGCAAAGAGGTATGGCCGCTGGTTGTAGTCGAGCGCCAGAGGCCGTCCGCCGTACATGTAGCTGTCGGGCAGAGAGTCCCGAAAGAGAGGTCAGCGCAAAGGTGAAAACTCCTTTCCGAATCAAGGCAAACGAACCCGTTGAACCGCGTGACAGCTGTCGTCGCGTCTTCGATCGAGGCAAACTGGACGACGCCGGCGCCCTTGGACCGGCCATGCTCGAAGAGGACTTCGGCATGTTCGACCGTTCCCGTCGTCTGGAACAGCTCGACCAGATCCTCGTTCGCCGTAGACCACGGGAGCTGTTTAACGCACACGAGTCGTGAGCACGCGTACAGTCAAAAGGTGACGCTGCACCCGGGAGGATGGTGAGGAGAAGGAGGAGCGACTCACGTTCCGGACGTAGATCTGATTGCTTGGCGGCAGCACACTGGCAGCAGGTCCGACCGGCATGCCTGCGAAAGCTCCCGGTCCACTCGGGACGCCAAATCCAGGTGCTCCAGCGAACCCGTACGCGCCGGCACCGAATGCACCAGCACCGAAGGCAGCCGCGCCGGCGCCGGCGCCGCCATAAGCGCCCCGATCGCCGAATCCGCCGCCAAAGCCTCCGCGTCCGGCTCCGCCGCCGAATCCGCCGCGACCACCACCTCCTGCAGACGGGAAACGGTCCTCGCGAACTTCGAGCACCGATCCCTGGAACTCGAAGCCGTTGTACATGGCTGATGTGCGGGCATCCAGAGCGAGGCAGTCGGATATAAGGTTAGTCTTCCGCTCATGCAGGCATGGCAAAAGCACCAACCCGCACTCACCGATAGCATTCTGCGCATCTGCTGCAGTCTCGTACACGACCGTACCGGTGCCGGAGTGAACGCCATCCGGGCTCATCTTGACGTCGGCACGAATAATCTGGCCCGCAGCGCGGAACAGGTCCTTCAAGTCTTGCCACCCGACCGTATACGGCAGCTACGCGACGCAAACAAAACAAGTCAGACATCGCTCGAGCAAGTGAACATGGGGGATGAGCGACTCACGCCAGTGATGTACAGGTGACGGCCACTTCCGGCCACCGGTCCGCCCATTGCCGCGCCACCGTAGCCACCACGTCCTCCGAAGCCGCCTCCAAAGCCACCGCGACCGCCACCGGGTGCGCCGGCGTAGGGGCCGGGGCCGCCCGGACCCATGAAGCCAGCGCGACCCGAGACGGCAGCCGCACCGTAACGAGCCTCGTCCTCGCGATCCTGCATTGGTGGTCAAAAGGGTTTGTGAGCGGTCTTTACAGGGCGAGATCTTGAAGAAAAACCTTACCTCGCGGATGAAGAGCGGTCGGCCGAGCAACTGCTGGTCATTCAGCTCGCGGATCGCCCGCTGAGCCTCCTCCGGCTTGCTGAACTCGACAACTCTGGAGACAGTGGCTGAGCTGGTGAGAACCCGGCGCACGTGCTCGCCCGAAGGGACAGGTGGAGACTCACCCGCAGCCCTTGGACATGCCATTCGGAAGGAGCATGATCTCGGAGAAGACGACGTTGCCGGCTGTAGTGTCGGTTGCCGGGAGTCGAGTGGTCCGCAAGTAGAGTCGGCAAAGAAAGGGGTGGGGCAACCAAGGAGAACCATCCATCAATATCCGTTCCCCATCTCATAACGCTCATCAACCCTGTCTTGGCCTGAGAAATGGCGGCTTCGGCGACGGCGCGGGCACCCGGCGACCGCCGGTGAGATGCACCGGAGATGGACGTGTGGGTGCGAGGGGGTTGAGGAAGGGATCTTCTGCCTCGAACTCGGCGTCCTAGCCTTCCACACCTTTAGTGCCAGCCCCTCTTCCGCCCTCCTGACTTTGCACACGCTCGGCTGCCGGACCTTCCCACGCCCCAGCCGCATAACACCCCTTTCTCCGACGCGCCGACGACAAGAAAGAGACCCACCCTCCCTCATAAAGTCCTTGAGGTCGTTCCACTTGACGCCGAACGCGAGGTTGCCGACATAGACGCGGCAGTCCTTGCGACTGCGCTTGGCCGCTTCGGTCGCGGCAATCTCTCGCGAGACGGCCTTGCGTGCCGGGTTGTACGGTGCACCTCCGTACGCGGGACCACGTCCGCCGCCACTGCCAGTGCTGGCGTAGCGGGTCGAACGGTCGGGGCGGGACGAGTGACTGCGGTGGTCACGGTCGCGGTCGCGGTCTTGGTCGTCGACGTCCATCCTGCGCGGACTGCGGGAACGCGAGCGGTCACCACGGGGCGAGCGGGACCTCGAGCGGTGCCGGCGCGGCGAGGGGCTTCTGCGGCGTTCTCGCGGCGGAGAACGAGACGGCGAACGGGATCGTCGGCGCTCGCGGGGCTGGTCAGGCGTTATCGTTAGAGAACAGTCAGTATAATCGAACGACGACTCTGACCAACGCGACGACCGCGAGGGTGCGCCCCCTCCTCGTTTGCGTGTGGCCACCGGTGAGGTTCCTCTCTCGCTAGCGTTCGCGTGTCACACAGGCGCCGGATCCCACTCACCGGCTCATCGCGGTCTGCTACAGGCGCGCAAGGGCTGGTCAGCATACACTTGCGCCGCGAACAAACGGCGGACAGAGAGAGAGAGAGAGAGAGACAGACCTCGTTCCCTCTGATCCCTTTCGTGCCTGCGTGCGCCCACAAGACGCGCGTCAGCTTCCAGGTCTTCTCTAGCCTCACGGCTACCCTTGTCGGCCTGTCCGCTTGGTGCGTGTGTAGAGGAGTGCTCACTCTTCAACCCGGTCAGCTGTCAAGTGGGACGGACGAGAGCGGAGTCAGCGTGCCAGTTCGGGCTAGAGCGGGTCCCGAGATCGTGCAGAGCTTACCCATTCTCGTCTTCTAGCTCGCTGGCAAACGGCAACAAGAGGTGTAGACGAGAGAGCGCTCAGTCCTCCGGATCCGTGGCGGTGCGGCACTGGCAGCGGATCGACCTCGCACTCACTCCACGTAGACTCCACCAGAGCGGACGAGAATACTCGACCAAGATACAGTAGGCTATATTCTGAATTGTGCACTACTCATCGAAATTTCCCCAAGGATGAAGCAATCGCCGCCCTTTGTTCGCTCATCTGCTCTTTGTAGCAGTGTTGCGTGGTTGCCGAGCTCTTTCCTGCTTCCGTACCTCTGCCAGATCATAGCCACCGTCTATAACTCTGCCCGCCAAAAAGGACCTCGTTAGCTCGCCTCTACGCCGACTGCTCCTCCTCCTCCTCCGACCCCACTTGACCGAAAAAAGGTCACATCGCCGTCAACGCCCCAAAGCGTCTACTCCGACTCGCTGAACAATGGCGCCCGTCAACAAGGAAGAAGAAGACGTCATGTGGTCGAAGCGCCCCGAGTGGCAGGACGTCGTACCGGTCCCGCAGGATGATGCGCCGAACGCTCTCGTTCCCATCGCCTACCACGAATACTGCGCGTCCTTCCCGTCTGGGCAGCTGTTTGATGCAGTCTTCGCTATCACCTTACTGACCGTGTGCGTGGGGCAAGCAGACCGCGACGCGATGGACATGTTCCGAGCCCTCGTCGCCAAACAGGAGAAGTCGCAACGGACCCTCGATCTTACAAAGGAGATCATCCAGATGAACCCCGGACACTATACCGTCTGGTGAGACAGCCTTCTTTCGAGTTCTCTTGACGAGCTCACCGAGGAGCTAACCGGCTGCACACTCGCAGGAAATACCGCGCCGATACGTTGCTCCAGATGCAGGCCAACCTCTCGGAGGAGCTCGAACTGCTCGACCAGCTCGTCAAGCATCACCTCAAGTCCTATCAAGTCTGGTGCGCTCATCTGTCTTCCGCACTCGCCGAGGAACAGCTCCCTCAGAACATTGCCCTGACTGTGTTTTCGTCTGCGTGGCAGGCAACACCGCCGAACCATCGTCCTCGCGCTCAACGACCCGTCGCGCGAGCTCGAGTTCACAGCCAAGGCACTCGCGCTCGACGCCAAAAACTACCACACTTGGGCGTACCGACAATGGGTCCTCATGCATTTCTGGCCCGCTCCCGCCTCCTCCTCCTGCGCCGCTGGATCAACCGAAACCCGATCGCCCGCCGCACGAGAAGTCTGGGATGGCGAGATCGCTTACGCCGACAAGTTGCTTCAAGAAGATCTGAGGAACAACTCGGCTTGGAGTCACCGCTTCTTTGTCGCCTTTGAGAGCGGGATGGGTGGCGACTGCGCCGAGCGCGAGATCAGGTGAGTCGGCCGCTTTGGCTATGGGCTCTTGCGAGAAGACGGGCTACTGATACTCGAAGTCTGGACCAGATACGCCAAAGAGAAGCTGGCCATCTCGCCGAACAACCCGTCGGCATGGAACTACCTCCGAGGGTGAGTTCAAGCATGGACCTGATCAGCTGTTCGTCTGTCCTGGCATGTCGGGTCATATCCAGCTGATGCAGTGGTACATTTGAACCCGCAGTATCTTGAAGCGCTTGCGCCGACCTCTCTCGACATACTCGGACTTTGTCAAGCCGCTCGCGCTCAACACGCCCGAATCCGTCCCGGCCGGTGACCCGCCCATATCAGAGAGGGCCGAACTGCCCGCCTGGCTCGCGATCGAGTACCTCGCGGATGCGGCCGCTCAAGACGCTGCGGCCCTGAGCGCCGCCGACGAGGAAACAAAGCCTCGACGGGCAGAAAAGGTCAAAGAGGCGGCGGATGTGAGTTCTTCCCTTACTGCTCCGCAGAGTAACACGGCTGACGTGACCATACGCCCACGCACAGCTGTTCCGATCCTTGGAAGAGTTTGACCCGATCCGGAGGTTCTACTACGAGTTCTGTGCCAAGCGCGCCGAGTCGCTCTTGCAGGCTGTTCCGACGGCAGCGTGATATTCCAGCCGGTCGACGGGTGTGAGACCACGAGGGGGACTGGCTTCATCTTGTAGCATACTGTATCTCCGGTGCCGGTAATCAGTCTTACACGCCGTTCCGGGTCCTGACCAGTGACAAGTGCGCGGCTTTTTCATGCCGACGGCACCTCGTTTGCCCTCCGACGGCGCTTCTTATCGAGGCTCGAGTCTCTCTCCACTTTCCATCCCGCGAAACCCGGGCTCCAACGACAATGGCTTGCTCTCCTCTGCTCTCCTCTTCACTGGCCTGTACTGCTCTCGGCCGCTCTGCACCTCACCGACGAGTGACCGCCCCACATCACCGTCTTCACCGCTACGTCGTCCAGCGCACCTTCAGCATGACGCCTTCGGTCCAGGACAGGAACGCCGAGGGCTCGAGCAAACCTGTCGTCTTGCTCATGGACGAGATCAAGCTTGCGGATGACATGCTGCGTGATCTGAGCCAGAAATGGGATGTCGTCGTGAGTACTCTCTCTCGAGGCCGCTGCCAATTCCAGGCGCGAAAAGCCGGCTGTTCGCCGATCCCCTGCCTACCATTATCTCACCCTGAGCCAAGCATCCGTCCTTGAACTGACTTTGGATCCACGGGGTCCGCAGCCGCTGTCTTCGTCGACTCGGAGCGGCTTTATCGATGATTGCCGTTCCAAATACGCACACGCTAAAGGCATTTACCGTCATTTCAAGGGCGCATCGACCAAGGTAGGGAAACTCCTGCGCTCTCGTGTATCGAGGCCGACTCACGCAAACTCTTTTTGCGACAGGTCACAGGTCTTTTCGACGCCGAGCTCGTCAGTGCATTGCCCGACACCCTCCAATTTATCGCACACAATGGAGCAGGTTACGACCGTGCGTACTCCGAGTCAGAATCTGCGTGCGCAGTCGCAGCATCGCGGAGCATTTCCTGACAGCTGACTTGACTGCTGTCTACAGAAATCGACGTCGACGCTTGCACGAAGCGAAGAATTCAAGTCTCGGTGCGCCATAGGCTCCAGCACTAGTTGGTACTTTGCGGGGCGTGACCAATTGACCCGACTTTTCTTCTTCGACCTGCGCAGAATGTCCCCGTGGCTGTCGACGGCGCGACCGCCGACACGGCTTTGTTCCTCATGCTCGGCGCCCTGCGACATTTCGGCAAGGCGCAGCACAACCTGCGAGACGGTGCTTTCAATACCGGTCTTCCTCTCTCTCACGACCCGGAAGGCAAGGTGGTGCGCGCGCGAGCAGATTTTTTGGCTTTGCCCGCGCAAGGTGCAGCTACTGATACTTGCATCCCGAACAGCTCGGAATTGTCGGTATGGGAGGCATTGGACGGGCGTTTGCTCGGCGAGCCCGCGCGCTCGGTATGACCATCGTTTACCACAACCGGAATCGGCTTTCACCAGACCTCGAAGACGGCGCGACCTACGTTCCCTCGCTGGACGAGCTCCTTTCTACATCCGACGTCGTCTCGCTCAACCTCCCGTTGAATGCCAAGACCCGGCATACGGTCGGTGCGGAGCAGTTCAAGCGCATGAAGAAGAGCGCGATCCTGATCAACACCGCGCGAGGACCGGTCGTCGACGAGAAGGCTTTGGTGGACGCGCTCGAGCAGGGCGAGATTGCGGGATGCGGACTGGACGTGTACGAGAACGAGCCAAAGATCGAGGAGGGATTGGTCAAGCTGGAGCGGGAAGGCAAGGCGTTCTTGCTGCCGCACGTCGGGTACGTTGCTCTTTCTTCTTGCGGGTCCCTCACCACCGTCCGCGATACTGACAGGTGTCGCTATCAGGACATTGACCGTCGAGACTCAGCGCGAGATGGAGAGCGTGTGCTTGCGCCAACTCGACACGGGGTTCAAGACGGGATCATTCGCATTCTGGGTTCCTGAGCAGAAGGGACGATTCTGATTCAACGAGATATTAAGAGTCTGTTGCATATGTGCACTTTATCCTGCTCAATCGTGAGGGCCAAGAAGAGAAGAAGAGAGCATGAAATGCCATGTGCTGCAGGCTGACCCCTGTCCTTGGCGCCGGCGCTGCTGCTCACTCAACCCGCTCGCGAGCGAATCAAAGTCGCGTGCTGCTTGCTACACTCGAGCACCTTGAAGCTACAGATCCTTGCGGAGTCTCTCCAGACAGCTTCAGACAAGCCCTCGCGCGCATCAGAACTCGCATCGAACGACTTTGAGCGTATCTCGCTCCGGGACCTCTCCACCGCAACCGCTTCACCACCTCGTTCTTACCGGCAAGTCTGTCCCCTGAACGACTCCAACGCGATTTCCGATCCGTTTCAGAGTATCCCCGTGCGCTTTGGAAGATGGGGGAAGCTGCAACGGGGTGCTCGCGCCTCCTCCTGCGGGTGCCACGACGACGCCTAACGCCTTCACACGTCAGGAGGCTATACGCCCAGGTCCGGGATTGGAGCGGATGACACCGTCATGCATATCGGACAATGCGACGACTCGCTCGGGACACCGGACACGCCGTGCGGTGTCATCGAACATTTCGCGCATTCCGAAGAACCAGATGCAGCCTCATCGACTGCTCGATCGGGCTCTGCGGCGCCTTCGATAACGAGATCGAGGTCTCTCGGGGTCTCAGAGGCGAGCGCGGGCCGCGGGTCGGCACTTGCTGCAACGCTTCGGCGCGTCGAGCTGGCGCACCGGGTTGGTCGACGATGCCATCGTCAGCGAGGACCTTATGATCCCTTCTGGGCAACAGTCGGACTCGAACATGTTCAACAAGTGTTTGCGCCGTGCCTGGGACGGTTTTGCTGACCCCGCACACACCTCTTCCCGCTCGGTCAACAGAATCCAGCCAAGCCACGATGTAAGCCTCTCGCCCTCAATCACACGTATTGAAACCTTCCACTGACAGAATTCATAAACACAGGTGCGGCATCTTTGCCTACGCGTCCTTCCTCTGCGAGCGGGTCAGTGGCGTCGAGCCCATCTTTATCAACGTCCACTTCCGTCTCAGGACCTTGCTTTTCCCACGCAACTGACACTCGGCTCGTTTTTAGGACCGCCGCTTCGTTCTCGAGACTCTCATCAATGGTCTCCAGCGGATGGAGTACCGCGGCTACGACTCGGCAGGTCTCTCGATCGAAGGTGATGAGCCCGATCAGCCGTTCATCTTCAAGGAGGTCGGAAAGGTCAAGCACTTGAAGGAGAAGTGCATGCAGGCCGACATCGACATGGAACGCCCTTACGTCAGCCAGACGAGTATCGCGCACACTCGGTGAGTCGTGCTCGCGTGCATTCTTGGCTTCAAACGTGCGCGTACTGACCTGGGTTCTCCTTGAAACGCTTTACAGCTGGGCCACTCACGGCGCTCCGTCCAGTGAGTCGCCATATGATACTCAAGGCTTTGTGCACTTCCTCGTCCCGACCATGGTTTTATCCCATTCGCAGCGACGAACTGCCACCCGCACACCTCTGATCCCATGAAGGAGTTTACCGTCGTTCACAACGGTATCATCACCAACTGTGAGTTACTGGCAGATCATTCGTACGTATGACGCGTCCGGAAACCGGAAACTCACACCGTGTCCCGTTACAGACAAGGAGCTCCGTCTCGTTCTCGAAAAGCGCGGCTACCAGTTCCAGACCGACACGGACACGGAGGTCGCCGCCGTCCTCGCCAAGTACCTGTACGACTCGCAGAAGGGCAAGCAGATCTCGTTCACCTCGCTCATCAAGAGCGTCATCATGGAACTCGAAGGCGCCTTTGCGTTCGTCTTCAAGTCGGTCCACTACCCGGACGAGGTCGTCGTCGCCCGCCGTGGATCACCGGTCCTCATCGGTGTCAAGACCGAGAAGAAGCTCAAGGTCGACTTTGTCGACGTCGAATTCGCCGGCGCGGCCGATGCCGAGAAGGCGCTCAACGAGGACGCCGCCCCCGGCGCCGCCAACGGTCTCCTCGGTGTTCCCTCCGCCGCCAGCCTGCAAGGGGGCAAGCTCGTCCGGTCCCAGTCGCGCGCGTTCCTGTCGGAGGACGGCATGCCCCAGCCCATCGAGTTCTTCATCGCGTCGGACGCCTCGGCCATCGTCGAACACACCAAGCGCGTTCTCTACCTCGAAGACGACGACATCGCACACATTGCCGAAGGCGAATTCCACATCCACCGCCTGCGCAAGAACGACGGCACCGTGTCCACCATCCGTGCTATCGAGACGCTCGAGATCGAACTTGCTGCAATCATGAAGGGGTCTTTTGATCACTTCATGCAGAAGGAGATCTACGAGCAGCCGGAGTCGGTGGTCAACACAATGCGCGGCCGCGTCAACTTCGACACCCACACCATCACTCTCGGCGGACTCAAGGCCTACCTCCACGTCATTCGTCGTTGCCGTCGCCTCGTCTTTGTTGCCTGCGGAACTTCTTACCACTCGTGCCTGGCTGTAAGTACCTTGTGACGCTTTTCAGAACACTTTGAACTGACCATTCCTTCCTATTAGACCCGCTCGATCTTTGAGGAGTTGACGGAGATTCCGGTCTCGATCGAGCTGGCTTCCGACTTCCTCGACCGCAAGACCCCGATCTTCCGTGACGATGTCTGCGTCTTTGTTTCGCAGTCGGGAGAGACGGCCGACACGATCCTCGCGATGCGCTACTGCCTCGAGCGCGGCGCACTCAACGTCGGTGTCGTCAACGTTGTCGGTTCGACCATCTCGCGCGAGTCCCACTGCGGTATCCACGTCAACGCCGGCCCGGAGATTGGTGTCGCCTCGACCAAGGCGTACACTTCGCAGTACATCGCGCTCGTCATGATGGCGATTCAGCTCTCGGAGGACCGCCTGTCGATGACGGCGCGCAGGAACGCCATCATCGACGGCTTGCACGAGCTTCCCGGTCAGATCCGCGCCATCCTCCAGCACGACAAGGAGTTTCAGGCTCTTGCTCCGATGCTCGCCAAGCAGACTTCGCTCCTCAGTAAGTTCCGGGGGGGGGCGCTTATGGGCGGGGTTTTGAGGTCTTTCTGTGGAAAGGCGCCGTGGGAAGGCGCCGAGCTGACACGGCGAGAAAAACAGTCATGGGTCGCGGATACCAGCACGCGACGTGTCTCGAAGCGGCGCTCAAGATCAAGGAGCTTGCGTACTTGATGGCGGAGGGTATCCTCGCCGGCGAGCTGAAGCACGGCCCGCTCGCGCTCATCGACGCCGACATGCCGGTCATCCTCCTCATGACCCAGGACTCGCTCTACGCCAAGACTCGCTCGGCTCTCGAACAGGTGCGTTACATCCGCGCTTGTTGCGCAATTTTTCGGGCTGCTGACGCGGTGTTTTTGCGAGCAGGTTTCGGCCCGCGGCGGCCGTCCGCTCATCATTGCCAACGACAACGACACGACCATCGACGACGAGCGCTACTCGGTCATCCGCGTACCGCAGACGATTGACTGCCTGCAGGGCATCCTGACAATCGTGCCGCTCCAGCTGCTGTCTTACCACCTCGCCGTCGCCAAGGGTTGCAGTACGTTTTCGCGCCGTCCTTGGCCTCTCCTTCTCCAACAGCTTCTAACGGTGTGGACCGACGTGCAGATGTTGACTATCCAAGGAACCTCGCAAAATCGTAAGATAAATATCCCACAACACCAACCCCGAGGCTAATTTCCCCTCCATCCCGCAGCGTTACCGTGGAATAGTCATCCCTCTCCACTCCCTCTCCACTTCCTCTCTCCAGTCCCTCTCGCTTGAACCTTGAACACAGACATTGTTTCTCATTCACACCAGAGAGAAAGCGGGGCAAGTCGCGACGGAAGAGAATGGGATCACACAAAGAAACGAGAGCAAAGGAGAAGCGGGAGGGGAAACGGACGGAAGAGAATGACATGAGAAGAGGCAGAACAGGCGAACAAAGAGAAAGTGAGAGGCGGAGGGGAAACAGACGGAAGAGAAGGGGACACAAAAGAAACGAGAACAGGTAAGCAAAGAGAACGTGGGAAGGGGAAACAAGAAGAGGCAAGCAGGTCAACGGAGAAAACCAGCCGCTTCAGTCACGGGCGTAGAAGGCATCCTTCTGCGAAGGGAGCGAAGTCGCCGACTTCCATCCCGTTTGCGCGGCCCTCGACGGCGGCGTCGAGCGCTGCCCAACCGTCATGGTAGACGCCGTCGAGCCTTCACGCTCGTGGCGGCGTTCTTCGGCCTGCGCATAGTAAGTCTTGTTCTGTGCCGTGAGCTCGGGGAAAGTCCTGGGACGTCCGATCGAGTCGGGGTCGCCGACTCCGACGAAGCACTGTCGAGAACGGTCAGCATGCGAGTTGCCACCAATTGCCACTATGAGAAGGCACATCCAAGACACACCCTAGCCATGTGTTCTTTCATGAAATCGATCAAGTCCTGACGAGCGTCGCTGTTCGAGAACGCGATGTAGTGGGTCTTGGACTCGAAGACAAAGTCGAGGTTGTAGTACACGGTGTCTTGGCGGTCCGTGTACGGGTAGCCCGGGCGCGCCAGAACGTACAAGCTGTTGCACGGTAGGTGGTGCAATCAGTTTGACAGTCGAGCCGCAAGGCGCAGGAATGACTCCTCTCACACGTCGTCGATGAAGTCTCTGTGAAGCCCTTGCTCAACAATAGCCTTGACCCAGGTACGAGACAGCTCGCGGCCCGGACCGCCGACAGAGACCCACTTCAGACGGTAGTGGCAGTCTTGAGGGTCGGCGAGGTAGCTGCTGGGGATGATTTGGCCGCGCCAAGAGATCGAGCCGTGGTTCGCTTGACTCTGTTCATGCTGACGGGCGCCGACAGGATCGATTTCGTGCTGTCCGGACTTGATTTGGGCCAGGCGCAAGACGACGCGGCGCTGGTCGACGTTCGAGAGGGCGAAGGAAGTCGGACCGACGTACTGGAGGCAAGGAAGCGAAGAATCAGCTCTTAGACGCAAAGCAGCGCAAAATCAGCTCTCGCCCGCTGCAGAGGAGAGGGACACTCACGCCGACCAAGAGGTGTTCGTCGAAGTTTCCGGGCAGGGGACGGAGGTGCAACGCGCTGATGGCGCTCTAGGCCGCGGCGTCCGAGTCGAAGACGGCGAAGCTGTGCGACTTGGAGAGTCAGCCTCACAACCCATGCGGTGTTTGGCGCACTCAGGAGTACTCACTACTTGTTGATATACCCTTTAAAAGGTCCCCCCATGATTGCACCGAGTCCGATGAGCCAAGAACTGAGCTCCTCCTGGAGGCAGACAAGCAGGTTCAGCACACGTGTCCGCTCCGGTGCTGTCTCGACTGGGACGTGCGCACGTGTTCCTCGAATTGTGCTTTGATATCCTTCGCATCCAAGCTGATCACGACTCCGGGTACCGTGTTCTCAGCCATCTCGTGAATTGGAGCGGAGCGGAAAAGTTGGTGGTCGACAGCGGCGAGGTGGGAAGTCGGTTCTTGGTGCAACGATGACGGCGTTGCGACAGGAGGGTCTGGGACAGTTGGAGCAGCTGGTCCGGCGGTAGTGGATGAGCGTAGAGAGCAGAGACGTGTGCGAGAAGTCAAAAACAGATGTCAAATTTCGTCCTCCGCAATCCCCCAGCCAGCACCCGCCCACCTCTGCTCAGGTGCCGTGCAGGCTCGAGCGATGACAGGCGCTCCTTGGCTGGTCAGCTTCGATCCCCGCAAACGCCTCGAGGCGCTTGCCGGGCGTGAAAGCACCGGCGCTCATTATGCGGACAGGCCCTTCCTCTCAACATGCGGCCTCGTCTCAGCGTCCAGCGGATTGGAGCAGTGCGCCACTGCCTTCTTGCCCCGTCACGAAGTCACGCTGCCGCACGTCAGCCCGGCGATCGAACTTCGGAGCAACAGCAAGGTCGGGAACGAACTCGGTCGCACGCCCAGCAACGCGCAGCCCGACGTCGGAAGCAAGTCGGTCGCGGTATCCGCACACAACTCCGACGACCACGAGCGAGTCGGCAGCAACGGCTATAAGGCAGCAAAGACAGGCAGCGCGAATACGACGACCGAGACTGTGATTCGCCAGAACGCTATCCGCGGAGATGCCGATCGTGGAGGTGCCGGCATCGTCGAGGGTCGGGACGCGAGGCCGGTAGGGGCGGCGAGTGCAGGATCGAGTGTTGGAGCAGAGCGCAGCATCGGAGGATCTCAGGTCAATTAGCTCGTGACGGTGCCTCGCGCGAGCGGACTCAGCGAAGCGAACGGGGGAGGCAGGAAGGCGCTGCCCGACCAGCTGCAGACGATCCGACCGCGTGCGTTCAGGTCCCTTTCTTCTCACTACCTCGTAAGCCTGACAGGCTGACCGAGCTGTCGATGTCGTTCCAGAAGCGCCGCCGCGTCATTCGGACCAGCTGCCGCGAGAAGAGCGAACGCAGACGGGACCGAAAGACGACGTTCAAAGAAAGAGCCGCGCCTCGCCGGCTTCGACCGAGACGAACCCTTCCCGCCATGTACCTCCGAACGAGTCGCCGACTTTCTCTTCGTCCGCCGCCAACCATGGTCCGACGCAGACTGCTCCGTCTGCACGGCTCGACGCAGTCTCCGCGTCTTCCAGGTCAGGCTTGGCAGGCTTCTCTTCCGCGCCGAGGAAGCAGCAGCAGCCTCCTCCCGACTCGAAGGCGCAGCTCGAGGCACGTCCCACGCCGAAGAAAGTACCGGCGCAGTCATCCCCCGACAGTGCCCCGAAGGCGAAACGCGCTCGAGTCAAGGCCACCTGGACTCCGGTCCACTCGACCTCGGTCGTTCCGGCAATCGGCCGCGTCGGCCACGTACGGCTTGGGAATCATGACGTCTTACTTCGTCTTGATTCGGTACCTGTCGAGGAATGGCTCGGGGATGTGCCCAGGTACGAGCAGATCGACACGCTTCTCTCGACGCTCGAGGCGGACGACGAGTATCTCGAGGGCCCGAACGTTACTCTCCGCGAAGATCCTACGGCCACGGATGCCGCAGCTTACACGGTCCTTGCACCCGCACTCAACCGGACCGTGCTTGTTTGCAATGACCCGCACCACTCCCTACCGCCGTCGACCTCGTTGAACCATCAGCTCGCCACCGGTACCTCGTCTATGTCGTACTTTACCTACTACACCTGGTTCGGCATACACGGCGCCTCCACGAGTCAAAAGTTTGATCGATACGCCAAGCTGCCGCAGTGGCGCAACCTCGCGAAGAAGAACAACCTCCACCGTTACTTTGACCGCTGGCTGGCGAACCTTCCAACAACCACGAACGGCTGGAATCGCAAAGGCGGGTACGTCGGCTACTCTGATGGCTTCGACCACCTGAAGGACGACGATGCCGAGCCGTACTGGCGCGTGCCCGCGCATTTTGTCAAAAGTGCCTCCGCCGCCACGAGTCTGCACAAACTCGTCCTCTTCCTCGCCGGCGAGTTCAAACGGGAGAACCCGGGGTTCGCTTCGGACTGCTTCCTTTTCCTCTCGATCTCGTCTTCGGCCAACGAACTCGACAAGCAAATCTCGCACGCCGACGTGAGTTCTTGCTTTCCATAGGATTGCGTCTTTTCAACCCTGTCTCTCTTGCGGCAGTTCTCCTGACCCTAGGTCCGCTCCTGCCTGACCAGATGATGGACGTCGAAGCCCTCCACGCGGCCGCCGCGCGGACCCACACCGGCAATAGCGGGCTCAACTGCGCTCCGTGCGGTTCGCTTGGCGCCAACGGCCTGCTCGACGCACTCGATCACCTGGACGACGACGAGCTGGTCGTGTCCGAAGAGATCCCCTACATCCTGCACGACATGATCCGCCAACGCTTCCC
The DNA here is from genome assembly GCA_001541205.1 of Rhodotorula sp. JG-1b. Lineage (NCBI taxonomy): Eukaryota > Fungi > Basidiomycota > Microbotryomycetes > Sporidiobolales > Sporidiobolaceae > Rhodotorula > Rhodotorula sp. JG-1b. The sequence goes on along the minus strand of KQ954468.1, from coordinate 519,695 downwards.
CGGTGCCGTCAAGCTCAAGGAGGTACGCAACGACGCCGCTCTGCGCCAAAAGGAGGCCGAGACGCGCGCTGAAGAGCGTAGGAGCGCTGCCGATCCCGCTCAAGCCAAGGCGAAGAGTCTGCGCGCGCCGCGGTTCTCGAAGACGCCGCCGAAGCTGCGAAAACAGCGCAAGAGGGTTCCGGTCCGCGTCACCTCCAACCCGCGCAACGACCCCGCCGCTACGCAACGCGAAAGGCGTCGTAACGGTTCTTCCTCGGCCCCCGAAGCGAATCCCTCCCGGGGTCGCAACAACAAGTTCTCGGTCCACGACGACAAGCTGATCGTGGCTTTGCACAACAAGGGGCTCAGTACGCGCCAAATTGGCGCGCGACTCTCCCCTGCGAAGGATGGTCGCACCGTCCACTTGCGCCTCGACTTGCTCCTCAACGAAGGAGGACCGACGTACCACGTCTACACGCACGAGGAGGACAAGGAGATCGTACTCTTTTACAACACGGACCGCTCCGCGTATCCGTTCTCGGAGATTACGAAGAAGTTGGGTCTGACCGAGCATCAGGTGAAGAACCGGTGGAGACGGTTGAGGACCTGAGGTAGCGCTAGTTCTGTTGTGTTTGGAACGCTTGCCGCTTTTCGCTTACATTTGCTTTTCGAGTCGCACAGTTTGACACGCTGAGAGCATTATGTATGCTTACAGTTTGTCTGTAGGCGTGTGCATGAGACCTGAAGCCGAGGCATGAGGGGAGGAGGCGGTGCGCCGGATTCCAGGTCTCTTGCGTTCTTCATCCCCCTCTCTCTCTCTCTCCTTCACACTCCATCCCTTGCGCGACTTGCTGCACCAGAACAGGAGACAGGCTCGTCGCATGGCTGCTCGCGCTGCATCCGTGGCCGGATCGGTCAAGACGCGCCGGGACCGCCGCCCGCCACTTAAAGTCGCCGCGTTCGTCTCGTCGCCGGCTCCCGCGACCGCGCAGCCATCCAAGGTCACTCATAAGCGACAAGCGGTGCACAAGAAGGTCGTCTCTAGCTCCAGGCCTAACCGGCGCGGCAAGACGGTGACGAACCGGCGAAAGGCGTCCGACAGGAGTCATGAAAGTGTGGGGGAGCTCCTCCGGCGGAAGGCGCTGGCGGCCGTACTCAAGGCGAGCGCGGCCAAGCACAAGCAGCAGAAGCGGCAGCGGCAGCGGCAGCGGCAGCGGAAAGGCACGGCCAAGCCCTCCGACATGGACGACGGCACCTTGACCCATCAGGCGATTCGCAAATACGGCAAGTCCTGCCAGAAACTCTCCCCTCGCACCTCGGACCGGGGATCCTCGCTGACTTTGCTTAAGTCGCACAGTCGAAGAACAGCTCGACAAGGACTCGAAGCTCGCAGGCGCCAACCTCACGACAGAGCTCAGGATGGCGAAGGATTCTCTCAAGCAAGTTGGCCTCACGGTCTCGGACGTGAAGCGTGTCCGCCTCGCCAGTGACACGGATGTAGAGCTTTCTGCGCTCGAAGACGACGACGAGGTAAGCCGGCCGAGATCATCATTGCACCGCTACCTCCGGCTCGCCGCGCTGATCACGCTGAATCGACCTGCAGGCTTGCGAAGAAGCGGCCGCCGACCTGCTCTCGAAGCACCCGCTGCCGGAAGTGCCGAGCACGAAAATCAAGTCGACGACCGCCCACGAAGGCTTCCGCACTCGCTCAAAATCGGCATCGGCTCGCCAGGCTGGATCGAGCGGTCGGGACCACGAAATTGCGAACGATGAGGCCGAGATGGCCTCGGACGCGGATGCCTACATGGCCGAGGCTTCGGATGCAGAGTCCGTGCCCGCGTCGAGCAGACGCGGTCGCAAAACCGCGAAGGAGAAGGCGCAGGCTCCGGCGACCAAAGCCTCAAAGAAGCGCGTCGAAGTCGCAAAGCCAAAGAAGTCGGACGCGCTCTCCCGTCTCAGGAAGGATCAGCTCATCGCCCGGGTCAAGAGTCTCGAAGTTCAGGTCGCAGCAGCCGCGCGGCAGGTGGCTGGTCCGGACCTCGCCGACGTGGACGAGAAGGCGCCTCTCGTCGAAGCGGAACGTGAGCTCGCCGAACTGACCGAGGCCAACAGGCACTGGCGTGCCACCGCGATCATCCTTCGTCGACGCTTAGCTCAGCACGAAGACGTCTCCGACATCGACTGTGACGAGCAGGAGGCTTTCGGTTCTGCTGCTCGCGAAGATGCGTCGGCCGGCGATGTGCATTCAGCCGACGGACCGAGCTCGCCAGAACAGCAGATGTTTGATGCCTACGTCGATGCGCGAGCTGTCGCTAGCGGCAGCGGTGACCTTGCGGTCTCCCATCCCGACGATGGTGCCGGCTTCGCCGCGCCGGACTTCCCGCAACTCGAGTTCGAAACAGACGACGATGGCAGTCCTCGCACAAGCGGCAAGGGCAAAGGGAGGGCGTCTCCGTCCGAGGCCGCGTCCTCTCTTCGCGCATCGTCCTCCGGACCGTTCCATGGCGTCGCGTCTTCATCCTCCCCGAACAAGTCTTACGCCGACCGTGCCTCGTCTCCATTCGGGCGTACCGGACACGCGGTCACCGAGCCTTCCAGTCCCTTGTCCTCGCCGACGCGCGCACCTGTCCAGGGCTCGCTCCTTGACAATGTCGGACAAAAGGCGCTGCAAGAAGAACAGCTTCGGTGCATTGCGCTGAAAGAGGAGCTCGCGCTGGCGACGCGGTAAACATCGCCTCCTTGACCTCTCCCGGGTTCGTTACTGACTTGCTCTTCTCTCTTCTCAGTGCCTACCAGGAACAAGCGATGGAGCTCGCTGCGCTCAGTTCCGACGTGGTCATTCTGAAAGCCAAGCTCGCCGAAACGGAGGCAGCTCGTACAGCCGCGATTCAGTCGGCCGAGCCCAAGTCTGCGGGCCACCAGGAGCTTCCAGATCGTCTCGAGGAATACGCAGACGCACTCGAGGACGCCAACAAACGTGTCCGTGCGCTCGTAGCGGACATCGAGGAGCACGAGAAGCGCGCAAAAGCACGCGAGCTCGACTTGGCCAGCGCCCAGGCGGATTACGAAGGCGTCTTGGGCCAGGAGCGCCGTGCACACGCCGAAGCCGCCGAAGCTTCGGAGCGCGTCGAGGCTCTCGAAGCTGCGCTGCAGCAAAGCAAGGCCGATGCCCTTGCCGCGCGATCCTCCACTTCAGAGGAAATCGAGGCTGTGCGCAAGCAAAAGGAGGACGCCATAAGGTGAGTCAACGAAGGCAACGTGCGCAAGCCCTTGCCGATGAACGACTTGCGCCTTCAACAGCGAGCGGGATCGTGCTCGTTTCGAGATTGCGCGCCTGAAGACCTCGTGCGCCGAGTACGAAACTGCGGTGGACAAGAGCAGTCGCGAGTTGGGGGACTTGACGGCCGACCGCAACCGGCTCGCCGCAGAATGCGAACGTCTCGCCGCCGAAAAGGAGCACGAAACGGAAGCCCTCGATCACTCGATGGAGCAACGTCGCGTGGTGGAGCCTGAGCGGGATCGCCTGCGAAAGGCACTGGGCGAGAAGGAACAAGAGCTGGAGCGTGTTGCTCGATCGTGTGTACAGCTGGACACTGCTGAGCCCGACTTTTGTTCGCGAGACAAACTGATCTGTCCCCAACACGCTCAGGCACCAGGTCGCGATTCAGCTCGACCAGCAGACGGTTACGGAGCTCACGCACACAACGAGCGAGCAGCAAGCGCGCATCGAGGAAGTGGAGGAGGCTCTCGAGAGCCTCCGCAGTCGCGCCGAAGAGGCGGCACAAGAGCGCGCCAACGCCCAAGTCTTGCAGGAGGAAGTTGCGGAGTGGCGCGAGTAAGTTCTGAGGCTTCGCGGTAGATTCCTCACCGCGAAGCTGACGGAAAGTGGTTTGCTCTGCCTCGCAGAAAGTACGAACAGGCCGAAGCCGCCCGCGCTACACAAGAGGGCGACCACGCCGTGCAAGCTTGTCGTGTGACCGAGCTCGGGACGGCGCTCCACAAGCTCGAACTGAGCCTCCTCGATTCGGAATCCGAGGCGTCCAGGGCGGCGGCGCAGGTCGACAAGATGAGCGCGGATTGCCGCAGCTTGAAGGAGGAACGCGCTCGCCTGGCTGCGCGAATCCGCCACGCGCTCCAAAGCCTCGGAGGGCAGGCGAACTCCGACTCGGACGACGATGTCTCGCTGCTGCTCGACTCGGTCCTCCAACAAGTGGAGCAAGAAGCTGGACGTTTGCAGCAGGTCGCCGTCGAGAACATCTCACGACTCGACCTTCTCAACTTTGCCACCTCTTTCGCCCGCGACATCGTCGCTCTCCTGCCCGGCGATGACGCAGCCGCTCAAACAACGTCCAGCCTCGAAGGCCTGCTCGCCGCGATCCTCACTGGCGTGCGCGACCTTCACGCTGCAAGGGCGCAGGCGCTCGACGAAAGCGACGCCGCCAGTGAAGCGATCGACGCGCAGCGCCTGACCTTGATCGGCATGCTCCGCGCCCTCCAAGAAGTGGTCTTGTCTGACGAGCCGTCGGAACTCGCGGAGGAAGCCGATCCCGACCGTGTCGTGGGTGCGGAAGATTTGACGACGCTCGCGCGCACGACGACCGAACTCGTCGACAAGCTCGTCGAGTCTTTCAAGACACTCGCTGAGCGGTACGGATCGCTTGAAGAAGCCCTGAGGAAGTCGGAAGAAGAGTGGGAGGTGCGCGAAGTGGAGCTTGTCGAACGCCAGCGGTACGTTTTCCCGTAACTCTTCCTCGTCGGTACCCTTACTGACGTGTGGACCTCCCTATCGGCTACATAGCAAGATCGAGTCGCTTACGGAAGAGCTGAAAGCAGAGTCCGCGGCGCGCGGCATGCTCGAAGAACGGGTCCAACTGATCCGGGTCGTTGTCAACGACCCAACGCCGGCAGCCGCAGGAGGAGGACCGCAGGGCACAGCGAGCGCGACGGAGGCGAGTCAACGCATGAACGGAGAGGCTTGATACTGCTTGGAGGAATCGCTTGGTGTGCTTTAGCTCGTTCGCTTATCTTGTACATCTCCGCCCCCCGACCGCGTCTAGGTCGTCAAATACCCTTCTTGCACATAGCACACTCTCAGGGAAATCACACTTGTCTACACTCCGATCCGTCGAGACCTTTACCAGCCAAAGACCATGTCCGAGACCTTGCCGAGCACGCCCTTCTGCTGAGGCTGCTGCGCCAGGGCGGCCTGCTTACTCTTCTCGGCGAACAAGCTCGCGTGCGGATCTGCGCCGCCCGGAGTCGAAGGTGCGGTCGCCACTCCTCCGCCCCCGCCGCCGAGACCGAGGAAGCCCTTCCGGGTCGGAGTCGGCGCCGCCTTGAATGCGGATTGCGGGCCGAGAACGTTGACGGGGCGGCCGACGCCCGAGGGAGTCGACGTCGCGCCACCACCAGCGTTGCCATTCTGGCGGGGTCCGGGAGTTGCGGACAGAGCGGACGGGACGAGGTCCTGTCCACCTTCCGCTCCGGCCAGAGCCCGTCGCAATCCATCCTCGTCGACCGCCTTTACTCCAATCATGAGCGCGCCGCCCAAAATCTCGCCATTCTTGCGGGCCGCGCGCGCCGCCGACCACGCTTGCGCGTACGTGATGGTGACCCAGTTGCCGCCCTCGGTCGACGGGGTCGTGGACACGAATTCGCCAAACTGGGTGAAAAAGTCGAGAACGAGGTCGGTCGCGGCGGCCGGGAAGCCAAACACGTAGACTGAATAGCCTTCCTTGGAGTTGGCAGTCGAATGCGAAGGAAGTGGGGCAGAAGCAGCAGCGAATGGCGAGGCGGTCGGGTCGTGCGAGGCGGCAAGACGAGACCTGCCCGATACCCTCACTCGAGTCAGTGACTTCCAATCTGGCAGATAGTTTCGAGGGAGTACAATGGTCACGCACCCAGAGTCCATCTGAGATCCTGCATAGTCTCCGCTCTCGCACTCGTTCAACGAAGCGACAGGCGGCGCGTCTTCCTCGATCTCCTGCCGGTAGGCCGATTTTCGCGGCGGAGCAGTGTACGACGACATGCGGGGCGATTTGGACGGCGTTCTGCGCATCACAAAAATATCAGGGTCGTGTTTCGTGCCTGGAAGAGCATGGGAGCGCACCCTGATTCGCGGCCAAACAAGCTTCCGCCGCCGTAGCGAGTGACTGGCGAGCCGGACAAGGATGCCTTCCTCGCCGGCGAGTCCCACGCTCGGTCATCTCCGTTGTTCTGAGGTGACGACTCGGCGTGCTGTCCGTGTCCAGATTCCTGTCAGCGCGTGCCAGATGCAAGAGAGAGAGAGAAGTACTCGCCTGAGCCGCTGCGCCTCCAGACAAGTAACCGGGCAGATAGGTCCGCTTGGCCCCTGGAGTTCCGCCCATGACTCCCGACGAGCCCTGCATGCTCGTTGCTCCTGCTCCTCCAGCGCCGTACGGGCTGCCGTACGCTCCTCCTGCGCCGGTCGACTGGTGACCGCCTGCAGTCGGTCCTCCTCCAAACTGCCCACTCGCGCCACCAAAGGCCGCGCCGTGGTTCCCACCGCCGAACTGAGGTCCTGCAAAGGTGCTGCTCGAGCCCCCAAACGCGCTCGACGACGCTGCTGCTCCCGGAGTGGCAGAGTTGGCCTGGTTGTACGACGATGAGAACGGCGACGACTGCTGGGGCGTCGAGAACAGGCCAGACTGCCCGCCCGTGCGGTATTGACCACCCTGTGCAAACATGGCTTTACGCGCGGGGAGGCGAGATGTCGAAGTCTGAAAGCAGATCTTCTCAAAGTTGAGCGATCACGACGAGACGAGCAGGTCCTTGGAAAGCGCTATACCAAGGCAAGACCGCTATGCGCACACTCGTGCAACAGAAGAGATGCAGAAGTGAAGCGGGACCAAAAAAGATCCGGAATGAGATTGTCAAGAGAACAGGCTACTTTTTCTTCTTGACGCTGCTCTTCGACTGTTTCTCTATCCGCTTCTTCTCCTTCCGGTGCCGCTCCGCCGCCCGACTCTCCTTGCCCAAGATGGCCTCTGCCCCGCCTCCTCCCGCCTTCTTGCTCAAGTTGGCCTGCTTGCGCTCGTACCGCTCCGCAAGCCGCTTCTGCTCCTTCTTCTGCGCGCGGCGCGCGATCCGCTCCGCATCGAGCGACTTGACCGCCTTGCGCTCGCTCGGAGGCAGCTTGGCCAACGCCTCGGCGAGCTCGGCCTGGTGCGCCGCTTTCGAAGGCGGGTTGTGGTGGTGCTTCGCTGCGGTCGGGTCCTGCGGCGCCGCGAGGCGGACCGGCCTCGGGCGCGAACCGGCAGCGCCCGCGGGGTTCGAGCCATTGCCCGCAGCGGCGGCACTCCGCGGCGGGAGACCAGCGACGGTGCGAGCAGACGCCTTGGCGCGCGCGGCGGCGGCGGCTGTCTTGCACCGCTCGAGTCGGACCTTGCGCCGCGAGATCTTGAGGTACTTGCCCGGCGGCAGAGCGAGGAGCTCGTCGACGCACGAGTCGTCCTGTAACACGCAAATACGTGGGATTAGCCGGGCTTTCCCCGAAGCGCTCATTGCATCAGAGACCAATTTCCGTAGGGAAACACGCACCTGCAGGAGGACGTAGCAGAATCCCTTTCCGAGACCGCTACTCGGGTCCCGGACGACCCGCACGTTCTGCACGTACCGCTCGTCGGCCGGCAACTCTCCCCGTTCGCGAACCAGGCACGCCTCGACCGCCGCGCGGACGTTTTCCTCGCTCTCGGCAAAGTCCAACCCGCCGATAAAGACCGTCCGGCGCGCGTCGGCGGGCGCGACTTGGAACCCGTCCGAGTTGCGCGGGACGTCGGTCAAGTTCTCGTTCGGTTTCGCGGCCATCTGCGCAGCCGCGAGGAGCGCGGCCGCCGAGCGCGGGCGGACATAGTCGGCGTGGATCGTGAACCCTTCAAAGACGCTGTTGTTGGCCGCCTCGACGACGGCCCGTACGACGGCGCGCACGTCGACCGACTCGGGCAGGGCGGCAATGACGAGGTAGGCGTTGCAGGCCTTTTTGCCGTCGTTCAGCTCGCCGCGGATCAACGCGACCTTGCGCTTCTGAGCGTCCGTCAACGGCTGCACACGACCGTTAGTGCTCCGCGACGGACCCGCGCTGTTGTCGTCCTCCCGAGCGCGGAAACCGCCCCTGACTCCGCGGACGTCGGACCCTTCGGCCTCGCGCCACTCCTTGGCACGCTTGCGCGACCGCCCGCCGGCATCCTCGCCGCCCGCTTCGCCCGTCGCGGTTGCCTTGCGACCAAACACCTTGGACGCGAAGGCAATCGAACGGAATCGAATCGAGTCGAGCTTGAGGGGAGGGCAACCCTCCGGTAGAGAAGACTGGAGCGCCGGGTTTTGCAGAACGTGTCGGACGAGGGCCTTCTTCAGAGGCTGTTGAACACGGCGTGACTCGGTCAGCTCACACGACCCTGTGGCAGGCGAGAAATTTGAAACGTACCCGGGACGTTGAGCAGTCGGCAGGGATGTTTCCGAGGAAGACTGTGCGGGCATCCCGCTCCTCCGGAGTCTCCTGCTCGCGCCTGAGGAGCTTGGCGCTCTTCTTGCCCTTATCCTCGGACTGCTTCTTGCCCGCCTTGGTCGACTTTGCCGTCGGCTCATCCTCCGCGAGCGCTCCCTGGATCAGGTCATCGAGGTCCATCTTTCCGTCGTCCTCGACCTTTTCAGTCTCATCCTCGTCCTCATCGTCGCTGTCCTCCTCTTCCTCCTCCTCGTCGTCGTCCTCCTCGTCGTCATCATTGGGAGCCTTGCGCTTCTTGCTGGTGATGGTAGCCTGGTGCGCCTTGGCCTTGGCGGCTGCGATGCGGGCAGCGTAGGCCTCTTCGAGATCCGCCTCGTTCTCGTCGCTCAGCTCTGCGTCCGAGTCGAGTTCCGAGAGCACGTCGTCGTCTTCTTCGTCGCCTTGCTCGTCGTCGTCGTCGTCGTCGTCCTCATCGCTGGCCGCAGCGACTGCGGGCGCGTCGAGTCGAGTGGAGCCCGGCTGCGCGGTCGGCTTGCTCTTCGGCTGGAACGCGAGCGAGGGTCCTTTCTGTAGGCGCCAGGGTACATCAACATGTCTGTACTCTCGTGCCCTTGCCCAGCCTGGGAGCTCACCGAGTGTGCAAAGATGTCGTCGAGAGCGTCGTCTTTGGCGGGAGCTTGTCCGAGCAAGAAGGACGACAACCCGCTCGCCGGGGCTGCTCCGCTTGGCAGAGTCGAGTCTTTCGGTCCAGTAGCAGCTTTGCTCTTTCCTTTCGCCATCGTTGAGCGTTGTGAGTGAGCGGTCGAGAAGGAGCTTCGAGCTTGAACGAGGCGGTGCAACGCACCTCGAAGTCGGTTCTCTATTCTTCTCTGCATCGCCCTCTGACACCACGCCAGACGCTCAGGCGGGTACAAACAGAGTCTCTCAACCGCTAAGCGGGCGACTTATGGTCTTGTCCGCTGCGCCGGTGTCAGAAGACCACCCTGCGGTCTCATTCAACCCTCTCCTATGCGCCTACTCCGCTCGCGAGCTCTACTGGCGCATGGCGGTGGTCAGCGAGACACGTTCAGCTGCACAGACTCTAGCTTTCAGCGCCTGCATGGCCAGGTGCGGCCGATCTGCTCGCCTCTGTTGGCTTTCCCCACTTCCCCGCCCGAGCTCTGAGATCCGAGAGCCGCTCATCTCGACCGCTCTTGCTCTTGAGACTGTACGGCATCCGATGCTGCTGTATGTGCCGCTAGACGATCCACCAATTTCAGACCTTACTGTCGTCGAGGACATGACTTCGACTCCGACGCAGACCAAGCGACTCACGGTCGTCTCGACCTCGTTCGACCCGCGCGATCCCCGCACTCACTCGCAACTCGTGCGCGTCGCCATCCCCCCATTCGCCTCCGGAAGTTGGCATCTCGAGTACGAACCGCCTTCTTCGTCCATCGGCAGATTCCAGCCCGCCCGCGTCAACCTCCGCTGGTCGGGCTGCACCGATTCGACCCTCCGGAGGGCTCGACTCGCCGTCACGGTCGGTGATGAAAGTCACGCCTCGACCGGCGTACTGCAAGTTGACGGTCCCGGTAACGGAGGCTGGAGCCTCGCAGTGGGCAGACCGAACCGCGAATGCGCGGTCGTGCTCGAGATTGAACCGGACGAGGTTGCGGCGAATTCTGCCGCTTTGCTCCCCATCGAGCGTTGCCTCGCCCTCATCGACGGTCCGGGCGCCATCGACCTCTGCTTGACTTTTGCAGGCGACTCGCGCAAGTTGTGGGCGTCGTCGCAGATGCTCGCGCGCGTCAGTCCGTGGTTCGCGACCTACATCACTACGAGCGGGTACTTCGAATCGAGCATCTCGCACGCCGCGACTCCGGCCGAGCGAGCCGATTGGGACGACTCGGACTGTTCCGAGGACGAAGATGAAGACGAGGACGGCGGGATCGGCTCGCAGCGCAACCAGTTGCAACACAGCGCCGCAGCCGCCCTGCTCGATACGCCACCGCCTTCGCCGCCGACCAAGCTGCGGGATCTCCCCTCATGGTGCCGCGTCATCCCCATCCAAGGCACCTCGTACCGGACCTACCGCGCCTTCCTCGCCTGGGTCCTGACCGGCTGCGAGATCGAGTTTGCGCCACTCACGTCGTCGTTCCGGTTCTCGCCGTTTGATCCTCGAAAAGCGGCCGCTTCGACGTCCTCTTCAGCCACCTCGGCAGTCCCTTCCCGGTGCGCCTCCCCAGCACCAGGCCGCAAGACCTCCGGCTCTTCCACCACGACCATCACGAACGGGATCGGCCCTTCAACCGCCTCGGCTCGGAAACGCCGCGCCGCCGCCCTCGCGCCCTTCTCGCGACTGTACCCCTCCCGCCCGAAACCCGTCTCGCCGAAATCGCTCTACCGTCTCGCACACTTTCTCGACATCCCCGCGTTGCAGGCAATCTGCCTCGCAGCTCTGAAGGACAAACTCACACCCGAGATTTGCGCCTACGAGTTGTTCGACGACCCGATGGCAGAGGTGTATGACGAGGTTGTCCGCGCCGAGCTCGAGTACGCCGTTGCGAATTGGCCGCGCGTCAAGAGCTCGCGAGCGATGAAGGACGTGCAGGAACGGATGCTCGACGAGGGGGCGACGATGTACGAATTGCGGACTTTGTTCCGCCTGTCTGGGCTCGACTAGCCGTCGTGAGCTGTATCAACGGCAATTACAACAACCAGAAACAATCGTACGCGAGAACCCAAGCTACACAAAGAAAGAAGCGAGAAGAGAGGACAAGGGGGGAGTGTCTAAGACTAGAAATAGATGACTCCGTCGGCGAACGTGATGACCGAGTCTTCCTGGTTGCCGAGCGCCTCGAGCAACTCCTCGACCTCGCCGCGTCCGAACAAGTCCTCGACCGCCAGGCCGGCATTGAGCGGTTCGACGACCGAGTTGAGCGTCAACTCGTCCGAGTCTTTGAACGCGTCCGACTTGCGCACGGCCGCGAGGCGGGTCTGGAACAGCTTGAACCGCGCCGGGTCGATACCTCCCTCGGTGGTGGCGGGCGCAGCGGCAGCGATCTTGTCGGCAGAGACAGTCGCCGGTGCAGGCAGAGAAGGTGACCGCCGCTGCTGCAGCTGCTCTTCGGCTTCGCGCATCGCCGCCTCGTCCTCGTCCTCGTCGTCCTGCTGCATCTCGTCCTGCTGCGCCGCCGCACGGGCCTCGCGCTCTTGCTGCTCGACGAGCATCCAGTCCTCCTCGCCCGCAGCCGACACTGCGCCGGGCGAAGCCGTCTTGCGCGCGGATCCCGCCCGCGCGCCACGAGCCCGGTTCGCACGGGTACCGCGCTTCTCCTGCCCGGGCATGTCCATCCGCTTCGGACCACGGCCATCATCCTCGTCGTCGTCGTCGCTCGAGTCGCTGCCGTCCTCGTCGGAAGACTCTTCGCCGGAGCCCTTGTCGCCTCGCCTCGGCTTGTTCAGCTTGCGCCGCTTCGAGTTGGGCTTGTTGGCCTTGACGACCTCCTTGTAAAGAGCGTATCGCAGGATCTCCTCGGCCGCGACGGCGTCTTCTTCGAGAATGTCCGGCGAGAGGCGCGCCTTGGCGTGAGCGGTCGAGAGACGAATCAGAGTCTCGAGCGCACGGACAGTCATCGGCGAAGTCTGCGGGTCAGAACGAGGTTAACAACCGCTGCGGCTTTCTTTCTGTGACGCTCGACTCTGCGCACTCACCCGCTTCTGATTCGGGCCGGCGTCATCATTCCGCAGGTTGGTCCAAGCCTTTGTAATGTGCTCCGACGCCTCCGACGTGAGCACTGGCTGGATGGTCGATTTGGCGTACTGGATGTACTTCTTGACGAAGGCGATCGTCAAGACTTCCGGCGCCTTGGCCTTCTTGCCCTTCTTCCGGGACTGGGCAGAGGAAGCTGCGAGGCCGCCGTGCAAGAGCGGGTTGTACTTTTCGAACGGAGACGGGTTGGCTTCGTTCGTTCCCGCGGCAGGTTCTTCGGTGCCGACGCTCAGGTGCTGCTCGAGCGAGTCGAGCGCCGGCGCGCCCGGCTCGAGACCGGGCTGGACGTAGCGGTGCATGCGCAAGACGTGTTCCGAGATCTGCCGGTCGCGCTGCTCATCCGCCTCGTCGGTGACGATGAACAGCAGATCGAAACGCGACAGGAGCGAGTCGGGCAGCGCAATGTTCTTGTGCGGGTCCTTGTGCACGTCGTACTGGCCGTAGATGGGGTTGGCAGCCGCGACGACGGAGCATCGGGCGTTCAACGAGGTGTGGATGCCGGCTTTTGCGATCGTGACCGTCTGCGATATGGCTGTCAGCAGTCGATTCTACCGTCCTTGCAGATGAAGGGAAAGGTACACACTTGCTGCTCCATCACTTCGTGGATTGCGACTCGGTCCACTTCCGACATCTTGTCAAACTCGTCGATGCAGACGACTCCTCGGTCGGCGAGGACCATTGCACCCGCTTCAAGGCGGCGGTCGCCCGTCTCCTTATCGGTCGTGACCGCCGCCGTTAGACCGACGCCGGACGAGCCACGACCAGTGGTGGCGATGGCGAGAGGGGCAGTGTTGAGGATGAAGCGGAGCATCTGACTCTTGGCGGTACTCGGGTCGCCGACCATGAGGACGTTGATGTCACCACGCAAATGGGTTCCGTTCGGCAAGTTCTTCTCGACGCCGCCGAGGAGAAGCAGGAGCATCGCCTGCTTGATGTAATCGGAACCGTAGATGGACGGCGCGAGCGACTTCCACAGAAGTTCGTACGCATCCTTGCGCTTCGAGACTTTGCGGATCTCGCGTACGTCGTGGTCGCTCAAGGCCTGCTGCGCGATGCCGGCGCCGGATTTTGCCGAGAGCAGGACGACGTTGTTGGCGACGATCAAAGTTCTGGCGCAGGGCGGTGTCAGATCAATAGTCGACAGGCTCAGGGTGGGCGGTACTCACTTGAAGTGCGCGCTACCACTTGCACCTCCGCCGAGCGAACGGTAGACTCCGACAATCTGGAGACGGTCACCCGGCTTGCAGCGGTCGACGAGGTCGTCCTCGAGCACGACTTCGACACTCCGCGGGAGCTGTCCTGCCGGTGCGCGCTCCGGCATCTCCTGGATCGACATCATCTGGTGGTCGATGAAAGTAGACAGGCCGTGCTCAATTTCGAGCGGGTTGTTGTCGGCGTCGGTCTGCGGGTAGGCGGAGGAGGAAACGGGGGCGCCGGATGCCGCAGCAGACGACAGCCGGTCGGTGTAGATGCGGGTGTGGAAGTTGGTCGTGGCGGGGCAGTAGTGCACCGACTGTTGCATCTTTGGTCGGACGAGGTTGCCTGGAGGTTTTCGTTCGTGAATCAGGACCGCTGCGGCGCGATCACAAACGGAGGGGGGCACTCACATCGCGTGACGATGCCCTCGAGGCAGACCAGCTTTCCGAGCTTGTCGCTCCGAAGTGTTCGCGGCGTCGTGTGGTGGTCGCCGAAGGAACCCTTGAAGCCGACGAAGAAAGCCTCCTGCTTGAGCGCTTCTGCCATCCGGTCACCTGCCGTGTTGATGGCCATGTCCTTCAGGGCCGCGTCCGCCGCCGGAAGCCATGCCGCCGGTTCCTTCATCAGTCTGTACTCCGCGCAACGCGTCAGCGAATGGTAACTCGTAAGTTCGGCTCGGGAGGGAGCACTCACCCGTCGCAGAATTCGCGATCGTAGTCTCGCAGGTCGTCGAGGTTGACAATCAGCCGCCGTTCGCGGGCGTCGCACATCTTGCGAACGGCCGGCTTGTAGTTCATGCTCATTCGCTACGCAATCGAGCGAACGACGGGTCAGTCAATCATCTGGCGTGCGCTGGATCAGCAGAAGGGGTGAAACCTCACGCGAGCCTGTGCTGAGCCGGGCTCCAAGTCAAGGAACTCGGTGAACCTGTTGCGTTATAAGGGCTTGTCAGCCTAGCTCGCACCCACATGCGCTCGCCTGTAAAGCAGGGACTCGCCTCCGAGTCCGGGTCATGAGCTGATCATCCTCGAGCGGCGGCAAAGGGTCCATGGTAGCGGTGCGCGGGTATCGGACTGCCGTTCAGTCTCGTGGTCGAGCGAGTGCCGTTGCCCCAGCGAGCGATCAAGCGTCGGGCGAGAAAGGAGAGGAGGGAGGAGATCAACCTCAAAAGACGCGTCTTTGAGGGAAATTGAGGCGCGTCGAGCCACGTCGAGCAAGTCGAGCGAGATCCGCGAATCTGAGCGAGTGCGTAGCTCCGGCGCTCTGCAGGCATTCTCGCTGAGATCATGACTCCATGACTGAGCTATGAGTGGACCCGGCGACGCAATCCGAGCAAGCGAAACGAGTATAAAATGATTTCAAAGGGTATGCGCTGATTAACATCTCGGCAAGCGGAAAGACCATGTATCGAACAGTAGGCGACTATGCTTCGTCCGTAGACATGGACATGCGCGACCCGCGCGCGAGGAGCGGCATCAAGGTCGCCCGGGTCTTTTCGAACGCCGCCATCTCGCGAGACCCCCATCTCCGCTCGCGCTCAACCGTGTAACCGGCGAGCACCCACCCGTGCGCGCCTCCGTCCGTGGGATCGCCCGGCATCTCGGCGATCGGGAGCAAGACGCCGCTGGCGAATTTGCCACCGCTCTCGGCCGGCGAGCGGAACAACAAGCCACCTTCGGGCGCTCGGAGAGCCCTCAAGTGCAGTGCCGGGTCGAACGAGGCGTGCGAATCTTCCGGCAGGTTGTGCGCCGCGACGAGCTCGAGGTCGGTCAGGCCCGTCGTGGCCGGTGGCGGAGGGCACTTGGACAAGTCCAGTTTGACGATATAGACAAGCGAGAGGTCGAGCGCTTTCGCAAGGCTCGCACATTGTTGAGAGAGGAGGTCCGTGTCGTGTGCTCGAGATGAAAGCGCAGTTGGTACGCGAGCTTGGACAAAGGCGCCGGCCTCGTCGTCGAAAGAGTCGCGGATATCGGGGATCGGCGGCGGGAGCGACGGAAGCGGTAGCGACGGGGTCACCGAGACGTCCTCTGTCGACAAGCGGGCGACATCGCCTCTCTCGAACAAGAAGCGTTCGACTTCGCGCGTGACTTCGCTCGCCAACGAGCGACTGCGACCGCGCAAAATGGTCAATCTGACAAGCGTGGCGACAGACGGTGATGCGGACAGCAATGCTTACAGCTTTGCGCGTTCGGTCGAGCCAAATTTGGCGAGACGAGGCCAGTCATCGAGCACGGCAATTGTGCCGATCGCGATCCGGCCTCCCGCCTCCTCCTCAAACGACGCCAGTTCCGGCATCGACGGCGCAAAGATGGGCATCGCAGCATAGAACCTAATCCCGAGGGATTTGTCGTCGCTCGAGCCAGGACTGTACGGACTGCCGGGCATCGTGAAGGACCGCGAGCAGACGAGGTCGTTCCCGCGCCAGCGCCAGTCGCGCTCCGTGTCGGGAACGACGAGACCGCGTTCGCCGTTGAGCAGGACGTGTGCGTCGATTGCGTGCGAGAGAGGGATCGAGAGGTTGTGAGGCAGGTTGAGCGAGGCGAGGATCGTGACTGGCGCCGTCGGTTCGGAAGAGGGAGGGAAGAGGGTAATCATGGCCGCCTTTGGTGCCGGTTTGAAGAGCGCCGGAGTTCCCAACGGGGCGTAAAGCGCGCGAGAGAGGAGCGTCCGCAAGGCCGTATCGCCAACGAGGGATCTCCATGGCGAATTTGAGTAGACATCCGCCCCCGAGGGTGCTGTCCGAGAGCCTCGTGTTGGGTCCCCTGGCGTTCCATGCGACGAGCTCGAAGTGTCTGACGAGAACCTCCTCTTGCGACCGAGGAGGTCGAGGTGCTCTATGAGTCGGTTCCGAATCGCCGAAGTCGGAGCGAGGTCGAGTGGTGCCGGGAAGTGCGCGACGTCGTACGGAGACGGGCCGATCTGTTGCGCCTCGACGGGCGGGAACGGAGGATCCGACACGTCCATCTGACCGAGCGCGTACGCGAGTGCGTAATCGGACCAAGTCTTGGGCACCGAGTCGGCCGGCGTCTTGCTGTCCATCCTGCCGTTCTTACGCTCGCCCGTCGTCCTCCTGCGCTTTTCCCGCTCGGGCGAGTCGAGCGGCTGTCCTGCTGACAAAACTCCGGCCGCTCCTCCGGGGCGCGCATCGGGCGGGCGCATCCAATCTGCGAAAGTGCCTGGTCGTTGTCGAGAGCGCGAAGAAGACTGGCTCGATTTCTCGCTACCCCCGCCGCCGCCCAGGAATCGGAAAGCCTTCATCCTCGACGCCAACCCCGAGACGTTCTCATCTTCGCGGGCCGGCGGTGCCTGTCTCGTCGACGACGACATCCAATTCGCTGATCTCCCGCCAGCCGTTGTGGCGGAGTAAAGTCCCCCTCGCGAGGCGTTCAGTTTGCGCTGCTGCAGTTGCTGCTGCGTCGGCGGTGGCGGTGGCGTCGTCATGAGCATGACGTGTATGTCGGCCGGGATCGGGGGCTCCGACGAGATCCGGGCGGAGCGAGGTGCGGCGCTCAACGAAGAGAACAACGGGCGGCCATCCGGAGCAGAGGAAGGGTCCGACGTCGAGGGATCAGCGCCGGTCGATGGGGACGCTACGTGCCGTGACGGGAAGATTTCGCTCGTGGCCGTCCCTTGAGATGCCTGCTCTGGCAGCGTGGGCGGTACCGTTTGCGGCCTTGGACCCGGAAGAGCAGCAGCAGCAGCGACAGCCGCGGCACTGGCTCCTCCTCGTGACGAGCTCGCACGATTGTCTGACCCGTGCGGGAGCACTGGACCCGGTCGACCATTGCCTGCCACTGTGATCCCAACTGCAGTCGCAGTCGAGTTGTTCGTAGTTGAGGCATCCGCCGAGGAGGACGATGCGCGATCGCTCGCTGCCGAGTCGGACCCGGTTGCGCTCGACGCAGCCTCGTGCGACGGGGTGGACGAGGTAGCGTGCATACGCAGGAGTCGGATTTGATGAGGGGCGCACTCGCACGCGCAACTGGAAGCTGCGGGCTCCAGATGCGAGTTATCGCGAGCGCAAGCCGGCGCCGCATCGCTGGGGCCACAAACTCTCTTGATGCTTATTCTTTCGGACTACATTTCTCATGTCTCTCCTCGCTATTCACACTCACAGTCACTGGAACAATGCCATGTTTGTCCGATTGCAGTCGATTCCCGGCAGAATTCTGCATAGTGGCGATTGACAAAGAACTCGGGAGAAAAGTCACTCTGAGCGCTACAGCCGCGGACAAGACTCGCGATGCCGCCGAAGTCAGTCCAGAAAGGAGCGCGGTAGCGGCCAAACATATCACGAACTCTGTTCTATCACCTTCCATCGACGACCGGCCAGCTCGACTCCGCCGCCGCCGTCCGTAGCAGTCAGGTCGATCGAGTCCAAGTTTTGCAGTCCTGCGCCGTCGACGGTGGCCATGATCGTCTCCCATGCGGTGCCGTCCAAGCGACGAACTATTGCCTCGACTTGATCACCCCGCCGGGCGATGGCGACCTCAAAGTCGCCGACTCTGCCCAGGAACGCCTTGTCGCCCCCGTCGGTCGATTCGAGCATCACGACCCGCACCGGTGCATCTTGGTCCCGTGTGAGCGGTAATCTGCGCCATCGCTCTTCGTAGGGAGTAATCTCTCCCGTCTCGGGTCTCCGCATCTCGCCTCGTTCAAGCACATCATCGTTCGGGAGCGTCGAGAAGCTGCCCTCGTCGGGAGGGTCGTCGTCGGCTTCGTCCCCGGACGCAGGTTCATGTCCATCGGAGGTCTCGGGATGTAGTCGATGCGAATCAAACACGGCAGTGAAGCGTGCGCGAGGGTGTGTATCATCAGCGATGCAGTTGATCAGTTGACGGACGTTCTGCTGAGGCTGATGGCGAGCGAGAGGGGCAGGCGCACCTTGACCCTCCGAGACGGGCTGGAGCGTCTTCCAGCCAACAGTTGCCCATGTCACTGTGTCTGCCTCGCCTTGTCGTGCTGCCTTGTAGCGCAGGTCGAGGTAGAATCCGGTTCGACCCTGGACGACGATGACGCGTTCGTCTTCGATGTGAACAGCAGGTTCAGCTGTCGGGAGCCAGTCGATGTAGAGCCGTTCAGAGACGAGTGAATCCATGCAGCATTCAGCGCTATCGCCGCATATGGCCGAGTGAGAGGACTGCTTTCGTAAGCGGCGGAGAAATACCTGCAGCAGCGCCACCGACGGCGGTCTCCTTCCTCCCATTTTTCTCGCTACACACCGTTTTATCCGTTTCTGAATGGCCGAACTAGAGCAAAATGCTCGTATCCAGCTGTCCCTCGCTCATGCGGGAAACACTCTCGACCTCTCCCCTTTGACAGCTTCGCCCGCTCGAGAACTCGCAGTCGAAGTTGCGACCGCGTTCCACCTCGCTCCGACTTCAGTCAAGCTCATCATCCGGGGCAAGAAGGTCAATCTTGGCGAAGCGGGCGTCGAGACGGTCGGCGAGATGATTCCGGGGCAAGGACACACATCGGTTGGCATCAAGGCACTCGTCGTCGGAACCAAGGCAGAAGCCCTCGATGCCCTCAAAGCCGAGGAAGATCTCCGACACCGGAAGCACGTCGCGTACTTGCATCATCGGAAGCATACGGCAGCGGCGAGACCTGCGCGGAGCGGGATCCACACGTTGGGCAGTGGCGGCGGCGGCGGAACCGCCAACTACCGCTTCCACCACCTCGAGCCGTTCCCAAAGACGGTGCCGTTCTATGAGCGACGATTGGCGATGCTGCAGAGGTTGGCGGAGGACCTCGCAGTGCGGGATGTGATGAAGCGGCACAGATTCGCTGTCGGAATTCTGTGAGTGGCGAAGCTCCCCAATTGCGGATGTCTGCGAATACTGCGATTGCTCATATGGCTGACCCGGGATCTACTCTTTCTGTCAAATCAGGACGGAACTGCACCCGGTCCTCCATACGGACCATTCGACCGGCGAGAAACTCCTCGGCCTGAACACGAACGCCGGCGAAAAGGTCTCTTTGCGCCTTCTGACCGACGATTTGGACGGTCTCCGCTCGTACAACGACGTTCGACGCGTCCTCTTGCACGAGTTGACGCACAACGTGTTCGGCGGACACGGCAACGATTTCAAGGAGCTCAACTCGCAACTGAACAAGGAAGTCGCAGCCTTCGTAAGTCTCTTTTCACCTGCACGATGTCTCCGCTCGATCCCGTCTCCGCTTTTCTGTACTTACAGCAACCACTTATCCACTTCTGCAGGAATCAAGCCCTGATTTCGAGCCGTGGGACTCGCCGACGTCGCACGACAGGACACCGGAGGAACACCGCCTGAACGAAGAGGAGGCGGAACGGGTTTGGGACCGGTTACAGTTTGGGCAGGAGGACCTGCTGGATGAGCGAAGGGAACGGATGCGGATTGCAGCGGAAGAGCGAGCGAGGCGGACGCAGTCTAGGCCGCTGTAATGCGCTGCTTGCGTCTCTCTCCGATTCAATGAGTCCTTCCCGCGCCAGACTTTCTTTCGTCATAGGCAATCGTCCCTTGACTCCCCCTATGGTGTCTTGAGTTTGTACTTTGGGTCAACTTTTTCAGCGATCCCTTGTTCGAGCTGCCAATCGAAAGCTTTCAAGCTGAGCTATGTACAGAGTGACCACTCCTTCCCCGTCAACGCGCGTCCGCATATTGCGCCTCTGCATCCGTCAGACTGTTGGAAACACGCTCGCACTCAGCTCAAGAGGTCGGGGCGAGTCTGCCCGCAGCGATGCGAGGGACTTACGGCACGTAAGACACGCCAAACAAGCGCTGTTTCGTCACCTGTCCATCCGCGTCCTTGTCGACCTGCCAGATGTTTTGGGAAAAGTCGCCGACAGGGATGAACATGCGACCGGGCGAGGCGAGCTGCGTGCATGGTGCATCGCACGAGTCAGGAGCGCTGGGCACGGGAATCTAAGGGAACGTTCTTTTCCAGTCCGCAGCGCACCTGATCGACGAGGGCTTGAGGAATGCGAGGAGCAGCAGCTCCGACATGGATGGCCTGCGGTTGCGGAAAGGCAGCAAATTTCTGTGAGCTGTGAGCAGTCGCCGGTCGGTCACCGAGCAGACGTACTTGCCACCCTCCCTTCGGCACAAACCCATCGGGAGCGCCGTCCCTCCCATCTGCAGTGATCACCTGCATGGTCCTCCCACCTTCTTGATTCCCTTCACTGACCGGACTGGTCTCATCGGGGCAGAGCGCCGCCGCGGCGGATGGGTCGCGCGCGAGGTTGTGCCGCGCGAGGGTGACCAGTTCGGGGAGGTGGTCGATCCCGAGGACGGTGCCGCCCGGTTGGACGAGCGAGTGGAAGAGTCCGCACAAGTAGCCGGACCCGGAGCCTACAAGAGACGGGGGACGTGAGACTCTGCCGAGCTTGATTCGGGACAGTCCAAATCAGGCGGAGAGGGTGGCAAACCGAACGTACCGACGTCGAGGACATTGGCGCCCGGTTTCAAGAACGGTTCGAGATTCTCGACAGCACTGCCAAGTATCGCGGAATGTGAGTCTGTGCAAGCGCTACATCGAGGAAAGGAAAACGCCACCGAAATTGCAGCTCTCCCTTCCAAGTGCTCGGGAGCGGAATGAGACGCCAGACTCACTGCGCATGCATGTGCGGGGCACTGATAGTCGCTCCATAACTGCACAATCGTCAAAGTAAGCAATCTCCGCGAGATTTTAGGCGCTTCGCCGCAGGAACACGACTCGCCCGAGGTAACTTGGTGCATCACGATACGCTTCGCTCGCGTCGACGACATAGTAGGCGCGGTCGACGCGACGGAAAGCGTCAATCACGCTGCGGATCGGCGTTGGGAGTTACTCTCAGCTCGATTCTGCTCAGAACGGAGGATTGTAGGGGTGAGATTGAGAGTTACCGCGGTGTCTTGAGAATCGAGGCGTGGCTGAGGTTGTTGACGAGGGCCTCGTTCGTCCTTCCGCTGCAGCGCCAGGCCATCTTGGCTGCGTCCGCACTCGTTTGTCGACGTTCCGAAGCCTTCAGAGCTGTGTACGCCTAAGGGAGGCACGGTGAGCTGCAGCAAGTGGGGCGGCAACCGAAGGAAGCTTTCTACGCACTTGCGGGCGGTTCGAGACCAAGGTCGAGTGCGACAAAAGCTGTCAGTACTGCGCGCAAAGTGCCCTAGACCCCTGGGCTCGTGGTGAGCTGGAGAAAGAGTTTTTCGATCTCCGTCATCGCCAACTCGGAGGCAACGACGAGCACGCTGCTTTGTCCTCAACTCGCACCTCGGGCAGTGGCCGCGAGAGCAGCCATGGCTACGAGATTAGCATCCAGGGCTATACGCCCCGCCAAACCCGCGACTCGACTGCGCCTGCTGCCCGCCGCTCCGCCTCGAAGATTCGCCTCGTCGTACATTCCTCATCTCGAGCCGAAACCCAAGCGGGGCATCAAGATCGGCTATGTATTCGCAGCATTCGCAGCTCTCGGTGCGTATCTCGCGCCCTGCCCGCACCATCGCCGTTGTGATTCGGCATTCTGATGCGCGTCTGCTCGGCTGCTTGGCCATCAGGAATCGGAGCGACTTCGATCGGCCTGTGGCAGTACTACCAGGCCTTCACGGCCTATCCCGACTCGTCTTCCCACCCAGTCAGGTCCAAGCTGCGAGCCGCACTCCGCTTGCAGCAGAGCGGCGACTACGCCCGCGCCTCCGCCGTTTTCCAACAGGCGTACGACCTCGCGCTCGACTTGTTCCGCACCGGCGAGCTCGCACCGGAACAGGACGAGGCGCTCTTGCGGCTGAGCGGGATCGCGGTCCGGTGGGGAGGCCTGTGGGAAGAAGCGGGCGACCTCGCGCGCGCGATCGAAGTCTACGATACCGGGTTCCAGCCCGTCGCTGCCGCCATCGAAGGGTTCACGAAGATTGGGCAAGGAGCTGCACCGACTCGGAAGCAGGTACAGCGCGGGGCGGGGATCGCCATGAAGCTCGGGGACCTCTGGGTCCAACGGGGCGGCGGCGCGAGCCCCACCTCGGAAGCGACCGCCGAAGCCGAGCGGTACTACTCGTGGGCCGTGCAAGAGTTGATGCGGCTCAACTTGACCGACAAGCAGCGCGACCAGGTCAAGGCGCAACTGTCGGCGCAGGAAGAGCCGCTCAAGGTGCCCATCTCCTCAACGGAACCCGGACGGGATGAGGACGAGGCGGACCTGAAACTGCCAAGTTGGGTCGGCGAGGTCGAGCTCGTAGCCGCGATGGAGAGGCTCGGCGACCTGTACTCTCGGACAGGCAAGATCGAGTGCGCGCCCGCTCTTCCTTCTGGCGTTCCTCCATGAGGGATTCGAGCACCGGGCGAGCAAGAGACTGACCACCACGACGCGGCTTGACAGATATGCTCAACCGTTACTTCAGCAGGCTATTGCGATTTTGCTCCCTCCACCTCCGAAAGAGGGACCGAGACCACCGCTTCCGCCCATTCCGCAACGTTGCCATGCTGCTACCCTCGTAAGCCAAGCACGGACGAACAGCTGAGCTCCTTCGCACCTAGTTTTGACTTGAGCTGACAACAAGTGCATCTGATATCTAGATGAACAACCTCTCCTCTGCCCTTGTCGCCGCCGCTTCGCCGACCAAGGCCGAGATCGAAGCGTCGGCCAAGTGGGCCAAGCAGAGCCTGGTCGTCGCGAACGGGTGCCGACGAGAAGCGGCGCACAAGAGGGGGGACAAGAGCAAGGACAAGACGATGCAGGTCCCGCTCGCTGACAAGGAGGAGCGCGAGTGCGAATTGACGGCGATCGTGTCGTCTTACAACCTCGGCAAGCTCTGCGAGGTGCGCACAAATCTCTTACTTGCGATCCTCCTTGCAACTCCAGCGAACGAGTTACTGATGGCGCTGCTCGTTCGGGGCCTCCCTGCGCACAGATGGCAAAAGATCCTGTGGAAGCCGAGCAGTGGTTCGTCCAGTCGGGTCGCCACGCCGAGTCGCTCGGGTTGCGCGACGCTGCCGTCCAGTCCAACGAGGCCATCCGGAGATTGAGGCGATCCCCTAGCGCTCCTTGATCGCGTTCAGGCCTTCTTGACGGCGTAGAGAGGCTCGGTGCAAAGGATCGAGCCTGAAGGAAGTAATTTCGGCGCCGTCTTTGGGAGACGATTGAGCCGCCCTTGTGAATGCATCACAAAGTCAAGGAAGCAATGCTGCAGCATGTGCATGCGATTGTGGGAAAGGTGAAAATGACTTGGCCGCGGTCCCGGAAGAGAGGAGCGCGCACACGTCTCGACGTCTACGCCACCTCTTCACCCCGACGAGCACTCGCAGGTACGTCACGCTTGACCTGAATCGACTCAGAAGGCTTGGGAGCCCCTTTCTGCGCCGCTTGCAGCTCTGGAGGGGCGCGATGGGAGGAGCAGTGACGGCAACCCTCGTCAGCTCGCGTGCACATACGCGATCGCGTGGATCCCCGTCTCAGGCTGGGCGGGGGCGGGACGCTTCGTGCTCCTTATGGGATCAGCCACGCTGGCATGACTGGCTCGGCGGCGCAATCTCGCGCGTCTACTCGTGGTGGCGGTGCGATGGCAGCCTCGAGTCGCGACCTCGCCCTCATCAGTCAGCAGGCGCCCCCTTAGACTCTGAGCAGTGCTTCGAGGAGAGCAGAGCTCAACAGCAATACTCGTCTCTGGCTGCTCCATGACTGACACCAGCTTGTGAACCCCGTCACCAGCAGAAATGGCCTTGAAGCGCATCAACAAGGTCAGTTCTCTGCGCACGAGACGAAAGTGCTATAGAGCCCATCCAGACTCACACAACTGGACGGTCACAGGAACTCATCGACCTCGGCCGCGACCCGCCGTCGTCGTGCTCGGCCGGCCCGACCGGTGACGACCTCTTCCATTGGCAGGCGACCATTATGGGTCCCGTACGTGGCACTCTGCCCGCTGCCTGCTTCACCCGAGAGGCCAGGCACCCACTGACGAGCTTGCACTCGCGAACTGCAGAGTGACTCGCCATACTCGGGCGGCGTCTTCTTCCTCAACATCACCTTCCCGACCGATTACCCGTTCAAGCCTCCCAAAGTCGCCTTTACGACCAAGATCTACCACCCCAAGTGAGTTGGCTACCCTCTTTCGCACGCGGAGGACTCGTTGTTTGACGCCTTTCCGCGCAGCATCAACGCGAACGGTTCCATCTGCCTCGACATTCTCCGTGAGCAGTGGTCGCCCGCATTGACCATCTCCAAGGGTACGTCAAGTCCGCTCTCCTTTCTGAACCACACTCTCCCTGGAGCTTAACATCCAAGCCATCGGCGACAGTGCTGCTCTCGATCTGCTCGCTTCTCACCGACCCGAACCCGGACGACCCCCTCGTGCCCGAGATTGCCAACCTGTACAAGACGGACCGCGCGAGGTACGAGTCGACGGCGAGGGAATGGACCCGGAAGGTGAGTCTCTCTGTTCTTGTCCTGCACGCGCGCCCTGCCATGGTGGTGATTGTGACTGACGCGCACAACTCCATCCAAACAGTACGCGATCTAGGGTGAACGGAAAGCCTCTTTTCACGCCCCGGCAAAGAAAAGCCCTTGCATCCGACTTTGTTTGACCTTTTTTCGCTGCATGACGAGTAGCGTTCCTTCCTCTTCTCTCCCTTGATAACTCCAAGCGATTCCTCACACGCTCGGGTTCCAAAGACCGCTTCGGGGCGGGACGAGACGGGCGTTGCGAGAGTATTGCAGGGTACGAGAGCGCGGGGGTGATCTAGACACATACAGGACACGGCGAGTGTCATCTCTGAGTAAAAGCAACATCGAGCGGTCATTCTTACACAACAGCCACGTCTGAAGACCGGCTCCCGCCACTCCGCCCCCCGTCTTCACTCTCTTCGCTGAGCAACAGTCGCTCCCGCTCAGTTTCCTCCTCATCGATCGCCTGACAGAGAGGATCCATGACCTGATCGATCGCCCGCTTCTCGGCCTCGTGCAAGTCGAGGATCCCGTTGGCGACAAAGCTGCCGAGGACGAGGACGCCGCCGATGATGGCGGCAAGTTGGACGGGTTCGCCCGAACGGCGGTAGACGAGGTCGCCGATGAGGGCGAGGGGGATCGAGAGTGAGAGGCCGAGCGTGACAGTCAGAGGGGAAGTGAGGAGCATGGCGCGGAGGTAGAGCGCGTCCGAGACCTGGGTCGTCGAGAAGTCGGGATCATGATCAGCTTCCCATTCGGGCTGCCGCCGGAGATACATGCATGCGAACCACTCACAAAGGTGATGGCGGCGTTGAAGAACAAGCCCGCGACGAGTTCGCGCCCATGCGGCCACTCGAATGTCTCGACGCCGAGCGCATGGAGCAAGATGCCCATCGGCCAAAACAGGACAATGTTGAACATGCCCACAAAGCCAAAGAACAAGGTCATCGAGATGCGGGCCTCGTTCCGGATTCGGACCTTGAGGAGGAGGACGTAGGCGGCGTAGGCGAGGGCCGAGAGGAGCGCGAGGCCGTCGCCGAGGAGAGGGTGGGAAGGCGTCGGCGACTCGATCTCGATCGCGGGTTGTCCGCGCGGTTCGCCGGCGGGCGGTGTCGGCAAGGTCGAGTCACTGAGAGAGACGATGACGACGCCGGTCACGCTGGGAGGGAGACACGCGGCGGAAAAGTCAGTATCGCACGTTCCTCGCAAACCGGGCCTTTGAGGAAGGGAGATCAACGCCACACACCTCAATATCACGCTCAGCAGTTTACCGACAGTAAAGATCTCGACGCCGACGCACGCTCCGGCCGCGAGGGTGAAGAACCCACTCATGGACGAGAGGATGGTCGTGCTGCTGACGCTCGTGTACCCGAGCGCGGCGTTCATCGCCCAATTGGCGCAGAACCACAGGGGGCAGAACATGAACGCGAGTTGGGCCGTCTCGGAGGTCGTGAGAGGGGCTTCGACGGGTTCGACGAGGGGGAGGTGGCGGCCCATGTCATTGCGGGAGGGGCGCGTGCGGGACAGGGACCTTCGCGAGTCGCCGCGGTCATATAGCAGAGGACGAGTGAAGGGAACGCTGCAGGATTCGCGCGTGCGCGAGTGGCCAAGATCCCGTCAGTAAGCGCAAAGGACAGTCCTTGTGTGGCAAGCAAGCGGGAGGGACGACGATTCGCTCGCACTCACTCGGGGATCTCGTCGTCCTCCTCGTCGTCGTCGTCGTCATCTTTGGACACGACGCGCGCAAGCGTGTCCAAGAAAGGTAACGGAGCCAACGAGCCTCTTCTTCTTCTTCGTTTCCGGCGCCAGGCGTGCAGGGCGGGTCGGATCAGGTACAGCGAGAAGGACGAGGTGCAGAGCCAAGTCGCGAGCCACGGCTTGTTGTAGCTGTAGTCGGTGAACATGACTGCGACGAGGTGTTGTGTCAGTCTCTGTCGAGGTCTCTTGTATACCTGCGTAGGCGCTGCAGCGAATGCAAGAGAGTGGCGGTCCGCGGAGGAATCGCCGTTCCCGACTTGTGTAGCCGCTCCCGATTGTCCCGCTTTTCCGGGTCGACGGATGGCTCACCATTCATAAGGAAGCTCCCCTGTAGATTGAAAAAAGGATTGTTAAGCGAGGTCTGGCGTGCAGACTAATCGGGGCCAGGGAGAGAGACGCACAAGGATCCACAGCAGGACGACAAACAGCAACATGGCGGTCCCGAGGTAGTACCCGCTCCTATCTATCTGCACCTGGATCTCGACTGGTATCCCGCCTGGCGTGGCTGGCGGCGGTAACGGCGTTCTTGCATCGACGGTCGGGAGGACAGCG
The DNA here is from genome assembly GCA_001541205.1 of Rhodotorula sp. JG-1b. NCBI lineage: Eukaryota > Fungi > Basidiomycota > Microbotryomycetes > Sporidiobolales > Sporidiobolaceae > Rhodotorula > Rhodotorula sp. JG-1b. The sequence goes on along the minus strand of KQ954468.1, from coordinate 492,596 downwards.
CCGACGACGACGGGGCTGCGCAGGCTCGGACCGGGAGAACGCGAGCGCGAGCGCGGTCTCGGCATTTCTCCTGTGGAGCAGTGGCTCTTGCTCTCTGGACAGCAGCCGTATGTACGCTGTGGTGAAGCGCCTTGTCGAAAAGAGGCGGCTTTGACGCCATCTCTCTGTTTCTGATTCGCGCAGCACACAGCTCTGGCTCTGGAGACAGCGAGGATGTTGGCTACAGCCCTGCATTCCTTGCTCACAGGCCAGGCTGCCAAAGGAGCCGTCTCCGATGGGCTTAGCCGCCTCTGCAGCGACCCTCTGCGCCCATCGCTCTCGAGTCAGCCAGCCAGCAACGCGACCTGGACACTACCCGTAGCTGCGGGCCGGCTGCTCTGCTCTGGCACACGATACGCTGCTGTTCCGACGCTCAGACTGGACCTCCGGGCGCTCGGGTTCAGGGCGACACGGAGGGGCGGGAACCGATGCCTGCACTCGTAAACGCCCGCCTCTCGTGTGCTACATCCGCGCACGGGGGCTGTCGCTCTATGGCTATGCGCCCTCACTCCAAGCGTGTACTCGTCGCAAAGTACGCACCGAGATGTCCTAGCCTCAAGCTCGTGACGGGCTCCAAATCGCGCCCAGAATCGGGATTCGGACCCGCCCGCGGACCGCGTCGAGTCCGATCCGGCTTCGTGCAGACGTCGAGTCTGATGTACTGCACTTGCACGAGCTGTCAGACGCCAGATCGAGTTGATGTAGAGGTTCGGAGGAGAGGTCTGCGAGCCTTTTTCTGCGAGTATCGCGGTCTGCAACCACTGTGCAGGTGTTTTCGGATGTGACAGATCGTCAGAGTATGCAAATCGAGGTCTCTTGGTCAGGCCACGGAACCCGTATCGAGGAAAGTGTAGAGAGCAAGTGAGAGCGCCGGAGGGATTCTCTTCTCTCGCTCTCGCCCTCCACCAGCGACCGATCGCCTCGTCCTCATCGTCGCCAGGCGAGCTTCCGGATCAGTGCGGCACAGACTCTTCACCCCTGTGATCCGCTTGCACGGTCGCCTTCCCGTCTCCAGGCACGAGGCCGCGCGTTCTCTATCTCGTCTCTCTTCCTCCCGGGTCACGTTGGGCGGCGGGTGACCCTTGCAGCCGCTTCCCAAGATGCCGCGAGCAGTCGCGCGGACCGTCAAACCGGTCGAGAAGGGTCCGCTCGTCTTTAACGGCAAGCCCCTGGTCCCGAACGGTGCGTCCTGCAGTTGCCCATCTCGCTCCTCCCGCCGACTGCTCTTCCTTCGACAGCGACAGTGTGTGTCTGAGCTGTGCAGGGACTGACACGATGCTCTCTCGTCCAACCCACTCTGGCCCTCCGATCAGACCACATCTACGTCTCGGCGCCGTGGGACGACCGAGACGGCGAGCCGTACCTGATCGCTCGCGTTCTCGAAGTCGTCCAGCCGACTCCACTGCCACCGTCCTCCTCCTCCTCTAGTACCAATACTCCTGCCAACACCAAGTCCACCAAATCCGCCTCGTCCAGCAGCGCGGCCGGCAAAGCGGCGACCGCGCCACCGGCACGAGCGGAAACTCCCTCGGGCAAAGAAACTTCGGCCGGGCGGGTCGTCGTCTCGGCGCACGAACTCCGAGTCCGCGTCGCGTACTATTTCCGCACCCGCGACATCACCAATCGCTATGTCGCCGATCACCGACTCCTCGTCGCCGCCATGCATGCCGATACCGTCCCGGCGTCGTACGTCCGCGGGTTGTGCACCGTCCGGCACCGCGACCACATCGAGGAACTCGACGTTTACAAGCGCGAAAAGGACACGTTCTACTGGCATCAGGTGAGGGAGAAGCAGGCCCACAACCTCACACTTACTCAAAGAGTGTACTGACGCGTCTGCCGCCGCAGCTGTACGACCGGTACCTGCATCGCTACTTTGACGCCGTGCCAACTTACAAAGTGCAGAACGCTCCCGGTGCGTCTCTTCTACCGTCAGATGTGCATTGAATACGAGACTGACGTTGAGACCCATCACGTGCGCTGCGCGCGAAACGATTGCAGCCGACGTCTTGAAGCACCTCCAGGACGGTTTCGAGTTTGTGCTGTGCGAAGTCGGAACCGGATCGGAGCTGTGCGATGCGCAGCGTGGGTGCTCCGTCTGCTGCAAATGGGCTGCCTTGTAAGTCGGGGTTGAGTCTTGAAGATCCGGACCCGCTGCCAAGCGCGCTGACGACTTGTCCTTGACTTTTGTCAGCGCCGACTCGGTCGCTTGCGCTCGCTGTTCCAAGGTTTTCCACCTGGGCTGCGTCGACCCGCCTCTCGCCGCGAAACCGAAGGCAGGCTACGGGTGGTCCTGCGCGCCGTGCAACAAGGCGTACGAGGAGGAAGTCGAAGAGTTTGCCGAATCGGGGTTCCGGCCAGGACCGCCGGCGAGGAAACCTGCCGGGGGAACCGCTGCTGCTGCTGCTTCTGGAGGAGGAGGAGGTAGCCAGATGCTGCATGCGAGCAAGAAGGGGAAAGCGAGGGAGGTCGGACCGGGCGTGAGGGTCGACCCGCACGATTGGCGCATGACGAACGGATTCCCGTTCCGATACTTCGGTACGTTGCTGCGCCTTCTCCTCGAGAGATTGTGTCCTGATCGTTCTGGCTGACATGTTCCTCCCTTGCGTCTGTCAGGCATGCACGCGCACGCGTACAATGTCATGGGTACGTTGTCGAGCTAAAAATCCGTGCGAGCCAGATTTTGACCTCGATGAATTCTCGAAACGCAGACCCGCACGACTCGCTCCACCCGCGCGCATCGACAGTGAGGTCTCGAGATGTCACCGCTTCACATCCCAGAGCGCGTCGCTGACGATGCTCTGTTCGCAGCGTCTCGGCAATAAGTTCCAGTGCATCGTGCCCGAGTGGGACCCCGTGGCGAACAAGCAGCTCGCACCGCCCGAACCGCGCCAGTACTTTCAGCCGAAGCGGAGTCGAGCGTCGACTCCGATCGCAAAGGGAGACCGCGACAAGGCGCGAAGGGCGAAGCGTGCGTATTTCAGATCGGTTCATCTTTTCGGTGCACAAAGTCTTGGAGAACTGACGCGGCTTCTTTGCACCTGGTCAGTCGTCGAAGCTCCGCCGCGAGGCGAAGATGACGCTATCAACGTCATTTGGCGACCGACCGACAAGTACAGTGACGAGTCGCGTGAGTGATGGGCTCGACCGCTTCGTCAAGAAGATACCCTTTTCGCTAATCGCGACAACTCCTCTCCAGTCGCCGAGCTGTTCGAGCGCGTTCGAAAGATGGCGATGTACAACACGGCAGGCGTCGACGCCCTGAACCGAGCCCTGATGCTCTTCGAGGCGAAGGAAGGCAACGTGACCGAGACGATCCTCGCCCTCCGCAAAGTCTCGCTCGGCTCGCTCGGGCACGTCTCGTGGAACGAGGAGGACCGGAAAAAGCTCGCGGACGGAGCCCAGCAGCACCACAACGACATCGTCGAGATTGCCAAGTTGCTCCCGAACAAGAAGATGGGCGACGTGGTCAAGCGTTACTACGTCCAAGTTGGGTACGTTTGCTCTCCCGAATCTCCCCCTCTCTTGAACCTTTTCTGACTCGGTGCGGGACTCTACAGACACACTCTGCAAGAGGACGAGCCGACTCAACCCGAGGAAAAAGCGACCGCAGTCGCCGCTCGGAGCAAGAAGACGGCACGTCGAAAAGCCCGCGCCGCCGCCGCCGAGGAAGCAGAGAGCGATGGCGAAAACTCGGATCGCGGATCCGTCGCTCCTCCCGCCAAGACGCCCTCGCAGCGCAAGAACCGCTTCTGCGCGATCTGTTCGACGACCGAGACGCCCAAGTGGTACTGGTGCCCGAACAACATCTCGGAACTCGAAGTCAAACCGAACCCGCTCGTCATGTGCGAGAACTGCGGCATCCGATGGCGCCACTGTACGTCTCCTAGTCTGCCTGGACTCCGAATGAGCCCGCTCTCTGACCCTCATCATCACCACCTCAGACGGCGCACAATACCCTCCGTACGGCGACGAGATCAAACCGCTTCCGGACCGGAAAAAGAAGGCGAAAGCATCAAGCGAGGATGGGAAGAAGGAGGCGAGTCTGAGGAGTTTGAAAATGCACTCACGGTCCACTCTGCTGATACGCGAACCCCCGTTCCGCAGGCGACTCCTGTTCCAGCACCCGCTCCGGTCGTTAAAGAGCCCACGCCGCCACCGCCGAAACCGGTCATCGTCCCGAAGCCTTGTCTGCTCTGCAAACGCTTCGAGCCAAAAGTCGCCCTCTTCCAGTGCAGCAACTGCACGATCTCGTATCATGCCTGTGAGTGAGCCCGTCGCGATTTGCCCTCGCTCTTCAGCTGATTTGAAATCTCTTGTACGGCAGCCTGTTTCGGTATCGACCTCGACTGGGACTGGCCGCACGAGGAGTGGCTCTGCCACATGTGCGAGCGCGACCAGGAGCGCAAGCCGCTTTGCCTGCACCCGTTCTGCGTCCTCTGCCCGACTCCGAAGAACATCGACCTCACGCAGCCGATGACGGCGCTCGACTGCATGAAAGAGACGGAGCTGTCAAAGTACGTTTGCAGCCGCGAGCATCTCGGCGGGAGACACAGCGTGTTGACAACGCAATCCTTCACACAGTTACGTGCACTTGCTCTGCGCCGTCTGGCACCGGGAACTCCAGCTCGGCGCGCCCGCCATCGTCTCGCCTGTCGAAGCATTCACCAACCTCCCAGCGTATCGACAGACAACGACTTGCGTCCTTTGCAAGCAGAAGAACGTCGGGACGACGATCAAGTGCGAAGACTGCACCAAGCAAGTCCACGTTGCTTGCGCCTGGAACGCCGGCTTCAAGTTTGCCTTCGAGGTTCAGCCGGTCCGAAACAAAAAGCGACCTCCGAGGGATGCAGTCACTGTCAAGTTCAAAGAGGCCGAGGGTAAGCAGAGACTCGAGCTGTGAGGAAATGTGAGTCGGAAGGCTGACACAGTACAACGCTCTGCAGGTATTCTGCAGCCGTGCGTGTGGTGCCCCGACCACCACTTCACTCACGCGGAGAGGAAGACGTACGATCTCGGCGCGCGCGACGCGGCGACGAAGCTCGTGGGTTCATTCGCTGGCTGTCGCTGTACAGGCCTTGGGCTGATGGCAATACCTTCACCGCCTGCAGACTGCCCTGCAGATGTATGTCCGGACCTACAAGGGAGTCAAGTTCCCGGACGCGCCCCTTCTGCTTCGGCAAGGGCGACGTCTCGAGGCCGTCTTGCAGCCTGCGGTGAAGGCCAAATCGCCTTCGCCGCCTCCAACCACCGCAGTTCGACCCGGGCGCGGGCGGACTTCGCTCCTCGCCACGGTCATCGACGAGGAGGACGGCAGTCGGGAGCCTGTCTCTCGTCCGACGAAGAAGCGCAGGACCGCGTCCAGCACGCCGGTTGCCTCTCCCGCTCCCCGCACGGCTCGCGCGCCAAAAGCTATTTCAGTCACGCCGACGACTGTCGAGTCCACGCATGTCGGTGCAACGCCCGAGGTCGTGGAATCCGTCAAGCCGACCGCAGTCATCCTCTCCGAGCCGAACCTCCCGCTCGACGACAAGTCGGCGGACATCAGCGTCGAGGTTGAAGCGGTCCGCGAACCGTCAGCAGAGCTGGAGAGCTTCACGAACAACAGCATCGTCTCGACATCCAGGCGTGCCCGAGTTCCGAAGCCACCCAAGCACTTTTCGCCTCCGCCTCCGCTGCCGAAAAAGGTTCCAAAGAAGCGGAAGAGTCGCGTGTCGTCATCGGTCGAGTCCACTGCCCTCGCCCCGCTCGAGAACGGCTTCGACAACCACCAAAAGACCTCCGACCACGCGCGAGTCGCATCGGCGGATCGGACGGAGAAGCCGACGTCCGTCTCCCTTTCCATCTTGGATGGAAACGAGCAGCTGCCGGCCCTCCCTTCAAAGAAGTCTTCCCTGGCCATCTCAGACCTGTCGAGTCTCGCTGCCTTGCCGAAGTTGCCTGCATTTGCCGACATCAAGTCGCCGCACTACTCTGCGGCGGTGTCCGCCCCGCATATGCTCGAGCCCCTCGTGTACACCGCGCACACGCCTGCACCGACGCTTCCGGCACAAGCACCGGACGGCGAGCCTCAAGCAGACGCGCATGCGGCATCCGAACCTCGCCACGCACTCGATCCCGCGCTCGAAGCACTTTCAGCCATGGCAGCGGCGGCGGCCGAGTCGAGAGACGCTGAAGCGTTGGCGGCAGCCGCCCGTCGAGCAGCAGACCAAGCCGCTGACGCGTCCAGGACGACGCCGACGGAGCAAGAGACGATCAACGCCTTTGCTGCGCTGGTCGGGATGCCTCCTCGCCCGACCGCTGAGCAGACGTACGCCGCGCCAACCGGGGCCGGCGATCCAGCAGCGCCGCAGGCAACGCCGTTGAACGATGTCCAGCCGAGCACGAGCAGTGAGGCTGTCCCAGCGGAGACGCAAGCCGCAACGGCACCGGCGCCGATGGCCTCGCCAGGCGAGAGCGAAACGACGGGCACACCTTCCGGCAGGCCGAAGCGGAAAATTCGCACCCCGGCGGCTCTTCGCGAGACGACGGCGTATACCGAACCCGCTCAACCCGCCGAGTTGTCTCGCCTCGGGCACAACTCTCCTCGGCCTCAGTCGCCCGCCCATCTCGAGCCGATCCACGCACACCCGATCCTCGACTACGTGCGCGCGCATCAGTCGGCGCAGCAGAGCTTCCGAATCGAGACGCCGGACGACAGCGATGCGGCAAGCGAGCGGTTCGACAGCCCCGCGCCACCGAACCTCTCCCCGATCTCGTCCATGGCTCCGTTCGGCCGGATGCTGCTCGGCAGTCCGCTCGCCAACGTCGACACCCTTCCGATCCCGCCGTCGGCCGACAGTCTCCCTGCGCTGCCAGCTATGCCTCGCGCGGCCCAGGCTCCTGCACCCTCGCGGCCTCCCGCGCAGAGGCGCAAGAAGTCGAACTCGGTCAGCAACGGCGGAACGCCGATCACCTGTGCCAACTGCGGAACTTCAGACTCGCCTCTGTTCCGTCGCGATTCGGAGGGTCGGCAACTGTGCAACAGCTGCGGGTGAGTTCCTCCCGAAGTAGATATGAGCGGTGAGCTATTTCTGACGAGCACACTATCCCTCTGCAGGCTCTACTTCAAGACGCACGGACGCGACCGACCTCAGAAGGTCATTGCCCGCGCCATCGGAGCGACGAGGATGCAGAAGCGCAAGGCGCAGGCGGACCAGGACGGAGGCGCCGGCGGCGGCGGGAACGGCACGAAACGGTCAAAGAAGGGTGGCACGCCTCTACCCCTGCGAGCCCTGCCCCCTCTTCTGCCTCATGCGCCGTCGCACCCTTCGCCGTTGCAGCCCATGCCCGCCTTTGCCTACGGCGACTTTGTTCCTTACGGTCACAACGGCTCGTATGGCGGCGGTCCCGTCGCCTCGGGCAGCGGCGAACGGCCTTCGACCTCGCGCACGTCGTCCGACGGAGGTTCGGTGCTCGACGGCGCCATGCCAGGCGGCGGCGGCTACGGCTCGGCGGACTACAACGCCACGGCGTACGGCGGCTACGGCGGCGCCAACGGAGGACACCCGCCGATTCCGTACGACGCGCGGCCGTTTGGAGGCCAGCTTCCACCTCTGCCGCCCCACTTGCAGCAGCAACAGCAGCACCAGCACTCGCAGTCTCAGCCTCCGTACCCACCACCGTACCCGACTTCGCACTCGCAGATCGGCCGCATCCCGCGCCTCGACACGCCGACCGACTATGCGGCGGCGACGCAATCCGAGGATGTTTACTATGACCGTGCGCGCGGCGGCGCGGGCGGTGGTCGCGTCATGCCCACCGTCGACGCGGAAACGTTGCAGCGCCAAGCCCTCGAGTCGCTCGCCGCGCAAGCGCTCACGTTCGGCGCCGCCGGTCCCGGACCCGCCGCTCTCGCCGAGGCGCGTTCTTCCGCCGCGTCTTCTTCTTCGCACCACGCGGTCCATTCCTCCCTGATGGACGAGGAGGGTCGGCCGCACGCCCGGGAAAGGACTTCCTCGTCGTCTGGCAATGTGCCGAGAGCGGCGGCGGCGGACGCGCTCGCGTCGATGAACCCGGCGGCGCGCCTCCAGGCGCACGACGCACTCGAGCAGCGCGGGCAGCCGAGTCCGCCGCCGAGCGCGTCGGCGATGCCGCTCGGGGAACTCTTCCCTGGGTTCTCGGGACCGAACACGGCGCGCGCGTCGGCGCAGGTGAATGGTGCCAGTGACGCCGACGACGAGGCGGCCGAATGAGGGCTGCTGCTTTCTTGCTCTCTTGACGCTTTCTCCTCCTCCTGTTGATCTCCTTCGATCTCTCGATTGTGTAGCATTGTCTTGCATCGAATCTTACTTTACTCTCGCTCTCGGAGATGGCGCACAGGCGGGGGTAAAGTGGCTCGACAAACTATCTCTTGCACGAAGGAAAACACTCCGACTTTCAGTGGTGCGCGACCGGCTCTCCCCGGAGGTGGCTCTCGTCCTTGACGCCCAGCTCGCCCGACTTGAACTGCTTGGCCCACTGGGAAGTTTGAGACGGTCAGAATGGTCAGCGGGCTTGGCGAATGGGCGTGATGGAGCAGGGAAAGCGTACCATCATGGACGGAATGGGGCGAGTCGGGGCGCTATGCCGAACCTGTGAGATGTGATGGGAATGTAAATCGTTTGACACTCCGCATCCCGAGCGCTGGGCAAGCCGTCGCGGCTTGCTCTCGGAAGGGAGACGGAGGAGGCGGGCGACTGACCTCGCGGTCGGCGGACAACTGCCAAACGCCGTAGACGGCGAGACCGAGTCCGAGGGCGACAAAGCCGGTGTTGGTCTTCCAGTTTGACGGGCGCGTCCACCACCCTCCGGCGGGCGACCAGACCTCCTACTCGACGGCGAGACGCAACGCGGTCAATTATCAAGGAGGGTCTGCGGCTGTGGAGGTGAGGGGAGGTCGTACCTTGGGGTACGGGAACTGTGCGCCGCCTCCCTACATTGTCCTCGGTGCCCGCGAGCGAGCGACGAGTCGGCGGATCCGGTGCGATGAGGAGGGAGGAAGGAGCAAGGCAACCGAGACGTCAGCGCGCGGGCAGGCAGCGGGGGGCGGTTAATACGTCTCGGAATAGACTGCGTACCATGCGTGGTGCTGTCGGGATCATCGTAGCGTGTGGTCGGGAGAAGGGGCGAGACAACCTTGCTGCGAGTTCGAATTGGACCTCACAAATCACAAGTCCGCTTCCATAGAGAGACACATCCCCGTGCACGATGATGCTAATGTGGAATTGCCAGGAAGGAAATGTAACGGTTTCGTTCAGACGCGAGACCCTTCCTCTTCACTCGCTTCGTCAATCTTGCCCGAGCCGCCCCGCCGTCCGCCGCCGCCGCCGCCGCCAGTAGTCCTCAACCGCGAGCTCCTCCTCACGGGCGTCTTGCCCTGCGAGCTCGAAGCAGCAGCGAGCGACGCGCCCGATTGGACTTGTCGCATCTCGGGCGCAAGCGGGACCAAACTCTCCCTCTCGTTCGAGTTCGACGTCGTCAACGACGAAGGGTCAGGCGCCTGCACGCTTGATGCGCGCGTGCTTCTCCTGCTTACAGTGGACCGAGGCGCTGGTGCTTGTCCCCCAGGAGGAGGAGGAGACATGGGTTCGACGGTCGAAGCGCGGGAGCGAGTCGTGCGACGGGACGACGCACCGCGCGCTGGCGTGGCCGGAGGAGGAGCGACATCACGAGAAGCGTTCCTCGTAGTACCGCGCGAAGATGACTTCGCAGCACCACGAGCAGAAGCGGCGGCGGCGGCCGTCGATCCTCCTCGCGTAGACCGTGCGTCGTGCGGACCGTCCTCTTCATCGTCGCCGTCGCCATGACCAGGGAAAGCACCAGGCGGCAACCCGACGACTCGTTCAGTCCGGTCCATGTCGACCTTGTCCTCGTTCGGCGGTTGACCCTGCACCGCTCGGCGCTTGTCGCCGCGGCCGCGAGTCGTCTTGCGCGCGGGCGTCGCGCCTCGCTTGTTGTTGCCGTTCTCCACGGCCTTGCGTGAGGAGGAGGAAGAGGAAGCGGCGGCTTGGATCGTGCGCTGAACGGCAGGATCTTTTGCCGCTCGGCGGGCAAACGCCTCGTCGTCTGCGTTCTCGCCGTCGTCGGTAGCCGCACGAGTCCGCTCGCCATTGCCGCCGTCCTCCACACCCTGCATCTCAGCATCCTCGTCCTCCTCGTCCTCACCGACACCCCGTCGTTCCTGCTGCTGTTCCTTGTCCAAACCACCGCGGCGACTCGCTGCCACCCGGTTGGAAACCGGCGTCGTCATCACCACCTCGTGCGCGACCTGCTGCGCCGCAACGATTGAAGCCGCCGCGACCGGTTTCCTGACCGATCCGAACCCGGGCAAAGTCGGCGCCGGCTTCGGGGTGGCGGGCGAAGGTGCCGATGCCGAGGGCGCCCAGGCGCTCGAGCCCGCTCCGATTTGAGCCGTACTCGCCTTGCTGCGGATGGTCGAGGCGTCTACGTCACTCGGCGTGCCACCAAATGTCGAGGTGCCGGCCTGGTGAAGCGCGCCGAGACGGAACGGAGAGCCCATACCAGCGGCGACGGCGTTCGTAACACCCAACGGCCCGGCAAACGCTTTGTTCCCGCCCGTCGTTCCCTTCTTTGGCGTCTGCTGCTGCTGCTGCTGCTGCTGGAGGGCTCGCAGGACGTCGCTCCCGCCTCCACGGCCGTTTTGCGCCTGCGCCCCAGCGGAAGAGGGGCCATGACGGCGCACGAACGGCGATGCTGAGAGGGGCAGGTCGGCCGCCGTGGGAGCCGGAGCTGGCACAGGAGGTTGACGTTGGCGCCTGAGTTCGGCGAGGGTCCGAGGGGGAGCGGGAGTGGGAGCGGGAGCGGGGACCGCAGCGGAACCAGAAACGATTGAGGCGTCACCGTCGTCGTGGTCCATGGCAACGGATTGGTCTGCAGCGATGGCAGGGGTGGGAGCCCACGCTGGCTGCGTCAAAGTCGCCAACGTGCTGCCCTTCTTGTTGCCCCGCGGCGCCCCCGTCGTCATTGTGGCGGCGGCGCCTGGCTGCGCGGCGCTACTGATCGACGCCAGTTCGAGTTGCAACCTCGTCTTTTCGACCGAAGTCAAGTTGGCCTCGACGGCCTTGAGCAACCTGTCCCTCGCGTCGTTCTCGTCGAGGCGGTGGTCTGCTTGTTGCGAGAAGGCGTGCTTGGCGCGCGCAAAGAACTCGAGCGCGTCGACCGAGCGCGATTCGGCGACGAGTTTCGAGAGGCGCCAATCGATCGGGAGGGTGGCGTGGCTCGGGTTGAGGAACGATGCCCGGGATGATGACGACGAGAGGCAGAAAGAGGTGACGAGGCTGTCTTCGGTGGGAGAGAAGGGGAGAGGGAGCAGCGTCGAGAGGTGCTGGGAGCACGGGAGACCAGTGTGATTCTCTGTGTGCGGTGCGAGAGAGGGGTCAATTCAGACCCCGGGGGGGCTTGCGGGTACGAAATCGCCTTACTTCCGAAGCAGGTTTCGAGGATGGCCGTCCAGAGTTGAGGCCGTTCGTGTTCGCGTGGCCAGTCGCGCGCGAGGTTCCACGCCTGAGCGACACCGCGTTTCCTTTCTGGCGCGCAGAGGGCCTCGACAATGTACTGCGCCTCGCGGACCGAGTACAGTTCGAGGTCGAGGCGGGCGAGGCGGTAATAGTCGAGGACGAGGGCGGCACGGTCCTCGGCTGGTTCGGGCACGGTCGCGAGGACTGCGATAGTGCGCTGGACAAAGTCGGGCGTGACGGCGGGGTGGGCGAGCCAGTGGACGGCGAGGTGGTGATGGCCCGCGTCGAGGGCGACGAGGGCGCGAACGGCAAGCCGGAACGGGAGCGGGAGCAAGAGCTCGTTCTCGGCATAGTCGTGTGCCTCGGCTTCCTCCTCCTCCTGGTCGGCGTTGAGGGCGAGCGCGAGGTAGTAGAGACACGACTTTGCGACGAGCGGCGCCGCCTGATCGGGCGCAGCGAGGGCGCCGAGTTGCGCGACGAGGCTCTCGAGGTCCGACTCGGTCGCGGGCGGGTAGAGCTGCACGAGGTCCCCCGCTGCGAGGGCGAGCAAGTGATCGATCGCGAGCGAGCGGTCCGGTTGAACGAGGCGATGTTGGAGGATGGCGGCGCGCTTTTCAGCTCGCGGGAGCGCAAAGGGCTGCGCTGCTGCTGATGCGGGCGGCTGCACGAGTACGAACGACTCGGTGCTCGACTCCATAGCGCGGGCGCCCTTTGTGTCGTGTGCGGTCCAGAGACAAGAGACGGTGACCGTGGGCCGGGATGCGTGAGAGGGGAAAAAATCGGCCTCGTGAATACATACTAGTCCAGACTGTAGCCATTCCGGACGCTATTGCTTTCATACTCCTAGATCCGATTCAACCGTTGACTTTCGCCTTCGTGGATTCTACATAGTTTGATTCCGACCGAAAGTTCAAGTGCCTCATCTCTGTCTGAACTCTGGTCTGAACGCCTGCACAGCCTAATGTGCGCCTCCCTCACTTCTCTTCCGCCACCCCGGAACGCACCCGTCTGTGCGCGACGAGATTGTTGTCCCGCTCGCAAACTGTTCCGACGACGGCACGAATCGCATTGAATCGTTGTCGCCGGATGTGCGTCTCGGCAAGAGACGGTGCGGAGTGAGACGCCGGTGCCTTGAAGAGGCGGTTGCGCTGGTACTCTTCACAGCGAATCGGGCGCCAATGGACGTCGATATTGGATCCGAGGGCGATTGAGCAGTGCGCGCTCAGCAACGGAGAGCGCTCTGAACGGCCCACCGCGCGGTCAAGGGAGACGGCCGGCAGACGAGGTCGCGGTGACAGCCGTGGAGTACACGTGGCTCCGGACGGCTGATATCGTCTCGAGATTAGGCCGCAAGAAGCCGAGGTCCGCTCAGGGGTCGACTGCGCTTGAGCTAGAAGAGCGAGCGTAGCGTCCCGGTTGGCATGTTGCTCGATGACGGGCCCCTTTGGCAGCGATACCTGTAAGCGTATCAGCAGGTATTCGGAGGAGCTAGGTGATAATGGATGGCGGTTCCTGAACAGCACTTTGACGAGTTGCGATTGGCAGAGCGAGGCGTGCGTAGTTCACTCGGCAGCATGGAGAAGTTTCAGCAGGAGCACATAGTAGCCTTTTGGTGGGTGAGTAGGCGGCATTACCTCCCTCCAAGGATCTGGAGCAAGGCTGCAAGCGAGTGAACTGCGGGAGAAGACTCGGCGAGTGCGCTCTTTGCTCTCTCCCTCCTCGCATTTCCCTTGCAACCATGCTCGCGACCAGGACAGCGACCCTCCAAGCGACCAAGCGGGCTCTCACCCTCGCCCCGCGCAGCCAGCTCGTCTCGGCGCGCGCCCCCGCGGCTGCTGCCACCCGAGTCGGCCGCCTGACGACGAAGACTCCGGTTCTCCCCGTCAACGGAGCCCGCTCGTTCCATGCTGCGTGCCGGACCTGCCAGGAGCAGCTCGTCAAGGTCCCTAGCATGGCCGAGTCCATCACCGAGGGAACCCTCAAGCAGTGGCTCAAGCAAAAGGGCGACTTTGTCGAGGCAGACGAGGAGGTCGCAACCATCGAAACCGACAAGGTGAGCCGTCCTGCTTGCTCGCACTCGCAGTCTCCTCTACGCTCAGCCCCTGTAGACGGAAGCGCTGACAAGCCATCCCCCGCCGACCGCGCGCAGATTGACGTCGCCGTCAACGCTCCGAGTGCCGGCGTCTTGACCGACTTGCTCGCGCAGGAAGAAGACACGGTCACCGTCGGACAGGACCTCTTCAAACTCGACACGAGCGCATCAAAACCCGAAGGAGGTGGTCAGTCCCCCTCTACACCTGTTGCCCCTTCCCCTTCCCTCTGCACCGAATGTCCGCGCGACCGGCAAAATTCGGGCGTCGGCACGGTTGCGACGACGACCCCGCATCACCCGCGGCTGCTCGCCAAAAAATGTCATGACCTCTCCAGATTGGCCCGACTGACTCCATTCTGTACACAGCCGCACCCAAGGAAGAGTCTCAGCCCAAGGAGGAGAAGAAGGAAGAGTCCAAGCCGAAGGAGGAGGAGCCCAAGCCGAAGCAGGAGGAGGAGGCCAAGCCGGAACCCAAGTCCGAGTACCGCAAGCCCGACTCGAGCCAGCCGGCACCGAAACCGGTCGAGCAGTCCAAGCGGGACTCGTCCTCGTCGGCCGAACAGCCCGCCCCGGGCAAGTTCTCCCGCAATGAGACCAAGGTGCGGCGCACTCTCCTTCTCTTTCTAGCAGCGGCCTGTTCCCTTTCCCCGGCGCAGCACCCCTTCTATTGGAGCTCACACACCCGCAAATCACCGCTCCCGTGTAATGCGCAGGTCAAGATCTCGCGGATGCGTGCCCGTATCGCCGAGCGACTCAAGGAGGCGCAGAACACGGCCGCGTCGCTGACGACTTTCAACGAGATCGACATGTCGAACCTGATGGCGTTCCGGGCCAAGTACAAGGATCAGGTCATGAAGGACCACGGCGTCAAGCTCGGCTTCATGTCGGCGTTCGTCAAGGCCTCGACGGTCGCGATGAAAGAGTTGCCGGCCGTCAACGCCTCGATCGTTGGCGAGGGCACCTCGGCCGAGATTGTCTACCGCGACTATGTCGACGTCAGCGTCGCCGTCTCGACTCCCAAGGGACTCGTCACTCCCGTCCTCCGCAACGCCGAGTCGTACGACTTTATCGGCATCGAGCGCGAGATTGCCAACCTCGGAAAAAAGGTGCGCTTGCGCCGCCGCCCGCCGCCATGAATCTCTTTTTCTCTGATCCGATACTCAACGGCTAACGAATGGTGGATGCTGTATGCGCACAGGCTCGCGACGGCAAGCTTACGCTCGAGGACATGACCGGCGGCTCGTTCACCATGTGAGTCCGCTCCATCCCCTCTTCACTTTCCCCGCAGATGCGACGCGGACTATGCGTGGCTGTATCGGTGTTGCCCGAACTCCGCTGGGGTTGAGCTGATACGGATCCAATGACCTGCTCGAAACAGCTCGAACGGTGGCGTCTTTGGCTCGCTGTTCGGTACCCCGATCCTCAACACCCCGCAGGTCAGTCTCCCAGATCCGTTCTTGCATGCTGTCCGGTAGGCACGGGGGAATGGTCTTTCGAGCGCCAGGCTGACCGCGGTCGCTCGCGATCCATCACCACTGAACAGACTGCCGTCCTCGGTATGCACGCCACCAAGGACAAGCCTTGGGTCGTCGACAACCAGGTTGTCATCCGCCCGATCATGGTCGTCGCTCTCACTTATGATCACCGTCTCCTCGACGGCCGCGAGGGTGAGCTTTCCCCGTTCTCGTTCCCTTTCCCTCTCCCCTCCCCCTGCCTCTTTCGCCGCACTCGGGTTGTCACTTACTGCGCAGTGAGCTGACGCGTGCCGATATCTCGCACAATTCAATCTTGTCTGTCATGTCCCTCTCCGAAAAACAGCCGTCACTTTCCTCGTCCGCCTCAAGCAACTCATCGAAGACCCTGCGCTTTTCGCGCTCCATTGCGCATAAGCCTTTTCTCTTCTTGTTACACACACCATATAGTCTTGAATGGAAAGCACGTATTCCTGTATCTGGTTTGCGGTCACGTGTCGCGCGGAAGCAGTCCCAGCTGTTTGTCCCCACTTCTCTCTTGGAGCTCTCTGCGCTCTATAGGACTCGTCGAGGTACCGAGGAAGCTACGAGTACGCTTATCTACGCAAAGGACGCGTCTGATCGCGCTCAGTCGGCCCTCACGAGTCGCTCGCCCGCCTACTCCTGGTTCGATCAACTCCACCGAAACACCTCCGACTCTAACCGTCCCCGTCGGGTCGACAGGAGCTCCAGTACGACACGTGTCCCGCTGCTAGCCGTACGACGATCAGTCGGAAAGAACCGCCGCCGCCGATGCGCCTCGTTTGCGGGATCTGCTTGTCGTCGCAGTCGGACGCTCGAGCAAAGGGAACCGACGCGAACGAGGACTGGGTCGCCGTGACTGACTGCGGCCATGTCTACCACGCTGTGAGTCTGTACGGGGGCGCTGCCTCCGAGACACTGTGCTGATCCCGATCCCTTTCGTATTGACACCGGAAAAACGCGCAAAGTCCTGCCTGAATCAATGGACCGCTTCGAAACCGTCCGACGCCCGCCTGTGCCCGTGCAAGTGCACCTTCCGCAACGTCAAATGCGACAAACAACGCGCCATTGCGAACGGCGCCATCGCCCGTCGTTCCGACATGCAGGAACCGATGCCGCTCTTGAAACTGTTCCTGACCGGGACCGGTGCGGGCGCACCTTCTTCGGATGCGGTCCTCGCGAGCGAAGATGTCAACGTCGACGAGGAGGAAGGAGCGGACGCCAAGCCGCCGAAGAAACGTCTGCGACCGAACGGCAAGGGCAAGGCGCGAGCCGTACCCGAGCAGGAGGAGGACGACTCCGACCTTGACGAGGCCTCGACGGCCGCCAGACCGTCGACTGAACTGCCTCGCAGTGACGAGATGCGGCGACAGTGGATGGAGGCCATGGCGACTGTCCGGGAACAGCGCGCCGAGATCGCGAGGCTCAATGCGACGAACAGCGACCTCCTTGAGCAGCTCGAGGAAGCGGGAGGCGGCGGCTCAGACGAAGCCGACGACGACAACGACGACGACGACGACGACGAATGTCTTCACGACCGCATCGAGGCTCGGCGACGCGGTCCCTTGGGCGCTTACGGCTCGGAGGACGAGGAGAATTACCGATACGACTTCCGGGAGGACTCGTTCTTCGACGGCGAAGATGGCGAATGTCACTGCAAGAAGTGCAACCCCGAAGGCAGCAGATCACGTCTAAAAGAACGCATCGACGAACTCGAGACGCGTCTCAAGAATGCCGACATGCGAGAACAGACGTTCGTGTCCCGCACCAGCGAATTGCACGCCCAGATCAAGCGGCTCCAGGACGAACGCGAGGAGTTGCTCCGAGACTTTAACGCTCTCGGCAACGACCATCAGACTGCGCGGGTCAAGTGGCGAGAAGCGGAGAAGGCGTACAAGCTTAGGTTGCAGCAAGCTGGTGAAAGCGGCGCCGCCATCATCGAACAACTCCGCGCCGAACTTGCCGAGCGCGACAACGAGATCACGCAGTGCGTCCTCTTTCCCTTAGTTTCGACGTCACTCACACGCTGACCAAGTTACGGCCCAACGTTATCGCAGCCTGAAGGCCAACATCGACGGGATCAAGTACCACGCAGACAAAGAGATGAAAAAAGCGCAGGAGGCGGTTGTGTCGGCGCAGACTTCGGCCAGTTCCCAGATCCTGCAAGCCAACGAGCGCGCTAAAGCCGCCGAGGAACGCCTGGCAGCGGAAACCAAGGCAAGCAGACGGCACGCGGCTGCGAATGCGAAGCTGAATGCCTCCGTGAGTCTGGTTCATCCCCGTATTCGTGTCCCGGTAGTCTTGTCTGATGATTGCGATCCGTAGATCGCCAGAAAGCGGCAGAAGCTCAACCTCCTGCGGAGCAAGCGAGGCATCGTCGGCTCCGACAGCGATGCGGAAGACGCCACGAACGCTCCCGCCCCCGCCCCCGCCCCCGCCCCCGGACCTTCTTCTTCCCGCACCTTGAAGCGCACCACCTCGTCGCGGTCCAACTTTTCGTTGTCGCCTCCTGCGAGTCCGACGGATGCCGTGCAAATCAACAACAACTCGACGTTGCTCGGCAACTCGCCCCGGAAGCAGCGACACTCGAGGAGCGTGTTCGACGATTGGGACCTCTCGCGCGAGGAGGCGCGTCCGGCGCAAGGCGGACTCAGTCCGACTCGATGTGGTTCTGGTTTCCAACAAAAATACGGCGATGACGGGGACGAGGACGACGATGAGCTCGAGTACGTCGACGTGACGACGGGAGCGCCGACTGCGAAGCCTGCGCCGGTCGCTGCCCGTCCGAAACCTTCCTCGGAGCGGGTCATCGAGCTAAGCGACGACGACAGCGAAGTCGACGTTGTCGCCTCGTCGTACTTTAGCGGGGCGGCAAACCGTGCTGAAAAAGGTCCGGCCAAAGTTGCTGGACGACCGTCCGCGTCGGCGCCGAGTTCAACCACCTCGCGCAAACCACCCGCCGCCGCCGCCGGGCCATTCGCGACGCTGACCAACTCGATCAGCGGCGGCGGCGCTGTGCATCCGTTATGGAAGAAGGCAGCGACCGCGTCGTCGAGCAAGCAGGACAAGCACCTTCCTGATTTTTCGAAAGGTCGGGTTGACACCGGAGCTAAACGACATGTCAGGCGCAAATAGGTGGGGAGTCTCTCTCGAGGCGTTTCTGTTGTTGGCGAGATGATTCAGACGCATGCAATGCGAACCCATATCTTACAACCTGGCGAGCTTCTAGATTGAACACGGCGGTCTACTCTTTCAGGCGTTGTTGGTACGCCTCCCATCCAGCAGCCTGGTAGCGCTTGCACTGCTTGACGATCTCGTCTGAAGGGTTGCCCTCCCCGCCGCCGTAGATGCCGCGGCCGACGATGATGATGTCGCAGCCCGACTCGCGGACGACCTCGTCCGGCGTCCGGTACTGCTGGCCCATCCCGTCGCCTTTCGAGTCGAGACCAACGCCGGGGGTCATGATGACAAAGTCGGGCTACGAGGGGGGGGGGCATCCCGTGATCAGCTTTTGCGTGCGCCGACTTTTGAGGAGGGGTTGTAGCGAGGAGACTTACCCCCTCGCCCGGCGCGACTCCGCCAGCAGTCTCTTCTCGTTCGTCGACTCGTCGCATCGCCACAAAGCCCATGACGAACTTCGGATACCTCCTCGCGGCCTCGACGTTCTTGGCCGTGTACTCCCCCGTGGCGAGGTTGCCCTTGGCGCTCATTTCGGCGAGGAGGAGCAAACCGCGACCGAGCGGCTCACCGACCGAGGCGAGACCGGTCAGGATTCCCTCGCCCGGGACGAGGTGTGCGTTGGTGATGTGTGCCCAGGAGGCGATCTTGTAGATCCCGGAAGAGTACTGCAATCGGACGGTGTTGCCTGTGCCGCAAGGGCGCCTGAGTGTCAGCTCTCTCCGCCACTCGCGAATACTGGTGTGACAGTGTCCTCGTTGAGCTGTCGCGAGCCTCACCAATGTCTGCGAATTTGCGGTCCTCCCAGATCAAAAAGTCGTGCTTGTCTGCGAGGGCTTGGAGTTGCTCGACGAGGTCGCGGTCAAAGTCCTCGACAATGTCGATATGCGTCTGCACAATCGATTTCGTCAGAGGCCTTCCCTCTCGACATGTCTGGTGGTCGGGCAGGCGCACCTTTATGCAGCAGCAGTAGGGTCCTGCGGCGTCTGCGATCCTGAGCAAGCTCTGCTTCGACGTGACGTCGACCGAGACGCAGAGGTTGGTCTGCTTCCTGTCGCAGACGGCGAGGAGCTGCTGCGCGACTGGGATCGGGTGCGCCGCTGCTCGGTCGGCGTACGTGCATTTCGTGATGGACGGCATCCTCAGTTGCTCGCGGTCTTGGTGGGGTGAGTCGTCGACGACAGCTGGTGGGGTGGGCCCGCTGGGTAGGTTCCGGGTGGCGAGTCTGATTGAATCTGCTTCGAACGAGCCTGGAGAGCGTGAGAGGGTCGGAAGGAGGTCGAGTCCGTGTCCGAGATCTCGACCGCGGCGACGAGAGATGAAGCTACTCCGTCGACTCCTCCTCTCACACCAGTCAGGTGCGCTTTGATCCGCGCACACTATACCGACAGCCTGTACGAACTATTCCCGAAGCTTCCGGGGACCAAGGAAGCCGACGTCGCCGACCGCTCACCCTTTCTCCCGACGTCATCTCTTTCAGCTGTTCCTCCTGCAACAGACCCTCGGACACCTATCCGACACAATCCCGACAGCCCCGACACTCCGACAAAGCATCCTGAATGGTCGTCAAACCGAACAAGAGCGGGTGAGTGTAGGGGATCTGCTTCGGCAACTTTTCTTCCCTCCTCGTCATCTGCTATTCCATCGTCTCTCGCCGTACCGGACCATCCACATCCACGAGACGTGCCGGCCTGTCTGGCCTGTGCCCGCATGCCCTTACCTGCAGAGACTAATCAAGCAATCGAGCTGACGCTGCATGCTTCCCTCGGCCTTCTTTCCTGCGCCTTTGCAGCGGTCAATGGACCAAGTCGGGCTACACCGACTTGGCCGACCATGCCCTGATCGGAAACATGTGCGTTCCGCTCGCTCTTCCGGCACTTGCGAGATCAATGCTCATGCCCTTGGGTCCAATCTCGCAGGCGTACCGCGGCATTGGTCTCGATTTCGGGAACGGTCGCCCAGCTGTGCCTGCCGCACTTTGATTCGCCTTCGGTGTTTGCTCGCATCCTCGATAAGAACCACGGCGGTCACTTTTCGATCCGTCCAGAGTGAGTTTGCGAGCCGTCCTCCCGCACAAGAGTCGTCTCTTTCCGCTGACCTTTCCGCCACCTCGCAGCAATGTCACGCAATCGAAGCAGCAGTACCTCCCTTCGACCAACATCCTCGCGACCAAGTTTCTGAGTGATGAAGGCGTCGGTCAAGTCGACGATTACATGCCGCTCCCTGCCTCCAAGAGCGACAAATCTTTCCTCCCGTGGTTGATCCGCCATGTCACGACCATCCGCGGAGAGCTTACGTTCACGATGGTTCGCTTCTCGCCTTTTTGGACGGTTGCGATTTTCGAGAGAGGTGCTGACTGATTTTTCCCACCTGCAGGAATGTGCTCCTGCGTTTGACTACGCCCGCGCCGGTCACGACACCAAGATCGACAACTCGAAGCGGACGGCCTACTTTGCCTGCCCGGAGCACCTCGACCTCGACTTGCGCTGGGTCATCGCCGACAGCGAACACCCGATCGAAGGGCAGCCGGCGCCAAAGGTCGAACTCGATTACCTCGACCTGTCCGAGCGTGGACACAAAGGGTGCGCTGCGGTTTTTCCTACTTGGTTCCGGTTGCGATTCGAGCAGATGAGTAACGATTGATGGTTTCACAGGCACGGCGTGACTGCCAAGTTCACGCTCTACGAGGGGCAGAGCGTCACGTTCGTCTTGCGCGAGCCTCCCAAAACGGCCGCCGAGGGAGAAACTTCCGGTGAAGGCTCTACCGCCCCCCGTGAGCTCCAGATATCAATTGCATCGAAGTCGCATGCATTCTCTTACTACACTGAACTGACGACGTGCCCCCGATCGAGCAGACATTCCCGACCGGGCCAAGGACCTCAACAGCGAGACCCAAGCTTTCTCAGCTTCCGACCCTCCTCTCTCGCAAGCCCTGATCGAGCGCTTATTCCACGACACGACTGCGTACTGGCTGAACTGGCTTCACCGTTGCACTTACAAAGGTCGTTGGCGCGAGACGGTGCAGCGCGCGGCCCTATGCTTGAAACTTCTCACTTTTGCTCCGACCGGCGCCATCGTCGCCGCCCCGACGTTCTCCTTGCCGGAAGATCTCGACGGAGCAGGCCGCAACTGGGACTATCGGTACGCCTGGATTCGCGACGCCAGCTTCACGGTCTACGCACTCCTGCGACTCGGCTTCACGGAAGAAGCCGACGCCTACGTCGACTGGCTCAGCAGCCTCCTCAAGAACAAGAATGCCGACGGCAGCCTGCAAATCATGTACACGATCCATGGCGAAAAGGAGATTCCTGAACATGAGCTGCATCATCTCGACGGGCACAAGGGCCAGAAACCGGTCCGGATCGGAAACGGCGCGGCGGATCACTTGCAGCTCGACATCTATGGCGAGCTGCTCGACGCCGTCTACCTCGCGCAGAAACTGAGTCGTCCTTGTGAGTCTCCAATTTTCACCTTTTGCAGATCCTTCAAGGTTGTGTGAGCTGAACTCCGTGACCCCTCTAGTGGCTTACGACGACTGGCTTCTCGTGCGCGAGCTCGTCGACCACGTCGTGAAGGTGCACAACAGCCCCGACCTCTCTATTTGGGGTGGGTATTTGACTCTCCTCGGTTGCCCTCTCGCCCGCATCCCGCTGACGAGCGCACTGGAGCAGAGGTCCGCGGAGAGAAGCAGAACTTCTTGTACTCCAAGGTGCCGCCTTTTTCTTCCGCTCCTGTTTTCCTTCCGTCACTCTTTGCTCACCGGGGGGTTTTCGCCTTCACTCAGATCATGTGCTGGGTCGCTATGGACCGCGGTCTCCGCCTCGCCGACAAGCGCTCTCTGCCCTGCCCGAACCGCGACGTCTGGCTCAAAGCGCGCGACAAGCTGTACGATGAGATCCAGACGAAGGGTTACAACCACGAACAACAGTTCTTCGGCCAGAGCTACGAGAACAATCACGTGCTCGACGCGGCGGTCCTCATCATGCCGCTCGTTTTCTTCATGCCGCCGAGTGACCCGCGGTTCCAGAACACGCTCAAGGCGATCATGCGACCTCGCGACCGCGGCGGGTCAGTATTACTTCCTTTCTTCCCGAGTGCAGCTCAATCGTATAGCTCACACCCTTGTCACGCAGGCTGTGGGAGAACTCGCTCGTGTACCGTTACGATACCAAACTCGTCGACGACGGTACCGGTGGCGGAGAGGAGGGCAGGTGAGCTCGCCGAACTGCGAACGATATGCGTCAGGCTGAAGATTGATGCGCTCGTGCGCAGCTTCTCAATGTGTACGCTGTGGTTGGTGGAGGCGCTCGCCCGCGCCGGACAGTACAACCCGGCCTACTTGACGAAAGCGATCGGTATTCTCGAGGTGAGCCTGCGTACGACCTTTCCGCTTTGCCGCATTCCGACTGATATTATGCGCCCTCTATAAAGGACTTTATTGGGTACACAAACCACGTCGGGCTCCTGTCGGAAGAGATCTCGAAAGGCGGAGAATCGTGAGTGGCTCAACCTTTGTCGTCAGTAACCCGCTCGGCCCGCCCGTGCTGAGACGCTTTCCTTCTCTCACTCTCCTTTCCTCTCACTTTTCTATTTTCGTACAATCAGCCTCGGCAACATCCCTCAGGTGCGCTCGTCCTGGAGTGATCGTAATCGGTGAAGAGAGTGCTGACCTTGCGGGTTTCCGACAGGCCTTCTCGCTCGTCGCGCTCATTTCGACGATCTACAACTGCGATCGCGCGACCAGCGGTCGCAACTTCCCGCTCGTCGACTAGAAGAGCTCGAAGGATGGTCAAGCGTGAGTCGCTTTGCACATGTTGTCACCGGCCCTCTTAACTGGCATGCGCTGACGCCCACCTTTCTCTCTCTCTCTCGCTCTTTCTCTGCGCAAACAGACTCGGAGACACGCGTGTTGAGCAAATATGTATGTCCAGACCATGTCTAAAGCTCTGTAACTCCTCGCGGTAAATTGCCGTCCTCGCCTTTTGTGATATGTCTGCTCCGCTCGCCCGACGGCTGATACAGCTGGCGAGTGTCTGCCTCTGACCGCAGAATTGCGCTTCCGCTCGGCTCGCGGACGAATGTTTGAAGGAGCGCGATGCCGTTTGGAGCTGCGCTGCTCGCCTCTGCAGGCCGCGAGGAGAGAATTTGATGCAGCTGGCTGTGCGCCGCCTGACCTTCCAACCGCGAGCGGCCATTCCGAACGGCTCGTAACTTGGCGATCACAGTAGAGGAGTACGTTCCGAACAAGCTTCGTCGCATAGAAAGCGAGTGTTCCAGCCAGAGCAAGGTTGTTTTCGCGTCGGAAATGTGCTGGAGAAGTCGGGAGCGAGACTGCCCGCCCGCCCGCGCTCCGGAGGACTAGAGTTGGAGCGAGATAGCACTAGGCGCTCACCGGTCGAGTTTTTGAGCGTTGGGCGAGAGCAGTGTGGCTCAAAGAGGCGGGTGTGCTGATCTCAAACACGAGCGAGGGTCTCCTCCTCCAACCACGACACCTCGCCGCCATGTCCGGCACAGACGTGAGTCGGAGCGGTGCACACGAGCTTCTACATCGGCTGACAGTTGCGCCCACCCCCGCAGGACTTTGACCGCGAGGTCAAGGCGCTTGTCAACCGCGGCAAACTGAGCAGCTCGGCAGTCGCGAGCCTCTCAGAGCTCGCCATGGCAAACATACGCGTGCGTGCCACCTGCAACCAGCATGCAGTACGACCGGCTGACGGTCCCCACTCGCGCGCAGTCCGACTCGCAGCTCGTGTCGTCGCTGTACCGGCACCACCGCAAGGCCTCGCCCGCCAACAAACTCGTCTCGCTCTACCTCATCGACGCCATCGCTCGCGAGGCCAGGTCGAGGCAGAAAACGGCCGACAAGGAAGGGAAAGGCGCCGGAACGGCGGCAGGGTCGACGACGCCGGCAGAGTCTCCGCCCGGTGCCGCCGCAGGGCCGAGTGCGGGCGAGGGAGATTTCGCCAGCTTTTTGCGAAAGCTAGAAGCGGTGCTGAGCAAGATTGTGCTCGACAATTGGGAGAACGGGCTACCAGAACACAGGGTGCGTTACTCCCGGATCACCCGTCATGGCGGAGCCGTCGCTGACGATTTCCACGCGTCGACAGGAAAAAGTCCGCAAGGTGCTCGATATCTGGACCAGGGCTTCTACATTCGGCGCTTCTGCTCTCGCCAAGATCAGCACCAAACTCCTCGCGGTGTCGGCCGCGGCTCCCGCCGCCGTCGCCGCACCACTCATGTCTCCCGGTCGCCCTTCGCTCAGTCCAGGTGAGACTCGTCCCGACCTGATGAATATGCTTCTTATCTTTTCGCTCGTCTTGCTCTGCCCACGGTATCTCAAATGCTGGACGACACTGGTCCGAGTCGGCGAATGGGTTCTTGGCGCGGCCTCGCCGCTTCGCCAACAGGGGCATGACGGCGCTCCGTCGGTGCGTAGCACGACTTGCAGCAGTCGCTCTCCAGCCGCAGCAGCTCCGCAATGCAGGCCGTATACGTTCAAATCCTTGTGATCCCAGAAGGACAAGCATGGCAGCCTTCGAAAAAAGAGAAATGAGCAGTCACTGAAGCGTTTGGTCTCTCCCCTTGCCCTCCCTCGTCCACCCCTTGCGCCCGCGCGATCGACACACCCCTTCTCGCCGCAACAATGCTCTACTGCAACTCGGCACTCTCCCTGTCTCTATCCTCCGCATCCCGAACGACCTGCACTCGAAAACCCGCCACCCCACATCGGCCGCGCAGGTCCAGCAGCAGATACCCCACCTCGAGACTCGACCACGACTGCGACTGCGCCTGCGCCTGCAGTGCCCGCCGGAATCCCCGCGAACGTTCTCGCCTTACTGCAGGCGAAAGCGCCTCCGAGTCAGGCGGCTCTCGAACAGAAGAAGCACGACGACGTCGAAAGTGAGGTCGAGCGTGCCTTGCGCGAAGCTCGAGAAGGAACTTCTCTCGCGTGAGTCCTTTCCGTCCCTTAGTGAAGTCCTCTGTACGCCTCTGAGTTGACTTGAGTATCCACGTTAGCACTTCCGATGCGCCGCGCGTGAGCGGGCCGGGTTCCTTTGCGCCTTCGCACACGCCGTACGCGGGAAACGTCCCGTCTACCTCCGCTCCGTTCGGCCACAGCCGGACGTCTCACGGCGGCTCAAATCCCTACTCGGCTCCTTCCGGCGGCGCTCCTCATCCCCAGCCCGGCCCTCCGGCGTCGCCTTATGAGGCGCAGCGTCCAGGTCCTTCGAGCCGAAGTGTCGGTGGCGGTTACGGTTCCGCCCCTGCATCCGGCTCGGGCGGCGGAGGAGCTTACGGTTCCTCGTCGAACGCATCCTATCAGTCGCCTCAGGGGCAGTATGGTCTACACAATCGTAACGCTCGTGCGGGATCGCAAGATTTCGCGAACCACTCGCGGCAGCAAAGCGGCGGGCAAAGAGACGGTGGCCGAGGAGCGGATGCTCGCGATGGCTCTGACCCGAGGACGTCTTATCAGTCCCGCGACTCGTATGGCGGCGGTGGGCCGAGAGGCCAGACTCGATCATTCGATGCCTCGCAAACCGGTCCCGGAGACAATGCCTACGGCGACCCGGCGTCCACTTACGGTCGTCCAGAGGAGCCGCCTGCGAAGCGACCGTACCAACCCGACGCTGCATCGCAGAATGCACCCTCTCATGGTGGCGGGTACGGTCAACCGGCGTTGGCGTCCAGTTTCGCCGGCGAATCAACCCCCCATCAACAGCAAGGGTTCGACGCCCCGTCCGCTTCAGGGTCCCAATCCAACGCCGGAAGCGCCCCGTCGTCGTCGTCCACTGGTACTCACCTCGACCCGATCACGTTCGACGCGACGTCGCCCGCCTCGTGGTCCACCTTTGTCAACCTCCTCCGAACCTCGCACCCGTACTTTGCCTCGCTCGGACGGATGCCGACGATGGAAGAAGTGATGGGCTTGTGTGCCCCGAGCGCGATGATGGCGTTCGGTGGGGCGGCGACAGGCGGGATGGGCATGGCGCCGATGGGAGCAGGCCAAGGGATGATGGCACAGGGAGGAGCAGCGACGATGCCACACGGAGCCCCCGGAGGACCGTACCCGTAGGAAAGTCAATCGCTTAGTCGCAAACATGCTTGTCGCAAACACCTAGAGTAACCCGAGAGAATGCGAGAAACGTTGCTGTAATATTTCTGAACGCTGCTATAATATCCTGACCGGATCAGAGTGTATGGATAGGGATTATGTCGATTCTATGCTCTGATCGGCCTTTCTTCCTCTTCCTCCTCGGCGGCATCCTCGACGAGACGGACCCTGCCCTCCTCCGCGTAGCCCCATGCATCTCGCTCGTCCGCCTCTTTCGCGCCGTAGACCCGCCGCGGTTTGTCCATCACGCTCAGCTCATCCTCGCAGTGTCCACCTGGAGGTGCCGTGAAGATGAACGGCGAAGGATAGTAGGTCGCGTACATGACGAGGGCGGACAGGGCGCCGATCAACGAGCCGGTCACGACATCGGTCGGGTGGTGTCGGTGATCTTCGAGGCGGGTCACGCAGATCCAGGTACCGAGGAATAAGGGCGTGATGACGAGCCCGAACCGGAGCAGGCGGGACTGCAAGAAGCCCGAGCGAGGGAAGGGCACCGCAAAGGCGAAAGCGCCTGCAGAAGCGAGCGCGTGAGTATGAAGTGGTTCAGCTGCATGAAGAGGCGCATACGTACCGTTCTTTCCTGCCAGGTACAGACTCAGAAACAGCATTGCCTGCCACGAAGTCGAAGAGTGGCCCGAGGGGAAACTCCTTCTCCCGTCCTTGACGAGCTCGAGCGGTCCTCGGCACGCTTTGGCGACGGCATCCCACTGGCACCGGGAGAAGAAATCGGGACGGAGTCGTCCAACCTGTAGCGGGAGAAAGAGGGAACACGATTAGCCGTCTCTTGCAGGCTAGACAGAGCAGGACATGTTTGCGCACCCGATTCTTGAGGCACTCGACGACGATCCGCATCAGGGTCCGGCTGCTCATGAAGACCAAGAAGCCATGATGGACGTCGTGCAAGCTCCTCTTGAAGACGCCTCCGACAACCAGGATCACAACGACGGGCAACCAAAAAGTGTAGTTGTCGAGGGCCGAGTTGGGTCCGGCGGGGACATGTTCCTCGGTGACGGGCCATTGCAGGCTGGGATCGTTGAGGTACTGCCCTGCATCGCGCTTGTACGGGTATTGCAGCTCGACCCACTGCGCCAGGAGGTTGACAACGATGACGACGATCCAGTCGACAAGGAGCGCCGGGGCGACCCACCGCAGGTGCGACGAGTTGCGCAGCTGCTTCAAGAGTCCAGCCATTCCCGTTCCGCCCGCGCCTCACGTATATAGCAGTAGCTGGTGTATGGTATGAGCAAGAGCGAGCTCTCTCGGCCGACCTGTCGATCCCTTTTCCCTTGGCAAGCGAGTTGAGGTCATGGTAGCAGCGGTGACAGCAGCTGAGCAAGCCGAGCATGAAGCGGTCGCACAAGCTGCGCTGGCCAAGTATGCGTCTCTTCCTCGGCGAGGCAAGCCGAAGCGACGCGACAACCAAGTCCGCGAGTGGACAGTGATGGCAGCTCTGTGCCTCGTCAAGGGCACAAGTCCGAAGCGACAAGTGCACTGCGTGTCCATAGGGTGAGTCGGATTGAGGGGTTGACCGACTGCAACGACCGCGTTGACGTTGGAAGAGCGCCACAGAACCGGTTTGAAGGCGCTGCCGCACTCGAAACTGCCAGTGCACGGAGACGTACTGCATGACTCGCATGCAGAGGTCATCGCTCGGCGAGGCTTTCATCTATGGACGTATGCGCAGCTCGAACGAGCGCTCCGAGCCGAGACGGCAAAGGGAAAAGGTCGCGAACGAGACGACTCGGAGCTCGACGCGACCTTTTTCGAACGCGATCTCGGAGGGTACTGGCGCCTCCGTCCAGAGTGGCGCATGGTGTTCTACGTCAGCACACTGCCGTGTAGGTGCCCCCGGGAATATGGATTTCCTCGCCTCTTGTTGCTGGAATTGACCGCGCATTCGTCACCCAGGCGGCGACGCTTCGACGTTTCTCCTCGCAAGAACGGCCGACGAGACCGTCAGCCTCGCGGAGAAGATGGCCGCAACCTCGCTCGAGCTTGGATTGCCACTTAAAAATCCGTCCGGACAGATAAATGGCGGCAAGACGGTCCCGTCCCTGACGATCGCAGCCTCGCTTGGGCTCAACACCGCTCGAGACCACCCCGCCGGTCCCGCCGGAGTCGACGACCGCCTATCGCCGCCCATGCAAGTGCACCGTGGACGCGTCTCGTACTCGAGCTTCTCCTGCTTGCGCACCAAACCGGGTCGAGCGGATTCGCCACCGACCACTTCCCACTCGTGCAGCGACAAGCTCGCCGTCTGGTCCCTCTTGGGTCTGCAAGGCGCCCTCCTCTCCCAACTGGGTATGCAAAGAATACCGATCGACGCGCTCGTGATCGGAGGCGTCCCTAAAGAGCATCGAGAGCGGGTGGGCGAGGAAGCCGGCCGCGCGGTTGGCGGACGACTCGAGGCATGGGCACGATCCCTCGGACTCAACCAGCACGAATTTACCCCACCTGCGATCCAATTCACCGATCGCGTGTTCGAACACGGACGAGAAGCGGTCGCTGCCGACGAAGGTTGCGACGTGTCGGAGGTCGCAAGCTGTTCTGAATGTGCGTCCTTCGCCTGCACGAACACTCCTTCTCGCGACTGACCAGTCTCGAATACCAGCACTGAGCTACGTCGCCGATCTCGGCGGGGGCGAGCGGGATGCGGTGGAGATTATCAACAACGGGATCCGCCACGGAGCGCCCAGTCGTCGACAACACCCGACTCGACCTCTTCCGCCAAAGGCTCGGTAGGTTGTCAAGCGCAGGCAGCCCGTATATCAGCGCTTATTTTTTTTGTCCGACAGATCTCGATTGTGCAAGCTATCTCTCTTCGAGCGCTTTGTCCTTGTCCGACAACTCTCAAGAGACCCTCTCACGGTTTCAGACTCTTCGAGGTTCGTCCGGCGTTCTGCCATTATCGAGACCACGATTGCCTGACGATACTTGACAACAATAGCGCACCTGTAACGACGTACTACGCCTGCAAGCATGCACGGTCGTCTCCATTCTCGTCGCAAACCGAACCGGAACCCGGTGGACGCTATCAATCGCTCAAGGCCAAGCTTCGCATGCCCGACTCGGGGCCGTTCGCGGGCTGGCTAGTCAGTGGAGCACCTTGGGAGAGTTTCGACTCGTACGGAGACGCGTACGATTCAAAAACGTTGTGGGATGGCACAGAGGCAGATTAGCTGGGCAAAAGGACAACAGCTGGGGTGACCGCACACAACATTCGTGGCGAGACGGGGGGAGTCGCATATTCATAAGAGTAATGGTATAAAGGGGGATATGTTCAGGATAGGTTGTTCGCCGGAATCGGATCAAAGCCCCATTGCCAGAGGGCGCCGTCGGTTTCGTTCCCAAAGAGCGGCTCGAAATCGTTCAGGACCGACCCGAGAGCGTCGTTCGTGACAGGCATATAGGCGCTCGAGCCCGAATTGGTGGGGCCAGAAGCGGGATAGAGCGGCACTTGTGGGTATCCAGCCGACTGTTGCTGCTGCTGCTGTTGCGGCTGCTGCATCGGCTGCATCGGTTGCATCGGCTGCATCGCGTTCGAACTTGCACCAGCGCTCCCTTGGAAGCCGGCGATGCTCGACGTGGCCGGTCCGCTCATTGTGGTCGACGTGATCTGGTCGGGCGGGCGAGGCGGCTGCATTTGTTGCGGCGCGAGCTGCTGGTAGTGCTGCTCGACCGCGCCCGGGTACGCGGGCAGAGCGAGTTGCTGCACGACGCGACCTGACGGACTCGAGATGGTCGAAGTGTCCTGACGCAAGACGGCCATCACGTCCGAGTTGGCCGTGTGCGAAGACTGCGTCTTGACGCCCGTCTCGAGCAGAGTGCGAACGACCTGCGCTTGCGCGTGAGACGGGTGCTCCTCGCAGGTTCCAACGGCGTCGAAGAATGCGGCGCCGAGCTCGAGGAGACGGGGAAGTTTTTGAGTGTACTGCCAGGGCGACTGCGGTTGCGGATCGCGGAGGAGCTCGAGGTTGGTTGTCAGGATGCCCTGCAAAGCAACACGTCGTCAGTTTGGGCGATCCGGCGCTCCGAACACTGCGTTGGAAAGACTTACATCGTTGACGAGCTTGGAGAGGAATACGAGCGGGAAAATGTAGGCGATGCAGTTCTGCCAGGGAGCCGAGCAGTCAGATCTTCCGTTCGACACGGGGCAGGAAGCGAGGACCGGAAAGCTCACGATGGCGTCCATCCCCCACTTGCTCTGCCCGACAATCTGGTCGTCCAGGATCAACCTCCGGTAGCCGTCGGCTCGCTCCGCCTCTTCCCATTGCACCGTCCTCCACGCCCCGGGAGTTCTCGACTCTTCCGAGAGTGAAAAGACGAGAAACTCGGCCGCCTTGACGCAGCGTTGCAGGCCCTCGTACTCCCAGTCGTTCAGTCCGCGCGGGCCGTCGATCCGGAGGCGTTTCGCCCGCCCTTCGGGGCCGCTGCTGCTCGACGGGCGGCCGTTCCCCGTGTCGCTTTCGGACGACGAGTTGGTGTACAGCCGAGTCGACTTCCACGAAATGTAGCAGGTCGAGTTGAACTGGAGCGTGATGAACTCGCGGAACGGCGAAATGACCGTCATCGCGAGCGGGTCGGACGGGAGCTGACGGAGGAGTGCCGGGATCCACGTCTCGTCAAAGCTGCGCATCCCTTGCGTGTAACGCTCGAGGTCGTGTTTCGGAATCCGACGCGTCCGCTCGTACGCGTAGCTGCGCAGTATCGGCCGCGCAACCTCAAACATCTCGACCGAGGCCGCCAGGCTGCGCGCGTCGAAGCATCGTCAGCAAGAGGCCCGGGCCCGGTCGCGTCTCGACTGATGGTGAGGGCGACGTACCGAACATCGTACGGCTGCAGCTGCATCGACGAAAATAGCCGCGTCACCGTCAAGGCGTGACCGCCTTCCATATTGCAGCGCCGTCCGCTCTGCACGTTTCCGTGCACATCGTTGCTGAGAAGCCAGAAGTAGAGACTGCGAGTAGGCAACGGTCTTTGTTAGTGGCCTCAGCGGGAGTAGCCGTGCCAAATTTAGAGCCGAGTGCGTACCGGAGATCTCGCACGAGGTCTTTCGGAATCGGGGTTCCGTTCGCGCTCGCGGAATGAGCGCGAGCGAACCGCGGCACCGTCTCCTTCAAGTCGAGCCGCTCGGCCGTGCGAGCCAAGATACCCTGGAGCATCCAACTCGCGAGTCCGTTGACCTTGCTCGCGCGCATGGCCTCGGTCGTGTCCATCCCTTCCGCCCGGCGCGAGACGAGCTGCGTCGGTTTGTACAGGTTGAGCAGGTCGATCGCGCGCAGAAAATCGGTCGTGAGTTCGTGCGGTTGCGGGTTCAAGAGCTGCGGCGCGATGATGGCGTTGAGGAAAGTGACGAGGGTGATGTGCAGTTGAGACGGGAAGGGGGACGAGTACGCGGTCGAGAGGAGCAGGATCGTGTGGAACAGCAAGGAGGAGCGGGACCGGACGGCGAGGGGATCTCGGTCCTCGTCGAGCGACAACATCATGACCCACGGGTGCAGCGACGCGAAGAAAAAGTCAAACAGCTGCTGACACTCTTCGGCCGTCAGCAGACCGCGGCGGAGCGCGTCCGGGGCACCGTAGTCGTTCGACTGCATGAAAGGGTATTTCGGCGTCCGTGCCGTTCCCTGGATCTGATCAATCGTCGCGTTGATCTCGTGGAGCGGGTTCGCCGCGTCAGCCGCCGCGCGACCGACGCTTGCGTTGTCGTCCGTCGCCTCGCCGTCTTCGGACGAGTGAGGGGAGGGTGACCGGAGATGGCGATCGTACGAGTTGTGCGAGATTACCCCCGGCGAGTGATGTGACCCGTCTTTGATTCGCAGCGCCGCTTCGATCGACTGCAAGCGAGACGAGATCTCGTACAACCTGTGGCGGAGAAAGTCAGTTTCCCGAGTCACGAAGGCCGGAGCGGAGGGGTCGCCACACCGCCGTCATACGCACTTTTGAGTCATGACGCCCGAGTCTCCAGTGTGCGCCGAGAGCATGTCTTCTGGCGGCCGCGGGACCGTGTGTGTCCCGGGCGGGAACTTGCACTCGAGCTTGTACAGCTCGCATCGACGACACGGCACTGCGAAACAGTCTGCGGGTCAGGACTGCCTCACTCTCGCTCGCTGGGAAGAAAGGCGCGCACCAAAAGGAGGGCCTTCGCATCTGTGGGAGGAGTCGGGAGAGTCAGCAAGGTGGTGGAGGGACCGACGGTGGCTCGAAGGGGCGGTCGGTACCTACTTTTGCTTGACACTCTTGCATCCCGCACAGGCAGCTTTGCTGCGAGTCTTTTTCTCCTTCTCCTTCTCTGCGTCCTTTGCGCACTTGCCCTTCGAGGTCCGGCGAGGGTTTCCGGGTGTCGCCGTCGCCGTCGTCGTCACCGGGGCGGAATGATCGGCGGCGTCGGGCGGCGGGGCGCTGCCGTGCGCGTCCATCTCGCTCGCACTCCGTTTGACGCCGTTAATGTGGCCGCTTTCTGGAATCGCGCTCATTGTCGCGACACCAAGGTCGCCACCGCCTGCGCTCGTGGCGCTGGGTGCCGTCAGGCTTCTGGCAGTCGAGGCCGAGTTCGAGTTCAAGGCAGCCGGACCGACGCCGGGGTACCGGTTGCTCGGGGTGTTTGCGGGTGGTACGAATGTGCCGTACGTAAAGGCGTTCGCTGCGCGTTCTTCGCCGGAAGGTGCGAGAGGCAGGCGAGCGGGGATGCGAGAGCTGTTAGAGCCGCCGCTTGCCGACGGATGACGTTCCCGAGCATGCCCTTCGCCTCCCTCGAGAGGCGCTCCCGTACCCCCAGCGTGGTACATCTGAGCCTGCGTGCAGTGTTGAACTGCTCGCTCACACACCCGGACGTGTAGGGCGGACTCCGGGACAGCGCTCTGGGGCAAGCTGGGGATGTCGACTTTCTTCCGCGTGCCAAAACGGGGTTTGATCGAAAGAAGCCACGTCGGACAATTCCGCCCGATTTTCGAGTACGTTTGCACTAAGTAACGCATATATAGCGGAACCTCGGACAATGACCGCCCTTATTCCGGCTTCATTCTCTACATACGATTAAGATCAGCCCGATGGTTTGGAACGAACTGCTGAGTAAGCATCAAGTTGATTCTTCTTATTGGGTCAAAATGAAAAACGCCACCCGACGAAACTTTATCCGTCTGCACAGATCATCTCTAAAGCATTGGAGGAACCTCCTCTGTGCGTGAGGGCACGGACCGCAGGCGGCCGGGTACGAAACGTCGAAAGGCGTTCAGGACGGAAACCGGCACTGGTTAGAGGAAAACATCCGAGTCATGATTACAACAGCTGGTGGTTCCTCCGTTCCACCTATTCCCAAGAAAAGGTGACTGAACCGTGCTCCAGAACAGAGAAGCGGAGGAGGGCGAGGGGGACAGAAGGCGGCGGGGTCGGACAGGTTGATTCACATGAAATCGCCTCGGATGCGACGGACGAGCTGCATGTCGCGCTGCATGATGGTGACTCGCTTCGCGTGCAGGGCGCACAGGTTCGAGTCCTCGAACAGGTGGACCAGGTAGCTGTGTGCGGTCGCGTCAAAAGAATCGTCAGTGCTTCGCTCGATAATGCGGCCTTCGCCGGAAGAGGAGGAGGAACTCACGCTTCGGTCGCCTCTTGCAGCGCCAACAGGGCCGAACTCTGCCATCGCAGACCTGTCGAGTTGCCGTCCTCGTCCTCGAAAAACTCCATGGCGATTTCTCGCACCTGAAGACACCGCGCCAAGCGTGTCAGCGAAAAAAGGCCCGCCGTGAGAACGCATTCGCGCTTTGATTGAGGAGGGGGAGGACCCACCAATCGCGCAAAGGGTAGTCGTCGCA
Source organism: Rhodotorula sp. JG-1b (assembly GCA_001541205.1). NCBI lineage: Eukaryota > Fungi > Basidiomycota > Microbotryomycetes > Sporidiobolales > Sporidiobolaceae > Rhodotorula > Rhodotorula sp. JG-1b. The sequence goes on along the minus strand of KQ954468.1, from coordinate 458,367 downwards.
GCAGCAAGTTTGTACTCTTCTGAAAGAAGCGAATCTCTCGCAGCGCGACCGTGCCTGGTCGGAAACGGTGCGGTTTTCGAGGAGCCGGCTGGGCGGGGGGTGCGGCTTGACCGGCTGCAAAGGCGAAACCGGGACGCGTCAGTAGCTTGTTCCGACACCCTGGACAACGTCTCTGGGCGCCCTCTCTCTGCGTATCGGCATCGCTGAGACGCGTTCCCAACCGCGGGCCCCGTCACAATGGTTTGACGCTCTTGCGTGTCGAGCCTGGCGAAATCCGAGCCCAGTGCCAGAACGGTTCACTCACGTCGTGTCTTTCCACCCGTCGTTGTCCTCGGCGCTTTGCCAGCTGCCGCCGCCGCCGCGCCTCCTCCAGGTCCCCGTCTCGGCGCGGCCTGACCTCCTCCGAGCGCCATTCCGCTCACCCGTCGCTGCACCGTCGTGACGGTCTTCTTGGCTGCCACGACAGTCTTTTTCCGTGGTGATTGCGCCATCGTTTGTGGGCTCCTTCAGACGCGTGCGCGAGGGCTAGCGGGCGGGCGACACGGGTCGATCACAAATTGGCGGCGCACAAGTCGCGGTCGGTGGGGAGCGAGCGAGCACGTCGAGGGTGTTGAGAACGCGTCGGGCAGTCAGCAGGGCGGAGGTAGATCGCTCTTGACGGTACGCTGCTCTCGTGTGTAGCTCGTGCTTGACGTGCGTCAGAGTGAGCAGAAGGACCAAACAAACTGGCCGTCACGCGGAAGCAGCCGAGAGAGAGATGGCGAGCGCCGACCGCGCGCGGACAATTGATCGACCCGAGTACAGTACGATCAATGCAAGCGAGAAATCAACTACACAGTACGGGCTATCGATTCATTCTCTGCTCTGGCTCAAGCACGTCCGGAAGGCCTTGCCGCTCTGAAGGAAGGGCTCACGGCGCGAATGCTGGTCAGCGACGGAACATTGAGGATCATGCTGCAAATCAGCTCGCAGTCTCTGCCGTTGAGGGCCACCAAGAATGCGGTCTCGACGAGTGTGCCTGCAGCGCTCTGGAACGTGAGCACCGGGACGAGCGGATCCATCATTGTCTTGAACGAAGTCAGGATAAACTTCTTGTCGAAACTTGTGCCCGGCGGAGGCTTTTGACGGCCCGTGTAGAGGTCAATTGATCGTGGCAAAGACTGTGACGTGGTGCAACGTGGACGAAAGCAAGGCGCGCGAGATCGCCTGCACGCCGAGGGCCGAGTGTCCGGTTTGCAGAATGACCGAGACGTACGCGGCCCAATCGGTGACCGACATATTGGGGTTGCGTTTGGCTTCGCGCGGGTTGCTCAGGCGCTTTGAGAGGAAGATGATCGCGCGGGCATACGTGATCAGCGCGCGAGCACGGTCTGGGTCGGGCACCGTTTCGGGCTTCTGGCAAGCTTTGATGAGCTGCGCGCGAGGGGTCTTGCGAGGTCAGGATCGGTCGCAGAACAGGGTCGAAACGGTCTGCTGTCACCTTCTTGTAGGTTCCATCTTTGGCACTGGCGAGGATCTCGAGCATGTGTCCCCAGGTGAGTTTTCCCTTCCCCGAGTCTGGTCGCATCGCCAAACACTTGCGCCAGCATTCCCACAGCGCTTGACCGTCGCTGTCGTTCGATTCAGAGCGGCAACTGTCTGCAATGGAAGTCAGGTAGGTGGCTTCTTCGTTCGTCAAGCTTGGCGGGGTGTAGGGCGAAGCGCGGTCCAGTCCGCAGACGAGTTTGTGACCTGGCCAGACCTGCCAAGGTGGATTGCGTGTCATCAGCCGGTCTCGTTCCGTCACAGGGAGAACGGTTAATGTGGGACTCACGAGCTTCTGATGCTCCATTGAGCAAAAGTGCAGCGTCTGGCAGCCGCTGCAGCGCTGAGCTGTCAAGACTCCGCAGACACAGCACGGTCGTGAGGCAGGAGTCGTCATCGGTGAGAGCGTCGAGTCTGGACTCGGGTGCAGGGCTAGGCGGTTCCAGGGCGGGACCGAGAAGGCTGGCGTGGTTTTGCAGGACGATGATGACACGGAGGTGGGCGACCGAGATTTAGCGGCAGCAGACGGACCCCAGTGACTCCAAGCGAGGTGATTTGAGAGCTCAGAGTCGCGTCTAGAACCTATCGCCGTGGGCAAAGTGAGCGGGAGGAAGCGAAGTCGAGAACGACTTTGTGACGTCCAACATCGACGTCGCGGGAAAAATGTGAAGGGTCCGTCTTTACACTGTCAAAGGGGCTCTCTTTCCAGCGAACAGAGATAAGTGAGACCGGGCATCCCCCCGTCTCGCAAGACTGTCAAAAAAATGGAGGGAACCCAAATATCCCATCATTGTACTTTCGTCTTCCCACTCATTGTTCTCCGGACAAGCAACGTGAGCCGCATGCCATAGTCGACCGCCATCGCGAGCGGTACCAGGAAGAAGGGGACATAGGAGGCGAGGAGCTTGACGAGGTGTTCAGTCTTGATCCCCGGCATGGTCAAGACCGTCGCGAGGCACGCAAAGGTGGTCGTGCTGGACGAGGCGCCGTAGATTGCCAAGAGAGGCCAGATGGATGCGTCGCCTGCTCGTGACCGGCAAGGGAGGACCCGTCAATGAGGCAAGAGAGAGAGAGAGAAAAGCGCAAGTGGCGACTCACGCTTCCAGAGTCCTCGCACGCCGAGGAAAAATACCGGAACCTGGAACAGGACCTCGAGGATGATGAAGCTCTGTGTCGGTACATGGTTAGCGAGAGATCCAGCCTGTACGGCGCGCGATTGGGACGAACCTGGAACCAGGCAAACATGGCAGCGTTTGCATTCTGCAGCAGCGGATCATCGCGCGCTGCGAAGAGGACTGCGCGACGCGGACCGATATGATAGAGTCTTAGCGATTCTGTGCTCCCCAAAGAAAGCGCGCGTAAAGACGAACAAGCTGTACGAAGCCATGCAGGAGAAAGACGCTCCGCGCAGAAAAGCGCCTGTACGTCTGCGGGCGGGTTCTTCCTTCGTCAGACGGAGGTCGTTGCCCTGTTTGTGCCCGCAGCTGACGTACCGACAAGCAGTGTGGCCGGGATATGGATGGCGAGAAAAGCCCTGGCGCGATGATGCGAAAGTGCATAAGTGGCGGAGTTGGCACCAAGGTGAGTAGCGCTGGCCGGCGCGAAAGCTTACAGATAGATGCGGTCCCTTGCAGCAGCGGACAGCATCCTGTGCGCGGGATAAAGATCGTAAGGACGCGCCGCGTCGCGGTTCGATTTTCAGAGGCTCGAGCGGCGAGCGGGTTGGAAGCCCAGCCAGCGCACGGTAATCGCTAGCCGAGCAGTGAGAGATCGGTTGGGGCTGTCTATACGCGCAGAAGCATGAAGACTTCCTCCACACGACCCGCCAGTGCCGCGGCGAGCGAAGCGATCGTTCTCGACTCGGACACGGATGACGGCGACAACGACGCCGTCGTCGTCGAGACGGGAGAGACGACGCCCGAGACGCGCGACGATGCAGAGTACAAAGATCCAATCGCCGTTGACGAGGAGGCAGACCGCCAGGCTGAGCAGGCCAAGGTGAAGGACCAAGCGGTATCATCGGTCAGTCCGCCACTCTTTCCTGGATGGCTCGCTTGTAGGCTGACGGGAAACCATTCACACAGTCTCGACCGAGAGATGAAAAAGAGGCGAAGAAGCTTCTCCGAAAAGCCCTCCTGGATGTCGTCGAAAAGGTCGGGTCAGCGTCCTTCCCGGTCGTCGACACATGAGAATCCGCATGTTGACGGTCTTTCTTTTTTCCCGTTCTCCTGCAGACACGGCACTACACGGAGGCTATCGAAAAGGTGAGGGAGTCGCACCCACGATGCAAAAGCGTCGAGCGACTGACCCCCGTTTCCGTTCGCAGGACCTGAAAGCTGCAGCTGCCGCGCAAGGCCTCGACGAGGAGGATGACGAAACAGAGCCGGCAGCGACCACTGGCAAAGGGAACAAGAGGGGACGGCGTACCTCGGGCACCTCGACTCCGAAAAAGAAGCCGAAAAAGCAGGACGTTCCGCCACTGTTCTTGCCGCAGAGCGGGCTGATTACGGGCGGAACCCTCAAGCCGTATCAACTTGACGGCCAGAACTGGATGATCCAGCGCTACATCTACGCCATGCACGGCGCGATCGTGAGTGCTGCCACTTCCGAACCTCGATTGGCTCTTCCTCTGATGCCGACCCCGTTCAAAAAGCTCGCCGACGAGATGGGAACCGGCAAGACGCTGCAGAGTATCTCTCTCCTCGCCTTCATTCACGAGAAGATTCACGAAGCCGAGAAAAAGTCGACCGACCGGCCCAGTATCGTCATTCTGCCGAAAGCTGTTCTGTACAACTGGGCGCTCGAGCTCGAGCGGTATGTCTCTCTGTCTCCCCACAACACTACGATCATGTTTCCCTGACCTCTTGAAACGCTTTGCAGATTCGCCCCGTCTCTTCCGGTCCTTGTGTACACCGGCAACAAGGACGAACGTGCGGAACTGCGACGATCGCGACTCGGTTTGCGCGGGATGATGAATCAGCCACCACGGCCTCGCAAAGAACCCATGCCAATCATTCTTGTAACCTGTCAGTCCATGTTTTGTTTTCCTCGTGTCGAGTTCACGAACTGATGGCAACCAAGCCGACAGATCAGATTATGATGAACGACATCAATTGGCTCAAGGAGCTCAACTACGACGCGATCATTTGCGACGAGGCGCACAAGGCCAAAGGTTTGAACGGGCGGTACGTGTCTGTCGTCCTGCCGTGGAAGGCGCGCGAGCGGCGGAACTGACGTTTTCCCGCCACAGGACGCTCGCGTGCCTCAAGCAGCTCAAGGGCGATTTCCGCCTTCTTCTGACCGGCACTCCTCTGGTATGTTCTCTCACACGTGCTGCGGGTCGTAAATACCAGCCGTACTGATGCGGCTCGCCCTGTTCCCCGCAGCAAAACAACCTCACCGAACTCTACGCCCTGCTCTCGTTCATCCTCCCGCACGTCTTCAATGATCAGGACCTGTTCGAGTCGCAGTTCGACTTCTCCGAGATCACCACGTCGGACGGCTCCAAACTCTCCGAGCAGGAAGAGGTGACGCTGCTCGTCGCGCAGCTGCAGAACATCCTCAAGCCGTTCTTGCTGCGTCGCTGCAAGAAGGACGTCATCAAGGACCTCCCGCTCAAGAAGGAGTGCGTACATGTCCTTTGTCTTTGGCGACGACTCTCAGACTGATTCTCTCCATTCTGTAGGTATGTCCTGACCGCGCCGCTCACGGCGCGCCAGAAGGAGATGACCGAGGCGGCAGTCAAGTGAGTCTGCAGCGCAGTCTGGCTTCCGAGCCGTGGACTGACTTGGCTCAATCATCTGGCAGCGGCGACTTGCGAGACTTTCTTTCCGGTCAGCCACCCTCCACGCGCGAGCCACCGAAGCAGGAGGAGACGACCCCAGGCAAGCGGCCGAGACGGAGGCGAGGCGGCGACGCGGCCATCATCGACCTTAGCCTGCTCGCCGATGACGAGGACAGCTCGACGCCCCGACGTCGTACTCGCGGTGCTCGCAAGAGCTACGTCGACGCGCTGCCGGACGCCGATGATGATGACGAGTTCGAAGAGCAGTTGAAAAAGCGGCAGGAGCAGGAAGCTCTCGAACAGCAGGAGCGCTCGCTCGCCAAGGCGACGGCCAAGGCCCAGACGGCCAGTGAGTTGCTTGATGCCGTCGATGCAGGCGTCCGTTTGTCGTAGACTGACCCTCTCCCCCACGACCCTTGCCTTAGCGAGCCTCGTGCACAAAAAGACGAGGTGGAACTCGGCGATGACGAACCTGCGGCAGATTGCGAACCACCCGCTGCAGAAGTACGATGATCGGGACCCGAACGCCGACCCCGAAGACATCGTGAACCTGTCTGGCAAGATGATGCTGCTCGACCGAGTCTTGCCGGAGCTCTTCCGGCGCGAGCACAAGGTTTGTTCTTTTCTTTCTGTGTCTTTGATTGGCCGTGAAGCCGAACTCATCGCTCGTCATGACGCAGGTCCTGCTTTTCTCGCAATTCACCACAATGCTCGATCTCCTCGACGAGTACATCGAGCTGCGTGGTTGGAACCGCTACCGCATCGATGGTCGAGGCGGTCACGGCGCCAATCAGGACGAGATCAACGAGTTCAACACCGCGCCATTCTCTGAAGATAGTAAGCCGCAGTGGAAAGCCCATGAACTGCGCTTATCGTTGACTGTTTCTGCCTGCCCACAGCGGCCAACGTCTTCTTGCTTTCGACTCGAGCCGGAGGTGTCGGCTTAAACTTGGTCGGTGCTGATACCGTCATCATCTTTGATTCGGACTGGAACCCACAAAAGTACGAGCCCGAGTGTTTTTCGCGTGAGGCTAAACACCGGCTGATCAATTCCTCATGTCCTCCAGCGACTTGCAAGCGATGGATCGCGCACACCGCATTGGCCAGACGAAGCCGGTGCTCGTTTTCCGTCTTGCTTCCGCCAACACCGTCGAGCAGACGATTCTTGCCAGCGCCACGAAGAAGCGCAAGCTCGAGCGGGTCGTTCTCGGCAACGGTAAGTCGCCATGCTCTGTCAAATTGCCGCGAACCCGAGGCTGACATCCTATCTGCCTGCCGTACGCCTCAGATAGCCTGGCTGGAGACGCCCAGGACATCTTGAACAAGGCTAAAGGCAAGAAGACCGGCGGCTCGACCAAGAAAAAGGACGATGCGATGCGACAGCTCGCTCAGCAGCTTCTCCAGGCGGAAGGCCAGCGCATCTCGCTCGCCGACGCGGGAGCGGAAATCTTGACAGACGAGCAGCTGAACACTCGTGCGTGTCTTTTCCCCCGTCGAGAACCGAACAATACCGCCGACTGAATCAAGCTCTTTTCTTCGCGCAGTGCTCGACCGTTCCGACAACGCTATGAAGAGCACGGACTCGTCCGAAGCCAAGAAGGGAGCAACTTTCGAAGTCGTCGAGACGATCGAGGAGGAGATGGTCCAGCAGACCAACATCCTCGATGACTTGCTTGGCGAGGAGGGCGACCACGCGTCGACAGCAAACACCTCTGACGATGAGCAGTGAACTAGCGGGCGTGCCTCTTCTTTTCTTTGTGACGTACTTCTGATCGTTACGAATTTCTTTTACATCAAAGGGGATACTGCAGAGAATACGAGAGCCGGGGAACGGAAGGGACATGAAGGAGAGCATCGTCGTCCTCAGTACTGCCGAGCGGAATAAGTCGAGATCAGCTGCGCGTTCTGCCGTCAGGCGCATCCAACACATTCCAAAACGCACCTGGGAGTAGCCATAGTTTTGCTGTTGCGGCATGAACCCTGTCATCTGCGGCATCATCCCATTGCCGGCGAAACCGGTCGGTTGAGCGCGCAGAGCATCGTACCGCGACGAGTCTTGCGGTGGCAGGTGATTCGAGCCGGCGGCGAACGTGCCGTCCTTCATCGCTGCAAAGACGTTGGAAGGGGCATTGTGGCTCGCGCCGGCAGAAGCGACGGTATGGGCGCCCGTCGACGAGGGCGGCATCGGGTTGAACTCGATCGGGGCGTGCGGTTGTTGTTGCGGCTGCTGTTGCTGCTGCTGCGGTTGGTTGTACATCGACGAGCCGCCAAAGCCCGTCGCCTGCGGCTGCATGAAGCCAGACTGCTGCTGGTGTTGCATGCCGGCAAAGCCGGTAGGCTGCATCTGCATTCCTCCGCTGCCGAACCCGTTCGTCTGCATGCCGAAGCCAGTTTGTTGAGATGCGAACCCGGTGGGCTGGGACGCGAAACCAGTCTGCTGAGGCACGAAGCCCGTTTGCTGCGGCGTAAAGCCGGTCGGCGGCATGCCCATGGGCTGCGACATACCGCCGAATCCAGTCGGTTCTGCAATAGGTTCCGATCCGTCAGAAATCCAGTGTGTAGGGAAGCATCAGAGCGTTGACTCACGGCTCATCATGCTCATGCTGCCCATTCCGCCAAAGCCGGTCGCCATCGGCATGACGCCAAGCGTAGTCGCGCCGGGGAAGAAGCCCGTGTTCTGCGGCTGAAGCTGCGGAGCCTGGAAGCCCGTCCGCGTCGGCTGCAGCGGTGCGAGCAGTCCCTGGTTCGCCGGGACGGGCGCGATCGGGGTCCTCGGACCGTTCGGGTTGAAACCGGTCGCTTGCGGCGAGACGTACGATCCAGAGGCACCCGTAGGCTGAGCAGACTGGAGCGGCGCGGCCGCCTTGTTGTTGGTCGCGCCAGGACCGACGCCGAGTTGTGCGAGCAGGCCGTCATTGTACGTGAGTCCGGCGGTCGCGTCCTTCTTGGCCGGCTCCGTCGCTGCGGCGGGAGCGGCGGCGGTAGGAGGCGGCGCAGCAGGAGCTGGCGGCGGAGTCGGTGCGGGAGGCGGAGAGGGAGCTGCTGCTGCCGGAGCAGGGGAAGAAGCCGACTTGGTCGCAGCGGGCTTGATGTCCCACGCGTCGTCGTCAAAGCCTCCATGGATCGGCACGGTCGAGCTCGAGCGTTTGCGCTTCTCGACGGCGGCGGGCGAAGTCGGGACCGAGATCGAAGCCTGCGACGCGCCGCCGCCGCTGGGCGAAGCGGTCCGGTTCCGCTCAAGTTCGGTAGCGGCCGCCGACAGGGCGCCGGCATTGACCGAGTTGCCGCTCGCAGCCGTATTGCGACGTCCGCGACGGGGCTTGAGCGTCGCGTCGGGGCCGGAGCTGAACAGTTGAGGCGCGGGCGGGATCGGCTCGCCGCGCGAGAGCTTTTGCGCCAACTCGTGATCGGCAGCGATCTGAGCTTCGCGGGCTTCGCGCAAGTCGGGGAGCGAGGGCGAGCGGCGGTCCTTGGTCGGCGTCGGAGGCGGTCGGGCGTATTTTTCTTTGATGTGCCGCTTGACGCGGATGACGTCTCCTTCCTTGAGGCCCAACCCGCGCAAGTTGGAATCCTCAAAGTCGGGAATGAGCGTCTCGTCGATCCCTTCTTGTTCGGCGTTGCGCGCGTACCGCGTGCAGTGGTCGACGTCGCACCCGGCCGAGAGGAAAAAGTCAAACCAGTCAAACGTCGACCGGGGCTTGTTCGGTTGCGACGACGACGTCGACGGCTTCTTGATCTGGACAGATTCTTTGACGGCGTCGGCCGTCCGAGAAGACCGCTTTGACGACTCGACATCGCGAGCTTCGCGCCGATTCCTCGAGAGTTGCTTGAGGTAGTTGGTATCTTCGACACTCATCTTCTCGACAGGGACTTCGATCACGACCCCGTTGACCTTGTGCAAGCGGATCTTGTTCCCGTTCAAGCCGAGGAACTCGGCTTCGACCTTGAACTGGCCGGTCCGGTCCTTCCAGACGCGAGTCCGACCCGGATTCGGCAGCTTGATGTCCCGCTTCTTGGTATCGGACGACTCACCAGCACCACCGCCGCTGCTGCTACCTCCCTTTCCAGGGCGCGCCGCCAGCGGCGGCGGCGCGCCAATATCGTCGTCCACTTCTGACGGCACCGGAATCGGCGTCGCCTTCGGCGCATGCCTCAACCGGTCCCTCCGTTCCCGCTCAGCCCTCCGTTCCTTCTCGGCGCGTCGCTCCCGTTCCTTTTGCGCCCGCGCGTCCGCTTCGAGCTGTGCGCGCAGGGCCGCCTCGTCCTCGGCGTTTTCGGCCTCGCGGACTTGCGACGAAGCGCTCCGGATCGGGGGAGGTCGGATGCCCGCCAGTCTACCGTTGACGGGCGGCAAGGGCGGCGCAGGCGGAGGCGCGGGAGCAGCTGGGGCTGCTGGTGGTGCCGCCGACGAGGTCCCGGTCGCCGAGGACAGGTCTGCGCCGGCGTCGATTTCGATATAACTCGCCGGCACGACGCCTTCCTCCCCGCTCCCGTTCACTCGCCGAACCTTGCCCCACTCTGCATCGTCCGAGCCGTCGACGATGAACTCGAGGCGCTCTCCCTCCGTGATGGTGAGTTCGTCGTCTCCCTGCGACTCGAAATCGTAGAGCGCTACGGCGTTCCCTTGCCCGCCTCCGCCTCCGCCGCGGGACGGCATAGCTGGAGGAGTCGCAGCGACGGGCGGTGTTGCCATGGCGCTCCGGATTGGAGGTGGCGGGAGAGCCGACACGCTCGAGGAAGCAGTTCGGACCGGCGGGGGCGGAGGAACATACGCTGCGGCAGCGGCGGCGGGAGGAGGTGGTGGTGGAGGAGGCGGCGGAGGCGGAGGAGCTGCAGCTGCAGACGAGCCATTGACGGCGGGGACGGGAGGAGCTGGCGGGGGAGGCGGCGGAGCTGGGACCCCATTCGGAGCAGCGGCACCTCCCCCTCGACCTTCTTCAATCTTGTTGACGATCGCTTCAAAAGCGTGCTTGTCGCCGATGACAAAGTGCAAGGGTTCGCCGTCTGGCGTGCTCGGGAAGGAGAGGTGCAAGTGCTTGGATTTCTCGCTCGAGAGATCGGCCAGCGTCGAGAGGGGGTACTGCTGGACCGGAGTCTGTGCGTGCACGGCAAGGCTATGGTTATTATGACTGCTTCCGATGGAGGGGAACTGTGGCAATCACCCGGTCGAGCGCGCGCGGAGTACTTACCTTATCGCTCTCGCTCGCAAAGAACAGGGACCCGTTGCCGACTCCGAGCGTCCCCTTTTTCTTCTTCTTCTTGGCGTCGAGCATGGTCACACTCCAAGTCTCGACCGAAGACGCGCCGGCGCTCGCGTGAGCAGCTGCGGGAACTGCGATCGTGGCTGCAGCCGGGGCGGCGTACGAGTCGTGGTGATCCTCTGCTTCTTCTTCCTCCCTTTCGTCTTCTTCGTGCTCGTCTTGGACCGGAGCATAAGTCTACGCAGGGGAGTGGTCAGTATTGCGCGTGCACGAGTGGGCGGCTTCCCGCACGCGCGCTTACTTGGGCGGGTTCAGCGTAGTCGTCTTGTTCCGCTGCGGCTTCCTCCGCACCAGCGCCTCCCTACATTGAGAGAAACTGTGTCAGTGATCGTATGACTGTGCGTGTGTGGGAGGGGGGCTCATCACTCGCCTCGATGTAGGTCGCGGGCACGTATCCGACGCCCTTTTGTCCGTTTCCCTTGCGGCAGAGGACCCAGTCTGGTTCCTCCTCCTCGAGGACTTCGAGTTGCTCGCCCTCGACGATCGGCATCTCTTCGTCGTTCTCGAGTTGACCGGTGTGCTCGTCGACGGCGGGGACATAGTCGTACAGGGCGACGGTGGAGCGGATGGCGGTGACGGGGGCGAGGTACGAGGCGGGGACGAGTCCGATCTGCGGAGGAGACGCGCCCGGTTCGGCGAGTCTGATCTTGACCTTGTGCCAGCTGTCATTTACAAGGGAGAGCAGTTCAGTGGTCCGTCAGGTCGCGTGGGATTGGGGGGATCATGACGAGGGAGACGGACTCTGGATCGTCGTCCTCGAGGACCCAGACGACCTGATCCTCCTGGACCGAGATCTCGTCTTCAGTCTGAGCCTGGTACTCGAACTCGACCCTCGCCAGAGCGAGGTGCGTAGCCATGGTCGGTCGAGGCCAAAGTGGGGTGCTGCTGCTGCTTCGTCACGGGGCGGGGCGGGGCAAGGAAGTGCAGAGGGCTAGCTGGAGCTGGGATATCGACAAGGTGGAAGGAAAGACTAGACTGCACTCGTCTATGCGCACGCTGCGCAGCTCGGAACGTCGCGCGAAAGGTCGCAGTCCAAAGGGGCGGCGTCACGCCGTCAGGCCGAACCTCTCTCTTGACCGGTCACCCTTCCATGGTTTTCGGACTGGACGGACACGATCAGTGGCTCTGATGCTGGCTTCGATTTCAAGTCCGACTGGCGATGCTCCGCTCCACCACTTCTTCCGGGTCGCGCGACTGCTCGTCATCTCCGCCCCATGCTGCTGTCACGATACTGTAACTCAGCTGCTCTCGAGGAGACAACGCTAGACTCGACTTTGTTCCTGAGAGAACTGATCTGCTACAATGCGCGCACGAGAACACCGGTCGCGTTCCGCTCACTTTCAATCTCAGGCTGCGGAATTCGGCAATCTGCTCCACGGGCCCTCCGTGTACCATATCCGCCTTTTCTTCCGCCCTTCTTGGTAAGCCAGGCTCTCCTCTGCCTTCAAGGCGTCGTCGTGCGACAACGAGTCCGACGTTCAGAAACAGCCCCATAAGGCTTTCCACTCGCCGCGGTGTACCTCTCCGGCTGACTCGTCACACGAGCGGTTCGGGGCTTCTTTGGCTCAGAGTTGACCTCGCTTCCGTCGCGATTCGGTCGAATGTTGAGCTACCAGGCACACGGCCAATGCGACCGCGAAAGTTTCTACGCCGAGGGTTGACCAACGATGGCTGCTCTTCGCGCACGCCGGGCGTCTGCGAACGGCTCATCTGCTCGACCCGATTATCGCTTCCGTCCTACAAGCCCGAGCGTCGCATAGAACTTCGGGTTCGGTACGATACGCGTCGAGCGAAACTCGTCATGAGCGCTGCGGGCTTTTCCTGACTGCTCGTCGGAGGCGCATCGTGACCTGCCACAACCGCTCCTTCGCGTTCAACGGCCGAAGACCATCTCACTGGAGCATGGCCGCACACACAAGTCCTCAATCGGACCCTGCATTACCGCAAATGGCGGCTGAGACCGCTCGCTTGCAGACCTCTGCCAGTGCCGGTGGCGTTGGCGGGCTGACCAGACTTCGGATCGTAGCGTTGCGGGTTTCTTCCTGTGCACTGGACGGACAATCACCTGTAAGAATGCATCAATAATCTCGATATGCCTTGTAGAGCAACTTTGAAGAGGTTTCCTCGTCGGCCAGGCACAGCAAACTTGCGCGTGAAAGGGCTGCGCTGCCTTTCGACTCTCAAGACTCACTCGACGTCGGCACAGAGCCAGCGGCGTGTTACACGGCTATGTTCCGAGCAACTGCACGGAGATGTCTACCGCGGCGGAGCCCACCTCCGACTCCAGCGACGTCGTCAGCTCCAGCCTCGAGGACAGCACCGCCCGCCGTGCAGCCTATATCGTTCCGAGCAACCCGCCAGGTCGGCTTCACAGCAGCCACCGTAGTTCTCGCCATCGGAGCCGGCGCCTGGTACACCAATCAAGACACGCTCGAACGCACCTCGTCATCATCTTCGCTCTTCTCGTCCTGGTCCAGAACCCTCTCCGGTGCACCCGGCACAGGGTTGCAACCGTCGCTCGCTCGACAGAGGTGGGAAGAGACGTACGCCCGCGCGTCCGAGTGGGTCGCGCGGGTGCCCGGGAACCGACTCGCGATTATCCTCGCTGAGAATTGGGTCGAGATGAGCGAGGCGAAACGGACGTCGGCCGGATTGATCGCTTCGTTTGTCGGGATTTGGCTGGCGTGGAAATTACCCGCCAAGCTCGGGATCGGGCAATGGCTCGCGCATCAGCCGCTGAGCGGCAAAGCAATCACCCTCTTTACTTCGACGTTTAGCCACCGAGTAAGTTCGCCCCCTCATATTGCATCGGACCGCGCGGCGGTGCGCGCGGTGAGTACACCGCAGCGCGAAAGAATGACCTGATCCTCCACACCCCTCAGACTCTAACCCACCTCGGCTTCAACTCGATTGCCCTCTTCTCCTTCTCCGGCGCCACTTTCGCCGCCCTCTCGCACGCCGGTGCGGACCTCCTCCCGCGCTCGACCTCGCGGTACGAGTTCCTGACCCTGTTTGCGACCGCCGGGGTCGTCTCGGCGCTGGCGTCGCACTTGTGGTTCTCGAGAGTGATTGCGGGCGGTTTGCTCAGGCGAGGGTTGACGACGAGGGAGGTGCGGAGCGCAGTCTTGCCCAGCTTGGGCGCATCGGGTCCGTGGATTCCTCCCAATTCTCAGTCTGAGCCTGGCGGATTTCGATCCTCCCATTCTGACAAAAATGTTCGCGACGCAGGCGCCGTCTACGCCCTCGTGTCCCTCACCGCCCTTTCCTTCCCCTCCACTTCCGTCTCCCTCATCTTCCTCCCCTTCTTCCCCATCCCGATCGGACTCGCCACCTCAGCGCTCGTCGCAGTAGACGTGATCGGTCTGGTCCGCGGCTGGCGCATGTTTGATCATGCGGCGCATCTGGCCGGCGCGGCGATGGGAGCCGGTTGGTGCCTCGCTGGACACGCGCTGTTCGAGCAGGTCAGGACATGGATGTGGGACGGGCAGAAGCAGCGGATAGAGGAAGAGCAAGGTCGGCGGCGAGATCGAGGCGTAGGCGGGTGGGTGTCTATCTAGAACTATCGCAGGTGGAGGAGAAGATCCCGCTAGAAGGACCTATATTACCGCAACTCATACATGACTCCTTCTGCTCTCGTTCATACATGATTTTACAACGACAGGTTTTCACAAACTCCAGACAGGACATCTAACGTCTACCTCTAAACGCCGCCAGAGTGGATCGTTTCGGCAGGGCGGTCCCGGTCTTGACGAGGTTCTTCGGGTCGCTGCGGGGAGTATACAGCGCTTTGGCGGCGCCCTTGCTCGTAATCTTCGAGGAGCTCGGTGCAGGAGAGAAGGGAGCGGCGGCGGAGGAAGGCGATGAGGACCCAGCCGGGTGAACGAGAGTATGAGAGGGTGACGATGATGAGCTGCCGCTGCCGAACAAGGTCGAGCCGGAGAGAGTGCCAAAGGACGGCTGGGCATAGTCGCCGGTGGCGTCATCCCGTCTTCGCTTCTTGGTGAGCGTCGGCGTCGGCGGCACGACGGCCTTCTTCCTCTTCCCATCCTGTGCCACGGGGTTCCGCTCGACCGTCAGCGGCGCTGCTAGTTCCGCTTCTTCCTCCCACGGAGGCACATAGGGCATCAGTCTGAGCAGCATCCCTTCCTCCTTCTCCGGGATCCCAAACGTCCTCTCTCCGCGCTTTTGAATCCTCCGATCGACCCCGCCGCCCTTGTGTCGGTATTGGTAGAAGAGCGACCCTTCCTCCTCCTCCCGAGCTTGAGCAGCGATCGCTCCCGCCTCGGCAGCGCGGTATACCCCTTCGGCATGCGCTTCGGTTTCGTCGTCCGAGTACGGGTCGCGTTCGTGCGGGACCCATGCTCCTCCCGACGGCAGCGACAGCGGGTGGAATCGACGCCGACCAGCAGCGTAGAGCGTCCCAGCCTTGGCGTTGTCGCGCTGCTCTTCGCCGCTCCCGCCGCCACCCATGATGGCATCGTCCCGGAGGCGGAACGGCGCGCCCCGCTCGCCGGGCTCTTTCCGCCCGCTCTCTTCCACCGCCACGCGCGAAATCGGTACCGTGCTCGTGATACCTCCGTAGGCCGTATGGTGCGTCGCATGCGTCTGCGCAGATCGGATCGCGAGTTGGGCTTGATAAAGTTCTTCGACGGTGCGAGGTCGAGCGGGATCCGGTTCGGGTTTCGGACCGCCGCCACCGCTGCCGGATTTCACCGACGCGGATGACGTGCGAGTCAACGCGGTGATGTGGACTCCGACGGGTTTGTTTACTCCCGATCTAGCCGACGCCGACGGGAGAGGAGTGGCGGCTGGAAGACGACCGAGTCGGTGCAAGAGGTGGATCATCAACGCCGGAGAAAAGTTTGTCTGATCAAACAGCTCGACCTCAATCTGGGGCGAGATCAACGTCTCGCCGATTCGGTCCTGGTCGATATCGGATCGTGACTCGCGCGGAGGTCGGAAATAGGTCGTGCGGGTGACGGCGGGAGCGTTCGGTAGGCTCAGGAGGGCCGAGTTGATTTGTTTGCGGAGGGAGGACGTGCAGCCCGAAGCGCGAATGTCTGCAAGGGGGGTCATGTGTGAGTGTGGTTCTCGACAACAACTCGAGGGCGAAGCAGATCAGCCCCCCGTCCAACGTACCGAGGAGTCGGAGATTGGAAAGCACCGCGAGCGGCGCCACGCCCGCATCCGTCACTTTCCGGAGCCCTCGCAAGCTCAGCACCTCGAGTCGCTGATACTGCGGCCGTTCTTTCGCAGCTCGAGCGATCCATGCGAGGCCGCCGTCGGTGATTCCGGTCCCGTCGAGGCGGAGGACGGCGAGCAAGTGGGAAAGCGGGTCTCGGAGTTTGTACACGTCGCTGTCCGTAAAGTTGGGCATGGATCGCAGGTCGAGATAGGCGAGGAAGAAAGTCGGAGGCGGCGGCGGCGGCGGTGGTGGTGGTGGTGGTGGCAGAGTCGGAGCCGGATCTGTTGTGGTGGCAGACCGGAAGCGGTGGTACGCCGCATCGGCGTTGATCTCTTTCAGGACTTGGAGTTCTGCCGAGTCGCTCACGACGAGATCGCGGTAGGTTTTCCACCGCGCGGGCATCTCGGATCCGACGCGGGTCGCCACGTCCAACCAGACTTGGAAGGGGAACGCGGTGGGCGAGTAGGAGTCTCCGGAAGCAGCGTTTTCCTCGATGGCTTGGAGCAGTTTTGGGATCCAGGCTCGGTGTCGATCTGGGTCGAGCGCGTCAAATACGCCCGGTTGGCCGTACGATTCGGCGAGGACTTCGAGACAGAGGTCGGCTAGTCGAGGCAGGGACGTCTTGGTCGGCGAAGCTGCCGCCGCCGTCAACCTGGACTCTTTCCGGGCGGCATAGGCGAGCGCGTCGAGTGCCGCTCGAGACTTGGTCGGAGCTGATTTGCCGAGCGCATAGTCCTGCGAGAGAGAGCGCCTTCAGCCTTATTCAAGATCGCGTCGAGATGCGACTGACGGAAACTGAGCAGACAGACCTTGTAGGCGATGCCGGCGATTGCGCTGAGGGTGTACCGCTTGGACCTAGGTACAGAGTCACGTCAGTCCCGCAGCCCACTCACGCTGGATGGCAAGTACTGACGGCTTGGAGTTGAGATCGGTCTCCTTCTGTTTCCGCCGGATGACCCGCGCCCGTTCTCGGACGAGTTGCTCCCGTTCTGCGGCTTCCTCGACCGCCGTAGTCCGTCGAGGCTTGTACACTCCGTCAAAGAGTTGGGTCATGGCGACGGCATGTGCTCGTGTGTGGTGAGGAGAAGCACGAGGCACGTGATTTTTCATCGGCAGCTTGCAGATCTTTGCGCACGTTTTTGGCTAGACCTGTAGCTTGGCTAGGCCAGCCGGGAAGCTTCTTTGGGCCTCCTGCTCTGAAGGAACATCTCCCTCCTCCGGACTCCGGGCAAGACTCGAGCATCATCGGTGTTCCCGCTTCCCCACCCATCCCTTTGCACCCCGCCTCGCTACATCTTCCGGTACAAACGACTCCTTGAAGCCAGCGGTCCCAGTGCAGTCTGCAAACCACACCAGAAGAAGATCGCCGAGATGAGCCTCGCGACGACGACCCTTTCGGTCCTTCACATCACGGTCGGCGCCAGTGCCCTCCTCGCCCCTTCCTTCACGGCCGCCTTTTTCGGTCTCGTACCGGCTGCCTCCTCCCTCTTTGTCACGCGCCTGTTTGGCAGTCGCGACCTCGCCCTCGGGCTTGCCGTCTGGGCCACGTCCGGTGCAGCGGGGACCCGGGACCGGGACCGCCCGGCGGCAGGATCGAGGACGAAGAACGAGCGGCGCGGGGCGTTGTGGATCGCCAACTTGGTCAACGCGATCGACATTGTCAGTTGCGTGTGGTCGTACTACGAAGGGAGCATCAACACGGCCGGAGTGCTGTGGGGGGCGCCGGGAGCGGCGTTCTTGCTCCTGCTCGGCGTGGTGGGCATCAGGTGAGTCTTGACGGAGGGCGCATTTCAGTCGGAGAGGCGCGGGGCTGGTCACTGCGCTTCTCGCTCATCCTGACTTGTCGACGTGTCAGGGACGTCGACACGATGTGACGGGCGGCGGCGAGCATCGGTGGTCCGTCGTGCAGCGTGACGGGGCGAGGGGACGGATTGTACACCTTGCAAGCAGAAGTTTCGTGGACTCGCATGCCCGTTGCAGACCGAACGGCTCGAGACAGAGCGAGGAGGTTGTGGTCATGTCGAGAGAGGGCAGGCGGAGTGGAAGTAGCATGGATCCGGGGGCTTGGAGCGAGAGCAGGCCACATGTAGACTCTCCTCTGCGCACTCTTGTGGTGCAGGAACATGCTCGCACCGTGCTCGCATCGACTCGCGATCGAGGCGAGCGAAAGGCGAGAGCGAGAGCGAGAAGTCGACGGCGAGCAGCTGGTTGACCGTTTACACTTTGATTCGCTCTCACAAGAGAACACAGGCGAGAGACTTGGAGAGCGACCTTGACAGTCTAGCCTCGCTTCTTGACCTCGAGACCTCTCCGCCGACGAGACCTCTCGCGTAGCTTCATCGACCGACTCTCGCCCTCTCTCTGGACCGACGCATCTTCAACAGGCAGACACGAGAAGCATAGCCAGTAGCCATGTCGCGTGAAGGTTCAGGCAGGGTCAAGAACCGCGCACCCGCCGCCATCCAGGTCCGTCTCCACTCATCCCTTCCTCCCTCCCCTCCTCACTCACGCACACACTCACTGACACTCGCACGCCGCGCACGCAGATCACGGCCGAGCAGCTTTTGCGAGAAGCTGCCGACTTTCAGGGACAAGCCCCACCGAAACCGAAACAGCGCGTCGAGGACTTGGAAGAGCTGCACGAGTACCGCGCGAGGAAACGGCAAGAGTTTGAGGAAGTCATCCGCAGGACCAGGTCAAACGTAAGCGTTCGGTCATGTCCTCCAGCTCCTACTCTCCGTGTGGACTGACCACTTGCATCATCACCACCATCCCGGCAGATCCAGGCATGGATCAAGTACGCCAACTGGGAAGCGAGCCAGAACGAGTTCCCGCGGTCAGCCTCGTCTCTTTCGCTTCTCAACAGCCACGAGTTGGAACTGACCGAGGCAGATGGGTGCACACACTACAGCTCGCGGTCCGTGTTTGAACGCGCTCTCGACGTCGAACCGACCAACATCAAGCTGTGGCTGTCTTACACCGAAATGGTACGCGCGCGGAGGCACTACTTCATCAAGGGGACATGCTCGCCGAGGTGAAGGAGAACACGCGACTGATGAAACTCGGGAGTGATTGGCCACCACGTACAGGAACTGAAAGCGCGCAACATCTCGCACGCCCGCAACCTCTTTGACCGCGCCGTGACCCTCCTGCCCCGGATCGACCAAGTCTGGTACAAGTACGTCTTCCTCGAGGAACTCCTCGGCAACGTCGCCGGCGCCCGCCAAGTCTTTGAGCGCTGGATGGCATGGGAACCGAACGACAAGGCCTGGAGCGCCTACATCAAACTCGAGGTCCGGTACCAAGAGTTGGACCGCGCGAGCAAGCTCTACGAGCGGTTGATCAACTGCCACCCCGAACCGAAACACTTTGTCAAGTGGGCCAAGTTTGAAGAGGAGCGCGGCAACGTCGGTGCGTCCTTACCCCCCTCTCCCCTCTCGTCCTCGATCTGGCTGGCCTTCGAGAGGCTGACTACGAGGACTGACCCCGGTACCGGAACGCAGACCGCGCGCGCGAGATCTATCAGATGGGCTTTGAATTCTACGGCCAGGACGAGGAAGGGATCGACAAATCGCAGTCGCTGTACTCGGCATTCGCCAAGATGGAAGTCCGGCACAAAGAGTACGACAGGGCGCGGGTCATCTACAAGGTGGGTTCAGCGCATTCGAGTGTAAACAGCGATCGAGGCTAAGATTAAGGCTAACAATCCGCTGTGTTGCATACTGTCGCCACGCCCACAGTTTGCCCTCGAGCGGTTGCCGCGGTCCCGCTCGTCGCAGCTCTACGCCTCCTACTCCAACTTTGAGAAGCAGTTCGGCGACCGGTCCGGCATCGAAGTGACCGTGCTCGGCAAGCGCCGCCTGCAGTACGAGGAAGAGTTGTCGCACGAGTCGCGCAACTATGACGTCTGGTTCGACTATGCCCGCCTTGAAGAGGACGCGTACCGGAGCGAGAACGGGTCCGGCGACGCGCTCAAGCGGGTCAGGGAGGTGTATGAGCGCGCGGTCGCGCAGGTGCCGCCGAGTGACGAGAAGCGACACTGGCGGAGGTACATCTTCTTGTGGCTCAACTATGCCCTCTTTGAGGAACTCGACACCAAAGTCTGTACCATCTCCCGCTTTCTGTCTTCTTGACGTGGCCATCTGGCTGACTTGCTTGCCTGACAACCACCCACCCCGTATTCAGGACCTCCAACGAGCGCGCGAGATCTACCGCGCGTGCTTGAAGCTCGTCCCGCACAAAAAGTTCACGTTTGCCAAAGTCTGGGTCCAGTTTGCCGAGTTCGAAGTGCGACAGCAGGACCTCGATGCCGCGCGCAAGATTCTCGGGATGGCGATCGGCATGTGCCCCAAGGAGAAGGTGCGTAATAACAACAGCAGGCATCGCGGCTATACGAAAGAGACGGTCGATCTCTAACCTACTTTTCCGACTTTTGTGTGCGTGACACACAGCTCTTCAAGGACTATGTCGATCTCGAGTTGCGGTTGCGCGAGTTTGACCGGTGCAGGATCATCTACCAAAAGTGGCTCGAGGTGAGTGCCGCCTTTTGGTGGCGCCCGGTGCCTCTCTTTCGCGCCTGCGTACCGCGCCTCACACCCGTTCTCCACTCGGACAGTTCGATCCTTCCAACGCCTCGGCTTGGATCAAGTTCACCGAACTCGAATCCGTCGTCGGCGAGTACGACCGCGTCCGGGCGATCTACGAACTCGCCGTCGACCAACCCTCGATGGACATGCCCGAACTGATCTGGAAATCCTGGATCGACTTTGAGTACGACGAGGAGGAGTACGACCGCGCTCGCGAGTTGTACGAGCGACTGTTGCGCCGCACGAGTCACGTCAAGGTTTGGGTCTCGTTTGCCCAGTTCGAGGCCAACGTCGGATTGGCAGAGGCGGCGGCACTCAGTGGCGAGAACGACGACGAAGACGAGGAGGGTGCGCAACCGAAAGCGCCGGTTGAGGTGGACCAGGCGGCTGTCGAGGCGGCCAAGCAGCAAGGTCTCGAACGCGCGCGCAAGGTGTTCGAACGGGGCTACGCCGACCTCAAGAAGAAGTCGCTCAAGGAAGAAGTCAGTTGCTGAGCCCCGCTTGTTCCCTCTCCCATCTCAATAATGCCAGTAGCTGACTCTCTCCCGCCTTGACGCCCAACGCCCACTCGCCAACTCTCATCAGCGAGTCGTCTTGCTCGAAGCATGGAAGGCGCTCGAGGCCGCGCATGGCGACTCGGCATCGCTGGCCAAGGTCGAAGGCATGATGCCCCGCGTCGTCAAGAAGATGCGCAAGGTCGAGGGCGACGCTTCGATGATGGAGGAATGTACGTCCATCCCACGCTTGGCCTTTTCTCTCTCTCTCTTGCGATGCTCGTCTCGATCGCGGTATCAGGGCTGACAGGTGCGTTCTCGTCGTACAGACTACGACATGATCTTTGCCGACGACGAACAGGCCAACAAGACGGCTTCGCTCAAGTTCTTGCAGCTCGCCGCCGAGTGGAAGCGCAAGGTAAGGAAGCAGACAGACAACCATCATGTCTTTGCACTACAGGTGGCGGGCGTCACGCTAAGCGAACCTGTTGGCTGACCTGTGCTCTTCTGCGTCGTCCTTCCCTTACAGCAAGCTCTGTTGGAGCAAGAGAAGGCTGCTCAGCCCGAACCGCCCGCCGTCCAGGCCGAACACGAGGAGGAAGAGCGAGCAGAGGCGCAGGAGAATGGCGAGACCGCCGCCGAGGATGGGCAGGCACAAACCGACGCTGCCGAAGCAAACGAGGAGGAGTAGTTCAGTCGCTGTACCTTATTTGTTGAACCATCCCCAGCGCGCGTGCTCTCGCATCTCTCCGACAGAAAGTGAACTCCCGCAAGTGTTCTCAAGCACGATCTCAAATAAATAGCAGTGGCAACAGAGCATGTGCAAGGGAAAGCATTCTAGAGACACCAAAAGAAACACGAAAACAACAAAACTGATAGTGTGACAGGTGAAGAGGTCCTAGACGATCCCTTCCTCCTCGCGCTCGTCTCCTCGGTCGAAAGGAGTGAGAGACTCGCCGCCGTCCCCGTCGACACCGTCATCTTCACCTCCAGAGTGATCATCGGCATCGACAGGCGCGCTGGCCATGCGGAGGGCCTCGGTCGCGCCGGTCGAACCGGGCAGGTACATCGGCAGATCCTCCTCCTCGTGGACGACATCCCCTTGTCGTTCCGCCACTTCGGCGTGCGCCTCGCGCGCCTTGCCCGACGAGGAGGTAGTTGCTTGAGGGAAGTAGGACGAGCTTCGCTCGTCGCCGGCGGCGGCGGCGGTACCCTGCAAGAGCGGGACGGTCGACGACGCCGACGAGAGATCGGCGCCGTTCGAGGCGGGAGTGTACGCGTTCGGCAACGAGACTTGGTGCACGCGCTGAGGCGGAGCGGGCAGCAACGACGACATCGGACCCGCTGCTGCGACCTTGCCCGCTGCAGTGGACGAACTCTCCGCCTGTGCTGCGGTCGGAGTCAAACGGTCGTAACGCTCAAAGCCGTCCTCGTCGAGGTCGACATCGTCCGCAACCGGCGGCGCACTCGCCATCGCCATCGGGACCGAAATCGCGACGGGGACAAAGGCCGAGGATCCGCCCGCCGTAATCATGCCCACGTCGGCCTCCTCATCGTCGAGAACGAACGGCGACCGCTCGCGTTGTTGCCGGAGGCGGGCGAGCACGGCCTTGTCGTCCGTGGCGACGTGAGCGCTGAAGAGAGAGCGGTCGACGGGGGGTAGAGCACCCTCTTCATTCTGCTCGACATCGTCAGGGTGTTGATCTCCCTCCGCGAGTGCCTCCTCCTCCTCGACAAACGGATCGGCCGACGTCGACGCCGCCGACGCGGAGGACGCGGCGAGCGGCCGACCCTTTTCGCCCGGCCAGTGCCACTCTCCCTCGTCATTGTCGTCCGACCGCGGTCCCCGCTCGGTGCTCGTACCTTCCGACTCTCGGCGCTGACGACGCAAGCGTCTCCGCGTCGCTCCGAGCCGAGAGGCGGCTGCTTCGCCCGCCGGGGACGAGGTGGTTGCGTGATCCGGATCGGCAAAGCGTCGCGTGCGTTGCACGGTCGATGAACTAGGCCGGTAAGCAGGCGGTCCGGGAGCGGGCAAAGAGTCGGTTGCGATCATGGCGCCGAATGCAGAGACGGGCGGAGGGGCGGTTGTCGTTGGTGACGATGGCGGTGAGACGCTCGATGCGATCGGTGGCGGCAGCGACGACGATAGCTCCGGCCGCGGCGACGTCGGCCGAGGATGCGGCGAACCTGGAATCGCGAGGTGGTCCGGCAGAGTCGGATCGTCCGCCGGAGTGAAGAGAATCTCGGGCGCCGGATGAGGCGGCGGAGGCAGCAACGCCGACGAGGTCGACCTTATCGACGCCGAAGAAGACGTTCCTGCTCCTGTACTCCGACGGGAAGACCGAGAACCGACGCGGTCGAGCGCAGACGCCGTGAGCGAGATGACGGACCCGTTCCTCGCGTCGCGCGAAAACACGGTCGTGGTGCCGGCGCCTCGTTGTTGCCCCGAGGCGGACGACGACAGCCTCCTCGCGACCCGGTGCGTCAACGTGTCCTCGACGATCGACGCAGTCGAAGAGCGCGTCCCCGACCGAGTGAGCGCCCTCTCGTCCTCTTCCTCCTCCGCGTCTCCTCCCCCGCGCCCATCTTCTTCTCCGTCGTCTCCTCCATCTCCGTCTCGCCTCCTCCGTCGACGCAAGCTCCCGCGCAGACCTGCAGCAGTGAACCCCGTGACGCGGACACGTCGCCGTACACTCGGCGCTCGCCCCGCACTGCCTTCCTCTTCGCCCTCGGTTCGCTCTCCAGCGCCCGCCGGGCCTGCTCCTGCAGCCGCTCGAGTCGCGGCCCGTTTCGCTCTTCTCTTTTTTCGACGAGCTTGACGACCAGTCACCTTTTCGAGCGCGCCCCGCCAACCTTTTTCAGTCATCACGTTCGTCCCGTCGAGATCAGTTGGGGTGGTTCCGTTGGCGGCAGCGAGCCTTTTCGCCTTTCTCGCGGCGGCCGCTTTCCGCCTCCGCCGTTTCTTGCGCCGCACAATGACGCTGATAAAGATGCTGATCGCGACGAGGACGGCGACGAGGACCGACATGGCAATGACGAGCGGGACGGCATAGTAGTTGGTCTCGCGCGGGATGGCTTGCCACCCGTTCGGTATCGAGATGGAAGGTGAAGACGAGGACGAGGAAGCGGCGGTCGAAGTCGGAGTGGAGGAGAAAGTGGAGCCCGACGAGGACGCGAGGGCGCCGGCGTCGACTCCGAGCCCGGCGACGTCGGGGGTGTGCTCGGGTCCGGCGGTCGCGGTAAGTGAGGCTGAAGTCGGGATGTGGTCCTCCATGGCCGTGGCGTAGGCGGTCGAGGCGGCGGTCGAAGCGGGATTGACGGCCGTTCCCTTTCGACCGCGCAGCGTCCAGCCGTAGTCCTGGACCCACTCGCCATCCGAGTTTACGTAGAGGGGAGGGATATCCGGACCCCTCTGACGCAAGCGGGGGCGCGGTGCATGCGTGATCCCAGCTTGAGGCGGAGACGAGGAGGCGGCTGGCGGCCTAAAGTTGGCAACACGAGTTGGAGCAGCGGTGGGCGAGGCCCGGTGATCGCCCACGAGACGAGACGGCGACGCAGCGCTCTCTGGGATGGGCGACGCTGTTGCGCTGGGTGCCTGTGCATAGATTGCGAGTGCGAGGAGGAGAGCACCGCCTGCCTGCCGCTCGTGTGGACAGCGACGTCGTCGTCGTCGTCGGCAGTCGTCGTCGTCAGAGTGGCCAACTGCGCATCCAGCACAGGCCGCCGCGTCCTGGCTCGACTCGGACCGACTCGTGAAAGCTTGTCCATGCTCGTGTACGCGCTCTAGCACTGCATTGCGCGGTCGCCGCGTCGACGAGAGCGGACCGGTCGCGGCGGCGGCGGCTCTCGCTCGCAGCGGGGTCGAGGTCGACGAGGTCGCGGTCTGGGTCGAGAGATCTAGGCGGAGTGGGCGCGTCTCGTACGCATGCATACCCTGTCAGAGTCGACCTGCACGCGACTCGATCACGCTCGCGGGGTCCCGTCGGCGCTGCACGAGTGGGTCAGGGTCAGCAAGTGGACCGTCGTCTCGCACACAAGGAAGAGCGGCGGGGAAGGGAGGGGAGGGGCGGAGCTGCTCACTCGTTTTTATCCGCAAGTGCGCGTATATACGTGTGTGTGTCTGCAGAGGGTCCTGTGGCAGGCTGAATGCCCAGTCGACGGCTGCACTCCGAGGGGCGAGAGCCGAGTGCACGCCCTGATTGGTCGCACACTCGCTCACACCGACGCCGCCCCTCGAGCGTACTCGGCGGTATTCAAATTTGGCTCTCCGCTCCTTTTGGACAGGCCTCTCCCCCTACGCGACGTCGTCCAGGCAGTCAGGAGAAGAATAGCTACATTCTACGCAGACAAAGGGTCTCGTCCGCGGCTACATGTAACAAGAGCAGGTATTGAGGCCTGCATCCTCACGCGAGGAGGTCGTTCGCGCTGCCGGAACCGGCCGCAGTCCCGTTCCCCTCCGCAGCAGGAGCAACACCAGCATCGCCAGTAACCGGTCGGCGAGGTTTGAATACCTCGTTCCTGCAGACGGGACAGACCCGACTCAGGCGGAACCAAGAACGGATGCAGTGTTCGTGGAACCTGCGGGCCAGAAAGAGGAGACGTCAGCCAAAATCGAGTGCGTTTCGGAATGCCCGCGACGGCGAGACCCAAGTTGGTCCTGGACTGGAAAAGGACACAGTCGCATGGGTTTTCTAGGGGGTAGACTCACGTATGTAGACAGTCGGGAAGGACGACGGCGAACTGGTCGACCTTGAAGCGAGCGAGGCAGATCTGCACGAGGAAAGGTGAAAGTCAGCTTTGGTACCACAAAACGCGCAGGGCTCCGTCGCCAAAGTGATCTCTCTCTTGCGAGTAACGAGGGCATGTTAGGCGGCCAACGCGCCGACGTACCGCACAGTCGACACACCGCACGCCGACGACGCTCAGCTTGCTCTTGACTTTGCCGCTCTTGGTGACCCTCCGCCGTTCGCACTCGACCCTCGCAACCGTCAACGTCTCGGCGAGCTCGGCAGGAGTCGCCCCGCTCGGGACCGCTTGACCGAGCACGTCCGACAAGAGGAGCAGGTCCTGCAATACGAGTTAAAAGCGAGGCAAACCCGATGAAGCGATCGCCAGCCGAAGAGTCAGTTCCGCTTGATAGCAAGAAAAAGTTCTCAGAATTGGGAGGAAGAGGTGGACGCACCTCGTAATGCTGACCACCGTGCGGGATCGCGCCGTCGCGGTCACCTCCCTCTGCCGCCTCCGCCTCCGCGCCGCCTGCCTCGTCGCCGCCGTTCTCTTGAGACTCGAGTCGCGCGAGCAGCAGATCGAGATCCGTGTACATGCTCAAACCCGGAGAGAGTGGTGGCGTCAACGGCGCTGCTGCTTCCCCTCCTCCTCCTCCTCCTGATGCTGCGGCTGGCGGTGGTTGTGGTGCCCGAGTCGCTTCTGAAGCGGTCGATGTGGACGGGACTGCCTGGAATGACGCAGGTCCTTCAGACAGGGGCAGCACAGTCGTATCAGCTGTAGCGGAGGGAGCGACATGCGAAGGAGTCGAGACGACGGGCGGCGCCGGTGCATCCCGCCGCGGAGGGCGACGAGGTAAAGGCGGTCCCGGCTCGGACGGCGACTCGTCTTGCCGCTGCTGCTGGATCTCCGATGAGGCGATCAGATCGGGCAAAGACGAAGGCGCCGCCGAGTTGGCGGCTCCGAAGCCTTGCGATTGCCTCAGCGCCGTAAAAGCGTCGACTCGATCCGTCCCGAGCGACGTAGGCGGAACGGGCAGCGGTCGACGTCGCGGAGGGAGCGGAGGAGAGGAGGGAGTCGGTGCGCCTGACGGAGTGACCGAAGTGGATCGTGCGTGCGTTTGGACGATGGGTACCGCCGGAGGGAGCGCACTGGCGTTCGACCCCGACGGCGTCGGCGGCGGCGGCACCGGACTTGCACGGGCGTGAGGGAGCACGGAAGGCGGTCCCGGTTGCCCAGAAATGGTACTCGAGCTCTCTCTTGCCACCGTAAAGACTTCGACGACGGGTGTCGGTTGTTCTTTTGACGGCAGTGTTGGCGCTGATCGAGAGGTCGAGGCCCTGGGTATACTGTTTGCCGTAACGGGTCGCAAAGACGCTCTTCGGGCTGCCAAAATTTCGGCCGCATTCGGTGGCGGAGGCGGAGGCACTCTCCGAATCGAAGCCGGGCGCCGCAGCGAGGCCTGCGATGGACGAGCGGTCGCCGCAGCCGCGCCCCACGCGATCGACGGTGAGGAGGAGGCGAACGCCGGCGCGGGGGATCGGTCGCCTGAGAGGGGGCGGGATCGAGGTGGTGGCGGAGGTGGAGCGGCGCGAGGACGCGGCGGCGTCGGCGGCGGAGGGGAAGCGGCGGACCCTTCTTCTGTAGCCCTCGTCGTTGCGACGGTTCCCGTCGGAACCGGGACCGACGCACCTCCGAGCTGTTCTTCGGCTTCTTCTTCCTCGACAACAGCGGGTTGCGCCTCGACCGCTGCGGCCGTGCGAAGTCGGTTCTCCTTTTCGGCGCGCATCCTCCGCTCAGCGGCCTCGGCGAGCATGCGGTGACCTCGCAACGACAAGCTGCGCGCCGGTCTGTCTTCCGATTCGGGTACGGTAGTCGCGGGAGCTGGTGTCTGACTGACCGTCGGTGCCGGTTCCGGGTGCGACTCTGCCTCTTCGCGCTCGGTGATCGTTTCCGGGACAGGCAGCGGTTCTGCCGATGCTGCAGCGACAGGAGACCCACCTTCCTCCCTCGCGGAGGGTGGCGGGATCGCTCGACCTCGACGTTCCCGAGCCATGCGACCCTGCGCGCGGAGCGACCGAGTCGCGTGAACGCTCAGGGCTCGCACCACTCCGCGCGAGTTGTTGGACGCTTCGGCGTGCGAGATCCGTTGACGGAGAAGCGCGAGGTCTTGCTCGTCGTCCGCGGCAGTGGATTGAGTCGCTTGAGCTGTGGCAGCTTGATCGCCAGCTCGCGAGTCCCGAGGCGGGCTCTTCCTGCCGCCGGGCGGTGACGAAGCCACCTGCGTCGAGTCTCTGGCAGCGCTTCTTTGGCCTGAGGAAGAGGCTACTACTGTTGCTGCTCCTTCCTCCGCAGCTTGTTGTTGACTGTCGGTCGGACCGTCGTCGTCGTCCTCCTCCTCTTGCGCAGCCGCCAGTCTGCGCCTCTCCAAATCCCGCGCGATCCTCTCATCGAGAGTGTAAATCCCAGCGCTGCGATCCGCTTCCCACGCGAGAACGAGCGGATCCGTCGACGTGACCTCGAACGAGCTCGCGTCGTCGTCATCGTCGTCATCATCATCGTCTGTGGAGGAAGAGGCGGCGGCATTGTCGGCTGAACCGGTGGAAGACGCGTTTAAAGAGGCAGAGTCGGACTGGTCGCCTTCGGAGGAAGATGTCAACGGGGGCGGAGGCGAGAGTCGCGCGTGAGAAGGCGGCGGCGGTGGCGATCCCGAAGGCGGCACTGAATATCGCGGCGAAGGGACGGCAGCAGCGCCTTCCTCCCCGGCCGGTCTCGAGTCTTCGCTGCTCCGAATAGGTTCCATCCCTATCCCACCGAGCCCCAGCCCTCCGCCGAATCCAACTCCGACTCGACTTCGGGCCGAGTTCGGGCTCACGCTCCTCTCGCTTCTCCTGCCTCCTCCACCCATATTCGGTCCGATCGTGCTCATCGTCCTCGTCGAAGAGATGGATCGTCTTCCCGTGTAAGCGGGAGGCGGTGACATGAGCAGCATCGCCGGGTCCAACAAGCCGAGCGAGAGGTGGTCTTCGAGCAAGGACGGGTCCGAGAGGTTTAAAGGCGGCAAGACAAAGCCGCGGTCCTCGTTCTGAGTCGATGCGCCCGGGTTCGCTGCAGTCGCTGTAGTCGATGGTGGTGATCCAGAGGGGGCGGGGTTGGAAGGCTCCGGAGCAGATGAGGAAGAAACGGCGGATGCGAGTCGAGGTGCTCCGGCTCGGGCTCGACGGTTCCCTCGTGCGGTAGAAACTGCGTCGGCGGGCGCGGAAGTGGGAGTAGGTGCCGGGGATCGAGTCGCGAGCGTCTCGGGAGCCATGGGAGGTTCCGAAGGTCGATGTCGCATTCGCGGGCGCTGCCTCGCCGCAGAAGTCGACGCTCCTGCAGCATCTTGACTGCCCGCGGCCGTGGCCGCCGCTGCCCCCGACGACGACGAGGTGGAAGTCGGAGTAGACGGGTTGGTGTCGCCGAGTACTGGCGGTGCCCCTGCTTGCCTCGTCGTGGTCGTCGGCGCCGTCATCGCCGTCGTTGAGGCCGGCTCTTGCTGGTGGTTCAAATCCTGCAGGTGCCTCAATGCCTCTTGTGCCCTCGCTTGAATACCGGCCTGCATGACCGCGGCATGAGCGTTCCTCGCTGCCCTCGCGCGTGCGACCGCTCTCGACTGTTGCAGCGGTCCGCCTCGATTCGGCGGGAGAGGCGGAGTCGGAGCCGTCGTTGAGAGGTACGCCGGAATGTTGGTACCGGTCAGAGGCACGGAGACAGTACCGCGAGCGGATTCGCTGAGCCCAGGGCTTGGGGTTCCGAGGGGGGCAGGTTGCGGTCGAGGACCCTCGAGAGGTCTCCGATCTGGACCCAGCGCTGTGAATGCAGCACAAGTCAGTATATCGCATACGGGGAGGATATGATGGTATGGGAAGAAATTACCGGAAGACCCCGAAGTACGGGAAGAGGAACCGGCGGTGGTGGTCTGATCTTCTGCCCCCGGACCCGCGCGCGCTCGTCTTGCGCGCCTCGAGGCTGCTGCCACTGTCGCTGCGGTCGTCGACGATTGCTGCAGCGACGACGAAGTTCCGCTGGTCGAGCGGGGTGTCATGCCCGGTCTCGATCCCGCCGGAACCGTCGACGAGGACGACAAGCCGGGCGAAGCTCTCGGCGTCGTCGAGTCTGACGCGGCAGGAGGTGCGAGCGTATTCCGAGGTGTACCAGGGGGAGGAAAGTCCATTGTCGGATTCGGGCTTGGCAGAGGCGAGACGCCGACGGGAGATTTGCCGGCATTGGCGACGGCGGTCGCGATCGCGCGCTCGCGCTTCTCTTTCTGCTCCTTCTCTCGCTTCTTCTTGGTGCCCTTTTTCAGCTTTTGCTTCTTGCCGCTGCCGAGGACGATTCCCGCCCCCCCGGAGGAAGGGGGGTTCAAAGCGGCGGCGGCTTCTTCGGGAGTCGGCAAGTCGGGGTCGTCGAGGTCGATGACGCCCCATCCACCTCCGGCGTCGTGGCGCAAGTGAGGCGGGTCAACGGTCCCCGGTTGTCGCCTTGCGCCGAGGTTGTCGGGAGCGACGAGGGTCAACTGGCCGTGGTGGCGGTGGACATGCGTCAGGTACGGCGCCTCGTCGGTGGTGGCGCCGCCTCCTCCTCCCTGGTGGCCCGGACTTCGCGCTGCCGATGCCGGTAAGGAGAGACTGGAAGAGGACGCTGCACCTCCGCCAAGGGCTGCGACTCTGGGCGAAGGCTTCTGCACGTTGCGAGTCCACGCCGGACCCGAGTGTGTGCCTCCTGGTCCTGGTCCAGCCCCCGGGAGAGAGGGCGACGCCGGCGGAGTCGCCATGGCGTTGAGGGCGCCGCTTTTACTGTCGCTTGCTTCGCTTCTTGTGCACGCTGGCTGGCGATGTGGCCATTCGGCGGGGAACTCGAATCGATGACGCGCGAATCCGGAACCTCCAGTCACTCGGGTCGTGCGTCGTCGGTTGGCAGCGGGAGAAAGAGGGGATCAAGAGTACGAGGGTGTATGTACGGTAGCTCAGCAGTCGACTCTGCTGATCCTTGTCGAGAGTTAAGCGCTGTCGAGAGGCCCCGGACAAGCCGACCTTGCGTTGAAGCAGCTCGACTGAGGGGAGGCTCAAGCGTCGCTCACCGACTGGCGTACGCACTCTATGGCTAAGCGAGGGTTGGCCGAGCTGGCACTTTTCAAGTGGATGTACTTTAGGTCCAGGCGAAGACTAGGGAGCGCAAGCACAAAGAGTCTCGGGAAAATAGCGAACTGTCCATGTTGGCTCAACTTCGACCTCACCAACCGACTCGTTCTGCCTCACGTAAGCCGAGTCAGGGGTCTAGTGAGCGAGGCCAAGTCTACGAGGTGATGCTTGTGCAGCCACGCCACCCAGAATCTGTCCCGTCTCGGTCCAGCTACTCGTCCACTCGGCAAGGAATCCCTCTCGCTCGCTCTTCTTCGACCACCGCAGCAGCAGCCGCCACGCACATGGCCAGCGCGAGGCAGCCACTCGGAGCGATCCAGCCCATCGTACCTACTCGATCCGGTACAGGCGCTCTCGCCGTGCAGCAGCATCAAGAGGTCCACAAGCTGCAGCAGCAGACTCGTCGTTCAACTTCCCCTCCCGAACCTCGACCCGCCCCGCCTCAAGCCCCGCCTGCAGCACAGGCCCAGAAAGATAAGGAGAAGGAGAAAGCCCGCTCAAAGCTGAGCGAGCAATGGGCCGACCCGCCGAAACGAGTCCGCAGGGAGGACGTCTGGCTCGATCGCCGTCACTTGCTCGGAGAGGTCAGCGCCCCTTCTTTCTCACACTCGCCTTCCAGTCGGAACACAGAGCTGATATCGTGTATGCGCCGCAGGGAGGGTTCGCGCGCGTCTACCTCTGCATCGAGCCGGACGGCGTCTCTCACAAGGCGCTCAAAGTCATTGACAAGCAGCAGCTCAAGTCGACAAAGACAAAGTCCAAGGTCAGTAGTCCCACCGTTCATCGACTCGCTCGGGGCCGATAAAGCCTAGGCCTCCGATGCGTTGGTCTGAAAGTCGCGACGGTAGATTGACGCGGCGTTCTCATTCACCCCGCAGCTGTTTGCCGAGATCAAGATCCACCAAGCCATGTCGCACCCCAACATCATCGCATTCGAACACTGCTTCGAAGACGATGGCAAC
This sequence comes from Rhodotorula sp. JG-1b, assembly GCA_001541205.1. Classification (NCBI taxonomy): domain Eukaryota; kingdom Fungi; phylum Basidiomycota; class Microbotryomycetes; order Sporidiobolales; family Sporidiobolaceae; genus Rhodotorula; species Rhodotorula sp. JG-1b. Next base: position 426,666 of record KQ954468.1, on the reverse strand, counting down.
GTCTACATGCAGCTCGAACTCTGTGCCAATGGCGTGAGTCTCTGTGCCCTTTCCGACAACCCGCGCTCTCAAATCCTGGACTATCTCGTAACGCTTCACCACCTTTTCAACAGTCGATGCTGGACGTCCTCCGCGCCCGCAAACGCTACTCGGAACCCGAAGCGCGGTTCTATCTCACTCAACTCGTCGGCGCGTGCGACTACATGCACGCCAACTCGGTCATCCACCGCGATCTCAAACTCGGCAACTTGATGCTCGACCAGAACATGAACCTCCGCGTCGGCGACTTTGGCTTGGCCGCGCTGGTCAAGTTCCCCGGCGAGCGGAAAAAGTGAGACCCTTTCTTTCAGCTATTCGCGCGATCCCGAGTCCCTCGTGAGGAACCGCCGCGCTGATGCTTCTGTGAGCGTGCAGAACGATCTGCGGCACGCCGAACTACATCGCTCCCGAGATCTTGTTCGACCAGCAAGGCGGACACTCATTCGAAGTCGACATCTGGAGCATCGGCGTCATTCTGTACTTGTCTTCCCCCGCCGCAAGTTCGTCCACCGCATGAAACTGACCACAACGATGTTGCCAGGTACACGCTTTTGATCGGGCGTCCGCCGTTCCAAACCAAGGACGTCAAAGCCATTTACAAGTACGTCTGTGATCCGATCTCGACTTTCACCGACTTTGTACTCAAGCCCAACCTCTACAGGAAAATCCGCGACAACTCGTATACCTTCCCAGAAGACCACTCGCTCTCCATCGAAGCGGTCGACCTGATCTCGTGGATCCTCCGCCCGAACCCGACCGAGCGACCGACGCTGTCCGAGATTCTCGCGCACCCGTGGTTCGTGACCGGACCGTTCCCCTCCCGGATTTCGACCCGCGCGCTCGATCCCGAACGGGCGGTCGGCCTGGGCGAAGAGTGGTCTCGGATGAGCAAGAGACATGCGTGGGACAACTTCCGCAAAGTGAAACGGGCGGCGGGGGTCGTCGAAGTGGAAGGGACCGGGGTCGGACCGGCCGCGCCGACGGACTCGCAGCAGCAGCAGCAGCAGCAGTCCCAACAGCAAGAACAGCAGCACGTTCCGCAGATGGTCAGTCAAGCGCTGCCGATCGTGGCCGAGGCGGTCGAGGAAGATGCTGCTGCCGCCGGCGGCGTCATGCTCGCCGACCAAGGCCGAGGAGGACACGCCACTTCGTCCATCCCGGCTACTCGTCCGGTTGACGCCGTCGAGTCGATGCCGGGGGCGCTCCCGTTGCAGAGTGCGATCAAACGTTCCAAGTCGACGATGCGGATCGTTCGCGCCGAGGAGGAAAAAGACGCAAAGGGCCGGGTCGAGAAGGAGGTCAGGTCTGCGACGGCACCCGAGAGTCCGATCAGCGAGTTGCTCCGGTACGTGATCGCCCCCTTCGTCCACTTTATGAGCTCTCCTGTACTCACGCACACCTCGTCGCATCGCATTCTTGCAGGTCCGCTCGGAAGCCGTTGCTCGTCTCGCCGGCGTCGCGCGGCGGTATCCGCTCGCAGAGCGCGTCGAGACAGGTCAGCAGTGCCGGCGGATCTCTCCAGCAACGTCTCCAAGCAGCAGCCATCAGCGGTTCGTCGTCTGGCTCCGGGTCCGGGTCGGCAGGCTCGACGGCGGCTGTTCCGCCCAGTTCGTCGGCCGGCCAGCCCGAATTCGAACGACCGCGGACCGTCAGCGCGGAGAGCAGCAAGAGTGGAGGAAGTGCCGCCGCGCGTCATGGAGGCGACACGCTGCCCAAATCGAGTTCCGGGGACAGCGGTTCGAACGTGCCTCGGCCGCGGCATGGTCGGACTGTCGCTCCTACCGCCGCCCCCGCCAGCAGCGACCCTGTGCCGGCACCACCACTTCAGCCTTCAGCGACGCCAAAGACGACCGTGCATCCTTCCCGTTCGTTGTACGAAGCAACTTGGCGCACGTTCGACGCGTTCCTGGCCTGTCGAGCGACCGCAGACGTCGCGGCTGTCAGTGCTTCGGTGGTCGACTCGCTGCCTTCGGAAGAGGCGCAACATGCTCCCAGAGTCTTTATCACGAGCTGGGTCGACTACACGCACAAGTACGGTACGGCGTACAGCTTGACGGACGGGACAGCCGGGTTGTACTTCAACGACTCGACGACCATGGTACTCTCGCCCGACAAAGAGTGCGTTCCTCCTTCCCGCGGATGCGGAGGATGACCCTGTACTGACTCGCAGAACCTCACCGCAGGCACTTTGACTACATCTCGAACCGCAGAGACAACGTCTACACGCGGCGGCATTACTCGCTCTCGGTCAAGCCGACCGAACTCGACCGCAAGGCGTACCTCTTGCAGTATTTCGAAGACTACATGGCCAAGACTCTCCGTCGCGACGTCGCATGGCTGTTCGAGGACGTCCAGCGCAAGAAGAACATGGACTTTCTGGTCAAGTACTACCGGATGAAGCAGGCGATCGTGTTTAAAATGAGTAACGACGTACTCCAGGTGCATACCCCGCTTCATGGCCAAGCTCCAAAACCGACTCGCAGACTCATTGAGCATCTCGTTCCTCCCTCGCAGTTCAACTTCTACGATCACTACAAGCTCATCATCACCTCTTCCGGCCTCGTCGTGACCGTCATCGATCCCACCTTTACCCAAACGACCTACACCCTGCCGGCCCTGTTCCGTCTCGCTGCTTCGCATGGTCACTATGCACCTCGGCATGCCGCGAGCGACGAATTGAAGCAGATTCGGGTCCTCCTCGACAAAGTCGGCTACTGCCGAGACGTCTTGCGCACTCTGGTCAACCGCAAAACGTCGTCGTCGTCCACTGTTGCGACCGCATCGACAGCCACGCGATGAGTCGGTGGTCTCAAGACGGCTGGAGTGTCAGCAACCGGCCGACTCTTTTCCTCCGCATCTTTGCATTCGCTTTTCCTACACGCCGACCTCTATTTCCATCCACTTCGCTTTTACAGTTCCCTCTTTCGTTTTATTTCGCATCCTCCCTTTGTGCTTCCCCTTGTTTCGTTGCATTCTAGCATCGCGGCAGCCTGACCCCGCTTGTTCTCTCGGCCTCGTCCCAAAATGCAATCTGTGCATTTGCTTTTTCTTCCGGCGTCGGGCGACTGCGCGCGCTCGGCAAGTTCGATTTTCCGGTTGATTTGATGCTTGCGAGGCAGAGCGTAGTCAGCTCGACAGTACAGGAGCCCCGCAAGGCGACCACGAGCTTGCGTCCGTTTCATGGTGAGAGCCCGTTGTCTTTCTTCAGGCAAAGGGAGAGAATCTCGCAACTATACAGAATGAAACGTGGGTGCAAGAACGATACGTACAAGTCACCGCACACAGTCGCCGACGAGGATCTGCTCGATCCGCGGGTTCTGGCCCATTAAAGACCCAAGAGACCGTGAGCAACGACGGTCTTTTCGCGGTTTGCAAGGTGGCTCAAAGGATGTCGTCTCGTCGAAGAGCCTATAACACTACCTTTGCTAAATAGTGCGTTGATTCAGAGCTATAGTCGAACCTGTCCGAGCGTCGTCTCGTATCGAAGATCCAAATTCATGCACTTACTGGCCGCTTCATCGGATCGTGCGGCTGCATCACTATTCAGGACTTGCAAGGAGTCACGCCATCTCTGCACCTACTGTGTCAGCCTGTTAGGGCGGCCTTCCCCGAAGGTACACCCGCTGCGCGTTGGCAAGCTCGCGATTTGCGTTGCCACTCGTTGCCATTCGTTGCAACCGTCAACGCTTCTGAACGCCACCGCCGGACCCGGAGGCAGAATATCGCCATCTGTTTACGAATGCCGGTTCTTCCTGCTTCGGCAGGCTCCCGTCCAAGCCCGTCACATTGACACGTCGGACGCGCTTGCATTTCCTCGACGGGCGAGCCGGAGGTAGAGAGCAGCCTATCCTGACGCTGCGATACATCGCTTGATCCGCTCCGTCGATACTGCGTGAGCCCTAGAGGGCGGGACTCTCTTTCCTTCCCGGCAATCTCTGCCTCCGAGCCTGCGGCGACGAACGCTCGACTGCGAGACCTGTCTGGAACACCACAACTCTGCGCCGGCGCAGTGGACGAGATGAGCGAAAGGCAATGACTGCACGATATGAGTGCGCGAGACGCAAAAGTACCGACGCCTGTGCTCGCATAGCCACGCCACGGTTCAACAGACAGAGCTTAGAGACGACTGAGAAGGTCCAGCGATCAAGAACGTCGCTTTGCATCATGCGTACGCTGAATGGGACTCAGAAGGACCACAATCGCGACACGACGTCTACCGGTTCAAGAGCATCCTCTTCCTGCTTCGATTCACCCCTTGTCCGCTGCGGGAAGAAAGAGTCGCCAATCGGCTGCCGTTTCGGCACCGGAGCGAGCGCGGGCGGTCGGTTCGTGATCTTTCGGGCAAGCTCAGTGTCGATAAGCTACAGAAGATTGACCGTCGGGAAGTTTGTCAGCCGAAACGCTTGCCCAGAGTTACAACGCGGTCAGTCCTGGCACTTACGGTCGCATACGAGTGGTCCAAAAAGTCCTCCATCGAATAGCTCTGCTTGTTCATGACTTCGGCGAAGACCTTGGCGAGACTCGAGACGCTCGCGAGGTAGTGCTGTTGCAGTGCGGCGAGCTCCCACAGGGACGAGTCGAGCGCATTGGTCAGATTCGGGTCGGTCTCGTCGGCGTTGAAAGGATCTGCCCGCGGTTTCACCGGGAGTCAGCAATCCGAGCCACGAGAGGCTATATACCGCCTGAAGGCATGGAAGGCATTCCAGAGACGGCTTCGCGTACCTTTTGACCAGTCATAGTCGTCTCCTTCCGTCGATCGGTGCACGAGCACCATGCAGCTCGGATGCCGCTTGAGCAAGTTGTACACAAAGGGCACGACCGTAACGATCGCGGCGGGGCTGGCGGAGAGGGCTAGCCGCGAAAGTCGCTTGATGAAGGACGCGACGAGGTTGGCAGGGAGGTGAGAAGACGACATGAAGATGTCGAGGAGGCGGAAGAAGCGAGGGCGGTAACGGACGTGCAGCACCGAGCGGTCGAGGAGGGAGTAGAGCTTGGTGTAAAAGTCGGGGTATTCGCTGTGAAAGAACCCGGGCATCAACATTCTGCTCGAGCCTATCCGGGTGCCCGACAACAAGGCGTCCGGGTGCGCGCGAGCGAGCGAGAGAGACCAAAACCTCGGGACTCACAGGCCGTGCTTCTGAATCAGGGTAAAGAGCCCGTTCAGGGCCAAGATCCCGACCGTTCCTCCAACCTCGGCGCAATCGACCAACCAGTCCATCAACCTTCGCGGCTCGGTCAAGTGCGGCAACACTTGCCGATGCAGCATGATTAACACGCGCTTGCTGTCCTCTTCGCGGATCGGTAACCCCAGCAGGGCAAGCCAGCAATCCTGGAACGCGCGCCGGTGCGCGACGAGCGAGAGCAGTTTCGGCACGTTGCGCTTGTTGCCCTTGCGCGCGAGAGATTTCGCCACCCGCTCGGCGGCTTCGGCTTCCGAGTCTCCCTCCTCCGAGGACGAGTCAAACACGCCCGTCGACCCGTCGGCGCGGGGGTCGTCGGCTTTGCGTTTCCGGGACCCGTTCGAGGTCGAGGTGCGGACGACGGGGGTCGCGCAGAACCATTCGTTCAGCTCAGAAGGGCTCGTCGGCATGGTCGTGAGGGATTCGAGGATCGTGACCGTGTTGGGGATCAGATGCGGTGGTAGAGGAGGTGGGTGCGGTCCAGATCCACGGCGGGCGTACGAAGTCAGGAGCGAGCTGGTCATCGATGTTTAGCGGGTCGAATTAGCTTCGGTCACAGAGTACGCACGCCAAAGTCGGCATGAGAGGGAACTCACGCGGCGTTGGTCAAGAAGTAGTATCGGACGTCGTCGCACCGGTCCCACCACTTTTTCCACTCTTCCGCGACGTCGTCTCCCAACTGGCCGTCGTCGTTCTCGGGCACGAGGAGAGCCCTGACGACGTAGGCCAGGGTCGACTCGGCGAATCTGGCGCGCCTCTCCGCGTCGAGCGAGGTGAGGAAGAGCGACTCGGTCTTGACGAGCGACATGAGCGCATTCAACGCCGACAGCTGCAGGGCGCAGAATCGGGATTGGGTCAGCAAGATCTCGCCGGAATTCTGCCAATGAGTTCACTTACTCTGACGCCCGAGTCCCAGTGGGCGCTGACGACTTTGGCGGTCGCCTCGAGGTACTCTTTCCACCTCTCCGAGAGCCACTCCTTGACGCGGAGGACCGTTTCGTCCTCCTTGGCCCTGCTGGCGCCGGCCAGCTCGGTACCTTTGACCCTCTTGGCACTCTTGAGCACGCCGTGCAGCCTCCCATACTTGATCAAGTGTTCAAACACGGCCTTGAGTGAATGCAGAGCGGCGTGAACCGCTTGCCGGTTCTGTTCGCGCTGCTTGGTGGTCGCTCGGTCGGGCACGGCGAGGGGCAAAGACGCGTACAAGTCGATCAAGTCGGCGAGCGGGTTCAACGAGGCAGACGCGGGGGCGGACGGCGGCAGGGAAGCGGCGAGGCGAGAGATGAGCGTCTGCACCGACGGGCTCTCGCCGACGGGAGCGGGAGGGCGACTCGTAGACGCCACGGGCTGCTTGCCCTTGCCAGCGAGTGACTTGACCATCCTTCCCTCGGCAGTGTGTGCGAGTGTAGCTTGTTGAAACTCTCGACTCGCTCTTTTTTTGCACCGCCCGACCCGAGCTTCCCTCCTTATTTCCGCTTTATCTCCCCGTGACAGTTCCAAGTATAGCGCAGAGTCTCCACACGCAGACAAAGGGTAAAGCATATAGTCTATACGGGTAGAATAGAGTTACAAACAGGCGGCCTGCATGAAGCACCCGGTTGACGAGGAGGAATTATCCATGACCGTGCCCGACAACTCTAGACAACGTCGCCGGCAAGACCATCCCGACGAGGACGAGCACCAACCTCGCCTTGTCGCCCAGGCCGGGAGGTGGCGGGTCCAACTCGTCGATGGACGAGGCCGCCGCCGCCACTGCTTGCCGCTGTTTCCGCTCCTCTCGTTTCTCCTGCTCCCTCAATGCGTGCGTCGCCACGAACAGGAACGTGCCACCTGAGAACACAAGCGCCAACCCCGTATACCATTCCGTCGAGCTCGCTCCACCACCGCCGCCGCCGCCGCTTCCGCCGAGGAGGGACAAGATTGCATAAGTGACGAGAGCGCCGACGGGAGCGGCGAGGGAAAAGATGAGGAGCGCTCGTCGGATAAAGGTGCGCGAGTTGGCGGGAGATGAAGCGAGTAGGGACGAGAGGGCGAATGCTGTCGGGGCTTTGTGCAACATGATGGCGATAAAGACCACCAACTGGAGGGAGGAGGAGGAGGGCGCAGCAGCGGCGGCGGAAGAAGGTGCGCGAGCGGGCGTCGGGAGGGACGACGCGCCGAGGGAGATGCCGTCCGCGATCGAGTGGGCGACCAATCCAACCACGGTCGAGAAGGACGAGCCGTCCGCTCTCATCATGTGATGGTGGTGGTCCGTTTCGCCTTCCGGACACGCTGCGGCCCCGCCACCCCCGCCAGCAGGACTCGACGCCTCGTAATCTCGGGTGGGAGAAGCGGGACGGGACCCGCGCAACATGGCGGCAGAATCCCAGCGCCCGATCCCTCTGCGCCCACCGACGCCACACGGTCGTCCGCCCCGGCCGCCTGCTTCAACATCGCCACATCTCCTACCCTCTTCTTCTGACTCCGCCTCCTCATCGTCGTCGGGGTTGTGGTCGTGGTCGGAGCAACAGTCTTTGAATGTCGGCACTGACCTGTACTCGTCATTCGACGACAGCCTCGAGGAAGCTCCTCCTCCGCGTCCGTTGGCGAGCGGTTCGAGTTCGGCGAGGTGGGACGGAGTCGGGTTGAACCTCGGCCTCATGATTGACGAATGGCGGTGATGGCGCCGGTGCGGGTGGTGGTGCGGAGTCGGGTCGACATAGTTGTCGTGGCCGTGCACGCTGTCGAGGAGGTACCTGTATTTCGGCCGGGGTTAGACGCGAGGCATTCTTTTGCTTCTTCCGCGGAAAGGCCGACTCACATGAGCAGGAAGCCCGTCAGGAGCGCGAGTCCGATCCACTGGGTGTTGCCATCGTCGCCGTCGTCATCAGCATGATGATGATGATCGGGTGCGTCACCGTGGTGGCGACCACTTGCGGCGGTCGCTCTATAGAGGGCGGCGACTCCTTCCGGGATGACGACCGAGAGTGCAGCTCCGGGCAAGATGCCGGAAGCGAGGAGCGAGACGGCCTCGAGTTTCGATTGCGAGAGCGGAGCGTAGAGCGGTGCGAACGAAGCGACGAGGGTCGACACGAGCACGGCGGAACTGAGGCCGATCAAGTGCGCGAGGCCCATAGCGTGTGTCGGCGTCTGCCCCTGCCTATAGCTCGCCCTGTGTAGCTCGTAGCCCGTTGGAAGTCCAGAACGGTGAGTTGGAGTTGGCTCCGAGCAAATTGAGCAAATTGGTGGCTCGCGCGGAAGCAAAATCTCGGATGCTTCAACGCACGCGAGATCGAGTGAGCTGAGCCAACATTGCGAGGGGAGTTGCGACACGCCGTAACAGCAGGGTAAGCGTGTGAGGCCATGGCAGACGATCTGCAAACCCTGCTCGACTCGCTCCAGGCTGCGCTCGTCCCGCCGACCAAGACTGCAGCTCGCCTCCCCGCTGCCGACGACCTCCAGTTCGAACGGACGCTCTCTCGCAAACTCGCCCGCGCCCTCGATCACGAACAGGAACGCGTGCTCTCACTCGCGCAACGCGTACTCGATTGGACGTCCGCCTCCGCAACCACCACAACTCCGGCCTCTGCGGTCGTCGACGCCGACTTGATCCGCGAAGGCGTCTACAACCCCGTCACGGAACGAGTCGAACCGCTGCTCGAACTCGCAGACGATGCCATCGACCTGCATCTCGGTCAGGGCAAGCACCGCCGCAATCACGGTGCCGGCGCTCTCGGCGCGAAATCCGCTCACGAACTCGAACTGCGTGCGAAACAGAGGGACCAGCAGCAACGGTTGCCGGCGAGGCTGTTGCACGATTCCGCGCTCGAGAAACCGCAGCTTCGCTTCACGGAACGGACGAGGGTCCCGATCCCGCACGTCGACGAGGCGGTCGACGGAGTCCCGCTCTGGAAACCCCTCCTGCGGGAAAAAGTAAACGCCCAGTCGGCCTCGGAAGGAGGGGAAGGTGGTTGGCTCGCGACAGAGATGTACGAGCCCAAGAGCAGTTACACGCAGACAACTGGGACGGTCCCGCCCGCGTACACGCGCTACACCCACCCTTACGCCGCCGAACTCGCCAGCTTGACCCCTCCCGCCCGGTTCCTCGAGAAGCCTGTCCCCACGAGTCGAGCCGCGACGACGACCGCTGCCGAGAGTTTCTCCAAGACGCCGTTCGAGTGGGTTGGAGACGCGGCGGCGCTCGAACGCATGGTCGACGAGATTCGTCAAGTCGGGCAGGAAGAGACTGGTGGCAAGGACCTGGCGATCGATCTCGAACACCACGACTACCGCTCGTGGAGCGGCATGACGTGCTTGATCCAGGTGCGTTCACCTCTCTTGCGTCGTTTCGCTCCCCTGTTCCGTCATCCGTCCCTCTCGAAAGAGGCTCAGAGACCTGTACCGAAACCTAATTTTTGTTATCCGCCTGCAGCTGAGCACCCGCAAGAAGGACTATGTCATCGACGCCCTCGAACCGAGCGTCCGGGACGGGCTCGAAGCGCTCAACGAGTTCTTCACCGACCCCGAATGGGTCAAGGTACGTCTCTCGCCCTCTTGCCATGCGAGTTGCTGGGATTTTGCTGGGAGCGGAGGTACTGATCACATCACAGACTATCTCGCGGAACAGGTGCTGCATGGCGCCAACTCTGACGTTGTCTGGCTCCAGCGAGACTTTGGCCTCTACATTGTCGGCTTGTTCGACACCTACCACGCCACCAAAGTTCTCGGTTCGTTTGGCCCACAGCTGTGTGATTCCGTCCCGGCCGTCACCCTGACTTTGGTGTTGCGTGACCGCGCGAACAGGCTACTCGCAGCACAGCCTCGCGAGTCTTCTCGCGATGTACACCGATTTCGAGGCCGACAAGCGCTACCAGCTGGCCGACTGGCGCATCAGGTGAGATTCTGTCCCTGTCCTCCCTTTGCCGATCGCATGCTGAACGGTGATCACGCAGACCGTTGCCGAAAGAGATGCTGCACTATGCCCGGTCCGACACTCACTACCTGTTGTCGATCTACGACCGCCTCCGACTTGCGCTTCACGAGAAGGCGGCGTCCGCCAATAGCGTCGGTGACGGCGACCCGGCCCTGTCCCCGCTCGAGGAAGTCTACCGCCGTTCGATCGGCGTCTCGTCCATCACGTTCTCCCTCCCTCCCTTTGATCACGAGACCGGTCATTTCGATTCGGGTTTCTTGCTCCCACTCGCCAAACACGGGGTCCTGAAAGCCTACTCAACGGCGTTGGCGATCCCGACCCTGCCGCTCAAGACGGGGTGGGGTCCCTCCGAAGGGCGGTTCGAGGTCCTCCGCAGCGTCATCCGTTGGCGCGAGCAGACGGCGCGAGACGAGGACGAGAGCGGTCGCTACGTCTTGAGTTTGCAGGGCAGTTTGCAGCTCGCCGAGGTGGGAGCGGCGGGAGGGATCAAGGATGCGAACGACGTGATGCGCGTACTCGGAGGGACGAGGGGCGGGGTCAGTGAGGTCGCGAGGCGGAGAAAGGACGAACTGGCTGCCGTCATCACAGAGACGGTCGAGCGGGTGCGTGGGAACGGCGGCCTTGGCAGCGCAGCAGGTGGCGAGGACGTCGACATGGACGGTGGCGCCGCTGCTTTGGCCATCACGAGCGCGCAGCTTGGGTTCCCGGCGCCCGAACCGGCCGTTCGACCGATCGACGGCTTGTGGGATGCTGAACCCATTGCGTCGACGAGCAGGTCAGCCACGACCGTCGTCAGCGTCTCAGTCGCCGGGACGTCTGCATTCTTCGGCGGCAGCATGGCTGGCGGCGAGGGAACAGGAGATGGGCGCTCGGTGATCGCTCCGGTCGTTCCGGTCGCGGCGTCGAGTTCGTTCTTTGGGCCGGCCAAGTCCACCACCGCGGCGGCCAAGAACAAGAAGGGCAAGAGCAAGGCTCGCGCAGCAGACGCGGGGAGTGAAGCGTCGATCGCAATACGAACTGAAGCGGTCAAGCGAGTACACGACTCGCTCGTGCTCGGTGGCGGTCTCGGACAGGTACGCTCGGACCCTGCACCCCTCTTGGATTCGGTGACCGCTGACGCCTCCCCCAAATCGGTCATTTCTGTTCTGCAGAGTCTGCAACCCAAGCCGATCCCGACCGAGAACGCCAAGTCGAGCGCCACGCCGAAGACTGACGTCGTGCTCCCGGATGCCTCGACGACCGAGACCCAGCCAGACCCTCCTTCTGCTCTCACGGCCGACCACACCTACGTGCCCCTTTCGGGTCGGATCCCGAAAGAGATGGCGCCCTCGACTCTGGCTTCGTCAACCTCGCACGTCGCGCCGAAACCGAAAGACTCGGACGTGATTGTCGTTTCGAGCTTGAAGGACAAGCCGAAGAAGCGGAGGAGGCAGGGCAGCGAAGCGGAGCCGTCGCCGGCGGATTTGGCTTCCCCCGGCGGCGAGAGGAAGCCGAAAGCAAAGAAGGTCAAGGCGGATTCGAACGCAGGGGAAGCGACCGCCTCGACCGCCGCGAGCGCCTCGAAGCCAAAGAAGGACAAGAAGGCCAAGCGCGACCCCAACGCGGCGCCCATTGTCCCGCACGACTATTCGACGTCGACTTCCATCCTCGACGCCGACCCCGCCGCGTCGTCTGCCGCCATCGCGGACAAGAAGGAGCGGAAACGGCAAGCCAAGATTGACCAGCTCGCCGGCGCCGGCGGCGGCAAGAAGAAGGGCTTCGAGATCGACTTGAGCGATTTCAGACGGGCACCGCGCGTGGCCAACGCTCCCAAAAAGGCCAACGTCAGCAGGAGTTTCGCCAAGTAAATTTCGGGGTAGCGTGTGTACGCGGGCGAAGGGTTTTCAGAGCAATCAATGCAGGCCCCTCTCAATCTCTCGCCTTTCTCGGAGCAGATGAACGGCACAGAGTTGAGAAAGAGGAAAGCGGTCGATTCATATTGGTTATTCAGAAAGAGAGGAGGCAGGTCTACAGACCGTTTTGCGGAATCAAATTCGGACCGTGATCTATGACAGAAAGGGACGACGAGGGTTTGCTTTTGGCGAGGAAGAAGGGAACAGGCTTATTGCTTGACGATCATGCTCTCGCGAGCGGGACCGGTGCCGATAAACTTGACCGGGACGCCGAGGAACTTTTCGATGTACTCGACGTACTCGCGGCACGCCTGCGGCAAGTCCTCGTACTTGGTGATGTCCTGGATCGACTGCTTCCATCCGGGCAGGGTGACGTACTGGACCTCGACGCGGGCGAGAACGTCCAAGTCGGCGGGGAAAAGGGCCGGGAGCGGTTTGCCGTCGAGGTGGTACGCGACCGCGACCTGGATCTCTTCGAGGTCGTCGAGGACGTCGAGCTTGGTCAAGTTCAACGCGGTGTAGCCGTTGATCATGTTCGAGTACTTCATGACGACGAGGTCGAGCCAGCCGCAGCGGCGACGACGGCCCGTCGTGACACCAAACTCGGCACCGACCTCCTGGAGGTGCTCGCCGATCTTCTGTTCTCGGGGCGAGAGCGGAAGTCCGTGATGAGCTTTGGGGAGGGCAAAGCAAACACACAAAGAAGCGAAATGAAAGATGGCGGCGACGCACGTTGAGCTGCTCGGTCGGGAACGGACCGGCACCGACGCGGGTCGTGTAGGCCTTGACCACGCCATACGTCTCTCCGATCGAACGGGGCGGCAATCCGAGACCGGTGCAGACACCGCCAATACCAGTCGCGCTCGAGGTGACGAACGGGTACGTGCCAAAGTCGAGGTCGAGCATCAGGGCGTTGGCGCCCTCGACGAGGACGCGCTTGTTCTGCGCGAGGGCGTCGTGCATGAACGAGACGCCGTCGACGACGTACGGCTTGAGACGCTTGGCAAGCTCCTTGTAGCGGAGGATCTCGCCTTCGGTGTCATACCTAGCGCGGCGCGCGCGAGTGAGAGGGGGGACGTCAGGGTTTCGTTGTGGGAGCGGGGGGTTTTGGGACCCGGTAATGCCACAAAACACTCACTCGAACTGGCCGTATCGCTTGAACCTGCCCTCGACGAGCTTGCGGAACTTTTGCGCAAACGCCTCCTCGTCAAACAAGTGGTGCACGCGCAAACCGGACCGACTCGACTTGGACGAGTAAGCGGGACCGATGCCCTTGCGGGTGGTTCCGATGTTGGAACCCCCGAGCTCGACCTCTTTCAGTCCGTCGACAATCTGGTGGAAGTCGAACACGAGGTGCGCACGGTCCGAGACGAACAGGCGACCCTCGCAGTTCAAGCCTGCGGGTGGCGGACGGGGAGGGAGACACCGGTCAGCGCGTCACCGTGGCGGCGGCGACACCGACGAGCGCGCGCTATGGTCCACTCACCCTTCTTGGTCAGATTGTCGAGCTCCTCGAAGAAGGCCGGAATGTGAACGACGACACCGTTTCCGATGAAGGCCGTGCAGTTCGGGTTGACGAGACCTGCATGCGTTCGTGTGCGTCTCGCCAGTCAGCATCGCCGATTCCAAGCCACAACAAGTCGGCACTCGGGGAGGACTGACCACTCGGGAGGAGGTGAAAGTCGAATTTGGTCTTTTTGCCGTCGACGGTCGCGACGATGGTGTGGCCGGCGTTGTTGCCGCCGGCGCACCTCGCGCAGACGTCGACCTCGCCCGCGAGGATATCAACAAGCTTTCCCTTGCCTGTCGGGTGTGTAACCTTGGTCAGCATACGCTGTGGGGGAGTTGTCCCCGGAGTGCGGCCGGAGCGCGGCTGTCCCCGTTCGGGTGGGCTGCGACAGCTCCCAACTCGACGACCACAGCTTGGGCAGCCTCGCGAGTGACTGCAGTGGCATCCTGGCGCTTGCTACTCTGTCCTCGAGCCTGCAATGATGGCCCTGGTGGCGTCGAGAGGTGAGAACCGACTTGCCTTCCTGCAAGCGATGAAGACGGGTCAGCTCGGCTCGGGCTCTCGCTGTACGCGCGGACGGAGAGGAGAGGGCGGGAGGGGACGCACATCGCCCCATTGGGCACCGAGTACCACCTGCACCTGGTTCGGTGCGGCGGCGCTTCCCATCATGGCGCTCACAAAGTCGAAAACTCTTTCGAGCGACCCGACCGCGCAATTTCAACTCGATTGAGTCAAGTTTTTCCGATTCGATGCATCCAAAATCCTCTTTGCTGCCTAGCAGCGCACGCGTGGTAAAGGCAAAGCATCTCTTGTACAGGTAAGAGTCATGTCGCCCGGGCGGGTCTTGGTGGTGAAAATCACGGCTTACTGCCGCGGAGTTACGGAATACAAAGTACACGGGGCCAGTACTCTACTCGGTCCCGACCTTACGACTACACCTTACAAAGGACTTTGGTGAGGGTCCGGACTGGGGTCAAGGAGAACGTGAGGGCCCCGGGCCGCTCGATCGAGTCGCTCCGTCCTGACTAGTCTCGAGGCTCGCCCTTCCGCCACTACACTCGCTCAAGATGGAAGACTCGTGGAGCTTTGACGGCTCGATCGTCAGCTTGAGCGAGGCTATCGGTCCCTCAAACAACGCCTCAGCCTCGTCCCTACGCCACGATGATGACTCGGCGGTATCGGCTCACGAGGATAACAATCGCCAATCCTCCGCCGCAGCACCGCCAGAGACGAGCGAAGAACCAGCCCTCCCGTTCAGTGCGTCTCGATTAGGCGACATATCTACGGCAGCGCCACCTGCAGAGCGAGATGAGCGAGATCATCGAGTGTGCGGCCCCACTTCCACTCCCGCTCACCTCGCAGGTGCCTCTACGGCACCGACAGGCTGCTTGTCAGAGACTGCCGCGAGGCAGACTGACAATCGAGGCAGACCGGGAGTGCGGACGCGAGGAGGAGGCGCCACAGCGGCGGCGACGAGGAGTACGAGCGTCTCGAGCACGACGAGCACCGACGGCAGTGCAGCGTCGTCGTCTTTGCCGTCGCCGTCGACCAAGATGTCCGACGCCGAGACTGCGAGCGAGCAGGATGGAGCGGGGGCGAGCGCGTTCGTCATGCCCAGTCTCAATATGGGAGGGGGGACAACTACCGCAGCACGCTACCGCCAATCGCCTGCGACGACGGAACACTCGTCGTCCGTTCCAGATGAGGCAGCAGCAGCCTCACAGCGCCTCCGCAGCAGCGGCTGGTCGGAATTGGACGGGATCCGGATCCTCGTGCTCGGTTCGACGGCCGACGACCGACGCACTTTCGCTAAACTCGTCTCGCTCGACGATGACGACGAGGATCGGAGCCGGAACCGCGTACAGAGTTCTGCATCATCAGAAGGAGCCACAGACATATCGTTCTCCTTCTTGTCGACTCGGCCTGCTCCAAGCAGCCATCGGACCGAGTCGCGGAGGGCCCCCTTCCCTGCTCCACCTCGCAACGATGATGAAACCTTCGAGGCTCTCTCGGCCCGAGCCGGCTCTGCGACCCTGTTCCACCTCACGGACGACGAGCTGTCGACGGCAGACTTGCTCGACAAGCTGCAGATGCCGTTCGAGCGACTTGAGGCCAAGATCAGCCGAACTTATCCCACGACGGACCGACTCGCCGACCTCGTCAGCTCGACCAGCTGCGGGTTCTTTGACGCCTGCTTGTTCCTCTTCTTCTCTCGTAAGCTCTCGCAGTCAACGCTACCTCGTCAGTGCACCAAAGGAACTGACACCCTTTTGATGCTGGCATAGCTCCCACGGCGCGAGAGGTCGCTCTCGCTCGACCCGTCTCTCGACTTGTCCCGCTGTTCCCGGTCCTCCTCCTGCCGCCGCCTCCGTCGGGCAAGTCGCAAAAGACCAAAGCGCTCTGTCACGCGGTGCAAGAGCAGCTGAACGGCGCAGACGTCCGGTGGCTGCCGGCGTCAAGTCTCGAAGGCATTTCTCGACGACGTGGTCGACGCGAGAACGGCGGCGGAGGCGGCGGTCCTTTGTTCATGCTCCCGCATGACCTGTTCGCTCAACAGCTTCCTCCTGCACTCGATCCTCACGCCGGTCCATGCGGCGATTTTCCGCCATTCTCTGCACCCTTGTCGAGCCGAGACTCGCCCAACTCGCTCGCATCTTCCCAAGAACTCTTTGCGCTGCTGCCGACTCCGCATTCTCCCGCCTTGACGGCCATGTCGTCGGCTCCGCCTTCGTCGATCGGAACGGGGGAAGAGCGACCTGGGCGGCACAGTGCCAGACGGGAGGGCGGCGTCAGATCGCTGTTGGCCTCGGGACCGCCGTCGACACGAGCGGGCTCGTCGGCTTCTCGGTCCGACTCTAGGAGGAGAAGGCAGCAGCGAAGACGGCGAGGCCATCGCGGCGGCGGCGGCGGCGAGGGTTCCTCGTCTACCGGAGGAGGAGGTTCGTCGTCCGAGTCGGATTCGACGAGCGACAGTCGTCACATGTACGGTTCCTCGACCTCGCTCGCCGACTTGAAGCGACTCCAGTTCATCTTGCACGATCCGAGTCTGTCCGACACGCTGCATCAACTCGCGGCGCTTGTGTTCCTGGAGTGGCGCGAGGTCGAAATCGCCGCCGTCGCGAATGGTTCCAGTCGCGAGCTCTCGACCGCCGAGCCGCGAGCCGACTTGCCGTTGGAGTGGGGAGAGACGTTACTCGAGGATGAACGAGGAGCTTCCCAGGACACGGGCACGGACGCCCGGAAAGGTCTCGACTTTTCTCGCCGCGTCGCCGAACGCCGGCAAGCGCTCCAAGCTTCCGCACCTTCTCCCCAGAGCAAAGGCATTGCGGATCTCGAGCAGGCGCAGACGGAGACGCAGGAGGACGAGGCGGAGGGAGCGCCCATCACTGCCTCGACGACGCGCGAGTCGACCACGTCTTCGGCATACTGGACGGACCCGACCACTCCCCGGTGCATCCAACGCGGTTTACCTTCGTTCGCCGGCGGTGTCGGTGGCGCAACGACTCTAGACCGCGCGGGCGGCGGCGAAGGGTACTTCCCATCGACTTCCAACGCGGGCGTTCCTTGGCTCGACAGCGCGAGCGAGTTTGCCTCCCCGTCTAAGGAGGAGGTTCAACAGCCCACGAGTGCACCTCGTCCACTCTCGCCGACCTCGCTGGTGTACCTCTCGCCAGCAGATCCGTTCCACCTCCCGTCCCTGCTCCACCTTGTCGGTCTCAATCTGCGACTCGCATTCGATCCTGCAGCCGGTCTTGCGCGCTCTGTATCCTCCTCAGCGGCCACGGATGCGGAGGCCGCCGGAGAAGAAGTCGCCAAATCGACCTCGGTGTGGTCTTGGTGGCGAACCGCCGCCACCGTCGGTCTCGTCTTCGCGGCCGGAGTGGCCATCGGCGCGCACGTCATCTCGAGGAGAGCGATACTGTTCGGACCAGCGCCGACTCTCGCAACAGCTGCTGTGATCGCCTCCCCTGCAGACTGGGCATCTTGGTCTCCTGCTGTCTTAATCCGGAGCTAGTTTTCCCTTCTCCTCTTCTGGCTTTGTACCATCTTTTCTCCCCATACCCCTCTTTGTAGGTCTCGCCTCCATGCCTCTTGTCGTTGTCCTTCCTCTCAGCCCAGTTCCTTCTTCTCAAGTAATATACTCCTTGTTGTGATGGGGCTCGCCAATCCCGAAAGCGCGAGAACTTGCTTCAATCGATAAAGATACATACGAGGGTGCACGACCTACGGTGGTCTAGGCAACAACAGGGGATGATGGAGAAGATGCAGGGTACTTGAAATGAAGGGGGATGCCGTAGACAACAGGCGCTGCCCCGTTCAGGTAGCGCAAATTGCAGACGTCGCGCGATTGAGCAACGGCTGCGGTCAAGCTGACCGGTGACGGCGACGCCGAGGCGGTGGTCTCCGGAGCAGCGATACCGGTGCGACGGAAGACGGACCAAGCGAACTTGTCGATGTCTTTGTCCGTGACGTCCCACAGATTGGCGACCAGAGCCGGGCTGCGTCGAAGTGAGAGCACTCAGCACGGGATTTCCAATAGCAAAGAGGTGCGCCGTGACGACTCACCATCCGCCGACCATGTAATGATAAGGCGTGCCAGTCGGATCGAAGACGCCTTGGTCCTTGAGCATACCCGAAGAGCAACCCCAGAGCATCGTGACTGCGCATCGGGGCGCGTTGCGGACGGTCTGGGAGCGGATGTATTGTTCGGCGCCGCCGTGTCCGAAATAGCTGAATAATCAAGATTTGGTCAGGACTGAAAGAGCCGGCGAAAGTAGAATGCGAATGATGGGCTCACAGGAAGAGTTCTGGAGAGGTGACGGCGTTGCGGACTTCCTCCTCCATCGGAACCCTCGCAACGACACCAGACCATCCGCGTGCTTCGGATTGCTCCTTCAGCCACGGCTCAAAGGTCTGCTGCGTGTGTCTGAGATCGCCTCCCGGATTGAGTATGTACGAGGTCCGGCTCGGGTCGATCGACACGTCGAGGAAATCCTGTGCTCCGTGCGCAGCCGCGAGATCGAGGCGGTCGCGAAGGAACGAGAGAGATGGGAGCCGGCTGACGGATCGGCCGCGCAGGCAAGGGAGGGACTCCCAAGGGAACGCGTGGAGATGCTTGTCCAGGATCAGGAACGTATGTTCACCATGGTGGCGACGCAACTTTGGCGCAGACTTGGTGCCATGCAGTTCCTCGAGCGCTTCCCGGAAGTCCACGACAATCTGGCGGGAATCATATGCGTGAGTCTCCGTTCAGCACGCCCCTGCCGCTCAAGCGACTCACCTGGTCGACATCGGTCTCGTCACAGGCCAGAGGAACGCCGCTGAACTGGAACGACTCGGCCATGAAATAAAACAGGTCCTCCAGATCTTCTTCGCGCGAGGTGGCCGGCAGCGCTGCAAGGCATTCGAGCACAGCATCGTCGACCTTGAAGCGGGCAGTCCGCCGATCGCCTGCTGCACGCGCCATGCTGCGCTTGAGTACTCGCTCGATGCGGACCTTGAAGGTGGCGAAAGCGGCGGAGCCGTGCTCGCGAGCGTCGCAAAGAATACTCTGCAGAGAGGTTGATTAGAAATTGACTTTGTCGCGGTCAAGGGCTGCGGAAATGCTCACCTTGAATGCCCCGAGCCAGACGTCTTCGATGCCTTCGAGCAGCGCCTGCAGCTCGGCGTCCAGCTCCTTGCGCTCCTGCCACCAAGCCGAACGAGCTTCCCGGCTGTCGACGAACTTAGCGTTTTGCGTGCCGGCGTTACTTCGCTCGATGATGTCCCGCAAAGTCGAGATGGCGGTCGAGTACGGAAGGCTAAGATCTTCGTCGCCTTCTCGGCGAGAAAGACGTTCCAAGGGGAGCTTGAATACGATGGCTTCGCCGCCGCTGCGCTGGCGCGAGACCAGCAAAGCGTCTTGTTCGGCCGAAAGGCACATCGTGACGACGGACCAAGGGGTCGGAAGGACATCCGAGATGCGCGACTCGGTCAAAAGGGGTTCAGCAGTCTCGAACCGATATCGCTCGCGAATCTTCTCCTGAAGCACAAACTCCGGTGGAGAGGCGATGTCGGCAGTCGGAATCGCGGATGACGGCCAGGTCAAGTCGTCGAGTCGCAAAGTGCGCGCCATTCGAGCTGCAATCGCGTCCATGACCTCGCGTCGGAGAGTGACTGCCACGCCAAGGTCTAGATTCGGAGGGGTCAGCGTTCGCCCGCGCCTCGCGCCTGTTGCTCGCAGACTTGAAGAGCTCACCGAGACCGTGTGCTACCAGAATAGCCAATTGTCGCGAGCCTTTGCTGACATTCGCCTGCATCGCTCGCATGGCGGCCGATACGATGGAAAGCTCTGACAATTTGTCGGCGGCGGATCGAGAAGCGCCTAAAGAGAGCGCTCTCGAGAGGAGAGACTCTATCTCCTTGATCGCGTTGAGAGCGGAGGGGCCAGTCCGCGGGGTGCCAATCTTGGCGGCAGGGCCGCTGGCGGATAGACCAAAGGCGGGCATCGAGAGGACTGTTACGAGGAATCCTCGTACAGTTGAGCGCGTGATTACGAGAACAGGTCTGAAGAAATGACTGACCAGAGTCGGGGAGCATGCCGAGGACCGGGTCCGACGCGCAGCGGGCAACGAGATTGTTTGACTGTAAGGCCGCGAGCAATTTGAGCTCTTCCGCCTTGTCCTCCTCCAGAGACGTCACACGCCTGAGTCGTCGCAAGAGACGACGACCCTCTTCTGCTTTATTTTGTCGGAAAAGGAGGCGAACTGGCGGATTTTCAGGTCAGGCCAAGGATGCGCACAGCGCTCAAAAGTTCGAGACGCACCTCGCTGTCGAATCAGCTGGCTCTGGAGGCTAGGCAAGATCCATTCGGTTGTCGGTGGGGAAGATGCGGCGTTCGTCGGAGAGGGAGTAAAGGGAGCGAAATGTACGGCGAGTCCGGAGGTTCTGCGAGGTTGCGGCGGCAACGCAGTTGCGGCAGCGCCATGGTTGCTGCTGGCAGTGGAAGTCAATTTCCGCGGTGGCCCGACGCAAGGTGCAGAGAACCCACTCGTGATCGACCGATGCGCCAAAGTCATCCAGCGCGGCTTGAGCCTCCGCGAACAGTATGTCTGCGCGATCGTTCTCGCGGCAGGCCAAAGCAGCATCCGCGAGCACATGCAGAACTGCACCGCGCGTAGGCCCTTCGAGCTGTTAGTCGGAGAAAACTCGTCAGCGTCAGAGAAGGTACCCGTAGAGCACGAGCCATTTCACGCACCGTCGAAAATTCGGTCTTCAATCGGTTCAGGTGCTCCGTGGCGCTGTCGGTCCGTCCCCAGCGTTGAGCTGTCTCGCCACGTAAGACGAGTGCGCTTGCCATGCTGGCGAGCGAGCCGAGATCTTCGGCGAGGTCGTACGCCTGTTGAGCGAAAAAATCGGCGGATTTCGGCGTCCCGCGCACGTAGTGCAGGTGGGCGACTCGCAGAGTTTGCGCGACGAGATCCTGAACCAGTTCAGCATGTCAGCTTGTCAACCGAATCCGAAGCAGTGACGTCTAGAGCAACGTACCTGGGCCAGGGTCCAGTAAAGCAAAGAATGGCAGTCGGACGCGAAAGAAGCTCGACTAGGACGAGAACTCGCAGGGGCGGCGTCCGCGAGCGGGGCGTTCTTGTCTACCGCAGGGGCAGTAAATACTTCTCCGTCGCCTCGACGAGAGGAAGGCTTGGGCGAGATCCTGGTGATGTTCTGCACGGCGCGCGAGGCCAACCGCATGCTTTGCAGCGCAGGACCGAGACAGCTGCTGAGCTCGCCCTGCGAAGACGGAAGGTCAGCTCGGGTGATTCCAATATGACAAGGGTAGAATCTGACGCACTCTGCGCTGAAATAAGGTTGAGCATGCGCTCGCTGCGCGACTCGCTCGTAGCAAAAGCAAAGTCCGGGATAGTATCTTCGCCATCGTCGATTCGATTGCTTGTTCCGATTGCAGACTTTCAGCAGCAGCCACTGCTTTCTCGTAGGCTTGAGAGCTGGGAGAGGGAGCGTCTAGTGAGCTTGGGTGTGTCGCGTTAGGGGCGACGGAGAACGTACCTGCGCTCGTAGTTGCCGAGATGAGCCTGGTATTCCGCTGAAGTCAGGCAGTGATCGATCCGAACTTCGGTCGACGCCGCGGCGCCGCAGTCCTCGATCGACTTTTGGACATGTGCGAGAGCAATTCCCGCACGGGAAAGCTGACCGAGTGCGAGATACTCGCGTGCGAGAGCGATGGTGGCGGTGGCGGAGACTGCGAAGGTGATGATGATGAGCCCAGGCCCGGCCATCGCACGATAACAGTCCGAGAGACGTACCAGAGTCTGGGTTCGGTAGTGGCACAGTCGAAAGCCTTTGGATAAGCTGCAAGAACCGCAGCCGCAAGGCGACTTGGCCTTTCACCCCGAGAAGCGCAGCGAGCGAAGCTGAAGTGCGTGACCATCAGTGGGGGAATTCGACACGTATGAAGAGAGATATCCACGTACATAGCGAGTTGACGAGGCTTTCCGGGTCGTCCATCACCGTCGATTCGTGGGCGTCGTGACCGGAAGCCGCGCCGCCTTGTTGTCCGCGCACAGACTCGCGCAAATGGTCTCGCTCTACGGCGAGCTTCTTCGGCGGCGTAGTTTGGCCCCGCTCGGTCGCAGCGGCACGTCGAGTCGACGCGCGCACTCTGGCCGGAGTTGGACCTGCGCGGACCGGACGGCGAGCACGAGTGGCGGTCGGAGGACTCTGCGGCGAGGCATGTGTCGCCGATGGACGCGTTGCGTCACTCGAAGTCGACAGACGCAACAGAGATTGCGACGCTGGCGCTGCTGGCGGCACGAGGTCGGACAGGAGGGCAAGCGCCGCCTTTGCGTGCTCCGCGATCTTGACATCGATGCTTGCGACGGCCGAGTGTGTCGCTTGCAGGACTTCGACCATACGGAGGTGAGCCAGGGCTCGGTACTGAGTTGCAAAGCCGCGTAAACCGGCGTCGTCGTGCAAGTTCTGCGGATCCGGAAGATTTAGCCTCCTGTGCGTGCCGCGGGCGGGTCAACCTAATGCTTACAGTCTGCTCGCATAGAGTGCCGATTTCCGTTAAGATGGCCTCTGCGGTTTCCACCGTCACAGACGGCCCGGTCAAGCGAAGCTTCTCGATCAGCATGCGAGCTTTTCGCAACGGCAGAGCGTGACGCGCATAGACCTCGACGGTTTCGCAGACGACGGCGACGGCGGCTTGTCGACCATCTTCGGTATCGATGTATGGTTGAAGAGCCAGAGCCTGCATCTCGAGCATGGAGCCGAGAACGGGGCCGTCGAGGCTCGCGGCGCGGGCGGTTTGCGAAAGCGGGATCGACTTGGGCGGGAGGAGAAGGTCGAAGGTGCCGAGCCGTGTCAAGCGAGTGATGGCGTTCAGGAGGGCAGGTTGCGATTGGGCGAGTTGGGAAGTCGGTTCGCGAGCCGACGCTTCGGCGATGCTGCGGAAGAGCGCTTTGGGCTGAGCCAGCACCGAGGCAAGGCTGGCTTGGTACGAAGCCTGTCCCAAGAAGTACGTCAGTGACAGGTAAGGTCGCTGAACGAGGCTCTGGAAACTCACGCGCTTGTCTCCCAACGCTCGCTGAGTGAGCGCGAGAAGGTCCCAACGCCGACTCATGAGGCACTCCAAGTCGGACACGGCTTCTCGCGCTTGTTTTTTGCGCTCCTCGTCCGTTGATGACGACGGCGACTCCGTCTCGCCGTCTCTGATGGCAAGCGCGCTCATGGATTCGGCCAATTTGGATGGTCGAGACTCGATAGTGTCCCGTGTTTGCGCCGACTCGAGCGCTGCATCTCCGAGATCGCAAGCGCGTTGCGCAAAGGCGAGGGCGTTTTCCGGAACCCCCGCGTTGTAGAGTATCCCGCCGAGATTGTAGTAGGCGGACGAGAGCGCGCGGATCGAGTAGTGCATGTCGAGATCAAGAAGGGCCTTGGCGTCTCCGGCCTCCTTCTTAGCCGTCGACGCCGAGCCGCGAAGGATGGATTCCGCCCTACCGAGCAGCGCGAGAGCTTGAGCGTGGGTCGCCCGATCATCGACGACGACGGTCGCGTGGGCGAGCACGAGAAGGCTGTCGATCGCGGTGGTGGCGAGCTGGACTCGCGCTTTCCCTGCCGGCACGCCTACGACAACGCGCTCGACGTGCGCCATCAATCGGTCCAAGAGCGTTCTCCCGACGCTATCGATCTCGCTCAAGGTCGGTGCCTCGTTTCCGCTCTGCATGACAAGCTGATCCATCCGTTTCGCGCCCTTGATCCGCTTGACGAGAACGTATCGCAACCGGTCGAGGGTCTTGTCGAGCCGTGTAGTCGAGTCGATGGAGAGCGCGACGTGGCCAGATTCTGGGCCCGGGCAGCGCAGACGTGTCAAGGCGGGCAAGATGCTCGTCGTGCGTCGCAACTGATCCGCAACCGCTCGGTCCTCGTTCGTCTTGAGCCAAATCTCGAAGACTGCCAGAGCGTTGGCGACCTTGGCGACGAGCTGAGAAGCCTGCGCATCCGGACTCGAAGCCGCCGCCGACGACCCCGACTCGTCGACCGAACCTAGACTAGCCAGTTGGGCGATCTTTTCGACCGTGTCGAGGTCGTCGGCCTTTGTGCCAAAATGGCTGTCAGCTACAAGTTGAAGAGAACGTTCGAGGCGACCGCGACAATGACTCACTCTGCGGGCGATGTGCAAGACGACCTCGCACAGCTCGCGCCACCGCTCCGAGCTTTTTGCTTCCTGTCCGAGCAGGCCGCGCTTTTCGAGCGCCTCGAGGATCCGGTCGAACGCCACTCGGACGGCCTCCGAGATCCGGATGGGACTCAAGGCAGCCTTTTCGGCCGCTCGGCCGTAGAGGAGCAGAGTTTTCCGGACCTGGTCGAAGAACGCCGAGAGCTTGTCGAGCGCGCCTGAAACGAGCGCGGAGGTGGTCGCATAGAGTTCGAGGGCATGTATACGAACGTCGAGCAAGTCTTGAGCATCTGTGGGATCCAGCGTGGAAAGGTCAGCCCGCTTCAAACTCAGGGATGCAGGATCGCAAGGGTGAGGCGGGAAGACGCCGTACCGGCTTCGATGTCCGCTCCGGCACAGCCTTTCGTCACGATTCCAAAGATGCTCGTCAGACTCGCGTCGACCTTTTTGCGGAGGACGGTACGCCGTTCGGCTTCTGTCGCATCCTCGGTCAAGTTGGGAGTTGCCTCGGCGAGATCGCGTTCTCCCATCAGTCTTCGCCAAGCCAGCGGGCCGCCTTCTCCCTCCAGTTGTCGTACCACATGTGCCAACTCGCTCGTTCTCTCCCGGCAGTCAAAGGCCGGGCACCGGAACAGGCACGCGAGGAGATATTGCTGCAGCGTGAGAACGAGCGGCGCAAAATCGGTGAGAGCGGGTCGAGCATTCGCCGAGTTGAGGGTTTCCGCGAGCGAGGGCGGCTCGAGGTAGACGGGAAGAGGGAGTGGGACGATCAGGTTGGCGGCGTGCTGGTTCAACGAAAGTAGAGCGACCGAAGCGCGTTCGGGAGCCACGCCGGGTCGCCACCACGAGAGAAGACTGGTGCGAGCGGCTGCGATCTCGGATAGCGCCGCCGTGTACTGCAACGATATTGAAACTCGGTTCAGTCTCAAGCAACCTTGAAGAGGAGGGCTAGCCCCCTCGGGGGTGTTTCCGAAACTCACCAACTCCATCTCGACCAGATTCGCAATGATCCCGACTGCGGCTTTTTCGACGTCGACGCGCTTCCGAGCGAGTGTTCCTTCATGGACGAGATTGCGCAAGTCAAACAGGGCCCTGGCAGCTTCCTTTGCAGCGCGATCGACCTTGTCGCGGTTGGCCGCCTGCGCTGCCGTTGCTGTTGCCGTCGGTCGCGAGGATGAGGCCGTCGTGGTGTCGGAGGCGGCGCCCCGTGCGAGCGAGCTCGATCTCGCGGACGAAGCGGCCGAGTCCGGACGGGTAGTCGTACTGTTCACTCGGGAAGCAGTTGTCGGAGGCGTTGCGAGGGCGCGGTAACCGGCTTTGTTGAGTGTCGTCAGGGTCGCGAGCGCCGTGTTGACGGCCTTCATCGCGGCCTGCGCTCGCTCTGTCGGCGAAGGTGGTGCGGGTGCGAGCTCTGCGCTTGCCGACTTGGCGGTTCCGGACGCGACTCGCCTCGCAGCGGTCGTGCTCGGCGCCTGTGACGCGGTCGAAGCGACTCGGTTCTGCGCAGTTGAGTGACCGAGCGGTTTTGTTGACGGCGTCACCCTGGGGCGGGCGGCTGCAGACTTCGGTAGCTCTGACGGTTTTGCACGCGCTGTAGAGCGCACGGCAAGCTTGGTGAGGTCGGTCGCGAGTGCGTCAACATTGTCGTCGGCGGCAGCAGCAGCAGCAGCGCGAGTTCGTCTAGTCGCTGTTGCGGTCGGTGCTCGCGTTGGAGGGAGTGGACGCGCCTTTGAAGGCGCTGGAGGGGGTCGACTTGTCGCCATGCTCCTACCAAGGATTGCAATCTGTCGCGAGGAGAGCGAATTGCATCGTCGACCACCTCGACGCGGTTCCGGTCCGCAAACTCCGCGGAGATGAGCAGCGACCTTGGTCAGGTCGATCGCCTCGCTGCTCTACGCCATCCTGGGACCGAGGCAGGAGCCCTCTGCTGTCACTCGCAAAGCTTTGATTCCGACCTTGACTTCAACTCCTCAGGTCGCAGGAGCCGTCGACACAGCTCTCGACCCTCCCCACCTCGACTCCGACGCAAACTCGCGGCCCTTGCTGCAGGCTGGACGAGTATACAGGGACGACACGATGCCAAGCCGACGACTTCTCACGCAGCCTCGCGTAGAGTATGTCCTCCTCGCCGAATTCGACATTGACCAAGGCAGCACGCTCAAGCACCAGTATCCTGCTCCGACGGGCACAGACGAGCAGTATGTTCCACCCTTGTGCTCGGGACGAGTCAAGAGAGGAGCTGACGATGGTGCGACTCAGCCTGCTGGCGGAACACATGCTTCCGGACGGCGCCCACGACCGTCCGGAAGATTGGACCGTCTTCTACCTCGGACAGGTTCCCGCACTCGTGACCGACCCCGCTCTGCTGGCAAAGGCCCGAGCCGACATCAAGGGCAAGGGCCGAGCCGATCAATCCCCGCCGCAAGAGGCTCCGAACGACGACAACGGGCTCCTCTACGTGATCAGTCTCGTGCGGACCAAAAAGGACGCCACCGTGCGGAGGTGAGACCGAGTAGACGACTGGCCGTCTTGGCGGGCAAAGACACGACTGTATTGACTTCTACGGAGCACGTTTACAGAGGCGCGCTGGTCAAATCGCTCGCGATTGCGACTCGGAATCCCTTCATCCAGATCTACAAGGTGTGCTTTTCGAAACCGACGGAATTCTGGTGGCGTCGCTGACGCGCGCACCGACCAGCCTCTCTTGCTGCTAGCTCTCGAAGACTACTTCCGGAACCCGTCTGTCGCCGTCCTCGCAAACCTGTACGACTCGCTCAACGCAATCGACACGACTGGCCTCCCCGCCCTCACTCTCGCGGAACGCCAAATCCTCCGGACGACGGATCGCAAAGACCTGTTTGAAGAAAAGTTCCCTATCCCTTCAGGGTTGGGAGCGGGTCCTTCAGGGTCTCGCGCCGATTCGAGGGCGAATTTGCACGGCCGGTCATCGTCGACGCAGAGTGCCGGCGCGTACAGTCTCGCCGAGAGTAGCAGTAATGGTCACAGTGCCGACAGCTCGCGCCCTGTTCCCTCAACAGCGTCGAGCGCTTCCGCCGTCACGAGACCTGCGGGTTCGTTCGCCGTTCGTGGTGTTCAGTCCGTCGAGAGCCTCGCCTCGATCGCGGATCCGACGACTCACAGTCCCTCGGTCGGGACGTCCGCCAGCCTCTCGAGGGACGACTTGTCTCTCTCTGGTTCGCCGAATCTCTCTCGTGCGACTACACTCAACAGCATCGACGACGACCGAGGGAGCCATCAGCAGCAGCAGGCGAATCGACCGCTGGGCACATCCGGATCGAGCAGCAGGATCCCGCGGAGCCCTTCCTTCACGTTCAGCAGTCAGACGTCACCGATCCTGCTCGCGCGAGAGATCGGACCTGCGGGCCGGCCCAAAGACACTCACCTGTTCGAGACCAAGGTGTCGTACAACGGCCTCAACTTGCCGGTCAAGATCCCGCTGTCGACGTTTCCGACCGAGGTTGGCGATGTGCGTATCTCCTCCCTCTCTCGCTTTACATTGAATGAACCTTTGTGCGGTACTAACAGCGCGCGCTTTCCGCAGTACTCGCTCATCAAGCTCGTGCAGACCTTCTCCGGTCCAGGATCGCTCGCTCCCGGCCCACATCACCCGCATCTCCACACTGCCGGCGCACAAACCCCTGCCATCATCGTCCTCCTGAACGCCATCCTGACGGGACAACGAGTCGTCTTTCTTGGACACGGTCAGCCCGCCGGACGAGTAGCCGAACTCGTCCTCGCTGCTTGTGCTCTCGCCAGCGGAGGCGGAAGCGTTCTGCATGGCATCGAAGACCGCGCATTCCCCTATACGAACCTGTCTAATCTGGACAACCTGCAGAACATGTGCGGTATTCCGGGAGGTCTCTTCTGTGCTCCGAAAAGACACGAAACCTGACTCCTTCCTCTCGCCCCACGCCGCAGCCCTGGTTTCATCGCCGGAGTGTGCAACCCTGCGTTTGCAGATCGTCCCTCGTGGTGGGACGTCCTCTGCAACATCGAGACCGGCAAAGTCATCGTGTCGAAGGATCTCCGACCCAGCTCGGCTCCGCAAGCGATCCACTCGATCTTGCACCGGTCTTCGCGGCGCATCGGGGAAGGTCTCGGCGGGTCGGCTGGGAGAGACGGCGTCGACGAGATGGGGATGCTGAACGGCAACTCGACTACCTCGGAAAAGCTCGATCCGAAAGCCGATTCGACGGATGTCTCGTTCATGCAAGAGGTGCGCTTCCCGCCGAACTCTCAAGCGCCGCTTTTTCCGCACACTGCTGACGCTCTCTACACAGATCCTAAGTGCTATCCAATCACATTACGGTGAATCCGTGATCCGAGCCCGCTTCGCCGACTACATCCACCGTTTCATCCGCATCGCGTCTCGCTACGAAGAAGAGACGACTTCGGCAACGACGATCGGCCACCCCTGCGCTGCCTACAACTCTGCCGCGGCCGGCGCGGGGTACGGCGCGCAAGCGAGTCTGGGCGCCGGGGTCGTCTTTGTCGATGAGGCGAGTGGGGTGCGCGAGCTGGTGGCGAACGCGGCGAGGATCGAGCGGTGGATGCAGACGCAGAGTTATCGGCTTTGTCAGCAGGTGAGCACAGTCGTTTCCACTTGATACTTCCATCTTTGTGCACAAGGGCGCCCGCTGACTCTCGTCAACTCTCGTGGGGTTTGTGATGGCGGGGAAACAGTCGTTCCGGCAAAGCCTGCAAGAGTCACCCTTGCCGGGGGTGGATCTCACCCACCAGATCTCGCGCTTGCGCCTGACGCGACAAATGTCGGCAACGGAAGCGAGCCTCATCTTTGCCACCTTGTCCGAATACACGCAAACGGACGAGCAGGTCATCGCTGTATGTCCCAACCCCCCGACCCTTTCGATTCTGATTCTTCGAAGGTGTACGGTTCTCAAGCCGGTCCATTCCCCCCGCTCGCAGCTCCTGGCACAACTGCCTTCGCATCAAGGCGGACTCCTCCCGCTCGCTTTCGGTTTCTTCCATGCCTCGGCACAAGTCCGGCATCACACGCTCGAGCTCTTTGACAACCTGAGTGCACATCCGGTAAGAGCCTCCTTGCGCGTTTCGTCCGCGCTTCGCCCACTCCCTGCAGACCCGACGAGCTGACACCCGTTCTGGATCTTTGGTCGATGCGGACACAACACGACACAGACGGGAGCCAAGTTCGTTGCGTCTCTCAATGCCTTTCAGCGACTCGCCTATGTGCGACTCGCAGCCGAGCGCGAAACCGACCTCGATCACCGCCACCGCCATCACCATCACGATGACGACGACGACGACGACGAGGAACTTGTAACGGAACCAGAACGCGCACGCCGACAACGAGATACGACCGTCACGCGCGAATCGTTTGCGGTCCATAACGGGATGAGAGCAGGCAGTGGAGGTGGTGGTCCGCCGGTCCCGGTGAAAGGGTAGTCTGCGCCATGCAAGGTGAAAGGCAGACAGGTTCTAGCTCGGCTTCAAACGCGGAAAGACGCATACATGCAGAGAGAGAGAGAGAGAGAGAGAGAGTTTTTTTGCCTTTTTGGCGGCGATAACAAGCTGTTCAGATTATTCGAATCGCCAGTAGGAACTACAACGATATAACCTCACCCCCGCAAGCCCTTCTTCTTCTCTCTCTCAATCAAGCAAACAAGCGAGCTCTCAAGCGCGTGAGGTTCGTCGTCGTGAAAGCTAGCCCAGAGCGAGGGCAAGTTCGGGCTGCTGCAAGCCACCGAGCGTCGCGCGCAAGAGCTCGAGAAAGTTGACGATCGCGTCGCGGTTGCGCTCTGCGGAACGGGGGCAGTAGTAATGGCCACACACGCGCGCGCGCACGCATTCGAGGACGCGCAAGTGAGAAAATCGGCGGTCGGTCAAAGTGGTGTGCGCATGGGCGCGTACCACTCGCAAGGGAAGGTGGAGTGCGCATGGCAAGAGAATCATGAGCGTACCTTGTTCGGATTCGTGAGCGCTGATGTCGACGAGTACGCCTGCGAGCGTGTGAGCCTGCAGGTTGGAGAGATTCGTGTAGGCGTTGTAGATCTCGGTCATCAGCTGGAGGAAGAGGTCGTTGACGTCGGCCAGGATCGCTGCAGAATGTGGGGACGGGGGCCGTGCACGAAGCAAGAGAAGACAAGAAGATCAGTTCTGTTGTGACTGATTGCCTGTCCATCTGGCGTGCGTCGAAGGAAGGGAGAGGGAGAGGGAGAAGGACTAACTTTCTAGCTCGTCGAGGTCGGTGGTCGACCATTGAGCGTCAACCTTTGAGAGATTCCAGGTGTCGAGGTCCGTATCGGGTTTGACGATCTCTGCGAGGAACGAGGAAGCAGAAGAAGGAGCGGTCTTGTCCGTTTCGGGCAGCAGCGCGGGCGCCTCTTCGATGGGAGAAGCGCGTCCGGCGGCAAAGAAAGACGAGAAGGCCTCCTTGAGGTGCTGCACGAGTCCGCGGAGCGTGTCTTTGATCCAGCCTGTGTGTAGAAGTCGATTCCGGGCTCAGTTCAGGACTTGCTCTCGGTCGAAGCGGCTTGGTTGGGGATGAGAGTTGCCCAGCAGTGGGAAGGGACGGGACGGGACGGGACGCACGAGCGGCGCGCTGCTTGACGTCGACGCGAGCGAGGCCGGCCTCGAGCTGCGAGCGGTGGACGGACTGCAAGCTTTGTTCGGTCGTGTAGAGTTGCGTCATGAGTGCAAGTTTGAGCGCGTGCAAGTCGGCGAGGATGGCTGCGCGAGAACAAGAAGTCTTCAGTCATGACCGAGTGATTTCTCCCTGCGCCAAGTCACGCAGGGTCGTGCTCGCCTTCGAGCTGGTCGTCGTCTTGTGCAGCATCTTGGAGGTAGGTGCGCGTGATGGCAGACTGGTCGAGAGTTTGGAAGGGCTGGTAGACGTCGACGGCGAGCAGCGAGTGAGACTGAGCGAGCACGTCGTCCCTTGTCCCGAGAAGCACATCCGCCTGGGCTGACATGGGCGACTTTGTCGAGTTGACTGGTCTGTCCGAGCTGCAGAGCGCGTAGCGGGAGCGACGTCTCGTGGCGGAAGAAGGGCAAACCGCGGATCGGAGCCGCTGCTCTCCTCTCTGTGCGACCTCACCCTCCCAGAAGCCAGATACGCCCACGAGAGCGAGCCATGTCGCGGTTACTATCCAATCTGCCGCGCCTCGTCTCTGCCAACGCCGCCCGACCCTCGTCGTGGGCCGCCGTGTCTCCTCGTCCCTCATCAGCCCAGCAGCAGCACCGCTCCATCTCGACCGCCCTCCTCTCTCGAGCCCAGCCGCCACTCGTCCAGCGTCTCGTACAGCAACCGCTCGTCGCACCCCCCGCGAGCCCCGTCCAGGCAGCGGGTCAAACCCGTGCGTTCAAGATGCCCAGGTCGATGCGCAAAGTCTCGAGTCCCGTCGCGAGGAACACGGGAAAGGGAAAGACGGCCAGGAAACACTCGGCGAGGTCGGTGAGTCAACGGCACACGTGGCCTCGCGTAGTCAAACGACTGGCGACCCTGGCTGACACTTTTGGTTGCGATCCCATCCAGGCCAAGCGGAGAAGGATGCGACGCGGCAAGATCAACTAGACTCGTTATTCGCACCTCGTGTACTTCTACAACACCACTGCATCCTCTGCAACCCACCTTCGAACGGAATCTTCCGGTGCACCGGCGGGCAGAGAGAGAGTCGGTGGTTCACCTCGACACTGGAAAGGCTCCACCCACTCGCGAGTTGGCCCTCACGGGCTTAGGGCAGCCGTCTCAAAGAGACGCACAGCCGACGGATGACCCGCTGATCGGATCAACAACGTACTGCGTGTTGAGAAAGGCAGCTTCGGAGGGAGCGCATTCAATTCTCCTTCCAGTATCGTTTCTGGCAGTTACCCGAGGATCGCTTGCGAAGCATAGCAAGCGCGACTTGTTCAGAATTCAGGCTATCATAGGATCCATGCATTTGTGTCGTTCACTTTCTTTGCGATGACATGCCCACTCACAACTGTTTCTCGACTCGGCCGACTCGATCCTTCTCTCGTTCCTCCCCGTCCATCCGTGAATCGTTGGCAAAGAGGGTATTCCATACTTCTGCTCGCTAGAGACACCGGAAAGTGATGCCGACCTTCTCGATGCCCCCGCCGCCTCCTCCGCCCGTCGACCCATCCCAGCCCGCCCCGACTGGTCAGAAGCCGACTTCGTACGACGACGCGTTCCGGAGTCGCGAAGCGCATACCAAGTTTGCCGACCCGTGCGCGCTGGCCAGAGAGGTGCGGACTACACGTGCCCCTGCCGACTCGAGGTGGAGGCCAGGAGGAGGAGGAGGAGGAGGAGGAGGAGGAGGAGGAGGAGGAGACTGACTGTGCGCCCTTTGGATGAACAGGAGAGCATGAAGTGCCTCGACAAGAATGCGTACGACAAATCCAAATGTACAAGGGTACGTGCGTGCTTGCCTCGCCAACTACTCTCCTTTGCGAACGAACCTCCGCCGGAGCGACTGCTGATCCAGTCGGGGTGATATTTATGCAGTTCTTCGAGGCAGTGAGTCAAGAAACGGCGTCTTCAGCACGAGCGCGAACCTATACTGACCCTGCGCTGCCCGAATGGCTTGTAGTATCGGGACTGCAAGAAGGACTGGGTGAGTCTCGATTTCTTGGTTGCTCTGCGTTTCTCGCCTCATTCCGCTACCAAGACAGACTGCTG
The DNA here is from genome assembly GCA_001541205.1 of Rhodotorula sp. JG-1b. Lineage (NCBI taxonomy): Eukaryota > Fungi > Basidiomycota > Microbotryomycetes > Sporidiobolales > Sporidiobolaceae > Rhodotorula > Rhodotorula sp. JG-1b. The sequence goes on along the minus strand of KQ954468.1, from coordinate 393,775 downwards.
ATAAGCTTGCTGTCCCTCGCGCTCACAGCTCTCGCAGAGACGAGAGGACCGACGAGCAGGACTCGATGTCGCGTAACTTTGCCGCAAGCGCCATCCCCTTCTTTTCCGCTCACGACGCTCCCCCCCTCCCCGCGTTCCTCCTGTTGTCTTGTAATACTCACTGCACGCATATTGATGATTTAACGAGAATTGATACTTCAGCCCCCGCCTGCCCTTCTTTCCCCATTTCATTTCGCTTTGACATCGGCCGCCCGCACGACGCAAACCTCGCCCATTTAGTAGACTTTGCGAGACGCCGCTTCGCGCCTGACAAAGTCGCCCGGAGCGAACCCTCTCGGACCGAGCGCCTCATCAACAACCTTCATCAGCTCGATCACGCGCTCCTCGTCCCACTGCCGCCCGACCACCTGCACGCCGACCGGCAAACCCTCCATGTCTTGCGCGTCATAGACCCCGCCCGGACCATACACGCGCTGTTCAAAGATCTTGCTCCCGTGATGCGCGCGCCGGCGCTCGTGCCACTCGTCCGAGAGGCCGTCGCGCGCCGGGTCGACGAACGTGACGGGAATTTGGCCGACGGTCGAGTCGACAATGTTCCACTGGACCGTACCTGCACGTCGAAGCGGAAGGCCCTGAGTCAGCGATCATGAGCGAGCGAACTGCTGCGTGGTTGCTTGCCAACTCACGCATGATCAGCGCGCCATTCTCTTTCGTTTCGCCATGTTTCAACGCCGGCGTCGCCTGAGTCGGGCAGATGACCGCATCGAACGCGTGTTCTTCCCAGAGCTGCAAACACCCGCATGCGTCAAGATAAAGGAATCGCGGTGGCTGGTAGAGTCAGCCGGGAAACCCTCACGAGTTGGCGGGTCTTGAAGACGTATTGGTTCCTGCAAGCAAGCAGTCGGACCCCCAAGGTCAACGTCGGGTCATTACTCCCACCGAGTCCCACTCGGGTGCAACTGAAAGCCGCCATACCGCTTGTCCATCCAGCGCTGCACGTCATTGACGCTCTTACCGCCGTTGGCGTCGAGTAGCCTCGCGGCGTGCTCGTCCCCGACCACGTAGCGGCAGTAGAGGCTCGTCAGCCATCGAGAAAAGTTGTGCGAGCGACTCGACGAGGTCGCCATCGAGAGGAAAGCCTCTGCGGGATCGTCCTTGAGGAATGAAAGCAGGATCTCGTCTAAGTGAGAAGGCCAAATTCAGCTCTCTTTGCCGTGCTTGTCTAGCCAAAATGTAGCGTCTATTGCGCACTTACAACGACCTGCCGACGCCAGAGCAATAAAGTATTCGAGGGATTCGGCGGCTATATTCAAACAGGGACGTCAGCATCGGAAAGCAGCACCGGTACTCTCGAATAGCGAAGCTCGCCTGGGGTCGGTTCAAACTCGATCACCTCGTGTCCGGCTTTGCGAAGGGCTTCAACAGTCTCCATCACGGCCCGTTCGCAAGCCGGAGAGGCTGCGCAGAAGCCGTCGTGCAGGAAATAACCGAATCGGAGCGGGCGATCGGTCGGGAGCTTGACGTCTCGGTACGGGACGGGTAGCAAATTCGTCTGCGTCAAGGCGAGTTCGGGCGCGCCGTCGAGCGCTACACGCGCCATCAGCTCGAGGTCCGCGACGGAGCGGCCCATGGGACCCATGGCCGACTTGACCCCTTCGAAGCCAGGGTTGCACTGCTGGATGCCAAAGTTTGTGAAGCGGCCCGCAGAGGGCTTGAGGGCATAGCATCCGGAGAAGTGAGCCGGGATGCGGACTGAGCCGCCGCTGGCGTCGAGGGAAGATAAACATATCAGCAGCTCGTCGCAGGAAGGAAAAGTCTCGCAGGCCGTGAAGGTAGCTCACATGTCGCTACCGATTCCCACCACACTCGAGTCGCTACCGATCAGCCCCCCTTCACCTCCAGAAGAACCCCCCGGAGTACGACGCGGGTCGTACGGGTTGTTTGATACGCCGAAAAGAGCGGTACTGCACTCGAACGAAAGCATCGTCTGAGGCACGGTCGACTTGACAAAGGGGATACCGCCGGCCTGCAGAGTAGACATCCTTGCAAGTTAGGATGAGGGTACAAAGGGGAACTCCGGGGTAAGGGCCAACGAGAGTGGCAAAAATGTCGGACGTACCTTGCGGATCAGGGACACCAGGGAGGCGTCCTTTGCCGCTGGCTGATTGCGCTTGTGCGTAAAGCCGAGCGTCGTATCGTAACCTTCGACGTCAAGCATGTCCTTGAGCGAGACGGGGACACCGTGCACTGCGAAGGTGGACAACGCGTGGTGGTGGCGAGACGGAAGTCGTGAGAAGGCATCGCGGCTGAGGAAGACCTCGCTCGAGACTCACAAAGTCCGGCGACCTTTCCAGTCCTCTCAAATTCGGCGTCTAGAGCCTGCGCCTTCTTGAGCGCGTCGAGGAACATGATTTCGGTGAGGACATTCAGGCGTTCGTGCGCCTGACTCGCGGCTTCGATATAGACTCGCATGACGCTTGTCGCGGTCCAACCCGGCCTTTTCTCGGCAATGCTGCGAGAACACAAAGTCTCAGCTTTGGAGACGGTCAGCGGCATGAGTTAAGGAACGCACTTTTGCACGATCTCCGCCGAGTCAGCACTCCGGATGGCAGCCGTCAAATCGGCGGATAGCGCCGGCCCCTCTTTGTGCAACAGTTCTCGGACATTGCGCAGGGTCTCTGCTTGCTCAGCTCTGCGGTGTGGTGTGCGCAGGTGGATCAGCTACTTGGGAAGGTGGGGAAGGAACCTCGGAGCTGGCCAAACTCCGTCTCAGCCAGTCTACCCACTGTTTCTCGGCGCGGGCCTGTTTCCAGTGCATGTTCAGGTCTCGCGCAGTGGTGTTATGGTCTTTAAGACAGGATGTGCGAGGTAGAAGACCTTGCCGGAGCCGTGATGATCTGTCGGCCGAGTTGCTGCCGAGAGCTCAGAGGTGGGGAAAGTGCTCAAGCAAGGTTCGAGCGACAATGGCGCGCTGCCAAGCACGCAAATCCGTAATATTTCAGTACACTTTGTCCGAACCCTGCTGGCGCTTTGCGAACTCGCCGGGTCCGAAACCACGAGGTCCAAGAGCGTTGTCGACGACCTTCATGAGCTCGATGACCCTCTCCTCGTCCCACTGACGCCCGACCACCTGCACGCCGACAGGCAAACCCTCCATGTCTTTGGCATTGTAGATCCCCTTGGTCCCGTAGACGCGGGGCTCGATCAGCGCACTCCCTCCCGCTGCGCGTCGACGCGCTTCCCATCCCTCGGACGGAGCATCCTTCTCTGCGTCGACGAACGTGACCGGGATTTGGCCCACGGTCGAGTCGATGATATTCCAGTGAATGGTGCCTGCGTTCCGATCGTGTCAGCTTTGAGCGTCTCTAATTCGAGGGTAGAATGAAAAGCTGCAACTCACGAAGAGACAGAACGCTGAGCTGGTTCGTCTCGCCATGCTTCAAAGCCGGCGTGGCCTGAGTCGGGCAGATGACAGCGTCGAAAGCGTGTTTCTCCCACATCTGGCGCGGCGAAAGAAGGCGTCAGAGAACGGTAACGGCAACGGGAACACAGAGCGAAAAGCAATCGCACAAGCTTCTTCGCCGCCTTGACGTAGCAATCGCTGTTACAAGGGACGAAGAAGCGTCAGCCACACCACCCATCTCCGCGGACCGGCAGGTGAAGCACTGACCGCCTGTGATGCCAAGTCTGCAGTTCGTTAACGGTCTTGCCGCCGTTCGCCGCGATGATCCTCGCAGCGGCGGCGTCTCCCATGTACGAGCCAGCGAACCATTCGAGGAGCCACCGCACGGGACCAGGGAGCTTGGCGGCTTTGGTCGTCAAGTAGAGGAAGGACTCGGTCGGGTCACCCTTGAGGGAGGACATCAAGATCTCGTCTGCGAGAGAAGCAAGTCAACTGTGATAGTCGAAGATCGAACAAGGCACGGGAAAGACGCGTGCTTACGCTTGCCTGCGGACGTGATAGCGACAAAGTATTCCATTGCTTCGACGGCTGAGGAAGGCGCTCGAATAGTCAGCAATTCCCCTTGTGTCGAGAAATCTGAACGCTTTTCCACAGCTCACTGGATGGCGGCACGAACTCGATGCACTCATGGCCAGCTTTGCGGAGCGCCTCCACCGTCTCCAGTACGGCTCGTTCGCACGCTGGCGATGCCGCGACGAACCCATCGTGCACGAAATAGCCGAACCGGAGCGGCCGTTTGGGGAGGTCAACCTCGCGGTATTTCATCGGGATGATCCCGGTCTGAGTGGCCGCGAGCTCTGGAGTCGCGTCGAGTGCGACACGGGTCATGCGTTCAAGATCGGCGACGGAACGTCCCATGGGACCCATCGTCGTTCGTACACCGTCGAATCCGGGATTGCAGTGCTGGCATCCTTCGCTCGAAAAGCGGCCGGCACACGGCTTGAGCGCGAAGCAGCCCGAGAAGTGGGACGGAATTCGGAGAGAGCCTCCGCTGTTGGACAGTTTCACCATCGCATGTCAGGTCAAGCGATCCGGGACGAGTTTTGGGAGTTAGAGCTTGAGGCACGCACATGTCGCTTCCGATGCCGATGACGGACGCGTCGCTTCCGAGAAGAGCTCCTTCGCCACCCGACGATCCACCGGGAGTGCGACGAGGGTCGTACGGATTCTTGGCGACGCCGAACAGAGGCGTGCTGCACTCGAACGAGAGCATGGTCTGCGGGATCGCACTCTTGACGAAGGAGATGCCGCCGGCCTGACAGCAGACACGAGAGCGGAATATGATCAAGAAGTCAGCTCGGCGTGCCTCTAGTGACGACCATGCTTGTGCGCACCTGACGGATAATGCGGGTGATAGTTGCGTCCTCCGGCATCGGCTGCCGCTGCTTGTGCGTGAAGCCCATTGTGGTATCGACGCCCTGCACGTCGATCTGATCCTTCAAGCTGACTGGCACACCATGGAGGGGTCCGACGATCTTGCCGGTCTTTGCAAACTCGGCATCGAGTTCCTTCGCGCGTTCGAGAGCCGAACCAAACATGATCTCGGTCAAGATGTTGGACCGGGCGTGTTCCTTAGCAGCCGCTTCGGCGTACGTCCGCATGACGTTGACGGCGGTCCATCCGAGTTCCTTTGCGGCGATGCTGTCGACATTGCGGATCGAGACTAGCAGCTGCTCAGGTCGAGATCTCTGAGGCGAAGGAAGAGGGAGGCGCTCACTTGTCGACGATAGTCACGGCATCGGCGCTGCGAATGGCAAAGGCGAGCTCCTTTGACAGGTTCGGAGCAGCTTGTTCTGCCAGCTGGATGCCCTTCTCGATCTCCCGTCGCTGTTCGGCGCTGTGTCACAGTGCGGTCCTGGATCTGTCAGCGCTGTGGGGCTGCGACGAGATGAGCGAGCAGAGAACGAGAGAAGAGAGCGGACAGCTCACTGCTTGTCGTCTCGGATCTGAGTCCAGTTGGGCGCCATCGCGACGGAACACTGAGGAGTACAGTATAGAGCCCGCAGCGAGAGAGAGAGAGAGGCCTGCAGGCCTGCGAACGGCTCTCGGCCGTCGGCCGGAAGCGTCGCCGGAAGTGATCGAGCGCAGGCAGTTATCCCCGCGGACGCCACGACGAGCGATTACGTGCCGTTCCATCCTCCATGGCCTTCAAGACTTCTGTCAGAGATATCCTGTACCGCAGAAAGCTCTTGAGACTCTTTTCAGTTCTCACTATGGAACGCTACGAGAGAAGAGATATCAAATTACAGGGGGACACACGCTCTGCAGGTAAAGGAGGCGAAGAGGCGAAGCATAGCGGCATCGCCTGCACAGCGACCGTTCCGAGCGAGGTCACACATCCGAAGTAAAGCAGGGACCGAATACGAGATGGCCCGCTCGCCTTCGCCCTCGGGCTCTCACACCAGCGCTCACTCGTCGAAGCGGCGCCGCTACGACGAAGACAGTCCTCGCTCGGGCCATGCATCGTCCCGCTCGCACCGCAGGAGCTCGTACAGAGACGAAGACGACTATGACCGCGGCGAGCACCGCAGTCGCAGCGATCGCGACCGAGAGAGGAGGGGAGACAGAGAGCGGAGGTCAGACGACCGTGCATACGACCGAGACAGTAACCGGGACCGGGACCGGGACCGAGATTACAGGACGCGCGACAGGGACTATGACCGGTCGACGAGGGATTCGGACCGGAGCAGCAGGAGTTACCACAGCGACCGACACGAGCGGTCCAGTCGACACCACCATGACTCGCCGCGAGATGTAGACTCGCCTCGCGACCGCGAACGGGACCGAGCGAGGGACTATGACGGCTATCGCGACTCGAAGCGGCGTCACGATGACGACGACTTGGACTATGACCGACACGGGAGCAGCCGGCGATATCGCAACGAGCGATCTCCGCGAGCGCACGGCGGCCGGTCGCGCTCACCCGAGCTTGCGTCGTCGCGGGACGTCCGACGAGGATCTCTCTCGGATGCAGACCGCCGCGCGCTTGCGCTGCCGGCTGCGGCCGAGAACGGACGAGAGTCCCCCCTCTCGACGAACGGTCACGGCGCGGATTCTCCCGCTCCTGGAACACCGTCGAACGCCGAAGAGGAGAAGCAGAGGCAAAAGCGAGAACGGCTCGAGGCTTGGAAGAAGAAGAAGGCTGCCGAAGCGGCGGCAGCAGCAGGATCGGGCGCAGCGAGTCCGGCGCCACCAGGCTCGCCGAGATCTGCCAGCGCAGCAACGCCGGTAGCGGCACGGACTTCACCTGCGCCGTCGACGATCGGGGCCAAGTCGCCGGCCCCGCCTTCTCCGGCAGGTTCGAAAGCAGGCATCGCGGGTCTACCTGCCAAACCTGTCGCGGCGCTCAATGCTGGTGAATCACTTTTCCGGACCGAACCCTCCTCACACGGGGAACTTGAGATCGTGAGTGCTAACAATATCGGCCTACAGCACTGCCGACGAAACCCATCTCTCTTGCCAAGCCGGCCATGAAACCCGTGGCAACGCCCGCGGCTAGCCCTGCCGACGCGACCGCCGCTGCAGCGGCAGCAGCAGCCGCCATCTCGAACCGCCTTTCGTCGCTCGGAAGCGGTCGTGCCAACCCTCTCTCGGCTTCTTTGCCGGCAAAGCCGGCGTTCTCGCTCGGATCCGGTCCAGTCCGCTCGAGCGGACTGAAAAACTCGCTCAGCATGGGAGGCGAGGACGACGGAGACGAGCGCAAGCCCGCTCTCGGCATGTTTAAGATTGAAGGCGACATCGACATGAATGTTGACGCTGCGGGGGACGAGAAGCTCGGCAGCGAAGACGAGGACGACGAGGAGCTGGAAGGCGGCGCCGCGTACCGAGCAGACGCCAACGCCATGCGGGAAGCTCGCATGGCTGCTTTGCGCAACGCCGAGGGTCTCGACCGCGCCGAGGCGATGCAGATCGACGAGAAGCCGACCGTTTCTGCCGAGGGAGGCGCAGAGGAAGAGGAGGAAGAAGAAGACGAGCTCGAAGCGTTCATGAAGAGTGTCCAGAAGGAAGTCAAGAACGTCGACAAGGCAGACAAGGACAAGCTCGCGACGCGGAAAGGCCAAGTCTTGCTCGAGCCGACGGACCCGGGCGAAGGCGAAGACGAGGTCGAAGAAGAGAACGAGCTCGACAAGGTCGGCGTCTCGGCACAGGACATTCTTGCGTGCGTTCCCTTTTTTTGTCGTTTCGTTGCTCACACGGAATGCTGACGTCGCTCCATGCAGTCTTGCCGCAAAGAAGGTCAAGAAGGGCCGAGAGTTGACGGCTCCCGACCACTCCAAGATCGACTACCTGCCGTTCCGCAAGGCGTTCTACACCGCCCCGCCAGAAGTCGCCGAGCTGACTGAAGAGCAGGTCAAAGACCTCCGGCTCGAGCTCGACGACATCAAGGTGCGCGGTGCCGAACCGCCCAAGCCCGCGACAAAGTGGAGCTACTTTGGTTTGCCGGCGGCCTGTATCGACGTGATCAAGAGCCTCGAGTACGCTGCTCCGACTTCGATTCAGGCACAGGCGATTCCGGCCATCATGTCGGGCCGCGACATCATCGGTGTCGCCAAGACGGGTTCCGGTAAAACGATGGCGTTCATCCTCCCCATGTTCCGACACATCAAAGATCAGCCGCCTCTCCGACCCCTCGACGGTCCCGTCGCGATGATCATGACGCCGACCCGAGAGCTCGCGACGCAGATCTACAAGGAATGCAAGCCCTTCCTTAAGGCGCTGGGGCTGCGGGTGAGTAGATCTTTACCCTTCATCGGGGCTTCCGTTCGAACCATGCTGACGCGACTGCCCCTACCGCATTAGGCCTCTTGTGCATACGGCGGCATGCCGCTCAAAGACAACATCGCCGACATGAAGCGTGGCTCCGAAGTCATCGTCTGCACCCCCGGTCGCATGATCGAGCTTCTCTCGACAAACTCGGGTCGCCTGATCAACTTGCAGCGGGTGACGTACCTCGTCCTCGACGAGGCCGACCGCATGTTCGACATGGGCTTCGAGCCTCAAGTCATGAAGATCCTCGGACAAATCCGCCCGGATCGCCAAACCGTTCTCTTCTCTGCCACGTTCCCTCGCCAGATGGAAGCCCTTGCTCGCAAGGTGCTCAAGCGCCCGCTCGAGATCACCGTCGGCGGACGCTCTGTCGTCGCCGACACGATCACGCAGGTCGTCGAAGTGCGCTCGGAAGAGTCCAAGTTCAACCGGCTGCTCGAGCTGCTCGGACAGCTGTTCAACGACGAGGGCGACGCGCGGGCGCTCATCTTTGTCGAGCGGCAAGAGTCGGCCGACAAGCTCTTTGTCGAGCTTAAGAACAAGAATTACACGTGTATGCCCTTGCACGGAGGTCGCGAGCAGATCGATCGCGACCAGACCATCGTCGACTTCAAGAACGGTAGCTGTCCGATCGTCATCGCCACTTCGGTCGCGGCTCGCGGTCTCGACGTCAAGCAGCTGAAGCTCGTCGTCCAGTACGATGTTCCAAATCACATGGAGGACTACGTGCACCGCGCGGGTCGAACCGGTCGGGCCGGGAACAAGGGTACCTGCGTCACGTTCATCACGCCCGAGCAAGACAAGTACGCCATCGACGTCCTCAAGGCGCTGCAGGCGTCGAATGCCCCCGTGCCGAAAGAGCTCGAAGAAATGGCTAAAGGTGCGTTTCACGGACCGCCCGGGCGGCGGCGTGCGGCCAAGATACTGACCTCACATCTGTACAGCCTTTGCGGACAAGGTCAAGGCCGGCAAAGCCCAGGCAGCCAGTTCTGGATTCGGCGGTAAAGGCCTTGAACGACTCGACGAGGACCGAGATGCCGCATCTCGTGCGGAGCGCGCGGCCTACGGCGAGACCGCCGAGAAGGAACGCAAGGATCCCGAGACGGAAGCGGAAGAGGCCGAGAAGACGGCCCAGTCCGTCACGGACCTCAAAATCGAGGTCATGCGTGGACCCGCGCCGAATCTCGAGCGCGGCAAAGCTGCTCCCTCGGCAGACTCTGCACCCGCTCCTGTCGACACGAAAGCCGCCGAGGAAGCTGCCAAGAAGGCCGAGGAGGAGGCTACTGCTGCAGGGTACGTCCCCAGTCCACTCGATGGTACGATCGCGCCCTCAGTGCTAACGTTCTTGGTATACCTGCAGCAAATCGGCGGGCGCCGCCGGAGCCGCCAGTGTGTTGGCCAAGTTCAACGCGATGCTCAAAGCGAAGAAGGCTGCGGTTAAACAACAACAGCCCGAAGACCACTCAACCGAGGCTGCGCGTCGGCGCGACCCGGATGCGACCGATTATCACGCCATTGTCTGGATCAACGACTACCCGCAGAAGGCTCGATGGAAGGTTACCAACAAGGAGACGATGGTACACGTGCGTCTCCTGGTCCTCTCTCGCTAAATCCTCATTCACAGACTCACCTACTTTCGTGCTCATTTCAGCTCGTCGATTCTACCGGCGCCTCGATCACCAACAAGGGCATCTTCTACGAGCCTGGAAAAGAGCCCGGCCCGAACGACTTGCCCAAGCTTCACTTGCTCATCGAGTCGAACGAGGAGTTCAGGGTGCGTCTAGGCCTTAGAACGGTGGGCTCCCGAGAGCTCAAGGCTGACACGAGCGCTCCCGACACAGGTCCAGCATGCCATTGCCGAGATCAAGAAGGCTCTCATCGAAGGTGCCACGATGGCTCTCGAGGTGCGCCGGTTTTCTTTCTTGGAGTGTACCGGGAATCACCACGCTGAAACGAGTGTACGCGCGTCTGCAGGCGGAGCAACGTCAACAAGCCGCTGGAGGCGGTGGCGCAGCAATCGGTCGCTACTCGGTCGTCTAGGTATCTATTTCCTCTCAAAACCGTTTGCTACTTGTTCTGTGCGAATGTCGATACGTTGAACCTCACTGTTTGCCGCGTCCGAGGTACGGAGCAGCTTCGTTCCAACCGGCGAGAGTACGATTCCTCTCTTTCTTCGTTGCTTCGCCCGTGATTCGCTACACGCTATGATAACGCGCTCACTTGGCCGCTGAGAATATCTATTCCACAGCGTGTGTGTCTACACACTCAGCATGCAGGTGCGCCCGCTCGTCAGGCAGATTATCTTCGCGCTGCAGGAAACCTTGGCTTTTTCGTGAGCAACGGAGTCTGCTGCTTCGACGGTGGAAGACTTTCTCGATAGTGCCTCAACGTCAAGGTGCGTCTGTGCTCTAGCTACATGCTCTTCTGTTGGAATGAAAAGGACAGGTTTCCCCTCCGAGCCGCTCCGACCCTTTTTGCTTTCTCTCGCGCGCGGAGCTTCTTGCTTTCTCTCGCGATGGTCTCCCGCGATACCGGAGTGCCACGCCCTTGTCGGCTTTGTCATGTTTAGGAGGTCATAGTGCGGCTACGAGCCATTCTGCAAACAAGTTCTCGCTCGTCATCGCCGGCGCTCGTCGCGACGCGTGAAGACGCTCTTTTCTCGGCAGTGAGTAAGCATGCAGGACGAGATGCGGCCAGTGAGTCTTGCAGCGATCACGAACCTTGCCGGCTCTGCAGACTGCTGACGTGGAACTGCCCGGCAGCTCCCGCTGACGCTCATCGTCGCTGCGACGCCTTCCAACGCGATTGGCCGCAACTCGACGCTGCCATGGCGGCTCTCACAAGAGATGGCGTACTTCGCGCGCATCACGAAGGGCGAGGAAGGCAGCTCGAAACGGAACGCGGTGGTCATGGGCCGCAAGAGCTGGGAAGGGATCCCCGCCAAGTTCCGACCACTGCCAGGGAGAACCAACATTGTCGTCAGCAGACAGGCTTCCTTCAATCTGTCAGTGTGCGGCGGTTGTAAAGCGGTGCTCTCCCAGACTTTAACCGCTCCCTCCGCGCGCAGAGGAGACGCTGCCGATACCGAACTCGCTTCGTCTCTTTCCGACGCCGTCGAGCGGCTGCAATCTCGGACAGCGACTTCTTCTTCCGAGTCCGCTTCGCTCAATCACGCATTCCTGATCGGTGGCGCTCAACTGTACAACGCCGCATTGCAAGAAGCCGTCGACGGGCCGCGGGCCGCGCCTTACTCGATAGACCGAATCCTCCTCACCCGACTCTTTACCGAATACCCCGACTGCGACACTTTCCTGCGCGACTTTGCCGCGGACAAGACTGCAGATGGTCGGCCCGTGTGGCGCCGCGCGGAGCAGAGCGAACTGCAAGAGTGGGCAGGATGGCAAGTTCCGGCAGGTCGACAGTCGGAGCGAGACAAGGCTGCCAAGGGCACTGAAGCCAAGATGGTCGAGTACGAGTACCAGATGTGGGTGCGGACGGATCCGAGGCAGTAGTCCGAACTGCTATGACGCTCGAGTTCGCACAGAAGGGCAGAAGCAGAAGAACTTGAGAAAGGGTATATATTTGCACACGGGACTCTGCTGCAGCAACACACACCGAGAGAGGGGGTTGCTCGCCTTTCTACTGTACGTCTCAAAAGAGCCCCGTTTACGCTCTTCGTTTCGGTTTCGCCGGCCCGGTCGGGAGCGCTGTGACCCGTTTTCTTCGCTTGCCTCCCGCGAACGAGGCCGCAGACGTGTGGTCTCGACCCAAGTTGTCCTCTTTCTTGACGGCGTAGATCCGGACCTGTGGGGAGGTGGAGTGCAACAGTCAGCGAGCTGCACAGCGTATATGGAGTGAGCCGCGGGGGAGGGGGGGGGGGGCACTGACGATCCAATTCTCCGATGTAAACGCTTCCTCTATGACACCAGAGAAGCGAAAACGGGATCGGTCAGTCGATCGTATATGGTCCGAGATGTGACCTCGACGCACCGAGGGTATCGAGCTTGATGGGCACCGGCGAGATAGTCTGTCCTCGAACGCGGTCCTGCGCAGGTCCACCTCCGTAAAGCCCGTTGAAGCTGGGCGATTCCATGCCGTAGGCCGTCAGTACGAGAACCCCGAAAACGCTGTAAGGGGGAAACTCACCGGTAGTAACTCATCTTGTACATGAGGCTGTTGCGCATCGTCTCGCTCGCCTGATCGTCGACGCGGTACTCTCCCCGCGGGGTAAAGTACTTTTGCTCCGTTACTTCTTCGGGCCAGATCCCTTCCGAGATGCGCACCATCCACAAGAACTTGTTGATGTCGTCGCCCGAGAAGCCGATCAGGCCGCCAAAGATCACGAGCACGTAGTCGACGTCGTGCTTGCGCAGGAGCGGATACGCCACCTCCTCGCGAACAGACATGATCTTGCCGACGGTGGCGATACTGTCGTCGTGACCCCAGTCAGCGCTTGTGTCGTCGCACGCTTGCGGGAGGGAAACCACCACACTCACTGCGTGTTGTTCCAGGTGTTGTTGTCGACCAGCGTCGTCCGGTTCGAGAAGCCGGCAATCTGGTACCCATAGTCCCACCACGACATGACTTTGGCGTCCTCCTTGGTGTTCTGCCTGAGCCAGTAGTACGCCTCGCGGAAGTCGTCAATGATGTGCTGCGAGCCGTCCGGGCCTCGACTGGCGAGGACGACCGAGGGCGACGAGTACGCCGTCGAGGTGACCCAGGTGCAGTGCAGGACAAAGAGGAACGAGATGAAGGTGAAGGCGACAACGGGGAGGAACCGAGCGTCCATGCCGAGGATGCCGGTCCGGTGAGTCGAACGTGCCTTTTTGATCGGGGTCGAAGCCCCCGCGCCCTTGCTGCCCTTTTTGGACGAGCTCGAAGCCGAAGCTGCCATGACGGCAGCGGCGACCGAGTCGAGGTCGTCGTCGCCGGCGTTGGCGATCGTGGCCGGCGAGTCGTCCGCCGGCGATCCATCGTCCACCGCGAGTGCGCCCGAATCGGGTTGACGGGGGTCGAGGTAAGTCTCGTAAAGGGACGACGCCGCAACGGCTCCGGCGACGCAGACGACGGGGGTCAAGGTGAGCATGAGGCGGACCATGACTCCGGCAAAGTAGGACGCGAGGACCGAGTAGATGATGACAAAGACGTGCTCGTCGCGGAGTTCGCGGAAGCACATGTAGACGCCGGCGGGGAAGAGGTAGATGAGCATGTTCAAGTCGAAGAAGAACGACGGCCACGCGGTCGGCTGGTGCTCCGAGACGGACGAGACGAGCGGGAGGTGGATCCGCGCGTAGCCCGTGTCCCACAGCGAGTAGAACCGGCCCGTCCAGGGGGCGATCTTGCCCGACCGGGTCATGAACCAGAGTCCGCCGGCGGCGAGGGCGATCCCGAGCGCGAGGAACGACTTGAACAGGATGCGGAACTGGGCGTCCGGCACGAGCGACTTGACGAGGGTCACGAACGCGACGAGCTGCAGGAGGCCAAAGACACCGAGCGGACCCATGTGTTCCGACGTGAGGAGGGGGAGGAAGCCGACAAAGGGGACCTGCATCGAGGCAAGGGTGCCGATCGCGTAGAACGACGAGTAGGCCACGTAGAGGCGCGAGGTGTACCGGCCCATCAAAAGGAGGACAAAGACGTGCAGCGGGAGCATGTTGGTGATAAAGGCGTAACCACCTGCACGCGCGCGGGGCCGGTGTCAGCTCGACTCCCAGTACGGGTGAAACGAAACCGCTCACCCCACGCGGCGACCATGTAAAAGTAGAACAGCGCCGTGACGGCCGACCACGCAACCGAGCCGGTCTTGACCGTCTTAATCCACAAGTAGAAGGTGATCATGAGGATGAAGATGGCGATCGCTTCGTTGTCGTAGCTGCCGGCGACACTGCGCGAGATGTACCCGGGCGCGATCGCGATAAACAGCGCGGCCCAGAGCCCGGTCCCTTCGCGACTGCCTTCTTTGCCGACCTCCTTTGCGAAAAAGTACGTCGCGAGGGCGGTCAGGCCGGAAAAGGCGGGCGCGAGTTGGACGCAGACTTCGCGGATGTCGACCGGGATCGAGAGGAGGTGCAGGACCTTCCAGATGGCGCCGCTCGTGACCATGAGCCCGGGGTAGAGCGTTCCTCCGACGACCCGACCGAGCGGGTACCATGCTGTCGGGTCGAACCAGTTCCAAAAGGCCTGCGAGGAGCAAAGGGGTCAGGGAAGAGGTTGAACGGTTCGGATCCGGATGTCACGCACGTAGAAGCCCTCTTCGGTCAAGACACGGGTTGCGCGGTAGTTGAACCACGGATCGAACCTGTGGGCGAAAGTAGAGTGTGAGTCCGCGCGTGCAAGGTCGGGCAGGACGGGAGGGGAGGACCGCACTCGTGGATGATGGATTCGAAGCGGACGACTGCGAACTCTCGGGAGGCGATTGCGGCTCCTGCGATCAAGCAGAGAATGACTGTCCGGAGGAAGGACTGTATGGTCTCGATCGTCTCGAGAGGGAGTGCAAGTGGGGGATAGGCATAGTTGAACCTCGACGCAGAGGCGGCCATGGCGGTCTCTCGGTTCCCTCAGGCGCTACGGCTTGGTTGCTGGGAGAAGCGGGCTGGATGAGCAACACGGTCAGTGCCCGCTGTGCGGTGTCGAGAGAGGGGCGCAAGTTCTCGGGTTGGTGCGGCGGACAACGTCGCGGGTCGATCCGCGGGTGAGAGAGTTGCTTGCGCAAGTACACTCACAAGTCCGTTGTTGCTCTTGACAGTCGGCCTGCGTGTGTCTGCGCCCCTGCAGCCGTGCGTGCGATTGGACGACGGCGAGAGGGAAAAGGCGACGTAGCGAGTCGAGTCGCTGCGTCCCACGACACGAGGAGAAGCGGGGCAAGAAGAGCGTAGAGGGTAAAGTAGAGCTGACTATGCTCGTCGGCTCCAACCCTGAAGCTAGTCCACGAGACGACGACACGGTGGAGCGGCAAGCACTCGGGTCTCGTTCGGAATCCGGTTGTTGGCTTTGTCCACAGACTCGCTCTCACACGCTTCCCTCTTGCTGCCTTGGGTTCGAACAGAGTGACTGCGCTATGAGGAACGCCCTCGCTTGCTTCCTCGCTGCTGCCCTCCTGCTCTACACGTCAGCAGTCGACGCTGCCGTCTTTCGCTCGCCGAACGTGAAGCACCTCACCTCCAAGACCTTTAAGAAATCCGTACACGGCTCGGACAAACTCACCGTAGCTGCCTTTGTCGCCCCGTGGTGAGTCCTACCAACTCCGGTGCCCCAAGACCCATGCTTCTCTCCTCTCCGTCGTCGCATGTTCGCCAGGAATGCACGGATTGACGCCTCCGCTCTTCCCGCGCAGGTGTGGATACTGCAAGAAACTCGCACCAGACTATGACAAGGTCGCCGACAGCCTGAAAGGCCTGGTCAACATCGGTCAGTGAACCGGGCCACGAGAGGCCGCAGCAAGTTTCGCCAAACCAAAAAGAGCTCCTAGTCTCGCTGACATTGGCGCACGCGCACAGTCTCTGTCGATTGTGACGCAGACTCGAACAAGCCTCTCTGCGGAGAGATGGGCATCCAAGGTGCGCTCATGCCGCTCATGTCGCATACAACAGTGCCTCTTGTCAAACCGCCACCAACGCCACTGACCCGCTCGTTCCGTTTCGCGGCATAGGATTCCCGACGCTCAAGGTGGGGAACCCCTTTTCCTGCTCCTATCGGCTCTCGTAACAATTCCCTTCGCCGCTCTGACCTCTTGCAACACGTCCCGCCTTTGCGCAGATTTTCCCCGGTGGCAAGGCCCCTTCACGGAGTGAGCCATCCCCTTGTTTGCGCGGGACCCCTTCCGCCTGGCGCACGCTGCTTACGGATAAATTCCTCTTCTAATCCAGACTATGACGGTCCGCGAGAAGCAAAGGACATCATCGCGGCCGCGACGACGAGCATGCCCACTTTTGTCAAGCGAGCAGCGACTCCGGCCGAGGTCGAGGCGCTCCGAGAAAAGGTACACAGTGAACGCCCCTCAGGCGGGGGCAAAAGGATACGTGGAGTCAGAGCGACCCTGACTGACTGACCTCTTCAATTCGGGCGGATCTAATTCGTCACAGGCCAAATCCAAGCCGGTCTCGCTCCTCTTCACTTCTGCCTCGAAAGTCACCCCGCTGTACAAAGCCCTCTCGACCGACTTCTACCGCCAGATGGACTTTTTCGCCGCGAGGGACAGCAAGGTCGGTCAAGAGACGATGAGCACGTTTGGCGTCGACAAGGTTCCCGCCTTGGTGGTTCTTCATGGAGACGAGGTAGCGAAATACGACGGTGCGTCCTCTCTCTCAAGAGAAAATGACCTGATTTGGAGCAATGTGTACCGATGCTGATGCCATGGCGCGGCCAGGTCCGCTCAAGTACGACAAGATTCGTGCTTTCCTGGAACCGTTTGCGGCGGCGCCTTCTCCATCAGGTGGCAAAGTCGCTCACGAGGAACTGTAGGAGCCGCAAAGATCCAGCATACGCGCGCGCAAAGTCACTTTATGGACCGGATGAAAACAGGCAGAGATTGCACAGCTTCCAACGAAGAAATCTCCAGTACCATTTCCTTCTCTCTCAGACCCACTTCTCCCCCTCGGCGCCCGCACCCCGCTGCTGCTGCTTTTCGGCCGGCGGACCGCGACCCATTGCCTTGGCCCACTGCTCGGCCCACATCTCGTCGTGCGTCTGCTGAGGCTGTGCGCCGGGCGTAGTCTTTGCCGGCTCGGCCGCCCGTGTGCGCTCGCGGTCGTGCCAATGCCAAGGTCCCGGCGCGCGACGTTCCCACTGCTGAGCCCACGGCCCAGCGGAAGACGACGACGACGAAAGGTAGCGCTCGCGATCCTCTTCCCGGCGGCGCGTGTAGTGGTGCTTGGTGGCGAAGAAGACGATCGCGCCGAACGCGAGAAGTGGAAAGAATCTCGGTCCGCGACCGCGGCGGTAGCAGGTGCGGTACATTCGCTGTTGGTGGTGGTGGTGGGGTTCGTATGGCAACGAAGCGTGAGGGTGAGGAGGAAGGAGGGGAGGGGCGGCGCCCGGAGGGGGCATCGCGGGTGGCGGTGGCGGGACTTGATGCAGGGACGAAGACCCCCACCACCACCTGCTCGGACGGGCGAACGAGTCAAAGTACGACCCGTGGTAGTACTGCGTTGGGTAAGGCGGGTGGGAGGGACCATGTGAAGGCGGCGGCGGCGCAAAGTGAGGCTGAGACGGATGCGCCGCATGTCTGCAGTCCGGGACAACCGGTCTTTTCGTCAGTATTGCGCAGCTCTGCGGAATGATTCAGCGCAGCTAGAGAGAGGCACTCACGGTATGCCGCTATAGTTGGGAGCGTGAGGGTGAGGAGGAGGAGCTCCCGCTGCAGCTTGAGAAGGCTCGGTCGGCGGCGAGTTCATCAACGTTGGTTTCGCTGGTTGAGTCGGTGGGTGTATTCTGGAGGAGAAAGAGAGCGAGAGTCCGGTCTGTCCGCCTTTATAGTGGAAGGGGGACCAGGTGCTGCCGAAAGGCTGACGCCAACCGAAGAGAGATATCAGTCCCGCCGAGATTGATTTTCGGCAGCTCCGCCGCCGCCGAAGGTCCGCGTCAGTCCCCGTTGCAGTCGGGGAGACAAGTACTTACGTACGCTCAATGCCGACTCGAGCCTGGCCGACCGCTTACGAGGAGACTCCATCACAAGGTAATCAGGAAAAGCCTATGTACAGGCTACTTTTTGCAGGAGATTTTTGCCAGGCTGAAGTGCTACATCTCGTCGCCTCAGAGAGCTCGTCAAACGAATTCGAAGCCAAGAAGTTACGAAGGATCGAGGATTGTGTCCGGTAGTCTGGCGCCATCAGAAAGAGAAGGAGGGCGTGAGGGAAGATCTCATGCCGACGCCGAGAAGAAGTTCGGGTCGTTGAAATCCTTGCGGCCGTCGACGCTCGCGGTCCGCTCACTCTCGGTCGCGAGCGCACGATTGTCGATCCCCCGACGGGCATTACCACCGTGCAACTTGCGGCGGGCCTGGACACCCTCGCGGAGGGTGTCGAGGACCTTGACGGTCGTGTCCCAGTCGATGCAGGCGTCGCTGTGAAAATCGATTCCGCCGGGAGAACGCCGGAGTCAGGTCAGACCAAATGAATCGAGAAGGGTAGGAGAGCTGAGCCAGGAAGCGAGGACTGACGTGACGGATTGGCCGTAAGCGAGAGTTTGCGGGCCCGAAGCCGGGATGCTTTGCTTGCCAGCGACCAAGTTACTTTCGATCTGCGAGTTTGCCATGCATGAGATCGTCAGTACGATCACAAGAAGCGTTGCGCCTCACTCGTCGTAAGAGAAATTGAGACGCACCATGACTCCCATGATGTTGTCGGCCGTCTCGGGCGACGACAGCTGGCGAGCAACGTCCTCGGCGACGAGAACCTGGTTCTCGTGCTTCTTCTTGCTGTTGCCGTGCGAGCTGTAGAGTGGAATAGATACCTGCATGCATCAGCGCAAGTCCGTTTATAAAGACCAGCGGAGAAGCCGTCTCTCCCGTTCCGGACCTACCAGTCGATCATGACACGGGTCGAGACGCCCGCCTTCTTGAGTCCCTCGGCGGCCTTCTTGACATGTTCGGCCTCGTAGTTCGGACCGCTGTTGGCGCCGCGCAGAATGACGTGGCAAGCCGGGTTGCCTTCAGTCTCGACAACTGCGGGAGACGGTTGTCGGACAGCGTCAGCCCTCCGTTACTCAACGCAAAGATCCCGGCAGAACAACACAGCGCGCGAGAGCGAGCAAGATGAACGTAGTTGACGTACTGGCAGAGATGCCCTGCTTGGTGACGGACAAGAAAGCGTGCGAGCTCGAGGCGGACCCGATCGCGTCGATGGCGATCTGGAGCGAGCCGTCGGTGCCGTTCTTGAACCCGATCGGCATCGACATACCTGAAGCGAGCTCGCGGTGCACTTGCGATTCGGTCGCTGCGAGTGCAACAGGCAAACTCGGAAGGGGGTCAGTGGCGTGAAACCGGCTTAAAAGACCAGTCACTGCTGTCTCAGCCCCCAAGTCTGTACACCGAAGACAAACACTCACTTCTTGCGCCGATGGCACCCCACGAGACCAGATCGGCGATGTACTGCGGCGAGATGGTGTCGAGGAGCTCGCACGCGGACGGGAGACCAATGTTGGCGATTTCGAGCAAGAGCCCGCGCGCGAGCCGGAGACCCTTGTTGATCTGGTACGTGCCGTTCAGTTGAGGGTCTATAGATGCAGCACGCGGGTCAGACTTTCATTAAAAGGCAGATCCGCGTCTAGGTGGGTGTGCACTGACCGTTGATGAGACCCTTCCAGCCGACCGTTGTCCGAGGCTGAGACCAGATGTCAGCTCTGCGCGCGGCAGACAGGTACTGCCGTGCTTCCGCACCTTTTCGAAGTAGACCCGCATGACGATCAAGAGGTCCTCGGAGCACTGGTTCGCGTAGGTTTTGAGCAGCTTTGCGTACTCGATCGCGGCGCGGACGTCGTGAATCGAGCAAGGACCGACGACCTGACATTGCAAGAGTTGCCACTAGAGTCAGTACGGAAAGCCCTCTGCGGGCAGGAAGGAAAAGAAAAGGAGAGAAGAAGACGGAAAACGGGTGGCGGAGAACGTACGACGAGCAACCGGTCGTCCT
The DNA here is from genome assembly GCA_001541205.1 of Rhodotorula sp. JG-1b. Classification (NCBI taxonomy): domain Eukaryota; kingdom Fungi; phylum Basidiomycota; class Microbotryomycetes; order Sporidiobolales; family Sporidiobolaceae; genus Rhodotorula; species Rhodotorula sp. JG-1b. The sequence continues at coordinate 373,921 of KQ954468.1, read as the reverse complement.
CGCCCTTGACGATTTCTTCTCCAGCTTTCCGACCTTCGAGCACCGTCGCAGCAGCTGTTGGCATAGCGGGGTCAGATCCGCGTCTCTGTGCAAGCAAGCGTCGTCGAGACCGGCGACTAACCCCGGAGGCCGAGCGGGTAGTCCTCCCTGCGCGACAAGGCGATTCCATCAGTGGCCCGTTTCGCTAGTTGCTCTTCCACACGCAGGGTGCTCACATGAGGATCTGAGGCGGGATCAAAGGTCGGATGTTCTTGATCCGGCGGTCATCGAGGTCGTTGCTGGTCGTCGCACATGCCCAGTGCATCATGACGAGTTGAGTCAGTCAGTCTTTGGAGCGGGGAGTTCTGGGATGCGTGGCTCACAGCGCCGTCTTGACGTTGGCTTGAGGTGTCTGAGTACCGTCTGCGCGCATCTTTGCTACTGTAGTCCGAGTATAGTTGGTTGGTCAAATCAGGATTCTTCCGAAAAAGTTGCGCGTGCGTGGGCGCCACGCCCTTTGATTCATGCGACAGACAGGGGGAAGCAATCAGTGCAAACCCCGCGGACTTGTCGCTCTCGGGTTGCGAGCAGAACGTCAGCCCGGAGAATCTCGCCTCGCTCGCTCGTCACCCTTGAGACGCAGATCTAGAGAAACAAGTTTACCCTGGCTTGCTTGCTGAGGACGACTCTGCGCCGCGCTTCGACAACGACACCGCTCGCCACCTCGCTCGTCCCGTCTGCTCTTCTTCGCTCAACCACCCCAACCGATCACTCTGCTCGCCGCACGTTCAGCCAATCCAGCTACAAGATGGTCGCTCAGGAAAAGTGGAAAGTCGCCATTGTCGGTGAGTCACTGATCCGCCGCAGCGTCCGCCGTCCGGAAAGGCCTTCCCTTTCACGCCAATCGATCAACCTCTTTGTGTTTCGTCCCGACGACTGACACACGTTGTGTTGCACCGCCGTTTCGCAGGCAGTGGCAATTGGGGATCTGCCATTGCACACCTCGTCGGCAAGAACGTCAAGGAGCGCAGCGACCGCTTCGAGACCGAAGTTCACATGTGGTGCTTCGAGGAGGAGGTGCGTCGACGCTTTCTCTCGCGCGTGCCCGGGTGTGTGCAGGGTCCTCGGCGAGACTGACATCGAAGCAAATCTCGCCCAATGGAAACAGTTCGAGGGCCGCAAGTTGACCGAGATCATCAACGAGAAGCACGAGAACGTGAAATACCTGCCCGGGATCACCCTCGGCGACAACATCATCGCCGAGCCGGACCTGCCCAAGGCCATCGAGGGCGCCAACGCCCTCATCTTTGTCCTTCCGCATCAGGTACGTGCGCACACGGGCCGACTCTTGACCATTTTGAGGATGCCGGGCTGATACCGCTGTGTTCGCGCGTCCAGTTCATCGGCAAGGCTTGCGACCAGCTCGAGGGCAAGGTCAAGCCCGGCACGAAGGGCATCTCGCTCATCAAGGGCGTCGATGTCAAAGAGGGCGAGATCCACATCTTTAGCGAAGTCATCTCGGCCCGACTCGGGATCGAGTGCGCCGCCCTCTCGGGCGCCAACATCGCCGACGAGGTCGCTCGCGAAGAGTTCTCCGAGACGACGATCGGGTGCCGGGACCTCGACGTGGCCAAGAAATGGGCGAGCCTGTTTGAGACGGAAAAGTTCCGCGTCGCCGTCAACCGCGACGTCCTCGGTGTCAGTCTTGGAGGCGCGCTCAAGAACATTGTGGCAGTCGCAGCGGGCTTTGTCGACGGTCTGCAATGGGGCAACAACGCCAAGGTGAGCGTTCTACTTCGTTCTTGCTCTTGCTTCCCAGCGAAGCGGTCACCTGACGATTTTGCTTTCCAGGCCGCCGTGATCCGCATCGGCTTGCTCGAGATGAAGCGCGTGAGTTGATACACAACCTCTTGTGCATGTTGCCGTCTCACCTCACCGTCGGGCTTTCAAGGTGCATTCCCTCCCAACTTGGGATGGCTGCTGACCCTTCTGCGCACCCCTGTTCTCGACCCCAGTTTGCGCTCGAGTTCTTCCCCGGCACCGAGCCCGAAACGTTCGTGCAAGAGTCGGCCGGCGTCGCCGACTTGATCACGTCGTGCCTCGGCGGGCGGAACCGTCGGTGTGCAGAGGCGTTCGTCAAGACTGGCAAGGTGAACCCGAGTTCGAGGTTCAGAGAGCGCCAAAGACGGCTGCCCGGTGTTGCAGCTTCGAGGAGCTGATTTCGTCGGTTTCCTCCTTGTTCGCAGCCGTTCGACCAGCTCGAGAAGGAGATGCTCAACGGTCAGAAGCTGCAGGGTGAGCCCGAGTGAACCGTCCGGAGCGGGACGCCGTCATTTCAAGTGATGCTGACTGCCTATTGCTATCCACGTTTCTTCGTGAGCCCACAGGTGTCGAGACGGCCAAGGAGCTGCACATCTTCCTCAAGGCGCGCGGCAAGGTGGAAGAATACCCGCTCTTCACCTTTGTTGTACGTCCCCGCCCCGCCCCCTTCCTATTGATGTTTGCACGAGCTGACATCTTTGCTGTCCTCGCAAAAACAGTACCGCGCGGCGTACGAAGGCGTCAGGGTCGACGAGCTCACTGCGCACATCTAAGCGACTCGTTCCTCGTTTTGGTCTCCCTTCCCTCTCCTTGCATCATAGAAGGCACTGGCCGGGCTTCCCTTTCGTTTCTCTTTTTCGTTTTCCAGCGTGTCCCGGAGCGACCCCTTCATATTGATAACATACGATTGCTTCCTCCCTCTGCAAGACTCTTCCATGAGCCGTCCCGACCCCTTGCGATTTGGCGCGCCGGGACAATCTGTAGCGAGATAAACGTGTCTGATTGCACGAAAAGAAGCATTGAGTCCGTGTTTTGCGAGCAGTGAGGAAAGGGACAGGATTCGAGGAAAGTTTAGGCGACCGAACCAGAACAGAGTGGTGGCGGACTAACGATGAAGGTGAAACACAACTTGGACTTCACCTGCTGGAGCTTGTGACCGTTCAAGCAAAGGCAATGATACCGCCGACGAGACTTGCGAGCAGCGAGAGGGAGAGCGAGACGGCGGCGAGGTCGCCGCCACTCGATCTACTGCCAACAGCCGAGTCCGCCCCGGCCGCCGCCACCGGTCCGCGTCCGTCGGATCCTACGCCGAAGCCAGATCTCGCACCGCTCGCTCCCGTGTTGTCTGAAGCGGCAGAAGTAGCCGTTGTAGTGGACGACGACTGGTAGCCGAGGAGGGAAGCCGGGAAGAGCGAGCTCGATTCGTACGTGACGCAGTTTGACGACGATGGGATCCTCGGAGTCCACGGCAGAGTCGTTCCCGGGGCAAGGGAAGTCGGTTGACTGTACGTCGACGTTTTGCCGTCCGCTCCGGTGTATGTCCCGACGATGTCTTGCAGGTCTGAGTCGCACTCGAGGAACACTCGATCTTGATACGCCGCTGGCATGTTGTACGCGCAACCGAGGATGTCCATCGTATTCTTGCAGTATCGGCCTGGTGTGTTGTCCCTGCAGGCCTTGAAGCAAAAGAGGCCGTTTCCAACGAACTGATTCCACTCCTGGACCTGGTCGAGCGTGCGGGTGTCTCCGCCGGGCAAGCCGGTTGAGTACACGAGACCGCCGAGCGGATTCCCTGCCAAGTCGGCACCGTGAGGGTCGAGCTCGCCACCGGTGTCGCTGGGCGCCAGGCCGAGCGCGGTCGTGTCGATGCGACCAGTCCACTGAATGTATTCCGACGTATGCAGAACCTGCAACCCGGTGATGGCACCCGCCCGCAAGACGCGGGTCCCGTGCCTGTCGGTCGTGCAGTATGCAACGACAGCAGCTTCCACGTTCTCCATGAGGCCGTCTTCTTGCGTCGGACTGCCCCAAAGGCAAAAGTCTGAAGCACCTCGCTGAATGTCAGTTGCGAGTGGCCGTCGTGGCAGTCACTTGAAGGCTCACCGGATGCATTCGATACGATTAAAGTCTGGCATTGCGACTCTGGGCCCAGAGTGGTCGCGTTGCAAATGTTGTAGCCCGATTGCGGTCCGCGATCGACGCTGCGAATTTCCGAGTGCGCCAGATCCCGGGTCAGCTCATCGGTACGTCTTCTATCTCCAGTCTCCGGGAACGAGATAGACTCACGCATTCGGATTGACCTTGTATGGCTGGGAGCCGTAGGAATAGATGGCTTCTGTGAGGGGTGGGACAGACACGTCCGTCTGTTCCGCCTTTCCAGTCGGGACTGGCGCAGGTGCTGCCGTGATAGAGGAGGCGGCTTCGACTTGAAGCAAGGCTCCAGAAAGTACGCCTACCAAGGCCATGATAGCGGAAGAGGACCGCATGGTGGACTCAGGACGGCGAGACGGACGACGCGCAACTTTTCGACAACGTAGGAAGGTCGACTTTGGCACAACTGGCAAGTGGCGAGACTCTAAGCACACAGCCGGAGAGGCTTGTCCCTGGCACTAGACTGTGTGGAAGCAAGTGGCAACTTCCAGACGGGACGGAAGAACTAGGACACGAGGTTCGAGCGTCCGCCGCGTCCTCCCCGCAATCATCGCGTGCAAATCGAGGAGAAAACCGCTCAAAGCTTTTCTCGCCACGAGTATAAGCAAGCAGGCTTCTATACATACTGGTTTACTTCTGCAACCCAGACGACCCCGGGAAGCAGTAACTGAATAAATCGCATGTGATCGAATCTGGAGCAGCGGTAGAAGAGAACGAGAACTCGAAAACTACACGACACAGACAACCTTCGCATCCCCTCCTTAAAGAGTACAGCCACTAGGCGTGCAGTGGTACTGGACCGGCGGGAAACACAAGCATCGAGAGGTGGATTGCTTTCTAGAAGGATGCCCTCCTACCCGCACGCGAGACCGTGCTGCGGTGGCTGCTCCGACTGCTGCGTCGCACGGGTGGCTTCTCGTCTTCCTCACTACTAGAGTCGGACATCTCACTGGAGAGTGCTGCATCGACTCGCGCATACCGCGTCCTCGAAGGACGCGCGAGTGAGTTTGGCACGGGCTGCGCGGCGACTGAACGAGTCGGCGTTGAGAGGACAACTGACTGCTGAGCCTGGTCGAGGGAGAACATAATGTCAGTACCCTTTGAGAGATTTGCAGACGAAGTCGTCGCAACGAATGACGCACCGGCAGACCACCGTCCGAATGGCTCTTCCCGCCGACTGCGATGGCGACGATCCCGACAATCACAAGCACCAAGATGGCGCAGACTCCAATCCATCTGCAACAATTTGCTCAGCGTGCCGTGTCCCCTCGCCGAGGCTGGCGGGGTCAATGACTCACATCCATTTGTTCTCGGCGAACCACTCGCTGGCATCCGAACTTCCACCGGCAATGACGGTCACGTTGTTGCTGTTCGTGTTGGTCGAATCGAGATTGGCGTCCGAGTTTGCATCCGAATCAGCATCTGCATCGGTATCTGCATCTGTAGTACCGTTGAAATTGAAGATGTCTCCACTCGTGGGCGAGGCAGCCGGACTCGTCCCAGAAGCGGATGCTTTGGATTCTCCCGCTTCAGTCTGCTTTGCGGACCTGGTCTCAGGAGGAGGCGACTCTTCATCACCCTTTCCACCCTTTTCTCTCGGCGGCGCTTCAGCAGATCTGCAACGGATGCATCCGGTCAGCCGTGCTCGCCAGGAAGCCTCCACGCGATCCTTACTCACTTGGTCTGCATGACCGTCACGACCGAAGTCATCGGAACTCCCTATGTGCGAGCATCGAATTTGTTAAGGCTGCGAACAAGCAGCATGTGAAGCGGGCAAGTGGCGTACCTGAATAGTCTGGATGACGGTGGAAGGCTGAAAAACGGTGACAGCGGGACCTGTAACGATAGCAATCGGTGCGACTTGAACCTGCAGGTCTCAGTCGGATTAGTTGCTCGATCAACTAGGTATTCAGACGCCAGCTGTCTTCATCGCTCAGACCAGCACCGAGCTCACATTGAAGGCGGTCGTAGTGACGACCGCTGTGACGGTCTGCAATGCAAGACCACTCAAGACTGTAAGTTCAAGTGTCCGCGTGCTCCGAGCAGACGCGCCCTGTACTCACGACGCCTTCGGTGACCGAGATTCGCTCAACTTTCGTGGCGCTGCGGAGGTGTCTCGGTTAGAGCATGTCGTGCTGACAGCTCAATGGTAAGAGTAGCGAGAGCTTACATGGCTGTGGCGGTCTGCGAAGGAAATACGTCAGTCTCGTGTCTCGGCCGCGTACGAGAAAGCTGCACTTACAACAACGGTCGTAACCTCCCTCGTCGCCGTCGACACAGTCGCGATCGTGGTGGCCTCGCCAGAGACCGTGACGGGCATGTAGACCCTTTCAGGGCCGATCTTAGTCAGCTACTCGACACGGTGTTCAAGTGGCAAAGCTCCCAAACTCACGTCGTCGGCACCTCGGTTGTTACAACCTGCTTGACGACCGTCACATCACCCACGTTCACGATCCTGCAAGACCGCCAGAAGAACGTTAATCTTGATTGAATGGCGAGAAGGCATATGAAGGGGCCAGAGCGGGGGAAACGCACACATCTCGCTTCAGAACCGACCAAAGCCTCGAGGATCCCGCGGGTGCCGCCATCACGAGAGCATACGAGAGCAGAGCATAGCAAGCAAGGAGCCGTGAGAGCCACATTGTTGTGATCGTCGCTGAAGCGAGCCGAAGGGAGGCGCGTGCGAGCGAGCGAGCGGAAACACCCGGCGAACGGGAGAGGCGAAGTGTGAGGAACAAGCGCGGACCGTCGGTTCGGTCGGCGGGCGGTTCAGCGACAGGAAGCCGCCTTCAAGACTCGAACAAGCTGAGACGAGTAGGTCGATAGGAAGATAAGCTGCACCGAGGGTCGAGGATCGGCATGCATGCGGCGTGCGCGCACCTCCGCGGACTCCCCGAGATGAACCCCTCGCCCGGGTCCCGGTCCCACGTGGTGCACAAGTGCGAGAGCCGGCAAAGGGTAGTAAAGAAGCTCTTACACAACAAGAAAAAGTCGGCGTTGACGAGATGGGAGCGAAATTACGACAAGAAAGAGAGACTTTTTGAAAGGCGAAGGGAGACTTGAGGGGATCCGCGGCGCTTGCTCAGCATCCGAAGCGAGTCCGCACTTCTTGCACGAGCGACCTGACGTCTTGTGCTGGCAAGTACGTCTGTACGAGGTCTTGAATCTCGTCGGACGAGTCGAGCAACTGCGCGCGGGCGTGACGACGAGTCCTGTCAATTCCATCGTCACAGCAGGCACAAGCGCAAACCGATCGTAAACAAGTACCTCTGCTCCCGACATGCGACCGTCTCCGCCGAGATCGATTCGCAACCGTCGCAGCGAGCCCTTGTCTGCCTTGGGAGGGCCGAATTCCAACATCATGGCCGTAGGTGGCGAGCCGATCGCGTAGGCGTTGTGGATCCCGAGCAGCGACTTGTAGAGTGCCATCGTGGTATCGATCCTGTACCCGGCGCGGTGTCAACTTGTCAAAGGCTCTCTCGATCGATTGGTAGGCACACACGAGCGAAGGTCGACGACGTACCACTCGCAGCCCTTCTCAGCTCGCTCGTCCTGCATCCCCTTGGCGTCGCGCTCCTCCTGCTCCCGTCGGAGCTGCTTCGCCGTCTGCGAGAACCGTTCGATGTTGATCTTGCTCGACTTGATCTTGGGCTTGAGCGACTTCATCTCGTCCTCGCATTGTTTCGTCCGCTGACCGATCGACACGAGCTCGTTATCTTGCGCTTCGAGAGTCGCGCTGATTTGTTCGATGGTGAGGCGCTACAAGGGTAGACGTGCATGAGTAGGCGTGCAGGCGGTGGAGGACTGAGGCCGACCCACCTCCGAGGGAGATCTCTTGTTCTTGAGCATGGCGATTTCAGTCTCCATCGCTTCGCATTCCCGCATGAGCTGATCCGCCAACTCGGCTTGTCGCGTCTTGCGGTTCAGCTCTGATTGCGTCAGATCGAGTCAGCTTTGGATAGGACAGTCCGAGCGACGTCATAAGGAAGACTCGCCCGCTTCGAGTGCTTCGGCTTCTTGCCGGATAAGCGATTCCAGCTCGGCGACGCGCAATTTCCGCTGCTTGAGCTCGAGTTTCTCCTGAGCTTGCTGAGATGCTGTATGATGCCGGCAGTATACGCAGATCAGCCAAATCACCGATTTCGCGAAGGGGAAAGGTCAAGACGCAATCAGCGATTGATGGAGCGCGAGACAACGTACCGAGTTCATCGATCGCCTCTTTCACGACGGGTTGATATCCCTCCGGGTTCAGGATGTGGTTGACAAATTCTAGCTTGGCGTTCGACTCGAGGTAGGCAAACTTGAGGTCCGAGATGTGTTCCTGCGAGGCGTCGGGGATGGGTACCTTTGGTCAGCCATGGCCGGGGCATTCCCGCATCGCCTTCGACGCACCTTGAAGAGTTTAAGGTCCTCGGTCGCCCGCCCGCGGTCTCCAGCGTCCATGATGAGCCCCTCGTCGCTGACGCCCGACACGCCCGTCAAGTCTGTCGCTCCCTGCGTCCACCGCGTATAGTTCTCGGTGTTGCCGTTCCCGCCGCCGAGGCTTCCATGATACTGTGCGAGTCGACCGAGATCGCGCACGGGCACGGAAGACGCGAGGCGGTGACTCTCAAAGGCATGTTGTGTGAACGTCGCGAGCAACCTGCAGGAAGAGGCGAGGTGAGCAGACGGGGATGAACGCAGAGGTGGAGGTGGCACTGACTGCTTGGTTTGGTCAAAGAGAGCCGTGTTCGAGTCTGTCGCTGCCATGCTTAGCGTGCTCGATGGTTCCGAGTGAGTGCAAGCAGCTTTCTCCCTCGAGGCTGAAGGGCAGCATTGGTCACGTGACGGGATCGCTTCGCCTATGTCGCGCTATCATAGCTTTCGAGTCTTCCCTCATGATCACCGAGTTGATCCGATACTGTCCTATACAGGGCGCGCGCCGCGGCGGAACGAGAAGGACGTCCCAGCCAGCTGAAGCCGATCGATTCGCCACTCCTGCCAGTGTCCGCTGGCCAAACTTCCTTCCGGACCAAAAAGCGCGGAAACCTCTCGGGAGGGGATCCAGAAGGACCGGGAGACAGTCAAGCCTGTGGGGTGATGGAAAGGGAAAATGGAGGCGCTCCATTTCACTGCTGTCGAGAGAGGATTCCGAGTGGCGGAAGGCGAAAAAATGCTACAGGTTGGTACAGGAGGCCGCACGCAAGTGGGCTGCGGAGGACGAACGTCAGCGAACGAGACAAATCAGCGTCACAGAGGCGTACTCACCGAGAGAACTATGGCGGGGAGTGAAGAGATCATGCAAGGGTTGGTGATGCAGAGGCAGCAGCTGCTGCTGCTTTTGCTGCGCGATCGGCTTCCCGTTGCGCCCTTCGTTGGGCGCCATAGTACACAGAGCCACCTGTACAGAAAGCCAGCAGTGGAATCAGGGAGGTCTCCAAGTCAGCCGACTTTGAACCGAGATCACCTCCCGCTCGGGAACCCATGAAGTTGGCCGCACCGAGAGCTGCAACCAGAGTGAGACCTTGAGCGGCAACACGATACCGCAAGAACATGTTGAACTGTGTCCGGTTGCCCTTTTGCAGTGCCGAACTGGCTCCGAGGAGGGCGGCGACGGTCGCGAGACAGCCTGTTGCCGACCGCCGAGCATCCAAAGATCGGTCAGTCCGTCCGTCCGTCCGTCCGGTTCGGGGATGTTACTGCGAGAGGCGGAGGTGTGTATGACCTACCGAGGGGGACCAGGGGCTCTTCCTTGAACTTGCGCGAGAACTTTGCCCAGGTTGTCGGATCTTGCGGAGGAGGGTGAATCGCCTGCAAGTCCTCTGCCGAGACGACCGGGTCGGGCGTGTACGCTGCCGGCATTCTCGAGCGCTGTGCTGTTTGTTGACTCGTAAGGTTTGGCTAGCTCAAAGCGTTCCTAGGCGACGGGTCGGCGGCAGATGAAGGCTCGAGGCAAGCGATCCGGCAAGGGCGTCATCAAATCAGTGTCACCCCGAGTCCGTTCAAAGTGATACGTAAGGCCATGCTATAGTATACAAGTAATTCTAAAGACGCGAGTCCAAGTTAAGGGTTCGTGTAGAAAGAGTTGGCGGGACTTGAGAAATTTCGCGTGGGCTAGATGAGCTTCAGCGGAACAAGAGTCGAGTCCTCGCTCGTCTCTACACACAGCGCACTCGCGTGCTCGAGAGCACGGTAAAGTATGCCTCCCAAGCGAAACCAGAAGGGCTCGGCCAAGTCGAGCAAGGCGCCGTCCAAGGCTGCTTCCAAGGCGCCGTCCAAGGCTCCCTCTGGCGCCTCGACGCCGGCACTCAGGGAACCCGTCCAGAAGGCGCCGGGGCTGCTCGGAGTCAACTTTGGCCAGGCCTTCTCGAGCGTGGCCATCATCGACAAGGAGGGCCTCGCTGACTGCATCGCCAACGACGACGGAGAGCGCCAGATCGCCTCGGCCCTCTCCTTCTCCGGTTCAGAATTCGTACGCGTACTCGCCCGCACGCGCTTGCATGCACTGGGAGCTGACACGTGCGCGCGTATGCAGTACTCGGGTGTCCCTGCCCGCACCCAGCTCGTCCGAAATGCCAGCAACACCATCCTCGGATTCCGCAACTTGCTCGGAAAGAGGTGCGTCTGCCTACACTGGTCTCGTCGAGAGCAGCAGTACTCATGATGATCTCTCCGTACAGCTACGACGAGGTCAAGGACGTCAAGCAGCCGTGCAACTCGGCGCCGATCGTCGACTCGAACGGTCAGCCGGCGTTCAAGGTCCAGATTGACGGCACCGAGACCGTCCTGACCGCGCACGAGTGCGCCGTCCGCTTCCTGCGCGTCCTCCTCTCCTACGCCACCGACTTCATCGGCCGACCAATCACCGACGCCGTCTTGACCGTCCCCTCCAACTTCTCCGACGCTCAGGCCAAGGCCCTCCTCGCCGCCGCCGAGGAAGCCGGCATCAAGGTTGTCCAGACCGTCCCGGAGGCGGCTTCGGCCTTGACCGCCTACGCTGCGACCGAACTCGCCGGCCGCGAAACGCTCCCGATTGACCGCAACACGGTCGTCCTCGACGTCGGCGCGACTTCGACCACCGCCACCGTCGTCGCCGTCCGCGACGGCCTCTTCCACCCGCTCTCGTCCGTGTCCGAGGCGGGCCTCGGAGGTGACCTGTTTGACGAGAAGCTCATGGACTGGTTCGGCAAAGAGTTCACGAAGAAGACGCGCGTCGCCGTCGAGCCGTCGAACCACCGTGCCCAGATGAAGCTCCGGCTGGCCGTCGAGGTCACGAAAAAGTCGTTGTCGGCCTCGACTTCGGCCCCGTGCTCGGTCGAGTCGCTCGCCGAGGGCATGGACTTCCACGGCACCATCAACCGGACCCGGTTCGACCTCCTCGCTTCGTCGCTCTACTCGCGCATCATCACCAAGGTCGAGCAGGCGATCGAGCAGGCCAACCTCGACCCGCTCAACATCCACGAGGTGATCCTCGTCGGCGGCACGAGCAAGCTGCCGACCCTGTCCAACAAACTGTACGACCTCTTGCCCGAATCCGTCGTCGTCTCGAACCAGATCGAGGCCGACGAGGTCCTCGCCAAGGGGGGCGCCCTCCAGGTCAAGTCGCTCTTGGCCTTCTTCCCGCCCGAGGACGCCTCGTCGCGGGAGCAGTTCCAGGAATCGCTCTCGAGCCCGGCCGTCTGCGCACCGGAAGCGCTCTCGCGCCCGATCGGCTTTGTCCTCGAACCCGAACTCGCCGGCGAGCCGGAGAAGCTCGCGTTCGTCACCCTGATGGAACAGGCGACTCCGCTTCCCGCACGAAGGATCGTTGACATCCCCGTCGAGAGCGACGCTACTTCGGAGGTTATCGTCGCCCTGTGGGAGGGCGAGCCGTTCGTCAAGGTCACCTCGCCCGAGAGCAAGGTCGAAAAGGCGAAGGGTGCCGTCGCTTCGGCCATCGGCGGCGTCTTCAACGCCGTCAAGAACGCAGCGGGCGTTAACGGCAACGCCGAGGACGACGAGGAGGAGTTCTCGGACGAGGAGGAGGAGGATATCCGCACTGCCGAGGTCCGCGCGACCAAGGCCATTGCCGACCTCGTCGTCCCTCTCGACACGGCCAAGAAGGACGCCAAGGTCCGCGTCACCATTGTCGTCAACAAGGGTGGCAAGGGTCACATCTCGGCCCAGCACGGCGCTGCCAAGGCCGTCGAGAAGGACTTTTAGAGCATCTCTCTCTCTACTCTCGTTGTATTTCCACCCTCGTCCACCCACCACGTAGACATAGCTCATCTCTCAAAAGCCTAGCTCATCTAGGCGGTCGCAACACGGGCGTCAATTCTTGACAGTCTCTGCTCTCGCCTGGCCACGCCGGTCCATTCGACGTGATCAAGTGACTGCTTCGCCTTCGAGGGCCAAGCTTTGAACGAGTACATACAACCGCTAACTACTATACTGCTTGTACGAAAGAGAGTAAACGGCGCAGGGAGGCAAACAAAGCCTGCCAGACAATGTGGCGCGGACTAGGAAACATCGACAACAAGGGAAAGTCGAAAAGGGGAAGGTTGCGTTCAGGACTGCGGAGTCCAGTGCGACGGTGGCCGGACCAGACCGTTTGGCGGCGAGGGTGCAGCGCCAAAGGATCCGGGCAGTCGTGGCGAGCTGTGCGCCGACAGACTCGAGAAGGGGGGCCGGGGCGGAATCGAGTCGGCGCGTTGACTCGGTTCAGCGCTGTGCGCATACCGCTCGTACGGCTTGACGCCAAAGTAGTCAGCAGAGGCGCCCGCCGCAGAGTACCGACGGTACGGTTCGACGTTCGCGATGGGTGTCGCCGGCGATCCTGGACCGGCCGGCGAGACGGCGTACGCGGGAAAGGCAGGTGCGCTGGCGCGCGACCAGGGCTCGGATCGCATTGGCGGAAGGCGGGAAATTCCGTCGAGGCGCCCGCCTGCAGATGCAGACGACAAGGATGAGAGGGAAGGGACCATTGGACTCGGTCGGTACGGCACGACGCCACCGACCATGCGTGGGACCGCGTCGGTGTACTGCGGTGCCGATGATGGGCGAGGAATCTCGAAGCGGGACTCGTGACCGCCGGAGAAGGAGCGCCGAGGCAACGGCGCGTCGTCTTCGTTCGTGACGCTGCCGGTATCGGCCGACTCGGCGCCAAACCAGTCGTCGCGTACGGGCGCCTCCCGTTCCGGCGCTCTCGCATCATCGTTGAGCATGTCTCGAAGGTGCATGCCCGCTTTTGCGGCATCGGCGGCTTGCGACTGGGCAGACGGAAGTGCCGGCAAGATCGTCGCAGGGGTCGCATCCAAGAGACCGGCTCGCACAAGAGAGTTGATCGTGCCCTGGAAACAAGCGCAAGAAATGTGAGCACACAAATTGAGCGCAGGTCTAGGAAAGAGGTCGTCGTACAGTGGGGTGCTCGAGTCCCGCTGCTGCGCGAGGGGCATTGTCGAGGTCGGAGCTGTTGACGATGTCGACGAGGTTGTTCTTCTTGGCCTGATTCTGGTACCACTGTGAAGCCGTGTCGGCTCAGCAAGACCATCCGGAACGCTTCAAGAACACCGATGAGAGAGGGAACTCACGTTGCGGCACTGAACCCAGGTCTTGTTGCCGAGGCCGGCGGCAATCTTGCGCCAGTCGGGGCCATAGGCGTTCAGAAGCCGCTGATACTCGGACCGTTCTGCGAGCGTCCAGTATGAAGAGGTGGTCGTCTTGCGCTTAGGTTTGCCTCGCTCGTTCGGGCTCGCGTGAGTTTCGACTTCGGGCGCGGCTGCGTACGGCGAAGCGGCCAGCGCCTCCTCGGTGGGGACCGTGTCGACGTCGACGCGAGCCTTTCGAGCTCGTCCTGCACCGCTGCGCCCGTGCGAGCTCCCGTTGCTGAGCTCTTGGCCAAAGGCGGATCGAGCAGCCGAGTTGGCGCTTGCCGAACTCCCGGCAGGGACAGCCGACAGCGCGCCGAGCACTTCTGCCGCCTCCATCATCCCTTCCGAGGGCAGGTCATGGAGCTGTGCGCGCGGCGTTCCGTTCGTGAGCTTGAAGCGACGCGGAGAATCGACTTGAGGAGGAGCGGCTTCGGCTGCAACCCCGTTTGTCGCGCGCGACACGGTCGATTCGTTCACCTCCACCTGCGAAACGTCATCGATAGACATCTTTTCGGCCGCAGCCCCGACACGAGATTCGGATCGAGGTGAGGCCGGAGCGCTCGGCTCTTCCTCGTCGTCTTCCTCCATGTCGTCCTCGCGAGGAGCTGCGAGTGCAGGCCGAGGCTTCTTGTTGAGGTTCGAGAGGAGTGCCGAGCCCTTGCCGCCTTCCGGACGCTTCTTTGACTTCTTGCGTCGCCCGTCCCGACCGCGCCGATCCGACAGGCTGCGAAAGTCGATCGTGTTCTTCATGCGGTAGTAGAACAGGACGCATTGGGACGTCGTCTTGCCCGGCAGGTCCTGCGCGATCTTGCCAAACTGTTTCGGGTAGAGCGCGTACCGTTTGCAGAACGTTTCGACCTCTTGCTCCGTCCACATCTCGAGCGGTGCGTTGATGCCATACGTCGCGATCGGGTCCTCGACTCGATAGCGCTCGTCTTCAAAGGCGATTTCGAGGACCTCGCGTCGTTCGCTCGCGTCGATGACCATGTCGGGCACGACTGCCGCGGTTCGGGCGGCGCGGACATCCGGATCGCGCAGGTCGGCCGTCTCGAGACTGGCGAGGATCTCGAGAAACTCGGCCTCTGAACGCACCGTGTCGCTGTACCCGAACGTGCCGACGCTGGCGCCGGTACCTCGTCGGTTGGAGCGACCGCCCGTCAGCGATGGGCCGGGCGTGATCGGTTCGGGGTAGAACGGCATCCCTGCAGAGTCGATGGAAGGCGTCTGTGGTGCCGTCAAGGTCTGCGGGTTACCGGCAGTCGCGCGCCGGTGCACGCGGTTGCGAATCTCGTCGAGTCGCTTGCAGTGCGCCTTCCACTCGCCATTGAAGGACTTGTATTCTTGGCGAAGCTGGATGATCCGCTTCTTGCGGCGCTCGTCGCGGTCCGAGAAGGATTCGAGCAACGCTTCCGAGAGTCGCGAATGGCGTTCCTCGAAAGACGACCAACTCGTATTGATGAGCGCCGTGCGATCGGCGAACGGTAGGATGACCCGGTCGCCAATGAGCTTCTGCCGACGTTCTTCCATCGTCAACTCGCGAGCTTCCTCCGGGTTCGCATCCGGTACAACGGCACTCTTGTCGACCGGAGGCTCGGTCTCGATGATCGTCGTCTCGGCGAGAGCTTGCGGTGGCGTAGTCGGGCTGTACCTCGAGAGCTCGTCCGTCGGTCGGGGCGCAAGAGCTAGGGGAGCGCTGGCAGGCTGCTCGACCTCGTCCGAGGCATCTGCCTCTCGCATGACGGTATCCTCCTCTTTGACTTCGTCGGCGACGTGTCCCAGCGTCGAGCCAGCCTGCGCGAGCGCCTGAAGTGGTTCTGCCGCTTGATCCGTCGGTGCCGTCTCTTCGACTTGCATCGCGGCGTCGGGCGCAGTGGCGGGGAGTGGATCCACCGTGGTAGTGTCCGAAATGACCGACTCCAGCGGTGCCACGGATTGAGCAACCATCGCTGTGATCGGTTCCGCAGCTGCGCCTCGTGGTGAAGTGCCCGGAATCGCCTGAGACGTTGCGCGGTCGGCTGCTTCGCCTTCTGTTGGCTCTGTCGACGATGCCGCAGCTACAGGCGGAGGTTCGCCTTTCGAGGCCGGCGACTCCACCGAGACAGACACCGCGGGTGTTGCAGCGGCAGGGAGCAAAGCAGGTGCGACGAGCGCGAGAGCGTCTTCGCCGACACGCATTCCCTGCTGGAAGAAAGGACACATCTTGGTCAGCGAATCTTACTTTTCGGGAGTGGAATGAGGCGAGAACGGAAGTTCTCTCGTACCGGGGCGTCCTTCGTGAGGCAAGGCGAGGGCATCAACGCGGCAGCTCCAAGAGTTGACACCGGAGCAGGCGGCGATGCTTTGGCCGGACTCGGCGATTTGACAGTCCCCTGCGCCTCGACTTGTGCCGTAACAGATCCACGAGTCTCCTCCTCCTCCGGTGCCTCGTCGTCTCGCGCCGGCGACTTTGATGATACCGCAACCTCCGCATCCGTCGAAGAAGTCGGATCGGTGCTCTCCTTCTTCGTGTCGGAAGCAGCGACCGGCGCGAAACTCGAGCCCGCAGTCGGCGCCGGTTCGGAGACAATCTCGTCTTCTGACGCGGATGTCGGGAGCGGTACTTTGGCTTCCGGCTTGATCTGCGGCGGTAGAGGAGGCGAAGGCGGAGTTTCCGACGCAGATGTAGGTGCCGGGGCCGGTTCAGGTGCAGGGGTTGGCGCGGCGACGGGATCGACGCCTTTGCTCGCCGCGCCGGCGTCTAACGAGACGGCAGAAGAAGGTGATCGATTCGCCGGCTGCTGCGACTCGAGAGCTGTTCCCGGGAGCGGAGGCGTCGTCGATCCGCCCCTCCGGCCCGGCTGCGAAATCATCCCCTCTTCTTCTTCTTCTTCCTCCTCCTGCTCCTCCTCCTTCATGATCGACGTCGCTGGCTGTTCCACCACAGCGTTCGGAAGAATCGTCGTCGTCGTCGTCGTCGTCGTCGCCTCCTCGACAATTTCACCCTCTTCATGCAATTCGCCCTCCTCCATCTCGTCGTCGTCGTCATCGTCGTTATTACTCGCCCGAGAGACCGTCTTCACACTCGCTTCGGTCCGGCTCAACCGCGCGGGAGCGGACGATGCCGGAGGAGGAGGAGGCAGCGGCGGAGTCTCGCTCCGACTGGTGGTGGCGGGCGCGGCGGAAGCGGACTCGTAGCGTTCCCCTTCTCTGCGCATCGATGCGGTCCGAGGAGGCGAGTTGTTGTTGTTGTTGTTGTTGTTGTGGGAAGAGCGCCTCGGCGCGTATCTCGACTCGGAGGGCGTCCGTTCAGACGAGCCGTACGGCAGCACAGAAGGGTTCAGTGGCGGTGGTGGTGGTCGCTGCGGCGGCGGAGACGCACTTCGTCCCCGTTTGGAGGTCGACGCCGGTGGTCGAGAGATCCGTTCGAGCAAAGTAGGCGGGCGAGATGGCGTTTCGGATGATGGCGGCGCGAATCGGTTGGCAGAAGAAGAAGGATAGCCGCTGTGTGTCAAAAAAAAAAAAACGATGAGGGTCCCGCCACCCTCGCTTTTGTCAGAATCCACAGCTGGCACCTGGCGCGTGGTAGGGAGTCCAGAAAGAAAAGGTTTCGGGGCGAGCAGAACGCACCTCGTGCCAGAGTCGGCAAACATGGTCCTCCCGTCTCTGGCCGTCCCGTCAGCCCAGCGGTCATCTCGTTCGCGCTCGCGCTCTGCACGTCTCCGATCAGCCGCCGCCGCCACAGCCGCATCGGGACTGTTTCTCCTACTACTCGTCGTCGACCCTCCTCCTCCTCCTCCTGTAGACCTCGACCGGCCACGATCCGATCCAAGACCAACCGCCCACCGGTCCGCAGCGCCAGTATCGCGGCGTGGCGTACTCTGCCGTCGTGAGCGCGCGTAATCGTCGACGTGGTCACGGTCACGGTGGTGATAGTCGCCTCGGTCTCGGTCGTTGTCGTCGTCGTCTTCGTCTGGCGGCAAGGAACCTCGTCTCCGTTTCATGCCTCGCGACTTGGAGGACAGGTACGGGATCTGAAAGGGCCTCGCAGCGGCACTGGTGGTCGTCGACGAGGTTGTGGTTGTAGGGGATTCGGCCGAGTCGCGCTGCGGTTCGCGAGTCGAGAACGAACCGCCCCACCCATTCCCTCGCGGAACGGGCGGTTCCCAGCTCCTCTGTGACGGTGGTGGTGGTGGTCTCCGGGCCACCGAGTCGCGTTCACGGTCGGCAAAGGGGTCTGAAACTGCTGCACCGTTCGAGCTGGAGCCGGTTCGGGACCACCCGCCGCCGCTGCGTTCCCGTCTCGGATCAGATCTCCACCGGTCCCTGTCTCGGTCGCGATCGCGATCTCGATCTTTCGAGGGCGAGAACTGACTTTGCCGGCGGTGGTGGTGACTCCAACCCTGTGCGGAAGGAGGTGAAGGCGACCTCCTGCCGGACGCGGCGGCGCCAGCGGCAGCCAAGGGGGGTCTCCTCGACGCCGATCCTGCCGCAGCATCGAAAGGCAACGACGATGACCTCGCAGAGAAGGGAATCGCTTTCGAGGTCGAAGCGACGGGTGCTGGAGACGACGCGTACCGGTCATCGACGACGACGTGGTGCGAGTGCGAGTGCGGCGGGTTGTTGTTGCGGTACGACGAGGTCCGATTGGGTGAAGCGTGCCGAGACGAGGGTGTCGATTTGCGAGCACGGGCTGCTGGCGAGTGGGATCTCCTGCGAGGCGATGGTCTATACGGGGGTACGAGTCAGGAGGAGGAGGGGGAGGAGGGGCGGGCGCAAGTGCCGTCAGACAAGGGCGCACACGCCTGTGCCATAGTGTGCTGAGGGAGCGAATGGGTACAACGAACCTGTCACGGTCTCTCTGCCCTGCTGCTCTCGAACTCGCATAGTTCAGACCCGCTGCGAATCTCGGTTCGTCCGGCCCCGTTGTTGTCGGTGCATGACTATAGTCGCCCTCTCCCCCCTCGCGGTAGTCCATCCCTTCTCCTGTCCTGTCCTGTCCCGTGCTCGCGTGCGTGGAAGCGATTGACCGAGGTGTTGACCGCCTGCCGCTGGTTCGGGAAGGTGGACACTGCAGGCGCCCTCTCGTCGCGTCCCCAGTTCAGTAGAGAGCGAGGGCGGGGCTAGAGGCGCACGCGCTTGCTAGCAGGACAAGCTTTGCCAGTGTCGAGCGCTGAAGGAGCGGCGTCGAGTGTTTGGTTGACGAGCAAAAGAGAGCGAGCGGTGCGGCGAGAGAGCCGACTCGCCCTGCGACGGTTCACTCTCGCCCAGAGTGCAGCTAAAGTGCGGGGCAAGTCAACATCTGATTACAGCCTTGACTCCGCCCTTCACTCTGCCTCATGTCCGACTCGACACCGACTCCGACGCCGACACCGACACCGCCGCCGCTCGACCAGCTCCGCGACGAGCTGGACCTGCTCCTCGTCGACTACCTCGAAGCCATAGAGCACTACCAGCAATCCCGACACAGCCTCGATACCCGTCTCAAATCCGCAAGTCTTGCGCTTCTTGTTACCGCCCCCAAGACTAACGATTGCCACACGCGCAGGCCTTTTTCGACTTGGCGAGGGCCAAAGTCGCTCTCGGTCCTGCCAATGTAGGTCCCGCGAGATACGACCTGACCCAACACGCTTCCCACAAGGTCATGTACGTCCTTCCCGTTTCAGGAATTCCGGGTAGCGGGAGACGGACAAAGCCAAAACTGAACATTGGTTCCTCTTCCCAGTCGAATTACACCCAACGAGACTGCCAAAGACCAAGAAGACACGACCGCAAACGTGCCCTCTTGGAGATATGCGCTGGCGGACCGACCCGACGACGAGGACGACGTCGAAGACGAGGGGACACCGGTCGTCGCCGACTCGGAACAACGTCCTTCCACTCTGCGGCACCGCGCCCGAGCGACGTCCCGTTCGGATGCGCCGCTGCAAGATACCGCCGTCACTCATGCCGCCGTTGCCTCCTCCTCGCCGACCGAGAAGCAGCGACGACCGCCGCGACGTCCTTCACCCCTGACGCAGTTTGCCGCCCTTCCGCCTCCGGCATTGCGCGTCTCGGCGACGGCGTTCACGCAGGCCGTCCAAGTTGCCGTCGGGATTGTCGACGCCGAGGCGCGCGTGAGAGAGTGTGCGCGGAGGATCAAGCGTGCGAGGAAAGAGATCGACCGGTGGCGCGACGACGAGGAGGCGGAGGAGGAAGTCGCGTCGGGTTGAGGTCGGAATCTGGCAGGCGGACCGGTGCGGAAGTCCATGTTTGGCCGGATGTACATACAGTAGCGGCGAGTTCGGCTGCTCGGACTCGCCCATCTTCTTCGAGCCGTTGGTCGGTCGCCGCGTTCTCGGAATGTGGGCAAGATGGAACGCGGACGCCGACTGAGTTAGGGTGGAAGGCGACGAGTGCGGGGCGAGGCGGGCGCTGTATGCGGTCGAGCCGGGTTTGTTGGCTATGGTCCTCCCTCCGTTCGCCTTGACTCGTCCGAACGAGGTGGTCGTGATGAGCGCCAATTGCTCCAAGCGCCCATCACGCGGTAGTAGACCCTCTCGGCGACGAGAATCGCGCCTCCACCGAGGACGACGGCGCCCGTCGTTGCGGCAGTGAGGACGACGGCGCGCGTCAAAGTCCGGACGAGGTCGCGGAGTTGGAGGCGGAGTGAGTTGGCGGGCGACGACGAGCCCGAGGCGATCAGGGGGAGGGACGAGATGGCCGCGAGGAGGACGGCGAGCGAAAGATCGCGAGAGAGCGTAGGGTCGCGCGGTGGCATAGTCTCGTCTTCTAGCCTAGCCAATGCTCTATCCTCGCCGCTGTACGTGTCCGTGAAGGGAGACAGAGAGAGAGAGACGGCGCCCTCGATCACTCTTCCGGACGCGTCGCCGGACTCGTCCACCGTCTCGAGAGCTCGTCTTACTCGCTGCGCCGGGCTCTGCAGGCAGATCAAGTCACCTTCTACGCTCGCTATAGCCCACTTGACGACGCGGCCCGGTCCGCTCTCCGCTCTCTCGCCGACCTGCACGCTCGTCGTCACTTTTCTCAAACCGCGTCGTGCTCTCTCCTCCCTCCCTGCCAGTCAGGCATTCTAGCCCGAGAATCCAAAGTCAAGACCAGAAGGGCGAGGGAAAACGTCGAGCTGACGTATGGAGAACTATGAGCGCCTCGAAAAAGTCGGAGAAGGTGCGCCCTCCCTCTTCCCCTCCCGCCGTCGCTTCGGACGGGCTCTTGGTTGCATTGCTCATCACCGTTCCCCTTTTTCGCCCGCAGGCACGTACGGTACCGTGTACAAGTGCAGGCAGGTGAGCGCACTTTTCGGATTGGTGCGCCGTATCGAGTCGAGCCGGGCAAAGACGGCACACACAAGGTTGGCCGCTGGCTTTGGCTGCCGCGCTGCCAGTTCATTCCGCTGTTTCCCTCGTTCGATTGCTGATGAAAACGCTTTCCCTCCCATCTCCCAATCTATCTGCCCATCCATTCCCGCCCCCCCCTGCCGCCCGCGCAGCTCCAAACCGGTCACGTCGTCGCGCTGAAAAAGATCCGCCTCGAGGAAGAGGACGAAGGCGTCCCGTCGACCGCCTTGCGCGAGGTCAGCGTCCTGATGGAACTCGGGCAGAGTACACACCAGGGGGCGGAATGTATTGTCAAGTGAGCCATCCCCTCCTCGCTCGCTCAGAGGGCGCAAACCTTGCCTTTCGTCTCAAGCAGCGGCGCATTGGTCAGAACCCAGGGACCTCGGAGGACGTGGTTGTGATGACAGCCTGCACCTAACCTTACCGAATAACTGCATGAGCTAATCTCTGACTTCCAAAACTCGGCAACCCTCAGGCTCCTCGACGTCATCCACGGCGACGAGTCGCTCTCGCTCGTGTTTGAATTCCTCGACCTCGACCTGAAACGCTACATGGACACGGCCGCCATCGCCGCCGCCAACCTCGCTTCCTCGTCCAATAACGCACTCGGTCAAGCGGGAGGACTCGACGCGAACGGGCAATGGGTCCCGCAGGCGCAGATGCAGCCTTTGCCGCACAACGTGGTCGGTCGGGGGAGGTCGAAACGCGCCCTCCCGCCAGATCTCGTCATGGTACGTGTTTTGGACTCGGTGTCTTCCTTTCTGTATCCATCGATGTGAACTGATCCGGAATCGATCCTTGGCCGGGCGGTTCCCAATCCCCTTGCAGAAATTCATGGCCCAGTTGCTCCTCGGACTCTCGCACCTGCACTCTCGTCGCATCCTGCATCGCGACCTGAAACCGCAAAACATCATGATTGACAAGCAGGGCAACTTGAAGGTTTGTGTGTTCCCTCATTTCTTTGCGCCCCTTCCAGCTGACGGCTCACCACCACACGCTTCAGATTGCCGATTTCGGACTCGCCAGGACCTACGGCGTGCCGTTACGAACCTACACTCATGAGGTGCGTTCGAGTCAGACCGAGCCCTCGTTGCTCTGCGGGCGCGGGAGTGCTGACATGCAGAACCTTTGTTAGATCATCACGCTCTGGTACCGACCGCTCGAGGTCCTGCTCGGAGGTCGGCATTACACCACAGCCGTACGTCTTTTTTGCGTGTCACCTGAGGGAGCGAGGACCTGCTCGAGCTGACTCGCCCGCCCCCGCCCCGGTTGCTACTGTTCAGGTCGACGTGTGGTCGTGCGCCACCATTTTCGCCGAGATGGCTTCCGGTCTGCCGCTCGTTCCGGGCGACTCCGAAATCGACCAAATCTTCAAGATCTTTCGGTCCGTCTCAGTCGTCCACTTGCAGCGCCATTGTTCCGTTTTTCCGCTGACACGAGGACGCCAAACAAATTACAGACTCATGGGCACGCCGACGGTGCAGAGCTGGCCGGGCTTGGCGCAGATGCCGGACAACAAGCAGTCGTTCCCAAAGTGGCAGCCGGCCGACTTGCGCAAGTTGCTGCCCGAGATGGACGAGCGCGGCCTGTACCTGCTGAACAGCATGCTGCAGATCGATCCTGAGCGGCGCATCTCTGGTCCGTCTCTTTTCTTCGTTTCATCTACATTCTCTTCCCTTTCTCGAAAATTGGCAGAGGCTGAGATACAAACCTCGTTTCTGCGTGTGCAGCCAAATCGGCCTTGAGGCATCCTTACTTCCATCCTCCTTCCTCGCCAAACCCAAACTCGCTCGCTCCACCTCCTCTCCATTCCCCTCTCGGTCACCCCCTCTCCCCCTCATTCAACTCGTGGGGTTCTTCGACGACCCTCCCGGCGGTTCTCTCCGCCTCTTCTTCTTCTTCTTCTTCTCATCATCCGCAGTTCGCTCCGGCTTCTCATCACGGCCCCAGTGGCGCTTCCGGTCCATCATCGCGTTACTCGCAGGCGCAGGCGCAGGCGCACCACTCGCACGCTCGCCAGGGCTCGGACGCCGCCATGCACAACAGTCCCGTCGCACCGATGGTCCCGCGCGGAGAGGGCCTGATGGCTTCTCCCATGCGCTAAATGCCTCGTCTCTCTCTCTCTCCTGCATTTCATCCACCTCCTCTGCCGACATTTTTGACTATCATCCCCCGACCTCAAGCTTGCTCCCGGGACCCTGCGGGTTCCTCCTCCATTGTATCGCATAAGTAACCACCCTCGCTTTTCCCGCATTTGTCGTGGCCCTTTCCATCTCTGTCTATGCGGCCAGTTCCGACGTGCATGTATCTGTAGTTTCTAACGTTGCAAAAGATCCTCCGATCGTTTCCTCCTCACCCAAAGTCTTGCGCGGGTTCATCCTGCCCGTACCATTCCCTCGAGCATGACATAGCCCGCCTTGACTCCATCAACGATGCTGATCTTGGCCCCTTCTTCAGGTCCGAGTTCCTCGATGCAGCCCGCCCGGATCGCCTCGTCGAATCCGACCATCCCCGCGCAGCCTAAACAGACCGCTCTCAGCCGCGACTGCTGACCGCCGCCGTCGCCATCGTCGTCGGAAGAGCTCTGCGTGCGCCGGATCAAGCGCTTGACCGCTTCTTTCAGCCGGCGAGTCACTTCTTCCGGCGGAGTCGAATGCAGCTCGACTGCGGTCAAGCCGGTCGTCTCGACTCCAGAGAATTTCCGACTTTGTTCGGGGCTCCTTGACCCGTTCGTCGCCGAGTCTCCTCCAGTCCCCAAGAAATCGGCCACGCCGCGAGTGAGGATCTCGTCCCACACTGCACCGGTGGTGACAATCCCGAAGCGGTCCTGCGGAGCGAGGCAAATCGCAAGGGAAGCGAGGAGGGACGCCTCAAAGATCCCCAGGACTGGGATTCTCCGCGGCTGCGCTGCGGCGAGTTGTCGGACGAGGGGATGCACCGAGTAGCACGCGATCAGGATGGCCGAGTGGCGGGAATAGAGAGAGGGACAGTCTTTGGAAGGAGGAGAGACGAGCGAGGGAAAGACGGCTTCGGCCGACGCGTGGCAGTCTTGAGAGTCGTTGATCGACGCGATCCCGGACGGCGCCGTAAAGAACGTGGGTCGAGATAGCTGTGCGTTTGGACTTCAAGAGCGATCAATACGACTTGTGCCGCGGTCATCAGACGCAACGAAGGAGCGATCCGCTGTTTGTCGGGCGCACCTTTCCACTCGCGATGCTCGGGTCGAGAGCCACCTCCAACCCGTCCGTCATGCTCTTTGTCGTATTCGGGTTCACCACCAGGATTGGCAGCGGCATCGTCGTCGTCGTTGTCGCCGTCATCGCGGGTCGACGGAGAAAGCGGGCGAGAGGAGAGACGTCGTGGGCGAACGAGAGACGAGTGCGGCGAGGCCTGCTAGCTCTACTACAAGGCTAGTATTGGAGGGAGTCCCAGCGATCTCCGGATATTCGAGCTCCGTCCGAGTCGAGGAGGATGCGAAAGAAGGGAAAGAAGCGCGTGATTGAGCGATTCAGAGACCGCGGCCACAGCGGCTCTCGCAACTGCCCCAGAAATTCCAGGAAGGCGCTCACTTGGAAGCACAAGGGTGCTTCTGGTAGTCCGGTACCGCGCCCACTTGAAATTGCTAGTCGTTGCAAGGGGTCGAAAATTCACACAACTCGGTCAGAGTTGACTCCCGCCGCACGCCGCCGACCTCTCCGCTCTTAATGCTGCAGCTCGACCCGCTTCCCAGGTTGCCACTCCCTGCACACCTGCTCAATGTTGTCGAGGTACCGCAACTCGATGACAAGGTTCCGCGCCGCCTTGAGGTCGGGTTCCGGAGCGGCAAACGCCTTTGACAGAGCTTCGATCACGCGAGCTCGTTCAGCTGCGGAGCGAGCATCAGTATCAAAGAGGGGGGGGGGGGGCGGGGGCGGGGAGACTTTTGTTAGTTTTCCGCGTGCGTGCGCGACAAAGTAGAGTCAGGTGTCACGCACCCTTGTTGCGGTCTCGGATTCGGTTCATGTCCTCTTCGGATTGTGCGTCTTCGAGCTCTTCGCGCGTCTCCATGATGGTCATGAGCAGGTCGGGGTCGGTGACGGGGTCTGCCTCGCCGATCGTCACGTCGTGGATCGAGAGCTGTTTCCCGCCCGGGTGTGAGGAGATCAACATCGGGAGGGCGAACCAAGTGCGGGCGGGTGCCCGAGAGAGCGTCTCACGAGGTACTCTGCGCGTTCTCGGTCATTGAGGAGGGTCTTGTACGCGTCGTTGACCCTGCCACTCCAGGCCTTTGCCCAGTCTTCGCCCTCTCCGCGTCCAGAAAACATGTCGGGGTGGACTTTTTGCTGCAGCGTGAGGAAGGCGCGCTTCAATTTCGCCGCGTCGATGTCGAAACTGGGCGGCGCGATCCCGAACAGGTCGTAGTAGGTGGTGGCGGGAGGCGGCGGGGGCAAGAGGGCGGAGCATTGCGGGCAGACGGGGGTCAACGCTGCCGGGATGGGTTGACCACAGCCTGGACAAGATGCGCCTGTGGTGTAGACTGATCGGGAAGCGGCTGTGCGCTGTCCCGCCGCGGTGGCAGAAAAGGCGCGGAGGGGCGGCAGCGGCCGAGGAGGAGCGGAATGACGCAGGCGGGCGAGTGCGACGGGACGCGCCCAGCTGGTGCAGGCAGCTTGGCTGCTGGCGGCTCTTGGTAATCTCGCAATCATGTCCTGCGTCCTTTGAGCCGATTCCGATGTGGCGAACGATGACAAGCGGCGACGGAAGCCAACTCGCGGCTCTTTCTCCGAGTTTCTCCATCCACCATAACAGGCAAACATGCTGCGATCATTGACTAGTCGCGCACCTGCTCTCGCACGTCCGAGAGTGGCTTCAACCCTGCCCTGCCGCGCGTTCGCCGTCTGGACCCCGCGATCCTCGTCGTCCTCCTCCTCCGATGACCGCATCCACCCGGCGCTCGTCGAGGATCCTCCGGTCGCCAACCCGTCCACCGAAACCGACCCGTGGACTCTCAAGGCCCCGCCCATGCCCGAACCGCCGAAGCTCGACCCGGCGATCAAGTCGATGGACGACCTGATCAACTCGCCGCACCCCGAAGGCAGGGACCGCGAACCGACTGAAACCCTAAGGAAACGGCTCGTCTACGAGAGTCGGAAACGCGGCATCCTCGAGATGGACCTCATCCTGAGCACGTTTGCCCGCGACCGCCTCGCAACCATGTCCGATCGCGAACTCCGCGAGTACGACAGGGTGAGAGAGTCTCCGCGGCGTCTTTGGGGCTCAAACGGATCTCATGACTGAGCGTTTCTCTTCGCCCCCCCGCAGTTCCTGACTCTGCCAGACTGGACCATCTACTACTACGTGACCGGCAAGGCCGAGGCCCCCGAACCGTGGCGATCTTCCGCCGTCCTGAGCGACCTCTTGCACCACTCGGCCAACAAGGGCAAGACGGTCCGCCGCATGCCCGACCTCGACCTCGAGAATCAGCAATAGGCTCATCTTCGGACTTGACGATAGAGGGGGACTCTTTCCTTCCAAAAAGGGGTTGTAGCGCGCAGAAAGTCGAATGCACGGCTTTGTATCGTTCCCTCCAGTGCACGGCCGCACTTCCGCGAGTGATCACGAGGCTTGTCGTACCAACCTACTGTAGTTTCTCTGCAACGATCTACTCCGCAACGCGTGGCAGGGCGTCTCTGCGCCCGACTGACTGGGCGCGAATCGGGGTGGCGTCGATTCCGTGACTTCTCAATGGCGGACCGTTCCCGACAGCAGGTACAAGTTCTCCCGAATACATTCGCTAATATGATAGTTGCCACAGCAGGTAAACGGCTCTCGGATACACCTGCAAGTTGGACAAGCCACGCTCTCAGGGCGCAAGAGAGCAAGGGACGCTCTCAGAAATCCCAAGAACCAGTATACGAGTCGCGCGCAAGCGAGATTGCACGATAAGATGAGTGGGTGGTCGACAGTCCACGGGAAAAGGGGGTGGTGAATAGCAGACAACAATGTGGGCATCAAAGAAAGACGAAGGGTGTGGTATGATGAGAACGAGGGTCGCGTCTACTTGGTCGACGAGAACTTGGTGACGGCCTTGGTGCCCTCAGAGATTGCGTGCTTCGAGAGCTGTGTAGCCGCGCATCTTGTCAGTATACTTGCAAGCGAGAGAAGCCAGAGCAGAGGAGAGCTTACCTCGCCGGGGAGGATGAGGCGGACCGAGGTCTGGATCTCGCGCGACGAGATGGTCGACTTCTTGTTCTGTTTGTTGCGAGCATATAAAAGGCGGGGTCAGTAATCGAGCTTCCCGGAGACCGCGAAGAGAACCTTACGTAAGAAGCGAGCTTCGAGGCCTCCGAGGCGATGCGCTCAAAGATGTCGTTGACGAACGAGTTGAGGATGAGCATGGCCTTGTTCGAGATACCAGTGTCGGGGTGGACCTGCTTGAGGACCTGAGAAGAGGCAGAGAAACCAGCGTCAGTCCCACAATATCAAGTCAACGCCCCCGAACCAACGCCCGAGCAACGCACCTTGTAGATGTAGGACGAGTAGGTCTCCTTGCGGGTCTTGCGCTTGCGCTTCTTGTCGTCGCCGCCGGCCGGGGCCTTCTTGACGGCCTTCTTGGCGGGGGCCTTGCCGGCCGGGGCCTTCGAGGCGGGAGCCTTGCCGGCGGTCGACGCGGGCTTCTTCTACGCGCGGTGATGGTCACAAGACATGATCAGCTTCCACACGAGTAAAGAGGAAGCGCGTCGGAGCGGGGGGGCGGGAACATACCTCGGCGGTGGTAGACTTGGGGGCCATTGTGTTCGAGTTCGGTTTCGAGTGGAGAAGGGAGAGTCGAGAGCGTGTGAGTGGAAGAGGGAGAGAGAGGAGAGGAGGCTGAGCGAGTAAGGAAGCGAGGCCGGCGGCGGGTTTGTTTGTTTGTTTTGGTGTGATGGCGAGTGGGGTGCCGTCGACGCGCGCGTTTCAGCTTCGGACCCCGATGTTCGCCTTCGAAAGTCGAAAAAAGACCTAGGCTCGGATCGAACGTGCGCATTAAAGCTCATGTTCGCATCAAAGGACGGTCAGTTTGCGCACGTCTCAAAAACTCGTCACAATCTCGGAGCCAAACAACGCACCCCATCTCGGCGGCATCCACTCCCCCTCGTCCCACACGTCCCCCTCTCCTCCTTCTCTCTCCCTCACCGCGCATCACTCGCAGCACTCGCTCACCTTCACTCCAACCCCTCAACCCCAACCAACCCCCTTTTATTTCAACCATGTCTTCGGGAGGCAAGTCTGGTGGCAAGGCCGGCGGCGACTCGTCCAAGGCCCAGTCGCGTTCGGCCAAGGCCGGTCTCCAGTTCCCGGTCGGTCGTATCCACCGTCTCCTCCGTCGCGGCAACTACGCCCAGCGTGTCGGTGCCGGTGCTCCGGGTGAGTCTCCTGCCTTCCTCCGTCGGATAGCGGTTCTTTTTCGGTGCCGTGTGCTGACGCCTGTACGCTGTTAGTCTACCTCGCTGCCGTTCTCGAGTACCTCGCCGCCGAGATCCTCGAGCTCGCCGGTAACGCCGCCCGCGACAACAAGAAGTCGCGCATCATCCCGCGTCACTTGCAGCTCGCCATCCGCAACGACGAGGAGCTCAACAGGTCAGTTCTCCCTCCTTCGGCTGTTCCGTAAAGGATCGGTCGGTAGTACGGACTGGGCGCGATCACAGGGACTGACCCGACTTTTCCAGGCTCCTCGGACACGTTGTCATCTCCCAGGGCGGTGTTTTGCCTAACATTCACAGCGAGCTGCTGCCTACCAAGTCGGCCAAGGGCGCTGCGTCGCAGGAGCTCTAAGCTCGCGGTCGTCGAGAGGACGAGGAGGAGAGAGGGGGGGTCGAGTTCGCTTTTCCGTGGAGGTCTCTGTTGTTTACCTTACCAGTCTTTTATCGCGTCATTCACATGTTGCACTGCCCACTGCAATACGCGTCAATCCAACATTACACTGTTCCTCCGAGAGAGAAACGAGTACGACTTGCCTCGGAGAAGGGGAACGCGACCGCGCGATTTCGCGGCACGTGACCTCGGATCGTCGGCGTGAAGCTTCTGTAGTCGTGCTGCATGCGAGTTCTCAGCGCAGCTCTTGTAGGATTGCGAGTCGGCAGGAGACGGCCGCGAAGGAGAGCAGAAGCGAGGCGGTCGAGACGCCCGGCGAAGCAGAGCGATTCAAGTGCGAGGCGGATGCTGAACAAGCCGCGTATCCAAGAGAAGCGGATCGTGGCGGATATAGGAGGGAGAACATTCATATCAACAAGAGCTGGTGCAGGAGCATGCCATGCCTCTACTCGGGCACGCTGCCGGTAGTGACTGGCGGTTTCGCCTTGCTCGCCTCGACGGCGGCGGCGAGGAGATCGTAGTACTGTTGCCAGATTCGGACGACCTAACGGGAAGAGAGTTAGCAGCGGGTCGTAAAAGCACGCGTAATCGGGCGACCACAAACCTCGCGCTGTCGCTCGGCAAGCGAGTCGGCATAATCTTCGAGCGCCTTTTTGAAATCGTCCACCTTGTCGCGGTCGAAGCGAGCCATCTCGGCCTTGGTGAGCTTGGAAACGTCGTCAAAGTCGTGCCGCGCGTCGAGCATTTTGCGCTCGGCCTGGTTGTCAAAGACGAGGCGTAAGCGGCCGTCCTGAGGGAGTGACGGGGGCCGATCGAGAGGCGAGAGCAGCGAGATGAGCATGGTGTTTGCGCCATCACTCCGCTCTCACGCACGTCGACCGACTCCTCCGCCCCGTGCAGAGCCGAGGAAAACTACCGGACTCACGTCTGCAATCTCGGCGACCGACAGGTTCATGAGCTCCGAGTGGGTGCGGCCGCTCCGTTTGGCCTTCTCGTGCGCGGCGTGAAGTTTGCGCACGTGCGATTCGGCGGCTTGCCATGTGTGGTACGCCTTGACGCGCGCACTAAAGACGTCCTGCAACATGATGATCCAGCGAGTGAGCCGGACCCTGACCCTCACTTAACGGTTGTGGCGCTCACCTTGGCGCTGGCACACATGCGCGCGTAGCTTTCGGCGACGCTGAGGAGGCTCCCGACGCGCTCGTCGTGTTCGGTTTGGGACGAGGCGAGGTCGTGCAGCTTTTGCTGAACGGTCGCAGCTTGGTCGTACAGTTTGCGGAGTGAGGACGACAGGTCGCACTGCGAGAGGGTGATGAATGCCGACTGCAACTCGGCAATCGACGCCTGCAGGCCGGAGCGGGCTTTGTTGGCCAAGGCGAGCTTGTCGACGAGGCTGCGGAGCTGACTCTCGAAAACGTCGAGCTGCTGGCGTCTCTGGTCGAAGAACTGAGGGGAGCCAAAGAGAAGAGTCGAGCCCGTGAATTTGACTTGGTCTACAAGAGTGACAGATGAAAGGCCATTCAACGCACCTCGTCGAATTCAACAAACTTCGGTCCCGAGATGCTGCTGCTGAGGCTCGCGAGGAGGCCCTTGTTCTCGGCCGTCACCTCGATCTTGCGTTGTTTGATCTGTGAAACTCAGTCGTTCTGTCAGATTCTCGCACGTCGCGAAGTGGCGGATTCTAGAGGAAGAAGCTCACATCTATGTCGAACGTGTCGCTCTCGAGGAAGAGGCGCAGGTCCGGATCACCCACGAGCATCGGATGCGCCACAATCTTGTTGAGTGCCGTCTGCAAGCCGACCCGGCGGTTCTCGACAAAGTCGGAACCGAAACGACCTGCGAGAGGAAGGGAAAGGTCAGCAAAAGGGAGATCCAAAAACAGAGAGGTCATCGTGAACGAACCGATCGCGTGCTTCTCCGGCATGCCAGGCACAATCACTCCCGGGTTGTTCTGAGTGAGCGCCTCGTAGAGCCAGACAAAGTGACTGTACCGTCGCAAGACGGAGAAATCGGATTTGCGGTACGACGGCGACGTCGTCTGCGCGATCGAGGAAGCACGAGCTCACGTCAGGACAAGCTAAGGGCGGCCTGAAGGATGGCAGAACTTACGCGAGTGCGAACAGTATACACGGTGTGCTGCGTAGCGGGGTTGTATCCAATCTTTTGAGGATCGCCGACGGTGATGACGAACGCCGGTCCGAGTGAGCCTCCGAGATCAGTACTGCGCGGTGAGCCCTGTACGTTCGGAACCGGTGGCGGGAGAGGCGGGAGCGGGTTCGAGCCCTTTGCGCGCGCGGTCCAATAAACGTCAGTACCTCCGCAAAAGGTTGCAGTCGAAGGTCGAGATGACGGTCGCACTCACCTCGGCTGCACCTCGACGCAGATCCGACCCCGGCCCGGCCGTACTATCCGTACCGGGCGTTCCCGGCTCTTCAACCTCCGCAGTGGCCTCCTCGGCCTCGCCGGCGACCTCGACGCTCCGGCTGTAGGTGCCTCGCAAGCTGTCCGCGTCGCTCGCAGCGCCGAACCCTCCCTCGTCGCCCGACCCGTTCGGAGCTCGCAAGTTATGCCGAGACGTCCCTTCCAAATACGACGTTCGGGGAACCGAAGGAGTCGGGACCTGCGCCGAGGAGTTGTTGTCGTCGCTGAAGATGTACTGTGAGTAGTCGCCGCCGGCGCCGCTTGTCGATGATGCTGGCGGCTCGGCTTCGCTGGATGCAAAGGGGTTCACTGCATCGGCGGCGGTGGTGGTGGAAGACGACGAGATGTGCAGTTGCGAGAGGGTGTCTTCCAGCTTTGGCGATGAAGTCTTGTTGTTCGGCCACTCGAGCGAATGGCCATCGTCGCCTTTGGGCGTGTCTCCGGTCTCGAGAGGGCTGACCAAATCTTGGTACGGGACGCTCTGGCCGATCGTGTCGACCGAGGCGGTGGAGGGAGCGTCCGAGACTGATCGCTCCATGGGCGGCTTTGCGTCGGCGTCGGTGTCAGCAGCACCAGGTCCCGCTGCATCGTCCGCAGACAGATCCGGCGTCTCAGACCGGGACGGAGGCAGAGGTGTGGAGACTGGATCAGCGTTCGATTTCGGCTCGGCGACGGGGGCGTCTGCCCGCGGGCTCGGTTCGGCAGTCGCTGACGATGACGGTGTGGCCTTTTTGGCGTCTCGCGCCGCGGAGGCTTCGGACCCCGCTCTCGTCGAACCCTTTTCAGGCGATCGTGCGGGTTCGTCCTCGACCTCGAGGCCGAGCAGCGAAGCAAGTGGCTTTGCGACTGGTTTCCGCCCCACGGAGCTTGCGGGCAGGACGGCGATTTTGCTCCCGAGCGCGCCTTCCTTGCCTTCGGAGCGAGGAGATCGCTCCGTTCGCTTGAAGGAGGAGACATGCGGTCGTTCGTCCCCGAGGAGGGCCGAGAGGTCCGGCTTGGTGCGAGTCGCTGGTGCAGATTCCGACGCGAACGGGCTCGCGCCGATCGGACTCGACGGTGTTGCCGCGAACCGACTCGCGAACGGAGGCGAAGTGTTGTAGGGGTGGTACGTGAAGGCGTCGGGATCGCCGGGCGGGATTGGCGAAGTGACGTTGCTCGGAGCGGTCGGAGTTTCAGGCGGAGGAGCCGCTTCGCGGGAATAGGATCGGGTGTGCGAGAATGGTGGCGAGACGGGCGTGTGCGGCTCGTGCGAGCTCTGTTGACGCGACTGTTCCGGCTCGACGATCGGTACTGGCGGGGCAGTGTACGCCGGCTCGTCTTGCACGGAGTGGAGGACCGAGGAGGGCGGCGATGCGAGCGCGGGCGACTGCGGCAGCGCACTCGGGTACGGGTCCTGCTCCGACGAGTGTGCAGACTGCGATGGAGCAGACTGGTACGGCAAGGCTGCAGTCGAGGACGAGGCGAGATCGGCGAACGGGTTTGACGCGAGGTCATCATCGTCGGCCGGTCCTCCGTAGCTCGAGTAAGTCGACGCCGTGCCAAACACCGAGCTGCTCGGGTTCAGCAGGTCGCCGAAGCCGGCCGCATCGTCGTCCCTGAAGCCTGCCAGCTTGGGCAGTTCGCGTCGGCGTGGTGAAGAGTCGGCGAGCGGTGGGGCGGCAAAGGAGACGAGCGTAGATCAGTCCACGCCGCGTTCGGTGCGCTAGGTGGTAGCTCTCGATCGATTGAATCGAGTTTATAGCTCGCTTTCCAGCTCTCGTGTCGCTGTGGTGTAGCAGCGAGAGCCGTGTTCTCCACCACGAGCGACGGCGTCACCTTTTCCGAGTCCCTTGCCCGGCTCTGAGGTTCTGCGCTGAGAGCGACACGGAGTAGTGCAGCTGCGGCAGTCGTCCGCTTCGGGCACAGCGCCCATTCACGGCCGCTGTTTTGCGAATCGCTCGAGTCGCTGGCAGGGGCACTCGTCTCGGTCGACCGCGCGTCCACAAATCGGCATATGCTGTTCTTTTTGCTACAGAACGTGCTGTAACGTCTACGCGCGGGGCTCGCGCTCGTTCCGCAAGTCTGAACGTTGTGTGGTCTTGCCGCGAGCCTTCCAAAGCCAAGGTCATCAGGCCGCCACCTCGGCGACCATCGCCAGCAGCACTGGAGTGCTCGCCCGCCTTGCCGAACGTCACGATACACAGCGCTGATTCCTATATCGTGCGCCCCCGGTTCGGCGAGTCCGAACTGCACCTTCAAAGCCTTCACGCTCGATGCATTTTCCCGACTTACTGTAAAACGGTGAAAATGTAAGAACGGCCGCTCACATTCGACACGGTCGCCCTCTGATTCGCCAACTCTCAGTGAAAACGCTACAGCCCTCGCGGAGATACACACGTAGAGGTACCTTGCATGTTCGGACGACTACCTGTTTAACTTTGAGACCTCCCAGAGGCGAGGTTGGCGAGCAAGAGCGAGCCAACTGTGCAGAGATCTGTTTTTTATACTACTAGATTCCATCTAGCCAGTTACCCTCTGAACCGGAGCATTCTACACAGGCGGAAGACACCTTTAGCATTCAAACCTGGCGATCTCGACTTCGATACTCGCGCCGGAATAGGGCGTCGCGGCTTCGGCAACATCGCGAGCCAACTGAGGAGGTCCACAAGCTGCGTAGACACGTTAGCCCCGTATCTCACAATCGCCGCTTACGTAGCAAGTCGTGCACTCACCAACGACGAGCGTCCGGCCAGAGTCCGAGACTGCGGACGCCACTTCGGCGTGCACGTCTGGTCGACCACGGAAGCGGAGAGACCGCCCGGCCAGCTCGAACGGCTCCCCCGACGGACCCTTCTCGTCTAAGTACTCGTCGCTATGCCCGTCAAGCGATGGCGAGCCAGACAGGCCGCCGGCGTCGGATCGAGTCACGAACACCTTGATCTCGAGATCGATATTGGCCTTCGCGGCGAGCACCCCGGCAGTCTCGAGCGTCTCTCGTACCCACTCGACTTGTGCTGCGATTGTGTCGAAAATCAGGAGGGCCGAATCTCGCGCATGCGTTACGAGACAACGTACCGAGGCGATGCAATGCCCAGACCAGGGAGATCTTGCGAACGGCGGTTTCGCCGGTAGTGGCTTGAGCGCAAGCATGCTCGAGCATGCTCAGGGGGTGGGTGATACCTACAGAAAATTTCATCAGCGCAAGACATTCGCATTTTACTCCCCGTGCGAGTCGTCAACGACGCACCAGAGCCGCCCGCGATCAGGAGAAGGGT
This sequence comes from Rhodotorula sp. JG-1b, assembly GCA_001541205.1. Lineage (NCBI taxonomy): Eukaryota > Fungi > Basidiomycota > Microbotryomycetes > Sporidiobolales > Sporidiobolaceae > Rhodotorula > Rhodotorula sp. JG-1b. The sequence continues at coordinate 339,541 of KQ954468.1, read as the reverse complement.
GTCAAACTCCGAGGTCGGAGTGCAGCGACCTGAATGCGGCAGCGCGAGGAGGTCAGGAAAACTTAACCCGAGAGAGAGAGAAGCAAGGGAGACCGATGCTCACCGTGAGGGCCTTCAAGCGAGATGTAGCAATCGACCTCTGAGCCGCCTGCTGCCGCAGCGCGGATTTCGAGCTTGCTCGCCAGCGCGCTAGTAATGCCATCGTGTATCCGCATGACGAATCGCAGTTCATCGTGCTCGTTTTCGCTCGGAACGTTCGCGACCGAGAACGGGTGAGCTTGCGCCGGACCGTACAGCCAAGGTCGCTTCGCGAGCTCGAGTCCCCTACAGTCGTGGCGTCGCGATCGTTAACGCAACTCGAGATCACCCAACGGAACAGTCTGGAGGAAGAAGTGCGCACCAGAAGGAGATGTAGCAATGCTGACCAGGTGCCCAACGCATCCCATGGGCCGGCACCGCCAGCTTGATCGCGCCAGCGACCACGGACGCCTTCGCCTTGATCACCGGGGCTCGCACGAACATGCGCCGACCGTGCAGCGAAACAAAGTGGTGCAGGAGCCGGAGGACCCGTTCGGCGACCCAAATTCCGACTGCGGCGTAGACCCAGGATTGGGTGATCGGACGGTGGTACCAGGTCCCGGCGAGGATGAGCGCGGCGCCGATGACATGAAGGGCGAGGAAGATCTCGTAAGATCTCCGGCGCAGCCACTTGAGTCCAAAGACGCAATTGACGAGAAGAAAGACGAGAGCCTGACAAGGAGCAACGAGCGTCAGTGCGGTGGTCACCGGGCTGCCGGCAGCCAGCTCGACAGAACGGGAAGCACTCTTACCACGATGCCCCACTTGAAGTAGGTCTCGCTGGCGCCGCAAAACGGAGAGTCAGCTGACAGCGTCCAGAGCGCGGAGCTAAAACTCACGTAAACTCTTCGCGAAGGTGATCGACACCTTGCCAGATAGTGTACTGCTCAACGGAAGTAGGTCAGGACTCTGCTTGAATGACGGGCAGGGTTTTCACTCACGTGAGCGATGTAGGCGAACGTGTGGATGAACGAGAGGATGAAAGCGATCGCGCCGAGGAGCATGTGGTAGAAGCGCAACGTCTGCCCCGCGCAGGTCAGTACAGCTTCTCTCGGGTGAGATCAACCAGGGTATGCACCTGATATTCGAAACCTGTATGCGCTCGCGTCAGTCTGATGGCGGAACAAGATGGCATTCGAGTGGTAGCAAACTCACCGGTCAGACGAGCGATCACGCTGTTGCGTCCGGCGAAACAGAACAGGATTGGATAGTTGGCGACTGCCATCCGTCCGCATCGTCGCGAGAAAGCTCGGGCGATGGACGACGCCGCCGATTGTTCCGAGTGCAGATGCGTCGAGCCGACCTGCGCGCGCGGAGGAAGTTCCTTGTCAATGGCAAGCTCGGTACCAATCGTCGGGAGTACTGGGTGAAACGTACGATGCAAAAGACGGTGTTGATCACGACGATGACCGTGACGAGGAAGAAGCGCAGGTAAGTCCATTCGATGGGAAAACCTCGCACAGGTCTCGTCGCGAGGCGGTCAAGACGCTCCGACCAGCGGAGAATCGCCGTCCTTCGCGCATAGCGTTCATCACCGCGCAACCGCCCCGGTTGCTTCTCCAGCACGGCGTCACCGTTGTTTCGCCTCCGACTGTCGAAATAACGGACGCAACCGAGGAGGAGGTTCCTGAGGACGAAGGCGCCGAGGATGCCGCCGATGATGTAGGCGTAGATGTTGGTGTACAGGAGGTTAAGCGCCTTTTGACGGGTCTTTTCGGCCTTGGCAGCTTTTTGGGCTGCCGTCTGAGCGGCGGCCGCCAGCAGCTGGAGTTCGACTCCCATCGTCAGTCCTTGTCGTGCACGAGAGAGCAACTGGGGGGCAGCTCGCGGTACTTGATCAGCGAGAAGGAAGAGAGCAAAGGAGCTTGAAGGAGCAGATGGCGAGAGCTTGATCAAGATCAGATAATCTGCGCCCGCCGCAACAATTCCGCCGCTGCCCGATGGCTCGATCGCCCCCGATGAGAAATCGCCACGAGCGAGGCGCGAGCGTCGGTCCTGTTCGCACAGCAGCCCGCGCTGCATCTCCGCGCAAAAGGAGCTTCGGGGAAGAAAAAAGGAGCAGCGGAAAACTGATCAGCCGTGATCGAGGAAGCGTTGTCTCAGATCCACAGTCCGGGGAAGATTGGGACCGTTGCGGTGAGCGTCCGCGCATCCGTCCGTCCAAGCTGCAGCAGAAGCTGCTGTCAGGAAGCGAAGAGGAGTGAAGAAGGCGCACGCGATCGTAAATTCGCGGCAGGACTGAGTAAGCAAGATGGTGAGCTGCAGCCGGCCCGGGAGCTTGTCCTTGGTTTCTCTTGAACCTCTTCTGCAGCTTTGCTTGATCATTGACTGTCGCTTGGCCCGGGGAGTGCCCCGACCTCCCCGCAGCTTGTCGGTTTGCCCAGCGTTTCCGATGCTCCGAGCAGAATCAGCGAGGACACTCACCGCACTCCGATGGCTATATATAGCGATGACCTGCTGTCCCTCGCTGCGAGCCAGCTCCATGGTGGAGAGCACCGCGGCTTTGCGAGGAATTCATCGGAGCCTGGGGGTAGCGCGAGTCCGCTGCGCGCATGCGCCGGTGGTATGTAGCTCGGAGAGGGGGCGGCAGTGAAGAAACATGAGGACACTCGAGGCTCGGACCGCACAGTCCGACCTAGGTGTTGGAGATGGAATCATGTATAGGCGTGTGAAGCGGCGCGCACGTCCGACCTCTCACGTTGAGTGGTTTGAGCTGACGGTGGCGAGTGGTTGATATCACCCTTCGCGTCTGATGCGCAGCCTCTGAAGTAGCATGCCGTCGCCCGTCGAAATGGCGCTCATGCTTCATCATCTCTCGTGTGCAGGTCGCGCCGGATGGCGACGCGGCCGTTTCCGGGTTGGTTAACGAGTTGCGAAAAGGACGAAGATGCAGTCGGTACAACAGTACAAAAATCTAGGGTCCTGTGTCGAGGTCTCATCAGTACTCCAAGCGCTCTTGTTCATATGCCCGGCGCTACTCACGGAAGATACGGCGGGGTGCAACTCGACGAGCGGACGTGGTCGGCATCGCGGGAGAGAGGCAGATGAGCGGGGAGCGTAGAACCTTGCGGTCATGGCCGCTCGCACGTCTTGCAGCCAAAGTCCATCCCGTCTGCCGAAGTGGGGACCTGGCCCTGTACCGGCGGCGGCGGCACCTGCGGGTTCGAGACGCCCTGGACGGATTCGAGGTAGGCGCGTTTGCGCGCCTGCTCTTCAAACTCGAGTTGGCGCTCGCGCTGCAGTCGCTTCGCCTCGAGGCGTTCGTGATCGCGGATGACGCCGGCAAACATGGTCTGGTTACCAATGCGAACGCATCAGCAGACAGGGTAGCCTCACGGGCAAGCGGCAGAGTGCACGCAACGCACCTCTCGTTCTCGGACCTGGATCATGTGTACGCCCCAGATGGACACGCCTGCGAGGAGGCACGAGGCTCCAAATACGATCTTGGCTGTCCTGCTCATCGCGGTATCGTTGTGGAGTCGGGATGGACTGAGAGAGGGTGGCGGTGCAGCGCGAGAGAGAGAGAGAGAGAGGCGTGCGTGCGCGCGTGCAGCTATGGCTTGGCTTGGAGGGCACCGAGCAGCTTTCTACAGTCGAACGAGAGCACTTGCTTTGGTCAGCAGTGAGACGCCAGCTCGCAGTCCAGTCGTTCCTCATCGGCCTCATCAGGAATCCAACTCGACTCTCGGCCGACCGAGCAGCCGAAACTCGGCTTGTTCCGCTGCCTCTATCGCTCTGCTGGAAAGTGTTTGACGATCGACTCCGTGGCAAGCTATGCCGGCTGCTGGTCCGCCACCTCTGCCCGCAAGGCCAGACGATCCGCTTCTCGCCGACATTCCAACCGATGAACCTCCGGTCCGTCATCACTTTGGCTCTCCTCTCTCTCGACGACTCGCAGCATGCTGACACGGTCTTGAGGACAATTAGCCGCCGTACGAACCCGTACCGAGCACCAGCGGCGAACAGACACTCCAATACGGCCCCGTCAGGCCGTTCCAGGACGCTCCGCCCCTCCCTCCTCCTCAAGGCACCTACGCTGCGCCGTCTCTCCCTCCCCCGCCACCCCGCAGGCTCGACTCGCAGTACACAGGACAGTCGTCATCGTCGTCGTGGTCTCCGCCTCCACAACCAAGTCTGCCGCCGCCCAGTTTCCCATTCTGGAACGGCGCCAACTTGGTCAGTCTCTCTTCGCTCCCGAGTAGTTATCCCGTACAGACCCTGACTCTTCCGTATACACTCGAAAGACACCGGCTCAGACTGGCTATCGAGAAAGCTACATCCCGCCGCATCAGTACGCGGGACGCTACTCCGCTCCGGTCTCGCCCCCGCCGTTACCACCTCGACAACCCACTTCCCCCGGAGTCTCGGCGGCAACACCCCCAGCACCACCGTTACCACCACCAGCAGTCGGATACAAACCGCAAGAAACTCCGATACCAGGGCAACCTTACCTGCACGAGGGAAAGCTGCTCGTCTATCCGGTGAGTCCTGCCGAGAGAGCGAAATACGCCCACGGTGTCGTGACTGACTCTCCCGCATGGAATCAGCCCGGAAAGGAGACTTGTTGGAAGTGCTCGAATACAGGCTACAAACCGTTTGACCCGTACACAGGGTACGTCCCCCCTGCACGACTCTTGCTCGGCTTGCGGCAGGCTAACGCGCCGGCGCCATTTCGACTCCCCCGCAGCTACCGAGGAGACGACCCGACTCACCCATGTCGGAACTGCTGGAAAAAGTACGGCAAACCGTACACCTCGGCGATGCGGATCTCGCTCGAGAACCCTTCCAATCCACCCCCGCCACCCAACTACCAACGCCCCCTCCGCCTCTTGCAAACTCCCGCCACTCGACCCGTCGCGCCGAACGTGATCGGCGTTACTTCACGAACACCGTACGTGCCCCGGAACCCCAACACGATCGTCGTCAGGCCGGGAGATCCCCGGATCGGGGGCGTCCTGTGTCGGAAATGTGGCGGATCTGGGACCCAGATGGGCTTGTTCATCTTTGACGAGGACACGTGCGACATGTGCAACGGCGCCGGTCGCGTCTTTGTCTGACTGCCGAGACCTCTTCCCATGTATCCACTCTCTGCTCGTGTCCATAATCTCCATCCCATGTTGCCACCACTTTTCACTCGCTACTCCTCTCGTTGCGCAACGGTTCGGCTTAAAGCATCCTGGTCTCTATGATGCAGCGACGTTTTGCAAGGGAGGGTTCTGTGCCGAAAAGACGAGAGGGGGGACAGCCCGGTAACGAATACAGATACATGGGAGAAACAGGCTCTTGTGTTGTATGGCGCAACGCTCCGCACAAAACTTGCCCCGCCGCCGAATGCCTGCCTGCACCGCTCAGAGCTCCTCTTACCACGCCTCCATCTGCTGAGCCGAGAGCGGTTCCGTCTCCTGCTCGTACTCGACTTCGACGCGCGGTCCCTTCCGCCTCGGCTTCTTGGCCTTTGCGTCGGCCTGAGCCTTGCCCGCCTTCGCCTTGGCCGAAGCGCTGCCGTTGGTCGTAGTCGGCGCTTTCCGCTTCTTCGACGCCGCAGCTGCGTCGTCCTCGTCCTCGTCGTAATCGTCCTCGTCGCTCGCTTCCTCGTCGGAAACGTCCGCGTCTTCGTCTTCGTCAAACTCGGAACCGAACTGTCACCGAATCGAAACAGGACGGTTAGCATAGACGCAGCCAGGCGGAGATTCAAGAGCACGCAGAGAATGAGCGACTCACCTCCTCCTCCTCGCCAAACTCTTCCAAGTCGTCCAAATCACTCTCGTCAAAGTCGCTGACAAACTCGCCCATCTCGTCCTCGTCGTCGAGCTCCTGCTCCATCTCGTCCTCAGCCTCCTCCTCGTCGTCCGTCTCGTCGTCGCTCTCCATCCCGAGCTCCTCGAGCTCCTTCTCGGCGTCGACCTCCCGCTCGCGGTTCAGCACCGCCTGCCATACGTCCTCGTTGACGTTCAGGGGTTGGTCACCATACGCGCGCGACTTCAATCGCGCAATGAGCTCGCGTTCGAGCGACTTTTCGAGGCGCGCGGCCGAGAGCGCCTTGGCTTCACGAGCCGATTCTCGCTTCTCTGTCTTTTTCTTGATCGGGACGATTTGTGGTCTGCGTGCAACGTCCCACTCCCGTTAGTATGGTCTGCTCGTCTGATGACCTTCGCCCGAACAGGAAGGCAATACGCACGCCTCCTTCATCTTGAGCTTTTGCATCCGGACGAGGTATTGAGTGATCTTGGTGAGACGCTGCTTGCACTTGTGCACGAGAAACTCTGGCCAATAGATCAGGTGCTTGTCGATCTGTTTCATGGCGCGCGCGGTAGCGGAATTACTGGTTAGCGCAGAGAGTCCAGATTGGCTTGACCACCAGTGAAGGGCAGCGTACCTGCTCGAGAGCCTTGGTGTAGTTCCCCGACAGCTTGACACGCTCCCACATCTTGCTCGGCAGATGTGCTCGCTCAATCGTCTTCATGTAGAGATACACCTTGCCTGCAAAAGAAAGATTCGGGGAAAAGCGAGCAGGTTCGCCACAGGAACTCGTCAGCGCATTCCCGGCTGTTCCGTTCTACCAGGCGAGCACGGGACTCACCCTGGTGTTCACGGACAGTAGCGTAGCGAGCATTGGCCAGGGGGCAACTTTGCCGAGAGCACAAACCCGTCAAGTTGTATTCGTTGCGGCAAAAGTTCTGCGTCACGGTCCTGTCCCGCGGGCACTGTAGCGTCAGCGCACCCGGTCGAGAGAATCTGCCGTGCGATCATTCAGCCGTGGCAAAAGAGACACACTTGATCTTGTATGAGCAGTGTTGCCGGTTGATGATATCCCTGCGAGTCGGGAGATGATACTTGAATCAGCTTCACCAGGCCCGCCCACCTGCCGCTGGAAGAACGGTCTGCATGCGCACCAGATGACATCGTCGGACTGCATTTTGCACGCGCTCTAGGCTAGAGTGGCGAGGCCGGAGATGCGAGATGAGCGATTCGACGAAAAAGTCGGAGCGGCGAAGCGGGCGGCGGCTCTGCTGGCGCTCAGAGGTCTGAAGCAGCCCCTTGGGATCGAGACGGTCGACTGTCTCTGCTAGGCCTATTCGACAGGCTCTCCTGGAACGCTTACGAACTGTAGTAAGGGCTTGTTGACCGAAATGCAACTCTTTCCGCCGTTCAGCGCAAACTCGCGACTGTCTGAGCTTTCAGCCGAGAAAATTTTCAGTGCCTCTCGTGCCGCACTTCGCTGGCAGCTCCAAACTCATTTATGAGGCCCAGGAGGAGAGATGACCAAGCTGTTGCAGCTTCTTCGAACCGCGACGGTGAGAACATTGCCGCCAGGCGCTCTCCCGCATCTCTGCTCCCGCTCTCCCCTAGGGAGAGCGGAGCGCATGCCAAATCTTGCTTAACAACCGAAAGTAAGCATGAGACGGTCCAACGTGCGCGGAAGTCGACGATCCGCCTGCTCGCCGCACTCCGATACGAGCTTATCGGAGAGGCAGCTTGCCAGCAATGCGAGGCTATTCTGGACGCCCAGGGATCAGCGACCTGGGAGCAATGACCTGAAGAGAGGCTTGCGGAGCAGAGAGAAGCTGTTCCGGTGGTTTGAGCGAAGCGTACAGCGTGCCGCGAAGAACTTCGCCAGTTGGGCGAGTGGCGAAGCAGTCGAAAGGGTGCTCGGAGCTGCTTTGTGCGTCTCCGCCTGTAACCGCGAAGCGGGACATCCGCAGCTAGAAATCGCCGCTTCATCGTCGGACCTGGACCGCGGAGTACAGCGAGTGCGCGGCCTGACCTAGCAGCGGAGGGCTCGCCGCACGCCCTCCGTTCGCCCGTCAACGATTGGTGGACAGGCACTAGGCGGTAGCGGACGTTCACGAGCACCGTTGTCCGGCATTTGTCAAGCCTCGCCTAGTCTGTACGAGTTGATCGACCGGACTGATTTGATCCAGCGGAAAGCAGGGAGCGGCTGGCATCAGTAGTGGAGCGCAGGGGGAGAGCGGTTTGGAGCCATTACCCAAGTGGTAGAACGCTTATGCAAGGAGCAACACATCCGCTTATGCACCAGAGGCAGTCGAGGGCGAGGCCGGCACGTTCTTTCTCTCTGAGGAAGAGAAGGGCTGGGCCAGCTGAGGGGAGGCGTGGTCTAGAGACGGCCTGCAAGGAGGCGAGACGACGGGCAGCAGACGAGGATCGAAACCCATAGAGGCACCCGACTCGAGCCTGCTTACACACGCGTGAGCCTTACATCTACTGCAGCTCTCTCTGACCGCTGCTGACCCTGGTCGGACGCAGGTTGACCCTCGGCTGGTCTCTCGCCTCGCCCGATCGACGCCCAACTCGCTTCGTCTCCGCCATCCACCGCGACCGCCAGAGCCAGAGCGGGGTCATTCACTAGCGTCGAATAGATTGCCTTTTTTGACTAGGGCGCCCGCTAGACCAGCGCTGCTGCTCGTCGCCCTCGAGGTTCCGACTTGAACGGTGACGGCGTCTCGTGATCCTCGTCGGATCCGCACTTGCATTCGACGACAACCGAGGCGTGAGCCGCCACGAGGCAACGGCCAAGGATTAGTTTGTGCATATAATCCGACCGACACTACACATCCACCACCTGAGGCCCGCCCTCGTTCGACGGACCGCGCATGTCGCGCTTCCTCAGCTCGCCGACTCCGAGCGCCCCTTCGCACTCTGGCTCGGCTCCACTCGTCACTCCACCCCTCCTCGGCTCGCCGGTCCAGTCCCCGTACAGCGAGACAGGCCCACAGCACGGCGAGGTGAGCGGGTCCGACAAGCCGGATCCGAAAGTCCCACCCCGAGCGGGGGTCCTCGCCGCGTCAAAGTCGTCGCCGGCAGTGACCGCGCACACCGTCCCGCCTCCGACCGGTGCGATCCCCGTGGCAGCCGATCCTGTACCTCGAGCTCCGTCGTCCGATGACGGTCATGCCGCCCACCACGGCTCGATCGTCCCCGCGTACCCGTACAACGTCGCCATGGCCCCCTCTGCTTTTGTCGGAGGTCCGCTCCCTGACGACTCGGAGGTCACGACGCGGTTGCCGTCCATTTGCGTCGACTACCTGTCGCACGACTGGGCAGAGGACGATGTCTGGACCTCATGGAAGGCCATGACGAGGCACAAGACCGAGATCGCCAACGGTGTCCGGCTCGAGAATGCATCCTGGCGAACGTGGGCCAAGCAACGAGGGAACCTCAAGACAGTCTCGCCCGAGACGCTCAACTGGTCTGTCTCGCTTTCTCTATAGACTGCCGCGGTGTTCTTTGACAGGACATTGACTGTTTGTGCGTGCGTCTGCCCCGACGCGCACTTTTGCTTTTCCCGCCTTGGCTTTTCTCAGGCTCAAGGACTCGGATGTGACATGGCTGTACGGACCTCTCCACACTGCTGTCGATGCAGTACCTCCGCCCCGAGAAGCGACCGCGAATGAACGGCTCGGCCTCGAGTCGCTGCGAACGATCTCGGACGCGAGGACGAAATCGGGCAGCACGCCGCCCACGCCCGAAGTGAAAAAGGTCGAGTTGACTCGTTCAGCTTCGGACCAGGCCTCGGGGACATCGTCACCGACTGCCACGCAGGCGGCGGCGGCCGCAGCGAGGTCGAACTACGGCGCGGGCGGCGGCGGCGGTCGAGGTTCACCGACGTTGATCGCGCCGACGTCGTCCTCGTCGTCTACCTCGAGCAGCAGGTCTACTTCCAGCCCCGCTGCGCCTCGACGAAAGAAGCCCCAGTTCCACGCCAAGCCGATCCTGAAGTACCGGTCCTTGAGCGACATTCTCTTGCCGCACGGCCAATCGACGTCGCCCGTCATCGAAGCGACCGGAATGGACTTTGAGGACCAAGCGACCATTTCGGTCCACCATGCGCGATCCGACTCGCACCTCGTGCGGCTCAACTCGCTGAACCGTGGCAAGGGAGGCGGCAGTCGGCGCGGATCCCCGATCGGTTCCCCGATGTCATCCTCGCCCGAACGGACCGCGTCCGACTCGTCGAGCAGTTATGTGCCCCACGCTCGCAATTCGCAGCACGCGGCGCAGAAGAAGAAGGAGCGGCGGCACATTTCGTTCAACCACCGCGTCGAGCAGTGCATCGCGATCGACTCGTCCGAGGACAATCGATCTTCGACCTACTCGACCGCGAGCTCTTCCGACGAGGACGAGGACGACGTCCTCACTTTCGGAGCCCGGAGCCCGCGACACTCGTCCTTCATGCGGAACGCAGCGGCCGCTCAACCGAAAGAGCCGCACACGATCGCGCGCCTCGGACCGACCACCCTCAAGAGCGTCGAAATGTACCCTGCCCCTTCGCCTGCTGTCGTCTTCAGCTCCGACCCGACGGTCTACGACCCGGATCCTTCGTCGTCGTCTCCGCCAGAGGGTTCGTACGGGCAGCAGCTCGTCGAAGAAGCCGATTACGATGCGAGCGGCGCCGGATCCGGCCGAGCAGGAGGAACGGCCGCAAGTGGTCCTGCCGGGCAGCAGAACCAGCAAGCGGCAGCCGCCGGGCGACGAGTCATCTACGACTATTCGACCGCCGAGTCGCAGATCCGGTCGCAGTGGGACGTCGACGACGAGGACTATGCGATGGGTTTCGATTACTTCACGGGACCGTCCGGCCCTGATGTCGGCGTTGGCGACGAGTACGACATGGCCCAGTACGGGTCGACGCACCTCATTGGCGGCACGCACAACGACTACGGGGTCGGAAACGGCGGCGGCGGGTCGGACCCGTACCTGAGTCACGGGCCGTACTCGCCGACGAGCCCGTATCACCCGGGCACGTCGACGCTCGATCCGTCCGTGCATGCGACTGCGACGCAGATGCCGCACTATCGCGACGCGCTCAACACCGCCGCCAATTCGGGCTCGTCCTCCAACAACTCGTCGACGGACGTGCGGGGCGATTCGTCGTCGCCCGGGATCGCTCATGGACCGCATGTCCCTCCTGCGTCGGCGCGCGAGGCAGGTACGCCGAAGAAGAGTGCCATGAAGGGAGGGCGCTCTCGCGAAGCGTCGGTCGAGTCGGTCGGCTCTTCCACCTCGCCCGCTTCGTCGACGACCGCTCCTTCGCCGCCACTTTCCTCGCTCTCGTCGTCGCCGACCGGGATCCAAGCCGTCGCGACTGCAATTCCTGCGCATGTGCGACCTGGAGTTGTCCGGAGGGGCACGTCCGAAGAAGGCGAACGCGGCCGGAGCGCGAGTCGAGGCAGTTCGAGCTCGCTCGAGCGCGAGGCGAGCGCCGCCCGCCGAAGCAGCAGTGCGAGCATCTCGCCTGCCGCGTATTCGCCTCCCGCCTCGGTCACTTCCGGCGGTTTCGGTGCTTCGTCGCCGTCGTCCCCTTCCGCCGCCGCCGCCGCGAGCAGCCCGCCATCGTCCGGCGCCAAGCCGATCGCCATCGAGCCGACCTGGAAAGTCGCGGGCTCGTACGAGTCGCTCGACTCTGTCCTGAGCGGCAGCGGGCGAGGCAACGGCGCTTCCGGCGGAGGCTACTTTGGCGATCGGCAGGGTCAGGACAGCAGCTCCGGCCCGGGTGCCTACGGCATGGGACGGATCATCACCAGTTCGAGCGTCGACTCGATGGGATCGTTGGGCTCGTTCGGCAATGCGCCGATCACGCCGACGAGTCCGACGTTCGCGAGTCCCGACCGGCGGCCGCAACCGCCGTTGCCGAACCCGAACGGGGTCCTCGATGACGACGATGACGATGACAAGCTCGTCGAAGACATCAGTACGCTCGACGTCGACGGCGGCGCCGATGATCAGCCTGCGAGTATGCCTCTGCAGAAGGTGAGTTGAACCAGTTCTTCCGGTACCCGCGAACCAGCTAGGTGTTGACCTCGCTGTTCCTTCCCCTCCAGGTCAATTCGACCTCGAACGTCCTCGACTTTGCTGCTCCGACCTCCACGATGAACGGACCTTCGACGCACGCTCCTTCGGGCTCGGTTTCCGCAGCGACGGTGCCCGCTCCCGATCACGTCCGGGTCGCACCTGGACCGCGGTTACGCAACCCGTCTCCGTCTGCGACGTCCCCCGCCGTGACTTCGGAGCAAGTGCCCGCCCAGTCCTTGGACGCGAGGGATCCCTCCTCGAACGAAGACGACTTTGGTTCATCGTCCGGGTTGTTGAAGCGGACGACGTCGTCGTCGTCGCTCTCGTTCGCCCGGCAGTCGCTGCTCCGCGCCACCCGCGACCGAGACGAGTCGAGCCCGCGGTCTTCGATCGACTCGAGCGACAATGACGACTACCGTCAACCCGCGGCGTCGGCATCGGCGTCGGTCGCTGCTCCTGCCGCACCTTCGGCCGCGTCCCCAGATGACCTCGGAGTCGCCGACGCCGGAGTCGGCAGCGGCATCAACGTGGCCGGTACGGCGCGCGATCTCCTCGGAGCCTTGAGCAAAGGTCTCTGGGGCTCGCTCGGAGGCGGCAACCGCCAGAACAGCCGCTAAGCCGCCTCTCATCTCATTTCTCCCACCGACTTCCGTTTACCCACGACCGCCTCGAAATACACTCGATACCACGCTCTGCACCACACACATATATGCATTCGTTTCTGACCGACTCCGTGCTCCTTTTCCGTCCTCGCTTGTTCCATGACGTGCGTGCGCGCCCTTTTATTCCTCCTCTATTTCTCTCGCTCTCTTCCTATAGACTGAGACTCGTCATGGGCCTTTTTGCTACGCTTCCCTTCCTCTCTCTCTTAGCATGTCTCCCCGCTCTCCTCTCGCACTACCGCAATCTCCGCCCCTCCTCTGCCTGTAGATGTCTGTTTCGTGCTCCTCTTTTCCCTTTCCTTCTTTTTTTTTGGGTACGGCCTGTCTCCAAGCCACGTTTGTCATTACACGCTTTTTCCAACGCATAGCAGCGCTTCTTCCTGTACCGTCGTCACTCGTGCGGATCGTGCTGCAGCAGGTTCCACTTTGGCTGGCTGCTTTGCCTCGTTCCTCCTTCCTCGCAGCCCGTGTAAAGCGACCGAGACCAGCCAGGAGCACGGCGAGCATTTACTGCTACAGCGCGAACGCAGTCTCGGCCAGTCCCTACGCGAGTTTGAACGGCTGTTTCCCACCGTCGACGACATTCAACCTCTTCTCGCCTCGCTCCCTTCGAACCGTCGAGACCGGCTGAGCAGACGCGGAAGCTATGGCGTCCATGGAGATCGACTTTGACAACCTCGAGTCGCGCGAGATCGACCTCGCAACGTCGGCGACGCACCCGGAAACGGCGAGGCTGCTGTCCGAGTTGGACCGCAAGAAGCTCGCACGCAAGATTGCGCTCCCGACGAACGATGGAGAAGTGCGCGCCCGCTTGCGCGAGATTGGCGAGCCCATCACGCTGTTCGGTGAAGGGCCGGCGGACCGACGAGACCGACTGCGAGATCTCATTGCTCGCGCCCGACTCGAAAAGGGCGAGGCGATGGACGTCGAGGAGGAGCAGAAGGAGAGCAGCGAGAGCGAAGAGGAGGAGGAAGAGGAAGAGTTCTACACCGAAGGGTCACCTGCCCTCAAGCAGGCACGGAGAGAAATCGCGGAATACTCTCTACCACGGTTCGTCCGCTTCCCCGCTCTCTCTCGGCCCGCCTGCCCCCGTCTGACATGTCTGACTGTGTATCCATTCCGCGTGATATAGCGCGCGGAGACGCATCGCTCGACAACGATTAGACGCCGGCGTGCCGCTCGCCAGGCTCATGGATGTCCGCAAAGCCGTCTTTGCCAACCTCGAGTCGTTCACCAACCTCGGCACCCAGATCGGCGACACGCGTGCCATCTCTGCGCTCCGTTTCTCCCCCGACTCGTCGATGCTGCTCACCGGATCGTGGACCGGTCAAGCCAAACTTTGGAGCGTGCCGCAATGCAAGGAGATCCGGGTCCTAAAAGGTAAATGCTCGCGGCAGCCATGAAGCAGAGTCTAGATCTCAAAGTTGACACTGCCTTCACCGCGAAAAAAGGTCACAAGGAGCGGATAGGAGGAGTTGCCTGGCATCCGCAGGCGACACTCACCCAAACGGCCTCGTCCGTCAACTTTGCCACTTCCGGCGCAGACAACGACATCAAGCTGTGGGACCTCGAAAAGTGAGCCTGTCGGGCTGTCGTAGTCAAGGGCATAGTCGCTGACGAGACTTGTGTGACTGCAGCGACTCTTCTCTGCGGACATTGTCCGGCCATGAGGGTCGAGTTTGTCGGATCAATTTCCACCCCTCGGGACGGTACCTTGGTTCCGCTTCTTACGATGGCACGTGGCGACTCTGGGACGTCGAGCAAGGGCAGGAACTTCTGCTGCAAGAGGGCCACAGCAAGGAGGTCTACGCGATTGCGTTCCAGCAGGACGGCGCGCTGGTCGCTTCCGGGTTAGTCTCGCCTCTCGCTACCCTTCGCGAGTGTCCATTGACGTGTTTCTTTGTGCGCGGACGACAGTGGCCTTGATGCGATCGCGCGCGTGTGGGATCTGCGGTCAGGACGGACCGCACTCGTTCTCTCCGGTCATAGCCGGGACATCTTGTCCATCGATTTCTCCCCGAACGGGTGCGCGACTTTGCTCTCTTGACAACCTTGCCCCTATATCTTTGTGCGAGGTAGAGAATCGAAGAGGTTGGACTCACTGAAGGCAATGCTTCGTTCGCGCAGGTACCAAGTCGCGACTGGCTCGAACGACGACACGATCCGGATCTGGGACTTGCGGATGCACCAAGCGATCGCCACCATCCCTGCACACAAGAGTGCCGTCTCGGACCTCAAGTTCTTCCAAGCGCCGCCAAAGGCGAACGCCTACCCGGATTGCGAACTGCCGCGCGCGTTTGCCCCCTTGCCGATCTTCGCAGGCGAGGAGGAACAGTCTGCAGACGTCACTGGCGACAAGGCCGCGCCAAGCAATGCTGGGACCGGGACCAGCAACGGATCGAATGGCACGATGGAGAAGCCCGACTTCCCGTTGTCGGGCTCGTTCCTTGTTTCGAGCGGGTTCGACGGCTACGTCAAGGTCTGGAGCGCCGACGACTGGCAGCTCGTCCGCACGCTCTCGAATGACAAGTCGGGCAAGGTCATGAGCGTCGATGTCTCGAGCGGTACGCTACTCTCGACAAAACTTGTGCTCTCTACCGTCTTGCCCTTGGTGCTGACGAAACGCTCGCAATTGTATCGCAGACGCCCGCTTCATCGCGAGCGCACAGTACGATCGCAACTTCCGCCTCTTCTCTCATCCCGACACCGACTTGTCGTAGTGCATGTGAAAAATGATTCTGGTGCGACAACTTTTCGACAGCGTGATGAGGCAAAAGCTATCGAGATGGGATGCGGCACGCTTGGTACGCATCTGTCTGATCCAAAGATGAGATAGAAATGAAAAGCACATGAAGTACACATCATGCCTGCGCTTCAGAGGCAAAATCCGGGAGCTGGTCGCCGCCATCAGTCTTTCCCTCCACGACGACCTGCCGCAAGACCTTGTACGCCCGCTCGAGGTCGTCGTTGACCACGACGACGTCGAACGCGCCCGACTTGGCGTACTCGAGCTCGCCGACCGCGGCAGCGAGACGTGCCGACATGGATTCGGCGGACTCGGTTCCTCGCCCGGTCAAGCGGGTCTTGAGCGAGGCGATGGACGGTGGCGAGATGAAGACGTAGAGGGGGTCGAGGTGCGGGTGGTTGGCCTTGATCAGCTTGACTCCCTGTCAGAGACGCGATCCGACAACAGCAAGTCAGCGCAGGGTTTGGACGCTTCTCACTCCTCGGCATGGGCATCTGGGGACGGCACGAACCTGGGTATCGATATCGAGGATGCACATCTTTCCGCCCTTCTTGACGTCCTCGACGGCCTGCACGCTCGTGCCGTACATGTTGCCGCCAAACTCGGCGTGTTCGATAAAGCCATCGCGCTTGACGAGGTCGAGAAAGTCGTCGCGCGTGACAAAGTGGTACGAGATGCCGTGCGACTCGCCTGGCCGCGGTGCCCGAGTCGTGTCTGCTCGTGAGAGAGAGCTTTGTGAGTGATGAGTCGGGTTCAAAGCGAGGTAGCAGGGAAGAGAGCACTCACGCGAGATGGAGAACCCAAACTTGTCCGGGAACTCGTTAAAGAGCTTCTTGAGCAGCGTGCTTTTGCCCGTGCCAGACGGGCCTATAGGCGAGGAGCAGCGACGTGTTCGTTTTTTCAGTCGGCGAACATTCTCACGAGCGGCGAAAGAGCACTCGCGGTCTAAGCAGCGCGGTCACGTACCGCAGATGATGACAGGTCGGATCAGGGCAGCGACGCTCATATCTGGTGTCGGATAGGGAGATGCAGGCGAGAAGTCGACGCGTCTCGACTTGGGAACAACGCCTCGACGCCAGAGAGAGGGATCTCGAAGGTGTCGGCTCAAACGTATGGACATCGACCATCTTTGGGTCAGCCGAACTGAGCTTTCTTCACAGACCAGAGAGCTGAAGACCAAATGTACCAGGTCTCTCGGAAAGTTGCCGTGTATTGAAAAGCTCTGTTTTTGCCACAGATACAGCGAGATACACGCGCAAACGGACTAGATCGGGCTGTGGGGAAGCCAGGGGCGGAAGAACAGTGTGCAACGTGGGAGTGCGCCGCCTGAGGCGGCGAATCCGGCGTGGGGTTGGTGGTGACAACGACGAAGAATGGAGCGCAAGGTGGAAAGACGGAAACGGACTCATGTATGAATGTCCGCAACGGTCGTGCGTGTATATAGGCCTCAAGCCGGATACGAAGTCGCGATAAGGTGTAGGTGTATGATAACGAGAGATTGAGAGTTGGCGAAAGGAGAGGAGTGAAAAGGCGAAAAGAGAGTCGTTCAGGTAGGACCGTTGGACGGCGGGTGCGTACTTCGGCCGTCATGGAGGAGAGACAGGCTCAGAGGAGGCCCAGGCGAAGACGAAGCGACAAAGCCGTGTTGAAGTTTCGACGTCGGCTGGTGGATCAGGGGCGGGCGGATCGGCCTCACTTCCGGCGCGATCGACATGCTCGGGTACAACGCGACGGGGCTGACGTTGTTTGGCGCGAGACCTAGCGGAGAGGCGTACGGGATCGAGTCGGAAGAGCGCTGACTCTGGGGCGACGGTTGCTGCTGTCCAGAAAAGACGGGCGAGCCTTGCATCGTTGTGGGCGCAGTGCTGAGCGAGCCGGATCCCGACGAGTCCCGTGACCCGGAGCGCGACTCCGACGGTGACCCGGACGACGTTGCGTGAGCCATCGCTGCCGCGCTCGGCTTGACGTCGCCAGCCTGTTGACGCTTCTTCTCGGCTTGGGCAGCCTGACTGCGAGCCTTGCTCCAACGCAACCCGCACGCGTTGCAGAGAGTCTTCGGCCCGGTCGGGCCCGACCGCCATTCGGCAGAGCTCGTGCGACCGCAGTTGGCGCACGCGCGCTGGGACGAACCAGATTTGCTCGGTGGCGGAGCTTTGGCGAGTTGCTCTTTGCGCTTCATGATCGCCTCAAGCGCTTGGCGCTCTTCGCGCAGCTTCTTGTTGGTCAAGCGCACTATAGGGTGGCGCGCTGTAGTCAGCTTTCCTGTCGCAGGACAAGGGTCTCTAGCGCGACGGGGAAATGGACTCACTCTGATGAAGCTCGAACTGCCAACTCGTCCCGCGAGTGACGTTCAGCTCGTCAAAGACGTTGTCCGATGCACTCGGAGCCGACGTAAGTGCCTTGAAGGTACTCGGCAGTGCTGAGAACGAGGTCAGTCCGGGCGGACCTGTGCCTGGAACTGCGGCGGCGACGACCGAGGTCGGGCACGGGACGCCTGCCGAGGACGCGCAAGCTGTCGTGGCGGCACTGGCCGTGATCGCCGTGCTCGACATGTCGAGCGTGGTCGGAACGGACGAGACCGAAGTTGAGGTCGTCGAAGCCATCGACGCCGTGTTGGTGACGGTGGACGACGACAAGCGACGGCGCCCGGATCGCACGCCCTCCTTGGAAGCAAGGCTGACTTGCGCGATCACCGTCACTTGAGATCCGCAGATCGGCTGCATAGTCGGCGCAGCCGGCACGTTCTCCTTCGATCGGTTGTCGGTGCCGCTCCGAGCAGGGTAAAAGCGCGTGACCACGTTGATCGGCGAGGCGCCCGGGTACGGAACGATCGCGTGCGAAACTTTTGTCGGTTCGCCGCGGCTGGTCGTTCGCAGAGCAGACATGAAGCGCTCGGCGTCCTCCGAACGCGGACGAGACAAGTCGGCGATGCCCTTCCCCAGTAGAACGCTGTAGACGTCCGAGATCCCGAGCATCTTCTGCGCGGACTGGGTCGCCGACAGGAAGATCCCGTCGACGCAGACCTTGGCCCAGAACTCGTCGGCTCCAGCCCCGACGCCGCCTTCCTCCTCGAGGTCGCGCCAGGACATCTTGGGCACCTCGCGCGGTCGGCCCGACAAGATGACGCACTTGCGTCCCTTGCCTGCCTCGAGGTGCAGTCGCCCCTGCGCCTCGAACCAGACGTAACCCGAGTTCTTGCGCCTGATGCGGTAGACGAGGTTGACCGTCGGCGAAGCCGCGACGCCGGCGTCCTTGAGCTCGCGCTGGACGCTGACAATGTCGGAAGGGTGGCAGAACGACGAGAGCGTCTTGCCGAGCAGCTCGTTCGGTTCGTACTCGAGCAGGCGCCGCGATGCGCCGGAGACGTACAGCAAGGCGCCCTTGAGCGACAAGACGTGGATGAGGTCGTCGCTCTCGTCGACGAGCAGGCGCATGAACTGGCGCTTCATCGAGTCGTTGACGAGCGCGTTCGCACCCTGGGCAGCGACCGAATCGATCAACTCGCCAGGCTCGTCCGTCCGGACCTGCTCGCGGGCCTGGTGGAGCGTCGTTCCGGCGGGCTCTCTCCGAGGGAGAGCTTGCGCGACTTGCACCTGAGCGGTCTGCTGCGCCGAATCTTCGGTGGCTTCCGTGCTGACGGTCGGGTCGAACGAGATGACGGAAGGGTTGCGCCCGATGGTCCCGTGTACGACCGAGTAGTTGACGATGTAGGATCCGTTCTGCATCTTGTCGAGGATAGCGGCCGGCTGATCGACCAAGTCGACCTGGAAGCCGACAAAGTACGACACTTGACCAGAGTCGTCCATCGAGACGGGCACGCAAGTCACCAAGTTGATGAACGGCTTGCCGCCCTTGTGGTAGTTGATCAGCGACACCTGCGTCTCCTCGCCACGCTCGATGTGTTTGCGAAGGTGATGCGCGGCGTTGCCATCCGTGTAACGTCGTTTCTCGCCTTGCACGACCGTTTGATCGCCAGGAGCTTGCAAGAAGCGGCCTGTTGGGAAGAGAACGAGTCAGTGCGATTCCGTTGAGGAGGACGGAGAGCACCATAACTCACAATTACGACCGACAATCTCGTCCGTTTCGTACCCAGTCAAACGCGCAAACGTCTCGCTGGCGTAGACGATCGGCGTGTCAAACTTGCGCGCATCGACGACGACAAACGAGCAGCTCATGTCGACTGCGCCGATCTCGATCGTCGGCGAGCGGCGGTTGACCACGCGAGCGAGGATCCCGACGAGGTCGAATCCGGTACCAGAGTAGATGTTCTTGTGCTGGTGCGTCGTCTTGGCGCCGTCGTTGGTCCGAGGCGGCGGCGAAGGCAAGCCGAGCGCCTTGGGGTTGTACGGGTCGGACGGGACCGATGGGTTGTGCGAGAACGGCTTCGTGTCGACCGCGAGCGGCGCCTGTGGAGACTGCTGCTGCTGCTGCGAGTACGTCGCGAGGGGGGTGGTCGACGACTCGGCAGTGCCGTACGACGAGCCGTACAGGTCATAGACCGGGTTCGACAAGCTGTACGACGGGTACGGTTGGTGCATCGCCTGCGCGAGCTGCGCTTGTTCGGCGAGCACGAGCGGCGCTCCGTGATGCGACTGCGGACGCGCAAGAGTCGGCCGAGCCGGCGACGACTGGAACGTCGCGCCCGGCGAGACCGACAAGACTGGCGAGCTAGCAGTCCGCATCGAGGCGAGCACGCGCACGCTCTCGGCGGTTGTGCGCTGCTGCTGCTGTTGCTTCTGCTGTTGCTGTTGCTGCTGCTGCAGCTGAGCCTGCTGATGTGCCATATACTGCTGCTGAAGCGATTGCTGCCGATCCTGCTGCGAGAAACTGCGCGCATGTTGCTGATGCTGCTGCGAGTTCGCGTTGTCGGCGGTTGTAGAGGGCGCAATGGACATGTGGCCTGCACGGAGACGAGCGAACGCGTCCTGCGAGGCCGACGCCGACGAACTGCCGGTGGCACCCTGGCGGGAGGAAGCGGCAAAGGCGTTGCTCATCGGACCACCACCGCCGCCGTCTCGTCTCGCGTGGGGTGACGCAAAGACGTTGCTGGCGTGCGAGCCGGATGGACCGGCGTAGCTGTAGCTGCGAGGCGGTACGGCGGCGACGGGCGGTTCCATCGCGTACGTCGACATCGACGAACCTCCTCCGCCGCCCGGAACATCGAATCCGCTCAGGCCGCTCGCCTGCAGCATGTCGACTTCGGCGTCGACCATGTTGTGGTCGACCGAGCCGCCGTAGACCGAGGGCGATCCGGCCGACACGGCCTGCGGGCCGTACGCCGCCTCGATCGGGTCGACAGCGTACGCGGCTGGAGCGAGCGAGGTGACCGAATCTTCGAAGTACGAGTCGGCGTAAAAGTCGGACGTCTGCGGCGACGGGTGCTCCGAGCCCGGTTGCGAGTATGGACCGCCGGTGTCATACGAGTACGACTGGAACGGCTGCATCTCGAAGGGGTGTAATCTGCTGAAGATCTCTTCTTTGGCTTTTTCCGGAAAAAGATCTATGAAAGGAAGGATTGGCGACAGGGACAGAGGCTGGATGCTCTCGGCTGAAGCAGAGGTTACTGTCGACTGGCGTCTGTTGACGGGCGCCAGGGTGGCGGAGGTGTCAGTACCGGTCCGGCTGTGGCGGACGAGCGTGTATACGTACAGCGATATCGGACGCGCTTTGTCGAGAGTATCGCTACTTTGGCGAAGAGCTGACCAGCAACTGTGACAAGTCTGTGGACCCGAGGGGGAACGTCAGTTGGAGCTCCTTCCGCTGACGCAAGACTCGACTCGGTGGGTCTTGGTCACTCACCGCTTTTGGGTCTAGGCTATGGCTGTGTAGTTGAAGCGGCTAGTAGCTTGGAACCGCGGACGACGAAGGAGCACGTCCAGAGTCGGTAGCTGATGGAAGCTGGGAGTCGACTGGCGGCAGGCGTCTTTTTCACCGGAGGAGCCGAGCGAGTGGATGCGAGTTTGTCAGTACTGGCGATCTATTATAACTTGAAGGCTCAAGCCCGGCCCATTCCCGGGTGCGGCACAGCGAGGCCGGGGACCCGACTGAGGCCTTCGCACACCGTCTCGAGAAAGACTCACAGCGATATCGGACGCGCTTCAGAGGCCGCACTCTTGTCGTCTCTTCAACCTCTTGACAGCAAACAACTCTTTCCGACTGTGCTCTGCTCGTGCGTCCTCCTGGACTGCGTACGATCTGGACAGGCCGCAGGATCGACCAATCACGGGTCAGCTTGCCGAGATTGAGAGGAGACGTGGACGACAGGGGGAAATCGGCGAAATCGCCGAAGGTGGGCAGCGGTGTGGCTGCACACCACGGCGGGCGCTACACCGCTCGTGGGGATGACAGATTCAGCCTGGGCTGCTCGACTCACGAGTTCGAGTCGATTGGTCCCGGTGACCGAGTCTGGCGGAGAGTTGGTCGTGGACAAGGACCGGCTCGAGATGAGAAACTCGTGCGGTGTGTTCGAAGTTGAGGGCGAGCGAGTTGGGTAACTGGGTGAGTCCCTCGTGGCCTAGCGATATCGGAGGCAGCTGAGAGGGTTCACGCAGGTAGTTCAACTCGGTGCGCTCGAGTCTCGTGTGTGTGGTGGGACAGCGACCGATCGGCTCGCTCAAAATGAAAATCGCCAGCTTCGACTCGTTCCGCTTCGTCACACAACTGCCGGCGTCGGCATCGCTCGCATGTATCCGTCCTGAACGTCTGAGCATGGACTGCCAAGGTCCACGCTCGCCTCGACCAGGGATCCCGCTCTCCCCGAGGAATACCGGCTTCGCCTTCGTCAGCACTTACTAAGCGCCTCTACCGCACTTGCCGCCACCTGGTTCACGCTGGTATGATCCTGTCTTGCTGTCCGCATACACTCCCGCCTCCGCATCGCGCGAAGGTTACGGCGCCGCAAATCGCTCGCTCGTCGCTGCGCACGTCGCAACTCGTCGCTCGAGAAAAACCGAATTCTAGCCCTGCCTCGCAAACGAATCGGCAGCTGGTCTACATATCCGGGCGCGAGCGCGCGCGCCAAGTTTCGCGCTGCATGCTCCTCTTGATTCCGGCTCCGCCGTGGCGGTCACAAGTTCGCTCGGAGACTTGTCTGCGCGCGCGCGAAAACTCTCATCGAGCGCAGTCCTCGCCGACTCATTGCGACCGGCCGGACGACCACAGACCCATGTGTCGCAGTCGGGACCGATACCCTCTTTCTTGACGCGGATCGTGAAAGGTGACGGAGTCACCACCAGCCGCAGGCGCGACAGCGCTCGGGGACTCCAAGCTAGCTGCAAAAGCTCGATTCGATCGCGCGAGTCGCATCTTGTACTCCGAGTCCGCGCGTCTCGGAAGTCGACTCGTTCCGGCCTGAGCTGTAATATACAGTAACCGCACAAGATGTGCGCAGCCTCACTTCGCCGCACACATCTACAAAGCCCTTTTCCTTATGTCACAAACAAAGCGCTCTCGAAAAACAAGGGAACGGCAACATTGTGTGTTTTTACAACCCTTCATGGGTAGGAGGCTACAGAGAATCAGAACCTCGTACTATTTGGGCAAGCGGTTTATTATCGACAGCCCCATACACGCGACCCTTATCAAATCTGGGGAAGGGGACTGAGGGCGTCCGCGAGAGAAGCCCACTCCTCTCCGAGTCGTCGCCCGAAAGCGGTTTCGTCAGAGGCATAGTCTCGCAGGACCTTGGAGAGTCGAGAAGCTGTATTCTCAGCGTCGCAGTCGTAAGCGGAGTCAGCTTCGGAATAGCGGGTCGAGAAAGTAAGAGGGAAGGGGAAAAAAAGATGGAGGGGGGATCACTGACTCGAGCGCCACGCCCAGCGGATCTCTTCCCACATGCAGAATTTGATAAACTCGCGCCGCTTCAACGCCGTCTCGATCGAGCGTTGGTCCGCCTCGATCAGCGAGGCGAGTTTCTCGGCATCGACTTCGAACGAAGGCGGCCGCGGCGCCGTCTCTCGGAGTTGCGCGAGCTGCAATGCAAGCTCGCACCGTCAGATGCTTGTAACGCATTGAGGCTCTGTAGCACAAGGACCAGCGTACCTTGTGGGTATTCCCGTCGAGCCGTTTCCGGAGCTTTTCGACCTGGTCGCCACCGAGTGCGACTTGCCGACCAAAGAGGTCGCGCAAGTTGACATAGATCTCGCGATGCTGCGCGCGGGCGAGACTCGTGTGAGCACTAAAAATAGGCTCGAAGAAGAGGGGATGGCGCACCTGCTTGAGCGACTCGACGACGGTATCGAGGCTTCGTTGCGCGCTCGTCTCGTTCGTCTCGGCCACTTCAGACGCCAAACTCGCCACCGATCGGATGTGCCGCTCGACTTGGCCCACCTCGTTCGGTCGCCAAGCCCCCTGACAAGTCTCGACCGCGTTCTCGAGCGCATCGCGGAAACTCGCATACTCGCGCCCTTGATTCTGCCTGCGGTGTGCGATCTTGTCCGCCGTCAAGGTGATGCGGGTCCACGACTCGACGAGCGGGATCACGCGCTGACGGACCGAAGTCAGGCGGGTTTCGAGGTCGGTGGGGAGCGAGGCGAGTTCTGTCGGGGTCAAGGTTCGGGAGCTCGACTCTCCTGCGAGCGAGATTTCTTGCGATTTGCGGTATTCGGACAGGTCCTGCACGTCGTTATTTCATTTTGTCTTGTCACCTCGACGTTTAGCCTCCAAGATACCCTGGCCTCGCACGCACCCTCTGCTCGGTCATGAATGCGTTCAGGAGCGCGTCTCGCTTCAGGACGGGGTGGGCGAGCAACGCCGTCAAGGCCCGTTCGAGGCCGCGGCGCCTCCGCTCGAGGAAGAGTTCGTCCGTCGCGAGGTAGTGGCCCGAGACTTGGATCCGTTTCGGCGGAAGGGCGGGCAAGAGGCGGAAAGGGTACCGTTTCGCGAGGCTCTCGACGAGCCAGACAAAGTCGGAGTAGCGTCGCTCGACCGAGGTGCCCTTGTCGGGATGAACGACGGTCCATACGTGGTGCTTGACGAACGCCCACCCTTGCATGTCGCCCTTGAGGACGACCTGAACCCGTTCGAGCGGCGGCAGTTCCCAGTCGTCCCCCTCGACGGCGGCAGCATCTGCGAACCCGCTCGCGTTGGTCGCTGCTCGTGGACGCGCTGCCGGCGCTTGATGAGCGGTAGGTCCTGCTCCGGCGGCATGGTCAAAGCTGTAGCCTGCGGTGGGTGAGATGGTCGGAGGTGGGGCAGCGTCATGGGTCCAGCCGTCGGACGCGGACCAGCTCGCCTGCCTGCCGTACGCGGGCGGGAGCGAGTCTTGCTTGTTACTGCCCCACGACGCCATTTCGATCCGCGTGCAATACCGAGTGCGGTGACGGTGAGAGCGCCAACTGGACTCCGCTCGACTTGGACTCGTCTCCTCTCGCTGCTACAGTTCGCTCACTCGCGCTCTCCTGGTCGAGTCGAGACGAGACGAGACGAGACGAGACGAGACGAGACGAGCACTATGGCCGGCAACTTCTTCCGCGGCACCAGCCTCGACCAAGATCCGCGGTTCAAGGACAAGCAGGCCGCCCTGATGCGCAAGACGTCGTTCCCGCCCTCGTTCGACACAAAGGTGCGCAGTGGAGGAGAGACTCGCTTCCTGACCACTGCAAACTGACACGCCAACGCCCCGCCCGACAGGTCGACATGCGCAAGGTCGAGGTGAAGATGCAGTCGCCCACTCGCTTGCTCGCTTGCTGCCCACTCGCCGAGTGCAGCGCGAGCCTCGTGTACTGTGTTGACCAGATGAACACCCTCACAGATGGCCGTCATGAAACCCTGGATCGCCAAAAAAGTCATCGAGCTGCTCGGGTTCGAAGACGACGTCCTGATCGAGTACATCCACTCGCTCCTCGAAGACCCAGAGAACCCCGTCAGTCGATCAGTCCAGCGTTCCTACTGACACGTAGCTCCCTCGCTGACTAGGAGTGTATCCGCCCGCGCAGGTCGTCGACGCCAAAAACATGCAGATCCTCTTGGCCGGGTTCCTCGAAGCGAAAACGCCCGCCTTCATGCAAGCCCTGTGGGACTTGCTCCTCTCGGCGCAGTCGAACCCGCTCCGCGTACCGACTGCGTTGCTCGAGGAGAAGAAGCGTGAGATGAAGGAGCGAGAGCAGCAAGAGGCGCTCCGCCGCAGGCAGCAAGAACAGATGGACGAGGTCAGGGCGAGGGAGAGGATGGCCCGTGGAGGAGGAGGGCCGCCGCCGCGTGGAGGAGGAGGGGACGACAACGGCCGTGGAGGAGGAGGGGACGACAACGGCCGTAGAGGGTATCGGGGTGGTGGCGGTCGAGGCTACGGCGGTGGCAGCGGTGGCGGAGGACCACCTGCCTGGTACGATGACGGCGGCGCGCGCAGGGGTGGCTACGGCGGCGGCGGCCCCGGCAGGGACCGCGACTCGGGCTATGGTCCCCGCCGTGGCTACCGAGACGAACGGGTAAGGACTTGTTCGAGTCGCTCCACCGCACGAGAAGGGACCTGACCTCTCTCACTCACAACAGCCTCCTCCGCGCGGACGTTCCATGTCGCGTTCGCATTCGCCTCCTCCTCCAGCTCGGCGGCCGCGGCGTAGTCCCTCGCGGTCGGTCTCTCCCCCTCCTCCGCGGCGCCGCCGACGCTCGCCTTCAATCGACGACCGCTCCCGCTCCCGCTCTCGTGAACGCCGGCGCTCGCCCGATGCGCGCCGCCCCGCCCCGCCGCCGCGGCGGCGGTACTCGTCGCCGAGTCCGGACGGACGCGAACGCGAACGCGACTCGGGCAGGCGTTACCGCGACAGGTCCAGGTCGAGGTCGAGGTCGCCTCCTCCTCCCTCTCGAGGCAGGCGTTACTCGCCCTCTCCGCCGCCGGCTGGTACTAGGAAGGGCAGGTCGCCTTCCAGGTCGCGCTCTCCGGAAGCAGGTCACAGGCGCCGCGCGTCGCCCGACCGTGCTGCAGAAGCGGGTACCTCGTCGAAGCGGCCGCGGTCGCGCTGGGACCGCGACGACGACGACAACGCTGCAGCTGCAGCTGCCGGTCGACCTTTGAACGATGCCGAACCGCGCGATACTGTATGTCTCCCTCCCTCCCTCTCGTGCATGACTCTGCGCCTGTGCTGATTGTCCTCTCATCGCCGCACACGCGCGAAGCAGTCCCTGGTCGACCGTGAAGGCGAGCTCAAGGAGGGCTTGCTGCGGAAAAAGGTTGAAGCCTCGAGGCGGTCTTCGCGCGCCGCCGCCGCCGCCACCGCTGAGTGAAACATACAGTCCTGCTAGTACGTGGCATCTTTGTTGTACATTCGAAATCACGCTTGTTTGAAACAAGCCGGCTGCGGAGAGAGACGGGCGCTAGAAGTTGCCACGCGAGCTCGAGAGCTAATATTCTTTCAGCGTCTTCGCGGCTGTCAGATTACCCGCACCATGCACATCCAGCTGCCGCTGTCGCTGCTGTAGCTATAGATACGGAGAGCATCCGTGGCGCGTCGACGTAAACTTTCACCTCTCCTTAATTTCAGATGGTGCGCCGGGGTCGGGGCCGGCCTCCGCGCGGTCGAGCGTGAGAGTTGAGACCGGTCCGCATACAGCCGCCGCTGCTCGAGCTCTGCATACCTGTACACAAGCAGTTAGCTCAGTGAGCTTGTTCTGCAGCCCGCAGCCCGACTCGAGCTACCCAGGTCCATTACGGGCCGACTTGAGCCTCCGGTCCGTCGTTGCAGGACAACTCCAAATTCTCGACCCGACTCTGATCGGAGGGCCCCGGAACTGACGCCAGCCAGGGTTCAGGGTCTTGCGTACGAGGGCGCACGCTATAGCTCAAGGCCACAGGGAAGGATGGACCACGACCTGGGCACGCACTCGTCGTCGTCGCCGTACCATCAACACTCGCGCGAACCGTCGCATCTCGACTCGACCCAGTCCGCCGCCGCTGCGCTCAGCCTGCAGGACTATCTCGCGACTATAATGTCCCCGGGAACCGTCTCGGCCGCACTACCACCCGCGCCCGCATCCGGCTACGACGCGTTCGCGAGTCCTCCAGCCGAGCAGAATGCGCAGCCCGTCAACTTTGCCGACATCCTCGCCGAGTTTACTCTCGCCCAGAACGCCTTCAGTCCAGACGCGAGCGGGAACAGGGGCGGAGGAGACAGCAGCGCAGAGAGCACCAGTCCCAACTTGGCACCGACGAACGGGAACCGACCGGACAAGACCGCCGGCGCAGAAGAAGAAGAACAACCGGCGCCCGCCGCACAGGCCAAGTCGGCACAAGAGATCCTCCTCGAGCAGCTCAAAGCGCTGTATCCCGCTGCGCCCGCCCCGACGCCCGCGGCGCCGTCGCACCACGCCCAAAAGACGCCGCAACAGCAGCAGCAGCACTCCTCGCAAAACGAAGCGCAGCCGTCGCCGCACAGCCAGCCCGGGTCGACTTATGCCCCGTCGCCTTCGTCGAGCTCGAGCCATGGGGTTCAGCTCGGCGCAGAAATGCAAGCGCAGTTGCAGCAGTGGCTCGCCCAGTCGATGCCGACGAACAACAGCAATATGACGAGTCAAACTCCGACGCCGACGGGTCCGCCCGCAGCTGCATCCGCGCACATGCATCACCACCATCATCAGTCTGGCTCGGCCGGGTTCCACGCACCGGCGCACCTTCAGCACCAGCACTCGCACTCTCATCATTCCGCCTCCCCGTCGGGCTATTCGCTCCCGCAGTCACCCGGAGTCGCCACCTTTGCCCACACTCACTCCTCTGCGCCGAGTTCGCTGCACGCTAGTCCGATGCCGTTCTACGCCGGCACGCCACACGAGCAGCAGCAGCAGCAGCAGCAGCACTATCCCGGATCTAGCCCGGCAACACCGCTCGGACACGGACATCCGGCCGCCTCCTCGTCATTCCACCCATACCCACCTCCGGTGGCCAACATGCCGGGAGCAGCAGTAGCCGCCGCCGCGCTCGCTGCGCTGTCGCCCTTACTCGCGGGCACGCAGCCAACCTCGCCCGGCGGAGGGTCGTCGCTCCAGGCACAGCTGAATGCGCTGCAGATGCTCGTGACGGCGAATGCACAGGCTCAAGCACAAGCGCAAATGCAGGCAACCGCGCATGCGCAGAATCAGCAGGCGAATGCCGGCAGCGGTATGCACGGCCAGCAGCAGCCGATTTTGGAGCATCAGCAGGCGACGCCTCTGCAGCAGCCGAGCAACCCGCAAACGCCTTTCGACATTCGCACGAGCGCTCCCGGAACGGCTAGCAGTTCCTACCGCGAGACGGACGTGAGTTGGCGATCTCTCTGGACTCGAGACTCGGATCCGCGCCGCTGACTCATTGACCGTTCTCATCGCCACAGTACATGTTCTCGCCGTTGATGTCGCCCGCCTTGACTCCCCATTCCGCATTCACGAACGCCTCTTCGCTTCCTCCCTCGGTCGGACCCGTCCCGCTCGTCACGCCGTCCGACTGCTTCCCGCCGCTCACCTCGCCCGCCCTCGGACCGCAAATGTTTGGCAGCGACCACGCAGCTGCCCACCAGCACAGGCACCGCAACTCGTTGCAGGGCCTCGTTGATGGTGTCGGTGCCCTCTCGACGCAACTTCCGCCCGGGTCGCCGAACGAGTCTTACTACTCGCCTCGACTCGGGCCGTCCGATCCGGTGCCGAATTCGACTGGTACTGGTCCAGGTTCTGGCCGTCGCGGAGCCAGCAGCGGGCGGAGCAAGACTCGACCGAGTCCGTTGATCAAGCCGACTGCCGACACCGGTCTCGAAAGAAGAAGGCGAAAGACGCAGTCGGCAGCGAGTACTCCGGGCGAGAAGCGCGCCAACGGGCAAAAGAGCGCGACTGCCTCGCCGTTCCTGGAGGCCACGACGCAGTTCACCGGCGCCGCCGTTGCTCGCGAACGTGCCTCGAGCACGTTCTCGGGCGCGTCGTCTTCGCACGCCAATGGCGCTTCACCGGGTGAAGGCGGCTCTGCGCCGTTGGTTGAGACGAGCGCGAATGGCAGCGGCGGAAGTGCAGGCGGGATCGATACGCCCAGCCCTGTCGACTTGGCGTCTTCGGTGCAGTACCACCACCAGCCTCTCGTCGCTCCCGGCGGTCTGCGCGAAGCTGCAACGCTCGCGAATGCGGCGATTTCGCAGGCAGGAGGGACCGAGACCGAATCGATGGGGCCTCCGCCCCTCCCGCCTACCGCTCTCAACCCCATCACTCCTGCCACCTTTATGAACTTTGCCTCCGACTTCGACATGAACGGACTCTCGTCGCTCTCGCCGGCCCTCCAAGCCGTCCAGAACGGCCACTTTGATCCGGTCTCGTCCGCCCTCTCGTCCTTGCAAAACAGTCCGGCACTACTCCCGCAAGCCGTGCAGTCGGCTGCGCCAACCCTCGCGATGCCTCCGCCAATCACGGAGGAATCGTTCCGCGCCCCGCCGCAACCCTCGGCGAGCGGGAAGGCGAGCAAAGTCCGCAAGACGCCGTCCGCTCGCGCTTCGCCCGCGCTGAAGCCGGTCGACTCGAAGGGCAAAGGCAAGGCGAGCGCCAACTCGGAAAAGTCGGCCGGCGCGGCGGGATCGAGCCGTGGAAAGGGCGGGTCGACAAAGCCAGCGAAGATCGCGCCGAGTCCGAAAATCGGGCCAACTCGCCCAGGTGCTACGCCAGGTGAGTTCTTGCGCAACATGTGAGCCTTCGAGACGGTTGGCTGATTCTGTTACGCCCGCTTCAGACGCTTTGAGGCCCACACGAGGCTCCGAAAAGGGCAAGGACGACCTCGACGCCGGCATCGAAGAGCTTCCTCTTCCTCCTCCCGCCACTTCGGACATCGAGATCACGCCCGTGAGCAAGAATGACAAAGAGCTCCCGCCAGACAATCGCCGATCGTCCCACAAGGTGGCCGAGCAGAAACGCCGCGACTCGCTCAAGCTGTGCTTTGACGAGCTGCGGCGGATCTTGCCGCCCATCCTGCCTTATACCGACGAGCAAGATCGCCGTCCTGGTGACGGCAACGTCGGCGGTCAACGCCACGGCGAGATCGATCCGGACAACCCGAACAAGGGCGTCAGCAAGGTGGCGCTGTTGCGGCGGAGTAACGAATACCTCGGGATCCTGCGCGAGCGCATCGATCGTCGAGACCGCGCCATCTCGTCTCTTCGGTCTCAGCTCAGCCAGATGCGCGAGCAGTTCGGGATGGAAGAGCTCGGCGAAGACGAAGAAGAGGTACCGGGACTCGACCTCGACCTCGACAACCTCGACAAGGAGGAGAAGCAGGCTGGTAACCTCGCGTTCTGTGAGTTGTTTCTCTGTGTGTGTGGCGTCAATCCTCGCGCTCTTACTGACGATGCTCGGTCAACAGACGAAGACCTTGACTTTGACGAGAAGGTCATGTCGGGAGAGATCACTCGGCGAATCCCGACGAGTTCAAGGCGCCCTTCCGTGTCGGGAGCCGCTGTTGCCCCGGCGGCCGAACCCAAGCCATCCCGCGCAGGGACGAGGCGCTCGAAACGTCAGCAGACCGCTGATGATATGGACGTCGAGGCCTGATCTGTCTTTTCCCCCCTCCCCCCCTTTTTACGCGAGAGGCTACAAAGTAGAGACGTAGACATTCATGCTTGCCCTGCTTGTTGTGCTAATACATACAGAACACCCACGGTCCAAATTGTCCTGCGTCGCCGGACGCGAGAACGCCAGCTTGTCCTCTAGCTCGGTTCCGATTTATGAAATCTTCGGTCGAAGGCAATGGCACCATACGAAACCTCAGTGATAGTGATTACAGGTGGCTCTTCTAGACCGCGTGAGCCACTAGCACCCACTTCCGACGATGGGCGAAGCGTCTGCCAGCAAGGGGAAACGGAAATCTTCACGCGCGCGGAAGGGCGGACGCGGACGCGACATGGGCAAGTCATCGTCCGAAGAGGACGAGGGGCGGAACGAGAGTTGCGAAGACGAGGCGCGGTGCGTGAAGTGACGGTCAACGATACCTGCGGGAGAGCAGCAAGTCAGTCCCAAGTCCTTCCGACGAGAGGACTCGGGGTACCTACCCTGTACAAAGCGCCCGAGGCCAATCGAAGTACGGGATCCGGGCACACGAGAGAAGGAGCTTCTGGCTGTTGCGCCGAGCGAGGCGGATCGGGCTCGAGTCTGGGCAAGAGAGCTCAGGTCAGCGGCCATCAAAGCTGTTACGCGCAGGAAATGAGCTCACCTCCGCAGCCTGACTGGGCAAGACGAACAAGCGGGCGAGATCGTCGAGCGTAGCGAAACCGACGGGGCGAGTCGTAGATTCCGAGAGCTCCTCGACCACGAGCAAAACCGCCGACGGGTCTTCTTGCTTGAGCTTCATTCGATCGAGGTCAGCGCTTGCTTCCAGAATAGCGAAGCATGGGATGGGACTCACGTATGCTATAGACTCGCTCGCTGTGGCCGTAGATGCGACTTGAACAAAGAGATGTAGCGGAAGCGAACGGACGAGTCTGATCCCGACATGCCGATTAGCTCAGCGGGCACTTGTGCACTCGAAAAATAAATTGAGCGCACTCGTTCGGATTGACTAGC
This sequence comes from Rhodotorula sp. JG-1b, assembly GCA_001541205.1. Taxonomy (NCBI): domain Eukaryota; kingdom Fungi; phylum Basidiomycota; class Microbotryomycetes; order Sporidiobolales; family Sporidiobolaceae; genus Rhodotorula; species Rhodotorula sp. JG-1b. Next base: position 307,753 of record KQ954468.1, on the reverse strand, counting down.
GCGGAGACAAGCTATAGGGACCGGTGGCCGGCTGTTCAGTTGGCACAGAATGAGAAAAAAGGGGTGGGAAAGAAAAGCCGAACCTCGGTTGCTTTGATGTACCCAGCGTATAATCCTGCGGTGAGTTTTTCTTCTTTCTCATAATCGAGGGGCGTATGCAGCACAGGCAGGTACGTCTGGCCCGAAGCAAGCAGCTGTTTGCAGGCGGATCAGGGTTAGCTCGAAGAACAGTTGTGACGAGTTCAGAAGACACCCACTTTTTTTAGGTCGATGTCGCACACTCGGATCATATCCCCCACAGTATACACATCTTTGTGCACGCATTCTTCAACCCTCTGACCCTGCAACCTCAAAACCCCGCCGACCAATTCACTCTCGACTTGGCTCATCGCGCCCGAAGTCGCGTGTAAGTCGACGAGCGCGCCCAGCTCTTCGCGCCGGTAATAGTGGGTCGTGTGCGAGCCGAGGAGGAGGTCGAGCAGTTTTGCGGTGGGCCAACAGACGGGTGCTTCCACAATCATCTGACGAAGCAAGAGTTCAGCGCCATCGAAAGCTGTCGAGACGGTGACGTACCAACGCCTTGACAAAGCCGGTGCAGCGCGCGCCGATCCTCAAGCCGTGTTGACTGCAGAGAGCCTGAGGGAGAATCTCGCCGAAAATAACAATCGACGCGGACGAGATCAGGACGGCGATCAATCCGCCTCCGCCGGTCAACGAGTCGAGAAAGACGGCTGGGTGGGAAATAGGTCGGTCATCATCGTATGCCAGTGAGCGCCATCTCGACTTACGCAGCGTCTCATTGACGATAACGTTCGACAAAAGCAGGCAGACGAGAACGAAATGGCGGCCGTGGGAGAGGAGCGACAGGACGCGCTGGGCGTCTTTGCGATCTCTCGGAGGTCCAGACGCGGCGAGGACTGCATGCGAAGATACAGGGAGGGTCAGTGCCTGCTCGGCAATGGCTTGGAACTCGCCGCGAGAGTGGCCGCCAGTGCTCAGGCGCTCTGCCAGAACTCCGCGATCAATGTGCGAGACTTGCCTTGCAAGTTCATGCTGTCGAGACCTGTTTAGCGAAGGGAAAGTCAGCTCTGTAAATGAAGAGACAGCTAAAGCGAGCGCTTGCCCCACCCATTAGCCCGAGCGAGAGGCCCGAAAAAACGCCTCCGAGCAGGACAAACACGACGCTGCATACGGCCTTGACGATGATCTCTGTGCGCAGTACAATGAGACGGAGGGATCAGACTCTGCTCGTTCATAATGAGCTGCATGCGAGTGAACCTCAGAGGCTTGCGCACCTTTGCGGGAAAGACGGCGGTGTGAGGGCTTGGCGGCCTTGGGATACAGCTGTGTCTCATCGTGCGGTAGTTGCTGCTCCGGAACAGCATCCTGTGCCCTTCTAACGAGTGCCCTGAGAGCGCCCGTCGTCTCGTCCCCGCCTAATCGTGTACGAGAGTGGCCGCCATTGTTGAGCGAACCGAGAGTGATGAGAACGACGAGGGTCAATGTCACGAGGATGAAGTAGGCATGCGAGCGTTTCAGCCCCGGCGAGGAGCGTATCGGCATTCACTGGCTAGCGTTTACACTGGCAGCTCGAGTCGAAGGAGAAGGAGCAGAAGCAGCGCAGCCTCCGAGTCGAGGCTGAAATCGCGCATTGGTGCGAAACGCCGAGCAGCTTCTTCCAGCCGCCTGCCTGCCCGAGCCGTAGCCCGGTCGCAGACTCGAGGAGGATCTGGTGGTCGTGAGAATTAGAAACGGAATTCTGACCATCTTCGAAAGCGCTGCGAAAGGCTCCTCAACATCTCAGATCAGCAAGAATGATGCAGTTTCGGCTTTGGTGTTCATAGACAAACTCTTTCTGCAGCGTCCGAGAAGACTCCGAGCTACAGATGTAGCCGCAACGGGTTGCGGATTGACTGAATCCTTTTCGACGGAGCATGACGCCCACTGAGCGAGCATGGCGCCCCTACCATAGTCTTCCCAGTCGGACAGGTATCATGTACGATACACAATAGCACGGTGGTGGAAGCTCGGACGGCGGTTGAGCGAGGACAAGCAGCGGACAGGAGTGCCGTTTCGCGGCGAGCTTGTCTGATCTTTCCGCAGTGATCCCAGGGCCTCGGACCAAGCCCACTGCGCGGGCATCATGAGTAGGAGCTGCCGCTTGAGTGCAAGTCGTTGCAATGCGAATTCTGTAGGTCTGCGATCAACAGGTAAACGCGAAGAAGACAAGAGTACGACAAGTCTCGAGAGACACGCACGCACCTAAGCTGCCATCCTCTTGGCCACCTTGCGCTCGACCATGGCCACATAGCCCTGCATCCCCTTCTCCATCAACTTGATCTTGCCGTTCCCGACTCGCCAAGTTGCGCCCTTCTTGGCCTCGCCGAGTTCATCCTCGTCGGACGAGTCCTGCTCGTCCTCGTCGTCCGAACCTGCGTCCTCGACCCCGGAAGCGACTTTGAATGATTCGCCCTCGACGACGACGCGCGAGAGCCACCGGTCGTGCGTGATCAGGACGACCGCGCCGCTCCAGTTCCGCAATGCGAGTGCGAGCGCCTTTACGGTGGCGAAGTCGACATGCGTAGTTACTTCGTCGAGGACGAGTAGAGGAGGCGGGTGAAACACAATCAGAGCGAATGCGAGACGGACCTGCACGCGCGTGAGAAGAGGAAGGTGAGCGAGAGAAAACAGGCCCGCGAGAAAGGAGCAACTCACTTTTTGACCTCCGGACAACTGTGCCAACGGCACATCGCTCGCGAGGCGTCCACCGAGTCCGAACGAGCCCAGACAAGCTCGCACCGCCTGCTCCTCCACCTGGACGCCCTGCGCGGCAAAGTGTTCGAGAAAGTACGCCAAGGCGGTGACGTTACCGGCGGTCGACAAGTCCTCGACAGAGTGTTGACTAAAATACCCGACCTTGAGCAACGGATGCCGCACGATCGAGCCGCGAGTCGGCTGCAACTCGCCCATGATGAGTTTCGCGAGGGTCGACTTGCCCTGGCCGTTCGCGCCGACCAAAGCGAGCCGCCCGCCCTGCTCGACCGTAAAGGTGATGTCCGACAGCAAAGGCTTGGTCGCGCGCGGATGTCGAAACTCGACGTGGTCGAAATGAACCAGATCGCCTAACGTGCGCAAAGCGGGCGGGTCGTCGAGTTTGATCTTGACGTCTCGCTCGGGCGCTTCGATCTCGATCTCGCCACGGCGGCTCGTGTAGTAGCCTGGAGATGACCATCGAACGTCAGCGATCGAGAATGACAAGCGCCGGAAAGCGCTAGACGGACCAACGAGATCGCGATTCAGCTTGAACCGACCACCCTTGGCGCTCTGCTCAAGTCCCCAGCGTTCTTCGAGTTTCTTCTCGCGACTCTTGACCATTCGGGATCGATTCTCGTCGCCAGTCGCCTTAGCCGAGGCTTTGCCCTTGCGAATGGAGGCTTCAACCTGGTGGCGAGGCGCGCAGTCGAAAGGAGTCAGCCTTGCCGGAGACCCGAGCGGTGACGCTCCTGACTGCCTTACATGCATCCTCTTCTTGTCTAGTGCGGCCTGATCCCGGGTCGCGCGCAAGAACTCCTTCTTCTCGTTCACCTCGAACGCGGCGGGCGTGCCCTCAAAGTATCGCAGCTGCTGTTTGCGCAAGATGATCGTCTCTTCGACGACGGCCGACAGGAACGCGGTGTCATGCGAGGTGACGACCAAAGTCCGTGACTCGCTGCAGAGGTAGTGCTCGAGCCAAATGGTGGCTTCGAGATCCTGAAGAGGGGGGAAAGTCAGCGACGGAGATTGAAGATCCTGGACGAGAAGGAAGCCGTACCAGGAAGTTGGTGACCTCGTCGAGCAAGAGGACGTCGCTCTGAACCAGCAAGGACGTTGCCAGCGAGCAGCGAGACCTCCACCCGCCGGACAAGGCACGGTACGGTCCTTCGATCATCTCCTGAGTGAAGCCCAACCCAACCAGAATGTGCGCCGCACGCGCTGATGCGGTGCTGTGCTCGAGGAGGTCGAGCGTCGTTTGCACGGCTTCGAGCATCTCGTTTGCCTTGGAGAGGTAGTCGGGTTGGTCATCGACGCTGAGCTGGTCGAGGCTGCGCACGGGTTGGCGGGTCAGCGACTCGCGCCTTTGCACCCCCACGGAACCGGAGACGCACCTTTGGCGAGCCTGCTCAACCGCTCGCTCAGCCTCCATCTCCTCGTCTCGAGCGGCTTTTCCCCTCGTGCCGGATCGCCGCAGTGCGATCAACCGCGCCTGGACGAGGTCGTTCTCGCGGTCTGCGAGTTCCAGTTGGCGAACGATCCGAGCCGTCTCTAGTGGTGAGGTCGACTCAACGGCGACAGTCAAGGCTGTATCGTGAGGATCGGTCAATGCAAAGACGCGAGCGGAGGGGGGCGCAGAGAGAACCGACCTTGATGACGCTCCCTCGCTTTGACCAGTTCTTTATCGCCATTCACGACGTGGTCCAGGACAGAGACTTCTTTGCCCGCAGCATCGAGAGCAGCAGTGTTTCCTCGAACGGTGTCGTCGATTTGCGATAGCAAAAGGATGCGCGTGGTCGGATTGATGCCCGGGATGAGTTTATCGGCGAGCGCTTTGAACAGCGTCGATTTTCCCGTTCCGTTCCTGGAGGTGACAGTTCAGTGTGTATAGGAACGGACAAGATAAAGGAATGTCTTGCCGCACCTGCCGACGAGGCCGTAGCGGACGCCTTCTTTCAACCTCACGTGGGCATTGGTCAGCAGCTCGCGCTGGTCCTTGCCGGTTCCGACGGCGATGGAGACGTCCTTCAAGTCGATCTCAATGCCGGAAGTGAGCGTGTCGGTCCAGAAGCGCGACTGCTGTGCCCGACATTCGATGACCGGCTGCATGTTGTCACCAGCGCTGTCGCTTGAAGGAGGAGCTTGTTGGGCGGCGCGCCTCGCTGCGGTTTTCTTCAAGACCATGGTCGCCTAGAAGGAATCAGTCTGAGGGAGAGCATGGTCCCGTTCAACCCCAGCGAGGGCGGCAAGAAGATGTCGTCGACTCGACTTCCGCCATGTCGATCCTTCTCGGACTCGACGCCGGCCCGGGCGGAAAATGTTCTTTCTCCCTTGGAACAGTTCAGCCTTCATGTAACGACCGAACTGAGGAGCAGCGCCATGCTTCAGTCCTGCACTCGCTCTCGAGGAGCGCCTTGGTCAGAGCAGATCAGGGTGGTGCAGGCCGAGGGATCCGAGCTCATCTCGCTCATCTACCCTCCACCCTCTTGCTCGGCCTCCGGTCCTCCCTCGTAGCTGTGGAGGTCTGCTGTGCTCGTGCGTCCTGCTCGTCCCTCCTCAACATCAAGGACAGAGGCCGGCGCCTTTCTTCGATCTGCGCCCAAGGGCTCGCCTCGCTAGCATATGTCGCTCAACCTTCGCCCTCGCTTCCCGCGGCTGGCTGCACTGCTACTGCTGCTTCATAAACCTGAACTCGGCCATGTCATTCTCCCAATTCAGCGTCTACCAGGGGATGTGGAGCGCCGTCATGCGCGACTTTGAGCGCGAGATCATCCCCATGGCGATCGACGAAGGGATGGCGCTCTGCCCGTACGGCGCCCTCAACCAGGGTCGCTTCCAGACCCGTGCCGGCTTCGCCGAGCGCGAGAAGGGTCACGACGGGAGGAATTTCATCCCGACCTCTCAGCGCGACAAGGACGTTTCGGCCGTCCTCGAGGACCTCGCTAACAAACGCAACGACGGCACCTCGCTCCTCAACCTCGCCCTCGCGTACGTTCTGCAAAAGGCGCCCTACGTCTTCCCCATCATCGGAGGCCGCAAGGTCGAGCACCTCGAGGGCAACATCCCTGCGCTCGAAGTGGTCCTGACCGACGACGAGATCAGCGCCATCGAGTCGGCGTACGAGTTTGATCACGGATTCGTCGCCGACTTCCTCTCCGGCGCGCTCTTTGACCCGAAAAAGCCGCACAAGATGGTCAACAGCCCGGCGGATGTCTGGCCTATGAATGCGAGTGTCACCATGGACTATGTCGAGGGACCGAAGGCGATCCGGCCCTCTAAGTAAAATGTGATTAGAGAAATGTAATAGAGCTGCTCCGCGGACAAACCGGCCGTCCTTTTGCTCTTGATGACCGATTTGCAGCGACTCTCCAAGACTCACTCTGCTTCGGGAGACTACAGTCGAGACTCTTTTACTCGCTCGGTTCATCCTGGCTGAATGTCCCGTCATCACCGCGCTCGTCGACGCAGCAGCAGCTCCACATCATCTTCCGGATCCGATGAAAAGGCAGCGCATAGCACATCGTCAGGGTCATCTCGCCGGCATCGGAACGAGAAGCATGGCTACGAGAGCATAGGCCCCGTTTCGTCGAGCGACTCGAGCAGGTCTAGCGCGTCGTCCTCAACATCTGGTTCTGACACAGACTCGACAACAGACGAGGTGCGCACTTTCCTCCGTCCTTGCAAGCGCGAAGGGTGCCCGACTTAGCCTACTCGCCGCACACAGAGCAGCGACGAAGATAACGATCATGCACGCGATCATAACAGGACCCTCCTCGTAGGAGCCGGATGTGCGATTTTCGTCGTCGCCATCATCGTCGCTGTCTTTTGGGCAAGACAACATGCGAGCGACATGACTTCGCCTGCACCGAGTACGACTTCCGATCCTGCAGGAGACGGAGTCGACACAGATACCCCGGCCGGAACCATGCCAACTCCTTCTAGCTCCGAGCCATCGGCGGCCACTTCCGACACCAGCTCTTCTGCTGCTCCCGCGAAACCGACGCCCAGCTCGAACGAGCCCAACTCGGGTCCTTACAAGCTCTTACGCACGTATGAAGGCGAGCGCTTTTTTGACGGTTGGGATTTTTGGAAAGACGCCGATCCGACACATGGCACCGTCGACTATGTCGATCAAGCGGCAGCGAAAGCGGCCGGACTCATTTCCGCCTCGGCCAAGTCAGCGGTGATGAGAGTCGACAACACAACTCGGCTTGCGTCCGGAGCGAATCGCAAATCGGTCCGGATTCATTCCAATGAACCGATCAAGTTGGGCTCCCTGGTCATTGCTGACATCTTGAGGATGCCGTTCGGCTGCGCTACGTGGCCAGCCTATTGGACTCATGGCCCAAATTGGCCAAACGGTGGCGAGATTGTGGGCTTTGACCATCCCGCATCCGGACGAAGTCCCGAAAGCTGACTGAACTTGCCGTGTAGGATATCATCGAAGGCGTCCACAACGACAAAATCAACCAGCTCACGCTTCACGTAAAAGACTCGGGCTGCAAGCTCTCCTCCAATCCGGACATCACCGGCAAACCCGTTCCTGCAAATGTCGATTGCAACGCCAACAACAACGGTAACGTCGGCTGTTCCTACGCGGAAACAGCAGCAGCCTCGTACGGCAAAGCTTTCAACGATGCAGGTGAGCTCTGCCTTGTGTCCGATGCGAGACTCGTGACTGGTTTCTGAACGGACAACCGACCCTCTGCAGGTGGAGGCGTCATCGCCCTTCTCTTCAGCGAAGACGCCATTTCGATCTGGTTCTGGAGTCACGCCAGCAAGACCATGCCGCAAAACATTGAGCAGGGTTCGCCGGACATGGCTACTTGGGGCAAACCATCCGCAACTTGGTCGCGGTCCTCGTGCGATATTGCCACCTATTTTGCAGATCAGTGAGGACCCTTTCCCTGCGGCCTCGGGTTGCTTGAAGCATATTCTAACCTACTCTCGCGCCGCAGGACAATTATCTTCAGTGCGGCATTCTGATCGGTCGCGAAAACTTCCAGCAAGCTGACCTTTGACCTTCTCCAGATACTGCACTTTGTGGCGACTGGGCTGGGAACGCGCAAGTGTGGGCGACAGCTTGTAAGGATACAGCCCCGACTTGCGGCGATGCTATGGCCGATCCGGCCAATTTCGACGAAGCCGTGTGGGAAATCGCGTACGTAAAAGTCTATTCTTTATCGTAGAAACGCTCCTGTTGTTGTCTAAAATCGCTGCTGCCAACTGTTTCCGACTTGCTTGACGTGCGTCACGCTTTCTATATGGGCGCTTGTGCTCAGCGGCGCTGTACCGCTCGACTGCCAAGGAAACCGAGGCTCGAGGCTTGAGGGCCCAAGCGCCCGCTCGCACCTTGCCAGCTCGGATTGTCCGCGGACCAAGACATTCCATGGCGCGGCGCTCGCGTGTATGCATGTAGGCATGCGTTGACTGCTTCCTTCATCCACGTAACCAATGCGCCATCGACATCAGGCCAGCTCTGATACTTCCGCCGACTCGCGCGAGACAACAGACGGTTCAGACGACGAGAAGATCGGTCCTGCTCGGCAGCCCAAAGCAAAGACCGTTCCTATCACCTACGTCTATCTCCTCCTAGGCTTGCTTGGGGTGGCGGTCGTGGCGGTGGTGGTGATATGGCAGATGCGGGCAGGCGGAGAGGCCGCTATCGAACCATCTGCCGTGCAGACAAGTCCTGCTCAGTTGAACAGCGAGGCACCGGCCGAGACGGCTTCCATGCGCGGGAACGACGCTGGCGATGAGGAGGTGCGTACCTTAGTTATCCCCAACAGCCCAGAGTCCTTGCTGAAGTCCTTCCAGACCAACACGAGCCCGCGACCCGGAAATAACGGGGACAACCTTGCAGGAGGCGAAATGACCTGCCAGGCCTTGGACTGTACGAAGAATCGCTCGCAACGACCCTCAGCTGCCGCCACGCAGGCCGGCTCGTCCTCCGCTCCGAAAAAGACGGCATCTCCTAACGATACAAAAGGCCCGTACAAGCTTGTGCGATCCTACGAGGGCGAGACCTTCTTTGATGGCTGGGAATTTTTCTCGCTAGAGGACCCGACCGAGGGCCAGGTCAACTACCTGAAGAAAGACGCTGCACAGAAAGCCGGGCTTTTCTCCGCCACTGCAGAATCGGCGATGATGGTGGGTTCGGCGAATCTGCCGGCTATCTGCGCTTGACTGACATTACATCGTACAGCGCGTAGACAATACAAAGAAGCTGGCGAAAGGGGCGAAACGAGATTCCGTTCGGATCGAATCAGCGCAACCAGCAGAACTCGGTTCCTTGATCATCGCGGACATTATTCGCATGCCTTGGGGCTGCGCAACTTGGCCTGCGTGGTGGAGCTTTGGCGATCCAGACTGGCCGGACGGTGGCGAGATTGTGCGTGTATTCGCCTGCATCGAAGTTGCGCGGCAAGCTCGCTGACGGGCCGAGCTCGCCCACGCTCTCGGTCCTCAGGACGTCATTGAGGGGGTCAACCTGGACAAGACCAATGTCATCACCCTGCATACAGACGGTGACGGCTGCAAGCCGGCAGCGAAACCGGACGTCTCGGGAGAGATCATGCCACAAAAGTCCGTATCAATCCATTTTGGAGACCTCAAGGGCGTTTGTGATGCTGGGTCCGGAGGCTTATGTCTGACCCAGACTTACTCTCATACAGTGTCGTGTGTGATGTCGGGTCTGGTATCGGAGGTTGCTCCTATGGCGCTGGCCCGAAATCCTATGGGAAAGACTTTAATGACGCCGGTACGTTGCATGCCCCGATGGCTCAAATCAGATGGAAGCTCGCATACTCAGAGATTCCTTCCTAGGCGGCGGAGTTTATGCAACGCTGTTTGCCGAGGAGGGCATCTCCGTGTGGTTTTGGACGCGGACTGATATACCGGAAAACCTGTTGGACCCCTCAACTTGGGGAAAGCCGACCGCAAATTGGCCAAGCTCCTCGTGCGAGATCAAGAAGTTTTTCACGCATCAGTACGTCCGCGTCGTAGACCGCGCAGTCACCGAGACTGACCTGTGGTCTTTGCGCTTGTCAGACGTCTTATCTTCAGTACGCCGGATTTCATCCTCTTTGCACCCCGAGTGTTCGCAGCCAACACTCCTCTCATGAAACAGATATCACCATCTGCGGAGAGTATGCAGGCGAGCCGGCAGTAAGTCATGGCGCGCAATGTCAACTAGAAACGCCATCGCCACTGACGAGATCTTTGCTCAACTTTTCCAGACCTGGGCACGTCACTGCAAGGCTAAAGCGCCTACATGCAGCGACTTTGTTGCTGACCCTGCCAATTTTGACGAGGCCGTATGGGAGGTTCGTAGTGTCAAGATTTATGCAAAGTGAACTTCAGGGGCTTCGGGTCTACGCGCGTTTTTGCCTGGAACGCTAGTCTCGCCGGTCTCCCCGGCCTGCCAGAAAGAGGGATATAGTCCGTGTGTGGCGTCTGTTCCGGTCACGGTCGCTGTTACAGCTGCTGCTGCGGCGGCCGGCAGCAGTCTTCTCTGTCCCGTCACGCGACCTTCTCAAGTTCCCAGACGGACGTCCAAGTACGCTATGCGTACGCGCGTCGTCATAAATACGCCACAAGGGCCTGGAACGCCCAAGTACACAAGACGCCGAGCCTAGGAGCTCGCTTCCTAAGAGATCGGGATGTCCGCCATCGTTGGATCGAACTGTTCGCCGGACGTGCACGGTTCCCTTCGTTGCCTAACTTTCTGTCATCGCTGCCTCTCTTCTGCTTCTTCCTCTTCCTCCACCCTCTCGCACCCATCCGATTGCAACAGCGGCAGGCCGCTCGAGCTCCTCCAGTTGTCCCTCATCGCAGAGCGATCAATCTCTTCCTCCCTCTCCTTCACGCCAAACAATCTTCCCTCCCAGTATGCGCATCTCAACCTCGCTCGTGTGCATCATCGTTGGTAGCATCGCGGTCCAGGCGACCGAGGAAGGCTCGCCGAACGACGGCTACTACGGGTACGGGTGGCGATGGCGCAACCGTCAGCGGCCCACTGGCACGCCGGAATGTACCGACGGTGAGCATCACGGCCAGCCTGGGCTCAGGAACCTGTGGCTGATTTTCGAGCTCGAGCAGATCACTCGACCCCGAGAGAGTATCCCACCGAGGTCACCTACCCCGATGTGTCGTCCACGTCCACGACGACGAGTCGAGCGCGCTCGTCGACCTCGCGGTCGACTGCCACCACGAGCCGCTCGCCGGCGCCGACCGGTGCGCCTACGGGAGGACCATACACACTCACAAGGTCGTACTCCGGCTCCACGTTCTTTGATCAATGGATGTTCTTCCAGGAGGTCGACCCGACCGAGGTAAGCCGAGACTTTTCAAGCCGGCGTAGCGTGCACGCGATTCGATTCCGGTGTTCGAGTTGGCATATATGCGACCGTCTTTGAATCTGACCAAGCTTCTCTCCTGCAGGGTCAAGTCGACTACGTCAGTCGCGAAGAGGCCGAACAAGCGGGTCTCATTTCCGCAGACGAGAACTCGGCAACTTTGGTACGGCACCTGATCCTCTGCAGGCAAGAGTAGTCTGTGCCCCGATCATGATGCTGATGAAATGCTCTCGGTCCGCAGCGCGTCGACAACAAGTCGAAGCTCGGCCCAGGCGAGAACCGCAAATCCGTCCGCATCGAATCCGCCGAGCCGGTCGAGATCGGTTCGCTCGTCCTGGCGGACATTATTCGGATGCCATGGGGATGCGGGAGTAAGTTTATCCGCCAAGTTGCAGCGCTCCGAGGCTTCGGACGGCCGACTTCGAAAATCAAGCGGGGAGACTCCGGAGCATCTCGCTGACGCGTGCCATACACTCCTCGCAGCCTGGCCCGCCTGGTGGAGCTACGGGGAGCCCTCGTGGCCGGAAGGCGGCGAAATTGTGCGTATCTAGCCTGCCTTTGCCCGTCCGACAGCTGACCGCTTTTGCGCCGGTAGGACGTGATCGAGGGCGTCAACCTGGACGCCGAGAACATGATCAGCCTTCACACGGACGGCGACGGCTGCTCGGCGCCGTCGAACCCTGACGCGACAGGCACGCTCGTTGGGTAAGTAAACGTCTCCTGGCTCGGGTGTTCGTGAGCATCGCGGCTGACGCACGGACTTTTCCGTGCGGCGCTGTGTGACTGATGCACAATTTCCGACGCACGCGCAGTACTGAATGTGCTGTGCAGGGCGGTAACGCTGGTTGCTCGTACCGCGCGGGCAAGGCCTCGTACGGTCAGGAGTTCAACGCCGGTGGTGAGTCGAGTTGTTTTTCCTCGTACCTCGAAGGGAGGGCACGTCGCTGACAGCGCACCGTGAATCCTTAGGCGGTGGAGTGATCGCCACGCTCTTCACCGAGGACGAGATCTCGATCTGGTTCTTCCCCCGCGCCGAGATTCCGGACAACATCTTGCAGGGCGCGCCGGACCGGTCGACCTGGGGCACGCCGACCGCGACGTGGCCCAAGTCCAGCTGCGACATCGCGCGCATGTTCAGTGCTCAGTGAGTATTCAAGCTCTCTTCCTGCGCTCGTTCTCCGTCGCGGTCAGCTAAACTTGAGCTCTTTGTCCTTGTCGTACAGGCGTCTCATCTTCAGTAAGCTGCCTTCTCATTAGACCCAGGAGTCGGTGACTGACACGAGCCCTGCCAAGAGTCGGTGACTGACACGACCCCCTGCAATTACAGACATCACCCTCTGTGGTGAATATGCCGGTCTGCAGGAGGTGAGTTAAAAGCTGATCATCATCGACGGAAATCGAGGAGCCGAAGTGCTGACATGTTCCCCCTCCCGTTCCGCGACGTGTAGATCTGGCAGCAGAGCTGCGGGAACGTGGCTGCGACCTGCAGCGAGTACTTGATGGAGCCGAGCAACTTTGATGAAGCGATCTGGGAGATCAAGAGCGTCCATGTCTTCTCGGTCTAGTGAACGAGCCGCGCCCGTCTTGGCACCTCGGGCCCCCCATATTGCTGTCTATTTCGCCTTCGCACGCCGCCTCCGTTATCTATCGCATTCCTCCGGTCCCGCACAGTTGCAGAGCAGTGCCCCGTCGTCGGTGCTGGTCATCGTCGAACGGGGCTTTCCCTCCCTCCCATTTAATAGTTTTTTATAGCTTGCCGTATAGCGGTTCGAGTAGCTGCCGGCAATCGGACCAGTTTGAACATATACGAGGACCCTCAGCATGGCGGCGTCGAGGTTGCGAGCGGCAAGCGATCGAGCGGCCAATGAGAGCGGTGCACGGGGCGCTGGAGACGAGCGAGCGCATCGTGTTTGAGCCTGTACGGACTGGATGCGCAGTTGCAAGCGCATGCGATAGCCAAGCGAGCGGTCAATGGGCTGCCGACGCGTGGTCGCCTCGCCGCCGAGTCGTCGCCGCTTCGACCCGGGCGAGCGAACGCACCGCCTCGTTGTCCTCTCCACGCCGAGCCGCAGCACCGTCCAAGATGGCCATCGCACCGATCACCGGAATGATGAAGAAGCACGTACGTCCTGCCCGCTCTCCTCCTGCCCGCCGCGTTCCCGCTCGCTGTCCAGAGGCTCGGGCTGACGCTCTCCTCCCTCCCACCCAATTCGACTTGCTCTCACACACACACGCGCGTGCTTGACAATGCTGCAACAACACTGTATCGACTACATCGCCCGGCTCCCGCCCGTCACCAGCTTCTCACCAACCTCTCGATCGGCATCGGAGGCGGCATGGTCGGTGAGTGGTGACTTCTCGACAAAGCGGTCTACACAGCATACACGGGCACTCCAGCTGACTCGTTTTCCCCGTTGTGCTCAACAGCCGGCTACGCCTTCTGGATCGGCATCCACCAGAGGAACGTCACCCGCCGCGACCAGTGTATGTCCCGCGCTGAACTCCCGCCCCCTTCCCCCTCCTGGTCCAGAGTCACCGCCGCGTGCCAGGCTGACGAGATTGTATCCACAGGGTACCTCGACCTCCAGAAGTCGCGCGCCGAGAGCTCGTAGAGAGGACCGGACGACGAATTCTCCTCCGTATCTCCCCTCTTCTTTCTTCTTTTCCCGCAACGGCGCAAGGGTGTTTTTTTCGCGATCAGGTTGTACCACGGAGCGTGGCCGTCACGGACAGAGGCGAGCGTATGTGCCTGGCGGGAGACAGGTCTCGTGCGCTGGAGCGTCGGAGTCAGGTGCCGTGCGTCGTCGAGTCAGGATGCTGGTGCGCTGCGTACTGGTCGGAGCGGGGAGGAGCCATCGCGCTTGTCGGCCGCGCTTCGAGCACACCGAGTGCTGGCTGTTGTGCGTACTGGAGCGCGCGCTTGTCGGTACTCGCTCGGTCGTTGTCGAAAGGAGCTCGAACTTCTGCGAGCGCGAGGCAATCCTTCGGCCGAGGGCTCGTTGCGGTCGACTTGTGCATAAGCTGCAGTCAAGAGGCACTGCACGAGTGTGATTGCTCTACTTCGCGAAAGCCTGGGCAAACTCGAGCCCTCCTCGGCCCCGCATAGCTTCTACAAACCACGCAGAGAGCCTGCGCCATCGCAGACCTTCGCGATGCTGCGGATGCGATTGTCCTCGAGAGCCAGAGTCGACCTTGCGTTCCTTTCCCTAACAACCGACTGTCTTTGGAATCCCGTAACACCATGGCAGCTATCGCACCTATCACGGGGATGTTCCACCGCTCGGTGAGTAGTGGCGGAAGGCGTTCAAGGAAACCCCGGCTTGTGGTTCAAGGTTCGACCATTTTCGCTGACCCCCATCCCTCGACGACGATGGAACGAACCGCTAGATTCTCACGCACGTTTCTCTCGGTATCGGATTCGGCTTGGCGGGAGGATTCGCCTTCTGGGTGAGCTCCGGCGCGCCCTCGGAATCAAGACAGGCCTTTTGGTGAAGATTCTGAATCGCTGACCGGCTTCACGATTCGCAGTACGGCAACCATCTCCCCAAGGGTGCGTGACCGCTAAAACAAGACACTGACTGGGATTGGTCGAAATACTTGTGTCGTGTCGACAACAGGCGGCACGATGAAGCGCAGCGGAGAGCTCTGACCATCTTCCACCTCCCCTCTGACGCCACTCTGCCCTACTCGGCCCTCGAACACTCAATACCTGCCGCTGAATATCTCCAATCGCTCCCTCGCGACCCTTCAACAGTCCGAACACGAGACGCATGGTATGTGGATAGCCACTTTGCTCCGTCCCCGCTCGAGTTTCCTGCCTGTGCGCTGACACAACGCGAGTTGGACAGGTACCTGGAGCAAGAGCAGAAGAAGAATGCGCAGACATAGATTGTGATGACCGGAGCCTCTGTTGTACATAAACTCCTACACCCGTCAGGAGCTATGCCGACGCAGTCGTCCAGAAAAGGCAGAGAAGACCGATGGTTCTCTTTGGAAACGGTTGCTTCTGCTGCTGCTGCGGGACATTGCGTGAAGAGTCTCTACGACAGACTCGCGCCGACAAAGTTGGGGGCCTTGCAGACTCCCTTGTCGGTCACGATCTTGTGCACCTGGCCCGACTCCTTGTCGACCCACGCCGCCTCGCGCGTCTCGAGCGTCGTGAAGCCGGGCTGGACCGCCTCGAAGATCTTCTTCTTCGGGTTCAGGAGCTCGAGCGCCGTCTTGTCCTGGAAGCCTTCAAAGTAGACGCGGTCGCCCGGTTGCGAACCCGCGGGAGGGTCGACGAACTCGACGCCGCCGTCTTTGCCATCCGGCGATGTTGCCTGAAGAGAAAAAAACACACTTGGTCAGTGATCGGGATGACATTTTCCCCAAGGCGTGTGCAGAAGCGGGGGGACTCACGCAGAGAACCATGGCGAAAGACTTGACTCCTCGCACTGCGGCGGCGCTCACGAGGGTCAGCAATCGATCCCGAGCAGGGACGGAGAACGGGGAGAACTCACTGCTCGCCGGCTTCAAGTTGCAGACCGCAATGAGAGTAGCGTTCCGCACTGTTGGAGAGCCCAGAAGTCCTGGTCAGAACGGGGGGAGGTCCAAATGAGCGGGTGCGAGACAAGCGCGACGTACTCTCGTCGAGGGTCTTGTACTTGACGAGGCCGGATACGACCGTCCGCGGCTCGGCCTCTCCGACGTCGATCTGTTCGACGTACAGCGAGTCGGCGTCCGGGTGAACCTTGACTGCGAGGCGAGAGCATCATCCGAAAATGCGGCAGAATCAGCGATCCTTCGCGTCCGCTTGACCAGCCTGGAGAGAGAGAGAGAGAGAGAGAGAGAGAGAGAGAGAGAGAGAGAGAGAGAGAGAGAGAGAGAGAGAGAGCGCGCAACTCACCATCGACAATCTTGCCGACTCGGAGGTCGACCATCCAGGGTGCGGGGGCTTCTGCGACCGGTGCCGGCGCGGCGGGCTTCTTCTCCTTTGGGGCCTTTTCCTTCTTCTTGCCTTCGGGCTTGGCGCCCTCGACTCCACTCGCCGCAGCCGCCGCGGCCTCTCCCTTCTGCTCTCCCTTCTTCTTATCACTGACCGCCTTCGCGACGTTGGCCTGCTTGACGGGGGCCTTCTCCTTCTCCTTGCCGGCTTCGGCTTCGGGTTTCGGTTTCTTGACCTTGACGTCGGGCTTGATCTCGACGAGGGGTACGTTGTCGACGTCGATCTGGACGTGGGCGGGAGTGAAGAGGTGCGAGAGGGCGGCGCTCAGTTGCGGGAGGGACTGGATGTGGCCAAAGTGGCGGGTGAGGGCGGGGTGAGAGAGGAGGGTCGAGTGCGATGCCTCGGCCTGCAATCGACGGGGGTCCCGTGAGAAGTGGCCAGTTAGCACTGCTTGATTGCAAGGAGGAAGGGGAAGAGGGCGACTGACGATGTACGGGTGAACGGCGGCAAAGACTCCGAGGTCGGCGGCAGTGAGCGAGTCTCCGGCGGCAAAAGTCTTGCTGGTCAGCTTGTCGTCGACAGCCTGCGCATGCGTGCGTGCGTCAGCCGAGCCAATCACGACACGAGTGACGAAGAGGGAAGGGGTGCACCTTGAGCTGCTGGTGGTCGTTCCAGGAGCCTTGCTCGACCTGGGCGAGCCACTCTCGGGCCTCTTTGCGCTGCTGCTCGGATGCGCCGAGGGCATCGTTGGTCTTTCCGGCTGCGTCCGAGAGCTTTTCGGTGATTTCGACGAGCGAAGTGACGTCTCCGAGTGCGAGCTGGTTCCAGGAGGAGGATGTGAGCGGTTTTGACCTCGCCAGGAATGCAGGAAAAGCCGGAAGGATTAGGCTACGGACCTTTTCGCCTTCAGTTACGGTCAAACCTTGTACGTGCTGGGTCCAGTAGACGTCCGAGATGAGGGCAGCCGCGCGACCTGCCGGCGTCTGGCGGGTGAACGAGAGCGAGTACGAAGCCATGGTGCGGGAGTGGATGGCAGTGATTCCTTGTGCGACTCTGCTCAGCATGCAACTGCCTCGAACTGATGCGAGTATAGCCTCGTCTCGCCTCGAGTCGAGTGTCGAGTTGAAGCAGCTGCTGAAGCTCTCTCGCCTGCGCTCCTCGTCCCTCTGTTGACTAGGCAGGGACGGTTCGAAGCGATGCTCTCAAGAACGCTAGGTGAGTCGCCTGATCCTGCCTGTACTGCCAGCTCCTCCTCCGAGTGCTGACGCCGTCGCTTTCTCGCCCGCGCAGCCTCGACATCTCGACTCGCTTGCTCGGCCTGCTCGCAACAAACAGCAGCAGCAGCAGCAGCAGCAGCGAGGGCACCACCATCACCGAGATGGTTCTCCCAGTCGGCCCGCGTACGCACCGGCGCCGCACCTGAACTCCCGACCACCTTGCCCCGGCACGCTCAGCCGGCCGCTCTCGACCCGAAACCTCTCGCTACCATTGCTGCCACCCCGTGAGTGCCCTGACCGTACACTCGGTGAGCGAGTCTTAACGGAGATTGACGCTGCTCCCCCCACCCACGCTCCGTTCCGCCCGCAGATCGGAGCCGTCCGCCCTCGCGCTCCTCAAGTCGCAGCCCTCGCACTACATCTCGGCCCTCTTTATGGGCAGGCGGTACCTCCTCACCCCGGGCGACGTCCTCACCGTTCCACACTTGAAAAACGCTCCCGTCGGGAGTCGC
Organism: Rhodotorula sp. JG-1b; assembly: GCA_001541205.1. Lineage (NCBI taxonomy): Eukaryota > Fungi > Basidiomycota > Microbotryomycetes > Sporidiobolales > Sporidiobolaceae > Rhodotorula > Rhodotorula sp. JG-1b. The sequence goes on along the minus strand of KQ954468.1, from coordinate 289,989 downwards.
CTCGCCCTAACCCGCATCCTCGAAGTCGGGTCGCGCGACTACACCCTCCGCGCCGGCACCACCGCCACCGCCGCCAACGGCACCGGCACCGTCTCGTCCGTCTCGTCGGCAAAGCTCGCGTCTCACTCGGCTCCGATCACGGCCCGACCACCCGCGAGTCGGAGCATCGCCGTCAACGGCGTCCCCAAGGACTGGCAGCGCCACCCCGATTCGCTCCCGTACCTCGGCGATGAGATTGTCCGCGCCGAGGTGACCGTCCTCGAGCACACCAAGGGGGCCATGTTTGAGGTCGAAAAGTTCAAGCGCCGGAAAGGGTACCGGAGGACCTTGCGCAGCAAGCTCGGCTTTACAAAGCTCCGCGTCGGCGAGATCGAGTTGGGTCCCAAGCAGGAGTAGCGGCACCTTGCAATCGAATTTGTAGCAGTTTTTACGACACCGCATAGGAAGGGGTCACGACCAGGCTCTCTGATCCGATTCGGCGGAATTGTACTTATGCGACGTGAATCTATGCGGGCGGCGATGAGCGGCGCGTCGAGTTCTCCTCTCTCTTTCCCTCTTGACGCTTTCCTGTCCCGCTACCTTCTAGGTCGACTCGTTGCCAGTGAACAAGGGTACGGCTCGTCTGCATCGCTACCCCGAGGGCTACGCTTTCAGGACTCGTCATCGTGAGCAAGTTGATCGAACCCGCGACTGAGCAGCCACCCTCCTGAAGCCAGGCTGTGTCTAAGAGCAAGTGCGCTGACCAGGAACGGTTACAGGCGCGGATCATCTTGGAAGGCCAGCACACGCCAGGCACCGCAAGCTATACGCCGTCACGACCCTCGCGCGCTCATCTCGAGCCCCACTTGCGAACAAAACCGGACTCTTGATTCCACCAGGCGACCAGGCCGCGAGTCCATGTTGAACCGGAACGCGCTCCTGTTCTCTCCGACGCGCGAGGGCGTCCCGTCGAGCGACGACAACTTTAACGCGCTCGACCTCCTCGCTGCGCAGGATGCGCTCGAAGCCGAAGCGCGCGAGGCCGTCCCGTTCGCGTCCGAGTGCACGTACGATCTCGGCTACATCAAGCAACCCCTGTACGCCTGCCGGACGTGCCTGAACGACCGCGCCGTCTGCGTCGCCTGCTCGGTCGCGTGCCACGCCGAACACAACCTCGTCGAGCTGTTCAACCGGCGCGAGTTCCGCTGCGACTGCGGGACCGAAGCGATGGGCGCCGGGTCCTGCTGCCAGATCTCGAATCGGGCCGACGCGCCGCGGAACGAGCGGAACCGGTACGACCACAACTTTCGGGGCGAGTTTTGTTGGTGCGGGAGGCCGTACGACCCGCACACGGAGGAGAACGACATGATCCAGTGTCTCGTGTGCGAGGACTGGTGTCACGAGCCGTGTCTCATGGGACGCCAGGCCGCGACGGGACAGCAGGCTGGTGCCGCCGTCGAGACCGAGGCAGACGCCGCCGTCCTGACGCCGGACGAGTTCGACGTCTTGATTTGCCAGCGGTGCGTCCGACAAAAGGCCGACTTGCGCCACTTGCTCGAGCGCTATGCCGGCATGGAAGGGACCGGCGTCGTCGTCATCTCGGAGCAGGACGAGGTACTCGGCAAGGTCACGTCTGGAGCGGGGGCGGACGAGTCCGAGACCGAGACGGGAACGGAGGCGGCCGTGTCCGTCGTCACAGGGCCGTCTGCCTCCGAGACGACGACGACAAAGCGGAGCACGGACGATGCCGGACTGCAGAACCAAATGCGCCCGGCCAAGCGCGCGCGAGCGTCGCCCGACCCTTCCTCCGGTGGCGGCGTGAGCAGGAACGCATGTCGCGCTCCGCATCGTCCCGCAGGGACGGAGGGCGACTGGCCTCTGAACCGCTTGGAAGCCAAGGGTGCGCGTCTGAACGTCTACTTGCAAGAAGGGTGGATGGACCGCTGGTGCCGCTGTGGCGAGGTGAGTCCCCCCGACGGGTTCCTTCTTGGAGCGGAAACGCGCCCCAGAACTTTGACGCCTCGGATGTACTTCGACAGTGCCTGAAAACGCTGCTCAAGTATCCTTACCTGCTCGAGGAGGAGGAAGTGTATGAACCGCCCGAAGACGCCGACGCCTGTGCGCTCATGACCTTTTCCCCTCTTTGACGCGCCTCTCTACCCCCGAGTTTACTGAATTTTTGTTTTCGTTCTGGCCCGTGGTAACAGCCAAATCCACGTTCGAGCTCGGCATGGAACACCTCTTGACCCGGATGCCGCGCGGACAAGCTCTCGACTCGATCAACGCCTTTTCGCAACTCAGGTACGCGCTTTGCACGCTGCCCATTTCACTCGGGAACGATCTCTTTACAGTCCAACGCACTGACGGGAGCTCTGATTATTCGATATCGTTCAGCGAGCGCCTCAAGGGCTTCCTCCGGCCACATGCCGAAGGAGGCACGGCCGTCACGAAGGCCGACATTGACGCCTTTTTCGAGGCGGAGCGGGAGAAACGGGCGGAGCGTCAGCGAGGGTGAATAGCCCGATCGTAGCTCCGCGCTGTGGACCTGATTTCCCATATGCTTGATCAGCAAGAGGGCATTGTCGCTTTGGAGAAAGAGTTTTCTCGTTTAGTCGAAGCTGTGAGGCGAGTGGAGGCAACCTATCTTCGTCCCCATTCACGCTGCACTGCATATGCTTGCGGGACACATCTTGCGCTATCTACCGAAGACCGTACCTGCTCGTTCTTTTTCTACCTCGCTCCGGTCAGTCGAGCGCGAGGCTGACTTGCAGGCAACGTCATCTCGCACGTCTTTGTCTAGCCCAGAAACGCTGACCACTGCTCGAGCGCCTGCTGGAACAGATCCGAGATGCGTGTCGTACCCGTGCCCTGCCGTGTACGTCCCGCCCTGGAGCACCGCCCTATGTACTCATGCGCTTCCGCTGACCTCGACCTGCTGCCCCACATCTCACTGCCTCGTCGCGCTGTTCTACAGGATGACAACTACATGTACCTGATCATCGACGAGACCGTAAGCTCCTCTCTGAGCGACTTGCGCGCGGATTCTCGACGCTGAGGTTCCTGTGCTGTGGCGGCGACACCGGCAGACCAAGACGACGGCAATTGTCGACCCTTACGACCCGCCCAAGATCCAAGCTGCTGCCGGCAGGGAAGGCGTCAAGATTGGCGAGTACCTCTTGACGACTCACTCGCACTTTGATCATGCCGGCGGAAACGAGAAATGCGTCCAGCAGTGCGTCCAGTTCCCGCTTTTCGTGGAGGGGTTCGAGTCCGGCGGCTTTGCCAAAGAGCGGCGTCGCTCGGGACGGCCAGTTTCGGCGAGGCCAGACATACTCATTGAGTGCTATCGCAGATACCCGGGCATCAAAGTATACGGCGGTGGCGACAAGGTTGCCGGTCTGACCGACCTCGTGCGCTTTCTCCTGGCTTCCATCTCCGGGCAGGGGACAACAGAGAACGCAGTGGGGAGCTCACGCTCACGTGCTGGAACAGGTCAAAGATAACGACATTTTCAAGATTGGGACTCTCGACGTCAAGGCCGTGTTCACCCCGTGCCAGTCAGTCTACTTGCGCCGGCCGCATCGGGAAGAGAATAATTGTAGACTGACGCTTCTCGGACACCACAGCACCCAGGATCACATTTGCTACTTTGTGGAAGACAAGCAGAAGAACCAGCGAGCAGTCTTCACCGGGTGCGCAGCAGATCGGAGCAAAATTTGTCTAGCTTCCCCGACTGACACAGAGGGGCATACCGCAGAGACACTCTGTTCATCAGCGGTTGCGGTCGCTTTTTCGAAGGCGAGCCGAGGGAGATGCACGTCGCTCTGAACGAGAAGCTTGCTTCGTTGCCGGACGACACGGTCGTCTACTGCGGTCACGAGTACACGGCAAGCAAGTGAGTCCCCCTTCTCCGGTCCCTCCTGCTCAACGAGGGACACTGTGAGACTGACCTCTCGTACCCTGTTGCAGCGTCGCATTCTCGAAAAAGGTCGACCCGGACAACGCGGCGATCCAAAAGCTCGAAAAGTTCTGCCAGGAGAATGCGGTCTCGACGGGCAAGAGCACGATCGGCGACGAGAAGGAATGGAACGTCTTTATGCGGACGTCGTCCAAGGCGGTGCAGGATGCTACGGGTACCAAGGACCCCATCGAAGCCATGGGCAAGCTTCGGGAGATGAAGGTAAGTACTCGCGACGGAATTGCCTTGATTGTCGGACACTGTACTGACGCTAGCGTATGCAGAACAAGGGCTAAACAGCTACTCTCTATCACATATCGCCAACTATTTGAGGGAGCTGTAGCGCCTTTGTACATACAACTTGAATCCCGGAATACAAACGAGTTCTAATCGATTGCTAAGGTTTGGCCCGTTGTGGCGATCTCGGCCGATGCGCGTCTGCCTTCGCGCTTCGCTTCGACTTGTTGCTCCTCAAGTGCTCCAGCTTCAAGACTCGAACGAACGCCCACAGTCTCGCGTACCTCGGGCGATCTAGTACGAGGAACACCTGCCCACCCTGTTCGGCAACTCGCTCTTGTGCGTCTTTCGAGTCGGATTGCGCTACCCAGCCGAGCGACGCGCTAACGAGATCCCCCCCCCCCCCCCCCTCGACACCACCGTATTGTGCTGCTACGTGCGATGGACTTATGCGTGCAGTTCGTCCCACAACTCTCACCGAGGGTACGTCTCCCACTCTAGCCATCTCTCGCGGTCTCCACGGGCTCACATTCCGTCTCTCGCTCTCGAATCGCAGCGCTCGTAAAAACTCGGCCCCGGGAGAACGGCAAGACTCGTGATAGAGCTTCGTACCCATACACATACCTAGATTTCAACCAACCCTAGAACGCGATGACCGCCTCATCAATCGAGGATTCGCGCCTCGCCCTGAGCAAATCCGACTCGGTGCAGTCGACCTCGAGCGGCGAGGTCGACTACACCAAGCCGGCGAACAAGGCCGCGCTCAAGCACATCTCGCAGTCCAGCCTCGAGGTCGACGAATCGGTCGTCCGCGCTGAAGGCGAAGAGCGCACGACCGCGTTTGTTTGGTGGCTTGTCATTGCCGCCGCGACCGGAGGTCTGCTCTTCGGCTACGATGTGCGTCTTGCCTGCCGTCCATGCTCCTGTACTCGACGAGAAGATCTCACCGCCTACTTGCCTACAGACCGGTGTCATCGGCGGCGCTCTCGTGCACAAGGATATCAACCAAGACCTGCGTCGCTTCCCTCTCAGCTCTGGCAACAAAGAGGTCAGTCCCGCTAGCTTTCGCGGACGAGTTTACCGTGTTACTGACCTCGCAGTACTCTGACTCCAACAGCTATTGACCTCGGCGACCACCCTCGGCGCGCTTCTTGCTGGATTCTCTTCCGGAATTCTTGTGAGCATCTTAGTCACTACACTACGAAATGCACGGATGTGCACCAGATTGACCGCCTATCCCTCCCCAGGCCGACCACATCGGTCGTAAGCTCGTTATCGGTCTTGCCGACGTCATTTTCATGATCGGAGCCAGTGCGTCCTGGCTTTCTTGCCTCAGTTGCGCTTGCGACGCGTGTGCTGATCAGCGTGACTCTCCTCGAACAGTCATGCAAGCCGTCGCCTACGGACCGAATTCGTACTGGATCGTGGCTGTCGGTCGCCTCATCATCGGTTTCGGCGTCGGATTCGCCTCCCTCATCGTCCCGCTCTACATCGGTGAACTCGCTCCGACCTCGCTTCGTGGTCGTCTCGTCACCCTCAACGTCGTCGCCATCACCTTTGGACAGGTCGTCGCGTACTGCATCAACTTGGCCTTCCAGAACGTACACCAAGGTTGGCGCTACATGGTCGGACTCGGTGCCGTGCCTCCCGTGGGTCCAATTCGTCCTCAGACCCGCCAAGTGTTGCGCATGCGCTAACGCTTTGTGACGACGACAGTTCCTCCAACTCTGCATGCTCGGCTACTTGCCCGAGTCGCCGCGCTACCTTCTCCGCCACGACAACCTCGAGGCGACGCTCAACATCATGCGCAAGATCTACCCCTTCGCGGCGGAAGAGCAGATCCAGCTCAAGGTCGAAGTCATCAGCAAGAGCGTCAAAATGAACATGAGTCACCACGGCTCGTTCATTCAGACCTGGAAGCGCCTGCACCTGAACGGACCCAACTTCCGCGCCTTGGTCGTCGCTTGCGGCCTGCAAGGCATTCAGCAATTTTGTGGATGGAACACGCTGCTGTACTATGCACCGACGCTGTTCAAGAGCGTCGGGTTCAGCAACTCGCTCGTCATCGGCCTCGTCATCTCGATCGTCAACTTTGTCTTCACCCTCTTTGCGCTGTACATCATCGACCGCGTCGGTCGTCGTCGCATCGCGTGCATCACGATCCCCGGCATGAGCGCCGCCTTGATCCTCGCCGCCGTCGGTTTCCACTTCCTCACGCTGCACACGGGCGGCAAACTCCCGGACGACGGCGTCGGCGTCGACGAGAAGTGGGCGCCCGTCATCCTCACGGCTGTCCTCGTCTACGCCGCCTTCTACGCCACTGGTGAGCTTGATCTGCTCTATCACAGTGTCCAGCGTCCTACAAGGCTGACCTGGAGGACTCTTGCGCAGGCATCGGCAACCTCCCATGGAACCAGGCCGAGCTGTTCGAGATGAACGTCCGCGGACTCGGAACCGCCCTTTCGACCTCGAGCAACTGGGGCAGCAACCTCGTCATCGGTTCGACCTTCCTCTCGCTGATCGACCGCATCACGGCCGCGGGAGCGTTCGGGTTCTACGCCGGCCTGTGCTTCCTCGGCGCCGTCTTTGTCTACTTCCTCTACCCCGAAGTCGCCGGATTGTCCCTCGAGGAGACTCGCGAAGTCTTCCAGCACGGCTTTGGCATCAAAAAGGCCGAACGGATGCGTGCGCAGAAGAAGCGAGCTCTCGCCGAGTATCGCGAGGAGGTCAACCATTAGAGCCCGCGTCCCCTCCCCTCCCTCGTCTCTTGCTTCAAACATACACTTCCCAAAGTAGACCGCCCGCCCGCATTATATCATTGCGCTTCCTTAGACGTCTCAACCTTATTACACGTACCACACTCAAATCACTTTAATTTAGATCACGCTATTTCCCTTCCTGCAGCACCTTCTATGGCTTCGAAAGCCCCAAGCGCAGGATCCGCCACCGGAAATGGGCTGCTGCAAGAGAGTTTGCGGGTTACCCTGTCATTCTGCGGTCTCTAGAGGACTGTTGCTGCTGCTGCGATATTCGTCTACTTGCGCCATGACCGGTTTGAGGATCATCTCGTCGACCCAGCCACCCTTCTGAAACCCTTTATCCCACTGGTTATGCAGATGGACTGCCCACACGTTTCCGACCTTGCTCCGTACGTCCTCCCAGCGCCCGTTACCCCACCGCTTCTCGGCCCGCGGATCGCCAAAGGGGTCCGGTAATCGGTTGTCGAGACGACAGGAGGGCCCGTCGGTGAAGCAATACGGCAGGATCTTGAACGGCTTGTGGCCGCTCGCGACGATGGATCGCCACACCTTGTGGTATAGGCGAGATCCCCAATCGACCGAGTTCTTGGCCGGCGGCGGCGACGACGCCATCGAGTGCAGCATCTCGCACAGGTAAGGCGAATCGCGGTGGAAGTGCATCATCGCGCCATTTAGAGGCTGATAGGGCTTGTCTGTATAGCTTGCAAGACCGTTAAGAGAAGAGCCGGAGGGAAGGCGATGCGGGGGCTGAGAAGAGAGAAAGAGAGGGCTCACCATAGCAGTCCCACTGCGTCACCCACTCGTGCTCGAGCAGAACGCGCATGTCCCGACCGGTCATGATGGTGTCAAAATCGACCCAGACTCCGCCGAGCGCGTTCAGGACGAGCACCCGCACGAGGTCGCCGTCGACCCAGGCTTGCTTGTCCGCCATGTCGAGCAGTTTGTGGCCGTCCATGGGTGTCCCGCGCGCCAACTCCTGCTTGTCGACCCTCCGAACCACTAATCGCTCGCCGTACAGCTCGAGCAGCGGCTTCAGGATCGGCAGGTTCGTGAGTGCGGACGGGGAAGCAGCGTTGGTCCAGAGCACGACTGAAGTCGAGGCGCGGTCCTGAGTCGCCAAGAGAGAGTGCAAGAGGGCGATTTGTCGGTCACCGAGCGGGAGGAGGTCGTTCCGCCAATAGGTATGGAAGATGGTCCGCTCGGGGAAGATCATTCCGTCGACGGGCTGTCTCGGCAGCGTGCCCGCAAAGTCGTAACAGTCGCGGCCGAGCGGCATCCCGATCCCGGCATGTACATCGACGAATGCAGGTGCATCGGCGAGGGAGGTGTTGTAGGCGGACGAGGCGATCCGGGAGGGGTCGAAGCAAGTCGACGAGAGAGGCCGGACCGGCACGATCGCGTTGCGGATCCAGCCGCGCGAGTACAGTTGGATCTCGACGTGCACTTGATATCGCCAGAAGAAGAGCAGAACCTGCGGCGATATGCAACGTCAGCCCTCTCTCATCGTTGGCCCCACTTTCCGGACTTTTTTTTTTCCTCAGGGCGAAGGAATGGCAGGACGAGTAGTACGCACGAAGAACAAGCTCGCGAAGCCGATACTTCGCAGCAGCTTGGCGTTGCGCGCCACGAGCGCCCACCCGCGCTGTCTCTTGGTCGTCAACTTGTCGTACCGCGTGCCGCCGTCAAAGAGGATGCTCGGAGACCGCTTGTGCGGCTGCCGGTCGAACAGCTGCGGTACCCGCAGTGCAGGAACTCCGAGATTCGCTCCGCCCGGCATGCTATCGCATACGGGAAAGCGGGATGCGTGGTGTGGTCGTTAGAGGAGCAGCGGCGGTCGAAAGGCTGAGATGAACTTTTCGCTTTCGTGGAAATCTGACATCATAACAGCGGTTGAAAATGGCTATATGCATACCTATCATCTCTATAGTTTCTCTTTGGCCAAAACTGCGAGATCTCCGAGCGCCTTGACCACATATGTCGGCTCGGCGACCGCATCTTCCTTTTCGTATCCCGCTCGCTGGTCAATACCTGGGGGATTTGCGCACTTCCGTGGTCAGAGAGAGGACTTCAACGGGCGCACCAGAACGGAAACTTACCGGTCAAGACCATGAGGGTGTCGACGCCTCCCTTGTTGCCAAAGGCAATGTCGGTGTTCAATCGGTCTCCGACCATGATCATGCGGCTCTTGTCGAGCTTGTATCTATGGACGTGCGACGGCGTCAAACACGGCCAACGCGAGCTTCAGGAAGGTCTGAACGTACGTCTGCACGATACTCTCGAGCATCGGCGCTTCGGGCTTGCCGACCACGAGTGGTTCCCGACCGAGAGCGCAACTGAGCGGAGCCACCGTAGCGCCTCCTCCTGTGAGAACAGAGGTTTAGTGTTCCTCCCTCGCTCGAAAGCGGAGAGCAAGAGCCATCGTCGAGAGAGAAAGAGAACCCACCCGGGTGGACGGTGCCGTGCGTCGGAAAAGTCGAGTCGAGGTTGGTCGCCATGAAGAGGCAGCCCTCGTTCTCGCGCAAGTACTTGAACGCGCGGGCGTACTTTTTGTAGTTCATGTGCATGTCGAGGCCGCACAGGACGGCGCCGACTTCGGGGTCCGAGGTGATGGACGAAAAGTCCATCAGGTCGACAAAGACGTTGTCTTCCGGACTCTGCGGCGGCGAGTCAGCAATCGTCGGTCAGCACGGGGTCATTTCGCTCCACATGGCACGGAGGCTTACCGTGCCACCTGATCGCTTGATACCGACAGCGTCGAGTTCGTCCTCAATTCCTTTCTCGCCGATCACGTAGACCTTCTTGTCCTCTGGGAACTTGAGCACGTTCTTGAGATATGCCGCAGACGCGAAGGCCGAGGTAAAGATCTCTTCCTGGGCGTCGGTTCCGATTATTAGCACAAACGCGAGGGGCAGCTTTCTCTGAAGACAATCCGGATGCTCACCTCGGTGCAGTCGATGCCCATCTTGTCAAACTTGCCCTTGTTGTTGCCCCGGCTCTTGGTCGCATTGTTGGTCACGAAGAAGACGCGCTTGCCCAGCTTCCGCAGGTACTGCAGGGTGTCTCCCGCCTTGCCGATGACATGATCGCCTTCCCAGATGACGCCGTCGCAGCTGCAGTTGTCGGGGTAACAGGGTCAGCAGAGCGGACATCCGGGCATGGATATCGTCTCCGGACTCCTCCCCGAGCTTATACTGACTCGAACAGCCAAGTGTCGTATCTGTCGACCAATTCCTGAAAGTCGGATTCTGTCGTCAAGTCTCGCGGCATAGCGGGCGGTGGCGGGACCGGAGGGTATCGATATGAAAAAGCGGGAGCACAAAGAAGCACAGAGCCTGTCAAGCCCACAGATATGGTATGTGACGCGTGAGGCAGGCTTCGACTCGTTCTCTCATCAGTCGGTTTGGCTCTCGCCTTTCACTCAGCGTCATTCTCGCGCCCTTTTCGGGCAGAACGAGCACACGGGCACGAAGACGAAGCCTCAATAAAGCCACCACTAGCCATCGTCACGCCTCTCCGCCCGCCTCGTGCCCGCCATGCTTGATCGCTTCCCGACCGAACTCATCACACTCGTCGTCGATGCGACCTCATTCGACGCCTGGGTGCGCAAGGCCGTGATCGACAAGCCTGAGCCTCGTCTGCACGAGCTACCGGATCGCCACGCGTCCGCTCCGGGAGAGCATCGTCCACATCCAGAAGGCCGCCGTCATCCCGCTCCTCCGTTCGTGGCCGTCGACGAGGAGGAAAGCGGTCGTCACGCTTTTCGTTGGTCCGCACGAGCGGTTTATTCCACCCGATCGGTTCGAATTTCTGCAGGCTTTCAACCTCCAGGACTTTTCGCAACTCTTGACGATACTCTCGAACGTCAAATTCATCCACCTGCAGCGCGTAGCGGACTCTTACGCGATCAACGAGGATGTGGGGCTCTGCTCCCAGCCAATGTGCTTCGAGTTGACTTCGTCAAACCCTTTCAGGCGTATGTCCATCGCGCTCGGACTCCGAAAAAAGAGCTTGTGTATGCTGATGACGCTGCCTAAGACAGAATGCCTCTCACTCTCCCTCCTGCAGTCTCTATGGTGTTTCCCTCATACCGTCGAGTTCCCTCGCTTCAAGTTGCGTCGACTGCGCCTTGACTTTGTCTCGAAAGGGCTGCCGCGAGAACCGATCACAGTTGGGGTCCAGGTCTCGAGCAGCTCCTGACGACGCAGCGTCTCCTGAATCTACGAGAACTCCGCCTCTCTTGCCACCGGCTCCGCGCGATGCCGGCCGACTTCATCAATCAGCTCCATGCAGTTCAGGTTGATTTCCCATCCATGGGCGACCTTGAGCACAGTCTCGGCGAAGTACGGCAAATCGGTTCTTCCGCAACATTATCCTACAGGCCGAGCTTCGCTTTGAGCTATCGGCACTTGCCCACTGTCCCCGGGATCGCATACCTGCACCTGCAGGAATTCTACATATGGTATCTGGGCGACATTATACAAATCTTCCCGGATCTGAAAGCCATTTTTGGGGCCTCGGATGCGGAGTTGAGTATCAGCCACCCCGAGCTCATATCCTATGGTATGAAGTGGTTCGTATCTCGAGGACCGGCGGATCAAGTTTTTCGGTGCCGGATGCGACGACGACGCATTCGTCAACTCCGATTTCCTCGACTTCATTGACTCTCGTGAAACGCTCTCCTGATCTGCCGCGACGGCGAGCTTGTTTATGCTTGTGCTTGTGTAGATGCTTTCATGGCGATCACCTCTTGTAATACACGCTTGGGACGGATCTTACTGCGGAAGAGGACGCGCGCGAGCGTACAAAGTCAACTCTCCCGGCAGAGAGGCTTTGAAGACTCGGTAGCTTCCTTTCACTACCTGTGCCACATGGATCCCTCCATGAGGTCAACACTGCTCACGGAGTAAGTCTGTTTCTCGCTATACTTTGCATCCGCAGAGGGCTGAGGAACTAAAGCAGCTTCAGGGCAACGCCGTCAATGTCCCGCCAGGGTGCAAACTCAGCTCAACCCATAACCAATTCCTCGATGGTCTAGTGGTTATGATTCGGCTCTCTCACAGCCGCGAGCGGGGTTCGATTCCCCGTCGGGGAAAACGTTTCTTTTTTGGGAGTGCGTTAGGCAACTGCTTTGCCTGAGTGAGGCCGCCCTTGATTCCTTCTACTCCTTTTGCTCCTTCCATCTTCTGTTGGCCGGGTCCACACTTGCACTCAGTCTTTGAGTTCCGGCTCTGGACATCTGAGCACCCCCGCTCGCCACAGAGAAAGGACAGATCCAGGTCCCGAAGCCCAGTGCATTGCCATATATAGAAGAGTTAACAGAGTACCTCAGACTACAGGGACCAGATTCTCTTGACTTCCTGCCGGCCTGAGGGGGTCAAGGGACGTGTGAGGAGCTTTTCCCAATTCAAGACGTGACCCTCCGACGTACCAAAGAGATCTGCGCAGCGGACTGGCTCGGGAACTTTGCCGTTTCGCGTGCAGGCGAGAGTCACACGGACGGACGTTTCGAGCGAGAGTCGGTGGCCGGGCGAGACAAAGATCGGATTCAAGGCGCCGTGGACGGGAGAAGACAAGAGTGCCTATTGGAACGGAGGGGCGTCAGGTTTTTGCGCTGCGGCGAAGGGAGTGAGAAAGATGCTAAGCTCACGGCACCCCAGTGTTCAACGCGAGGTTGCTCGCCTGGGTTGGACGGGTGATGCGGTGCCACCGGAGCGGGCAAGGCGAGCCAGTCACCCTGATTTCGGAGGACGGCCTGACTCGCTCGTCGCATGCACTTCTGCGAGGCTAAATAGCCGTCTGGTAGGCGCAGCGAGTCTGATGATGACGGCGCTGCGCTCGGAATATCCGAAGATCGCGTTTCAGCCGTGTGCAGAGGGTGAAACTCCTTGGCTTTGCGCAGGAGTTGCGAACGAGGTGTCAGAGCAGAAGTCGAGACAGCGCAGGCATGGAGGAGTCAGGCATTCACTCACCAACTCCAATGGTCGGCAGTCCAGTCTTGACGCCGACCGCGACTGCACTCCCCGCTTGACGGGGATGCCATCTCCCGTTTCCATCAACATAGAGAACTTCCGGTACGAGTTCGTGCTCTCTTCTACTCCGGAGCTCGTCCACGAGGGAGGCATAGATGTCGGCTTCTCGGAAAGAGAGGTACGAGTGGATGTAGGGAGTTTCCGAGAGGTCGACGACGCGAGAGATGGTCGTCAAGACCTGACCAAAAAGGGAAGTGGTTAACCTCGCTTTCTCGCCCTGCCGCGAGGTAGGGTCAGGGTTTGGGCGGTAGAAAACAAAAAGACTCACCTGCAGCTCCGGGAAAGAAAGAACAGACAATACAGCGACTCCTTCCTGACCCGCAGCATCCCGGAACGAGATGTCGCATCCGGCGACAATGCGCAAGCTGTCGAAGTTGATCGCTTCGAACTGCTCGTGGTGCAGCTCGGCTCGCGTCTTCAGGTCGGCTGCAATGACGGGACTCGCGCCTGGACGCTCGACAGACAAGAGGGCGCTTGAATCGTCGTGGAAAACAGCGAGACTGGCCTGGCGGAGTTGCTCACTGGAAGATGGAGCAGCCGGAGATCAGCGGTGGATTCGCCAAGCCGGCTTCGTGAGTCTACTCACGCTGTCCATCTCTCTAGCAAGTCGGTATCGGGCGTCGTCATGCAGCATGTTGAAGTGAAAGCCAAGTTTTCCTCCCGAGTGGGGTCAGGCCTCGGTTCCCCTGCGACCACTCACGCCGGACCATCGAGCAGCGCAGCGTACTCCATATTCTTGTACGTGAATTTGTCCGCATTCGCTGCACACTCGAGCGCCAGGGCTCTGTGAAACCGAGGCGACTCCACCTCACGACACGAGGATGCCGTCGACGGAGGCGTTCACGCTGTCAGTCAGCACGGGCGAGGGAGCGGCGCAGGGACACAAGCAAACAAAGTAAACACTCGCTTGACGAGGCCGCTCGCTGACCAGTCTTCCGGTTGTGCGCGCGCAGACCTCCTGCCTCGACTCGTTTCTTTCTCGTTCGCGTCGCATCCGCTCCTCTTCCGACTGCGCTGAACCGCGCGCGCCGACACATATCGGATCAATACGCTTACGAGTGCTGTGACCGAGCCGCTGCCCGTGCGCTCCGCCCAACATGCGTCTCGCTCTCGCCTGCGCCGCGGCGCTCTTCTTCGCCCAGTCGGCATCAGCATTATACTTTTACCTCGCAGCAGGGGAGAACCGCTGCTTCATCGAAGAGATCCCTAAAGATACTATCGTGGTCGGTGAGTCGCCTCTCGCTGCTTGGGGACCGAATCGGATGATATCGAGCACAACTCGACCACTCTGATTTTCTGGCTTCTGCGGGGAGATGCTGATCCTACCGTACTGTCTCGTCAAACCAGGTCACTACAAGGCGGAGGAATGGCAGGACTCGTCAAAGACCTGGACGCTGAACGACCAGCTCGGAATCCAGATTGTCGTGACGGTGCGTCACTTGTTCAGCTTGCCGAGGGCCGAAACAAGCCGCAGCGCTGACAGCTTCATCCGGAACGGCCGCTTGGTATGCTCTCGCTGTTGCAGGAGGTGGAAAGCGGTGACAAGATTGTCAACACGCGAGGGTTGCCCGAGGGCAAGTTTACGTTCACGTCGCACGAGGCCGGCGACCACACGATCTGCCTCCAGTCCAACTACACGGGCGGCTGGTTCTCGACTCCCCAAGTCCGGATGCACCTCGACATCGCCGTGGGCGAGGCAAAAGTCGACGAGGAGAACGAGCGCGAGCACGTCAAGGACCTCGCCGCCAAGGTCCGCGACTTGAACCACCGCCTCGCCGACATCCGGCGAGAGCAGCAGTTCCAGCGCGAGCGCGAGGCCGAGTTCCGAGTCTTGAGCGAGCGGACCAACTCGCGCGCCGTGTGGTGGAGCGTGATCCAGATGGCGGTACTCGGCGCGACGTGCGCGTGGCAACTCAGGCACCTGCGCCAGTTCTTCGAGAGCAAGAAGCTGTGCGTACATTCTCGAAGGATCTGGGCCGCGTGCTGTCCTGACCCTTGCTGACCAAAACGTGTGTCGTTTTCCTCGTTTCAATCGTTTCCAGGCGGTAGCACCTTGTCCACTGCATTCCACGAACGTAATGCCCTTGACTTCGGGCCCGCGGAAGGGGTGAAAGAATCCCATGTCGAACGAGAACAGCACGGGCGTCGAGAAGGGACAGATTTGGTGCTCACCACCGAAACTGTACTCGAAATCGGCCGGTGAGGGGAAATCAATCTGAGTTGCGTAGAGCTGATTGATAAAGTCGGCCGAGAGTCTGGGGAATCGGTGGCAGGAAAGGCGGAGTTCTCGCAGACACGGGAGACGCTGCCTCGTGAGGAACTGCTCGAGGCCCGGTCCCCAACCTGCGCTGGCGGCCGCGCCGGGCTCTGCCGAGGCGAAGTCAAGACGAAGTCGTCGCAGCCTGAAGCTTGTCGTCTCGAGAGTGGGAGGGAATTGCCATTGCGACTGCAGGAGAGAGAGCGCGAGGCATTCTGTATTTGCGCAATGTCGTCAGACTACCCGTGCATTTCGCCATTCCTAAACCGTGCTATACTCACGCTTGAACGGGTTGGACGAGTTCAGGTCAAACCCCATTTTGCGAGAGTAGAACCGCTTGTCGGATCTTGAATAATGCGAGTCTTGCACCCGTTGAAGGTAGATGGATTTGACGTTGGGGAGGATCGACAAGAGCCGCGAATAGTCTCGGAGGCTGAAAGGCTCGAGAGGTTTGGAGCCGTCACTCGGACCAACGAGAACCGTCGCAACCGCTTTTCTCTTCGCCGCGGACCACGAACGGAGGATCGGAATGACCGCAGCTTTCGGCACGTGGACGACGCCTTCTCGGAGCGGACGCAGGGCAGTCCGGTAGCTCGTACATACGGAGCTCAGGCTGTCGATCAGGGCTTTGCGCTCCCAGGCGTTTGTCAAGGTCGCGTCGATGATGAGCGTGATGAGTTCGGTCGAGAAGCGGTCAAGCATGGCGGGCAGGCGTGCGGGTGTAGCAAAGGCTAGCGGTGGCTTTATGAGGCTCGTCTTCGTGGCCGTGCACTCTTTTCAGCCGGAAAACGCGCGGGGAGAGACCAACGATGAAGGGCAAGAAGCAGGCGGAACCGATAACATTTCGAGGAGAAGAGTCTGACTGTTGCCCCCATAGCCTCGGTATCGCGATACGGGTCCAATCGGCTTCCCGTCGCTCCACTCTCTCCGTGTTTATTTCGAAATTTCCGGTAAAAGATCGGTATATACCGAGCGCGACCTTGTGCGATATGCTCAAGCTCGTCGCGATGATCCGTCTCAAGCGTGTATTACAGAAGATGATCGCCATTCAAGTATCTACACAAGCGTAAGCGTCAAGAAGCTCAAGTCCGCGGCAGATCAAGAGCGCGGTTTACGAGGCTCGAGAGTCGAGGAAGCGGAGGAATCCAGAGTCGACAAAATCGTCGTTGTCGGATCCGGCAGCGAAGAGTTCAATCGACCTGGTCTTGAGGTAACTGAGGGTGTCTGCAACTTCGGGCTTGTCGAGCGTGTCGAGGTCTCGGGTGGTAATCGGCGGACTCGAAATCTTGAAGCTGAGGGCTTTCAGGTCCGGCAAACGCCGAACAATCGTGCTCAGTTCCCCGGCATCCCGGGTCCGCAGATGCGTATATACGGTGTTCCTGATACTTCTCCCAAAGTAGGGTACCACATAACAGGATGTCGTGTCGAAGGACGTCAGCACTTGCGTGTAGGTGGCATCCAATTGCCGCAGATCGCCGTAATCATGTTCGATATCGACCACGTATGGAAAGTCAACTTGGGCCACATGCAGTTGATTGATGAAGTCGGCCGAGAGCGTCGGAAGTCGCCAGCAAGAAACGCGGAGTTCTCGTAGGTACGGGAGACACTGTGTCGTTAGAAAGTGCTCGACGCCGGGACACCAGCGTTCATCGATCATTGCGCTGGGCCCTTCCCAGACGAGCTCGAGCCGTAATCGAGACAACTGAAAGCGGAGGGCGTCGAGAGTCTGCAAGAAAGTCCAGTTCGAGTTGCGAAGGGAGAGCGAGAGGCATTCTGCTTTGCGAAGTGCTTGTCAGTAAACGTTGACTCTTCCAGAGTCCGAGTATGAAGGACGCACGCTTGAACGGGTTGTACGAATTCAACTCGAACAACATTCTGCAAGGGAGGAACCGCTTCTTGTACTCGTACTGGCCTCCGACCCGCTGCAGGTAGACGTACTCGATGTTGGGGAGTATGGAGAAGAGACGCGAGAAGTCTCGGAGACTGAACGGCTCGACCGCCTTGGCCTGGTCGTCCGTTCCGACGAAGACCGTGTCGACCGCCTTTCTCGTTGCCGCCGGCCACGAACGCAAGAGCGGGATGGCGGCGGCCTTCGGTACGTGGACGATGCTCTGTCGGAGCGGACGCATGGCGAATCGATAGCTCTTGTTGACCAAGCTGAGGCTGTCGATCAGATCTTTGCGGTCCCATGCGCTCGTCGAGGTCGCGTCGATGATGAGCGTGATGAGTTCGGTCGAGAAGCGGTCAAGCATGGCGGGCAGCAGGCGGGCGGAGAGGCTTGGCAAAGGCTAGCGGTGGCTTGATAAGGCTTTGTCGTTGTACTCGTTTGCTCGCTTTGCCCTACAAGCGCGAGGAGAGGGCGGTGGTGAAGGGCAAGAGACGAACCGAACAAGCCCGACCGAGACGAGAAAAATCCGAACTCGATCGAACCTCTCGCGCTGTTGTCCTGTATTTACGAGCACCAGTCTTATTATATCATTGCTGCACTCAGTGTATCAAACTCTGCCTACTAGTGGCCTGGTAGCTGGAGACAATTTTACTCCCCACGACGAAACGGTCTCGACCGTCTCGAATCGACTCTCGACCCGCTACGCTCCGTGAGAGCAGACAGGTGCACGTAAGCAAGCAGACCTGTGCTGTGGAAGCTGGGCTCATAGCTGACCTGTTGATCGTGTGTGCCCGCAGACGAGATTGACCCTCGACAACTCGATCGCCTGCTGTCGGTTGGCCCAGCCCACAGACTCTTCTCACTCGCCCACACAAGCAGACGCCCGCGAGTCGAGCATACAGATCGAGGCTCAAATACCCAGTGATTCCCGGCGCGAGTGCACCCCCGACTAGCCGCTGCGATGGAGTCGACGCCCGCCGCTGTGGCCGATTCACTCCCGCGCCACTTGACCGCCGGTCAGTCCAACTCGGCCTCGTCGAGCAGTAATGTGTCCCCTGCAGGCACCCCACCAGCGACTGCAGTCCCCGCATTCGCTTCCAGCAGTCCCCACTCTTCGCGGTCGCCCGCCTCGTCGTCCGCAGCTCTCGCACCCGCACCCGGTGGTCTGCCACCTCCTGCGCCCCCTACAGCGGCTGCACCTAATCTCGCCAGCTCGCAATCCGCCGCCGCCCCACCCGGCTCACCTTCGATCGGGTCTGCGACTTCGGGCGGCAACCGCTTCAGTCTCAATCTCGGGTTCATCGCAAGGAGACCACGCGGCTGGACCACCTCGTCCCTCCAGCAGCGCAGTCCGGGAGGGGGACCGCCCGGCATCTTGACCGCCTCGCCGCAGCACGAGATGCCCCCTTCGCCGAGTGGTGGCAACGAGCGATCGAGCAACAGTGGCTACGGGTTTCCCGGGCTCCGGCGCACGCTCTCGAAGCGCAACTCGAGTTCGGCGACTGCGACGCTCGGCTCGGCAGGGCAACAGGGTGGAAGCGGCGAAAATTCCCGCAGTGGAAGTCGACAGAGGCGCAGTGCATCTCAACCGCCCGTGCCGCATGGATCGGTAGCGGCAGCCGCAGCGAACGGACCCGGCGCCGAAACTCGACCCGTCCCGTCCGGTTCGTCGAGCCAGCAACAACAGCAGCAGTCGCAATTGCAGCAACAGCCCGCCTTCTCCGATCTCAGCGCCACGACCTCTCTGCCGAACCCGTCAGCCTCGGACGCGAACGCCGCAGGGTCTTCTTCGTCCAGTCGCGGACCGAATTCTTCCTCCGCGTCCAGCGTGACCTACAAGATCCGCCTCGTGCCGCATCTCGAGTCTTCGCGCTCGCTCCACTTTGAACCCATCGAGCGCGACCTCGCCGCCCTCGCCATCATCCGGATCGGCCGCTTCACCGACCGGCACAGCTCGAACGGCTCGGCGGGCGCGAACGCCAATCGCGGCACGCCACAGGAACCGGCACGGATCGCGTTCAAGAGTAAAGTCGTCTCGCGAGGGCACGCCGAGATCTGGGTCGACGAGAGCGGCAAGTTCTTTATCCGCGACACGAAATCTTCGTCCGGAACTTTTTTGAACCACATCCGCCTTGCCGGGCCCAACGTCGAGAGTCGGCCGTTGCCGCTCAAGGACGGAGACGTGCTCCAACTCGGAGTCGATTATCAGGGCGGGACGGAGGAGATCTACCGCTGCGTCAAGATGCGCGTCGAACTCAATCGGGGCTGGCAGCGCGGAGCAAACAGCTTCAAGTGAGTTTGGTGGCGCCTTGCAATCTTGTCCGCGTGAAACCGACCCTGATGTTTACCAAAATCGCGCAGCACTGCTGCTCTCGCTCAGCTGCGAGCGCTTGGCGGCTTCCCCGATCCGGCCCCCTCGCCCGGTGTCGGCGGTACCGCAAGCTCGTCCGCAGCCCAGCCAACTTCCTCGCACGGAGGTCTCGGCCTCACCGGCATGATCAAGGATGCGTCGGCGAATCCAGAAACCCCTGCAGCAGCTCCCGCCAACAACAGCACTGCGGCGTCGTCGACTTCGGCTGCCGTCGCTGCCGCCTCGATCACCGACTGCTGCATCTGCCTCTACCCCGTCACGGTCTGCCAGGCGCTGTTCATCGCCCCGTGTTCGCACGTCACGCACTTCAAGTGCATCCGCCCGCTCGTCGAGCAGAACTATCCCGGGTTCTGCTGTCCGCTGTGTCGCACGTACGCAGACCTCGAAGCCGACGTCGAGGTCGATCTGCCCGAGCCGACTCCCGCACCCGCTCCTGCGGCCGAACCGCTCGCAGACTCGGAGGAGGCCGACGGGTTGAGTGGTGGTGATGAACCCGACGGGTTGAGCAGCCTCGCGCGGAGATCGCCGCCCATGGATGCCGTGCTCGAGGCCGACGAGCCTGCCTCGAGGGCTCCATCGATCCGTGCGAGTGGACTTGGACGGAGCAGGCCTCCCTCGATCGCGCCTTCCGGGGTCGGTAACCTCCAAGAGGACGATATCGATATGGAGGACGCTGCTCCGGATGCAGGCGGGGACGACGAGATGGATGGCGGCGGCGGCGGCGGCGGCGGCGGCGGCGGCGGCGATGGCGATAACGACGATGACGCGATGCCCGTTGGGAATGCGTCGTCGAGTCGGGAGAACGTCGATGACGACGACGACGACGACGACGACGACGACGACGACGCGAACGAGCCCGCTCCGCGCGACTTTGCCAGTTCGGTCTCGGCGATGGCGATCGCTTCGCCCAAGAGCCTACCAGCTCACCTCGCCCCTCCCTCCCACCACCAAGACGACATCTATGCTTCGCTCGCCTCGGCCGCCACCCCACCAAACTCGACTTTCCTCTCGACGCTCGCCGAATCCGCCAGCAACGGAGCCGGTCGAGCTTCCGTCTCGGCTGTATTCGGTTTCGTCGGCGGCAGTAACATGTCGGGCTCGAGTGGCGCAGCCGCCATGGTGCCGACGTCTGCTCTCGCTCGGCCACCTGCGAGTCTCGACGCCGCGGTTTTGTCCGAAGCCGGACCGAGCACGGTCAGTCTCGCTCGGAGCGGGAGCGGGAGCGGAACGCACGGCAGCGATGGCGAGAACGAGAACGAGGGTGAGGGCGAGGTCGACGAAGCCGGAGCCGAGATGGAGATTATCGTTGCGGACGGCGGCGAAGCGCTCGACCACGACGACGACGACGAAGGCTCTCGCGCTGCCGAGACGGAGAAGGGCAAGGACAAGGGCAAGGACAAAGGCAAGGGCAAAGGGAAAGACAAGAAGCGTCGGAGCCTGTCGACGAGCTTGTTCCCGCCGCGGGAGAGTATGGACCACCCCGATCCTGCCGTCGCAGCCGCCCTCTTGATCTAAGTCCAGCGCACAACCTCCTTTTGCCGTCTGAAGTAGCCTCCTCTTCTTTAGTGCTCTCTGTTGTGTACTCTGTATCTGCATTCCTATCGCACCCGCCGTATTCAATTTTGCCAGAGCTTTGCCAGAGCTTCCTCGGTCACCGCAGGATGTTGTGCGCGAGCTTTGCCAGAGCTTCCGCGGTCACCGCAGGATGTTGTGCGCGAGAGAAAATACCAATTACAACCATGGACTGGGGAGTCCAGCGCCAACGAGGATGTGAGGCAGAGCGCCTAGCGCGAGTCGACCTCGCTCTCTTCGTCGTAGTGCCGCGCAGCTGGCGGTAGAGGTCTCGGCAGCAAGCTCTCGGTCGCAGCTTCGACCGCTTTTGGGGACGGCGCCGGCCGTGGCGGCAGGAGGGATTCGGTCCCGGCCACGCCAGCTTGATCGCGCAGTTCGGCGCGCTCGGCGAGGTCGCGAGCCGTCTCTTTCCGGTACAGAAAAGTCTGGCCGCACAAGAGGAGGTCGATCTGTGTTTTCGCAAATAGCAAAGAGCTGCGATTATCAGTTTCCTCTGCCTTGCGAGCGCAAAAGGAATTCCCGAGGGCGTGACGCACCGAGAGCTGGAAGAGCCCGCAGAGTTTGAACTGGAGCGGGTTGTTGGGCGTCACGAAAAAATATATCGTCTTGACCGCATCCTGTTTACGGCGATTTGCGCTCCGTGAGTCTTCGAAGGGGTTACGGCAGGACGGCTGAGACTCACGCCGATGGCCCAACTTGCGAGGACCGAGTGGCGGAACCCCGCTGTCGACTTGGCGCGGTAGTTGGCAATCACTTGCGGGATCGGAAGCTGCGCGCCAGCTCTTGCGAGGTTAGCTTTTTCGGAACGGGACGGAGTGCCCACCACTGAGGACGCACCGTGGCTTCGAGACCGAGCGCGACGAATCCGAGCACTTGGACATAGAGATCGACCTTGTGCAGGATGAGAAAGAGCACGGCGTGTCCGACGATGAGGATCGCCGTCGTCTCGAGGAACGTTCCGAACGTGGCCCACTGCCAGAAATTGCCTGGCCGCGGGGGGAGGGTCGCGCGCCAGTTGGCGGGGCGGTACAGGACACAGACGTAGAGGAGGCCGTACTGGGTGACGATCATGAGGATCGACTGGACGAGGAGGTACGTCTGGAATCGGGCGCCGATCCAGTAAAAGAGGCGGGTGATGTTAGCGATGATGAGGATGCCGGTCACGTCGGTGCTGAACCCTCTCGAGTCGTGCTTCTTGCAGATCGAGACGTACTGCCAGTGCCGGCGAAAGGTCCGCAAAGGAAGCGTGGCATGCAAGAGAGCAAGAGAAGCATGAGTTCAGGAGCAGGCTCGAGCGGGATCCGGTCCGGGAGAGGGAGAGTCTGCGATGCACCTGATCCGCATAAGCCAGCGGTGGCCCGACCGCCATCAATACGCCTGCGATGACCTCGAGAGCACTCATCCTTGTCGCCTTGCAGCAGATCCGGTTCTGTAGCTGCAGACAGACAGTCGGCGGACGTCGATGACGCTTATCGGCGCCTGGTTTGGATGCCTCCGGGAGCGAACCAAGGATCGGAGCAGGCTAAAGTTGTAGTTTTGAGTGCACTGAGCTTCTCAGGAAGCTCTCCGGGACTGTAGAAAGCTGAGCGAGTTGAGTGACCAGTGAGAGAGAGCTTGTTCGATGTTGGATTTTTTCCATCTTTTGCCGTCTCTCGCTTCTGTTCTCACCCGACGCACGCAGTGACCGGACGAGCACAGCGATGGGAGCACAGCAATCTACGCCCGCAGCTGCTCAGGCCCAGCCACCCGCAGGCTGCCCGATGCACAAGCCTGAAGCTGCTCCTCCAGCGCCACCTCCCGGCTGCCCGATGCACAACTCTGCCGACAGCAGCGAGGCGCAGCACGCTCCGATCGGCCAGGTCAACGCTCTCAACAACATGCCCACCCTCGCCCAGGCCCCGGCACCGGGCCAGAAACAGTTCCTCCCGCTCGAGCGCACCATCTCGTCCATCCCGAGGGCACCTTCAGCCGCCGGTCCTTCCGCTCCGATGGCCTGCCCAGTTGCACACGGCAGCTCAGAAGCAGCGAGCAGCAGCGCAGCGCCTGAAGCGGCTACCAAGACGGGCCAGTGGGAATACCCGAGCCCGCAGCAGTTCTACAACGCGCTCGTCCGCAAGGGGTGGGAGACGCCCGAGGAGAGCGTCGAGATGATGGTCGACATCCACAACTGGATCAACGAAGAGGCGTGGGCTCAGGTCCGGCAGTGGGAGGAGAAGCACCCCGGGTGAGTGGCGCCTCTCTCTGTCATTTCAGTTTACTGTCGTGAGCAGGTGGAACTGACAGGGCGGCGATGTGTTCGACACATGGCAGCGGCGACCGCTCCATGCTCGCGAGCTTCCAGGGCCGGCCGCAGGAACTCTCGCCCAAGGCTCGGTATCACCTCATGATGGCCAAACTCTTCCCGAACTACTACGCGTGCGTGCTGCTCCCTCCGCCCCAGGAACGCCGCCCAAGCTGACGCATCCTCTCCGAACAGCGGCGTCCGACCGTTTGACCGCCACGACTGGGTCGTTCACCGACCCGTGCCGGCCGCCGCCGGTGGCGCTTCCTACATGTCGGGCGGCAACGCTCAACCTTTCACCGCTCGGCGATGTGCGTCAGCCCTTTCACGGCCCTATATCTTGGCATTGCACACTGACTCGATCTTCGCCGGCTAGACGTGATCGACTATTACCACCTCGAGGACGACCGGGACGGCAACCCCGTCTTCTCGCTCGACGTCCGGCCGGCCGTCGACGACCTCGAGGCAGTCCAGGAACGGATAGGCGAGTGGTGGAAGATGAAGAAGGCGAGCTGGTTCGGCGCGGCCGGGGACGCGTCGAGCTCGCAACCGGGCGTGCGTGTGCAGGAGGAGCGGTGAGAAGGGAGGCGGTTGGCCTCGAGGTGCACTTTACTGAGTTCGCCGAGACTTGCCCGTGCGACGACGTTCCATCATCCCCACTCTTGTAGCTCTATAGTAGACGTCCTTTCGCTGCCATGCCGGCATATTGCTTCTTGTCTTGGCGCCGGAACGAAGCCCTCGGAAAGAGCAAAAGTTGAACTCGCCAGCGCTTGTACAAGGGCTATTCGATTTCGACGGTGCTCTCTGTGCGCGCCTGCCGTTGTGAATTGGTAGGCGCCACCGGCCAGATGAGCATTATACCGCAACCACAGAAAGCGGACTGTGTGACCTCGAGACTTCTGCTGCCTGGAGAGAAAAGTCATCATTTCCCACGCAGAGTCTACTCAATCCGGCTGAAGTCGACGAGGCTCCCGCGTCCCCGGTCCGGCTTGCCCTGCATGACCGTGTGGTCCGAGAGGCGCTCGAGGCGTTGAATCTCCTTGCGGATGTAGACGACGAGCTTCTCGAGGCTCTGCGCGAATTCGAGGTCGGGGTCGTCCGGGTAGAGAGGGGTCCACTCTGCCCGGCTCGGGTCGACGATCGGCTCGTCCGTCTCGAACACGTCGGTGGCGGACTGGCCCTTCTTGAGCAACTTGGCCTGCATCGGGTCGACCAACAGACTCGCGTCCGTCGCCGTCGCCGTTGCCGCTGCCGATTCGGATGAAGGCGACGACGGAGACAGCGCGTCGACTTGACCGTTCCGCTCGACCTGGATCGGGTTCGGTCCGAGTTTCGGCGCCTCGCCCGCCTTGGGAGCCCGCTTGCCCTTGACCCCTCCGACGCCGGCCCACCCGCCACCGAACAAGTTCCTCCACACTGCCGCCGCGAGTACGGCATCGCCGCGGATCAGGCCTTCGTCGTACGCGGCGCACGCGCCGTGGTACTGCTCGAGCAAGTCCTTCATGTAGCCCTTGATCAACCGACCCTGCGTGACGGCGTACGGTCCGCGCATTCGGAGTTCGACGTCGATAAACATGTGGTTGATGAGTTCTTGGATGTAGGTGCGACCCATCGGGGCCGGCAGCGAGCGGAACCGGACCGTGAGGAGCCAGACGTGCAAAGTCGTCAGGGAGAACCAGGTCTGGAACGAAGGCGGCAACGAGCATTCTGAGCGCGAGAATAGGTCAGCTTTCGGACTGTGGCCCCATTGTGCCCGAAGACGCACCCTCGTAGAAGAATGGCGCCTCGATCTCGCCCCTCTCGGCGCACCGGTCGTAGTAGTCGCTCGTTGTCCGGATCGCGGTCGACGTTTGCGAGTGGTAGCCGAACAATTTGGCCAACTTGGTCACGATCGAGACCGTCAATGGCGAGTACCGCGACGCAGACGATGGCGAAGGGAGGTTCGACCCGGGCAAGTTGGTCGGTTGAGGGGCGACCGACGGCCGCGCTGCTGCTGCTGCTCCCGTTGGCGGTAGCGGAGAGGACCCTGCTGCACTTGATGCTGGGATACTCGCGGCAGCAGCAGACGTCGATGCCGCGGGACTGGTCGTCGTCGTCGACGCTGGCGGACTGTTCGACGACGAAGCGTAAGATCGGGCGACAGCGAGCGAGGTGCGGGCGGGTCGGGCGGCCTGGCTGGCTGCCCGCAAAGCTGTTCGTGCGACTGGCACCGACATATTTTACGACGGGGTCCTTGGCGCGCGAGAATTCGGAGACGGAGCGACCGGGTCGATGAGCATGATCAGGAGGATCAGAGATTTCAGTCTCATGGTGGAGAGGAGCTCACGATGCAGTCAACGCTATAATATTTCATACATGACAGGCATACCTCAAGCAGAAAAAAAATTGGTGCGAGGCGCGAGACGACAGGCAAGAAAAAGAGATCCGCGAAAATGCAAGAGAAACCTGCAAGGTCTAGGGAGCGGGCCGTACTGCAGGTGATGCCTCGAAAAGAAGGCAAGCTTCAAACCCCGTTGTAGCCTTCATGTAGTCCTGTACGGGACGGTTGGTTCGATTGATTACGGAACCCGACCGGTTCACCTGCTCACTCGTCGCCAAAATGCTTAGCTGCTGGACTTCACCGATTCATGCGAAGCCTCCAGCTCACGTTGAGCAGCAAGATCGTTTGTGCATCGGGGTAGCAGCAAGATCGTTTGTGCGTCAGGGTAAGCCAGGTCCGACGGCGACAGCCCCGTTCCGGAGAAGGCAATCGCCGAGAAGTTAATGGGCCGTCGCCGTTCCGGAGGTCTACCACAGACCACCAGAAGACTCCTTCTGGCCCGTCCTTGACACCTGCAGTGTTGCCAATGAATTGGCCCCGCAGGTGAAGCAGACCTGTATTGAACTAGGACGTCCCCGGGGCTCATCGCGTCAGCGGACTGTCAGCAAGGTCGAGTGGCGCCTCCGTGTTGCAGACTCCCGAGGCTCAGGTGGGTGTGGAAGCTGCGCAGTCTCGGTTTGAATTCGTTCAGTAGCGAGCACAAGATCCTGAGTGTGCGAGCCAGAGGCAAAAAAGCGCCCTAGGGGGAAAAGACCAAGGATCGTACCTCTGTCGTTTAGACGCCGATCTTTACGAGGCGCTTGAGGTTGTCGACAAGCGGGCCGTGCGGGGTGACGAACTATTCGGGGAGGAGGTCAGGAACCGGCGTCCGAAGAGCCAAGAGCGGGAGATCCCTCGGAGGACGATGGGAGCATCTCGTCGAAGAGAAGGTGAAAGCAAACGCGCCTGAACGTAGGCACCGTCCGGCTGGGCAATCGAACGCTTCTCGAGGTACTCGGCGCGCGAGAGGTTGATGAAACCCCACTTCTTCGAGATGATGATCTTCTGGCGACCCGGGAACTGTTGACGGAAGCAGGTCAGCGAAAGAAGAGGTACGAGCGCAGCAAAAGCGAACGCACCTTGTAACTGGGCACGACGGAGAGCCTCGAGGACGATGGCCTTGTTCGAGTCCTTGCAGCGGATCGAGAGGATGATCTGGCCAATGTTGACACGAGCGACGGTGCCGCAACTTTACGGCTTGCCCCTCGCCTCATGCGTAATAGTATGCACCCTGTCGACCGGCAGCGGCACTGATTATGCACTCGCCGAGGTGTGCGTCGAAGATGATCGCCGCCGCTGTCCCTATGGAGGCTTTCCGGCGGTACGCATCTGAATCGGCTTCAAACGTTCAAACAGGTCGAGGTGTCGCCGTCTCGCATAGTTCGAGCACACCGGCCGGCGCTGGGCGGAGTTGGCAACCGTCAAAGCTGCGCGAATATGGCCACGACTTGCTGCAGCGCTACGAGCACGCCGACTTTCGAGATTGTCGACCTTCGAAGGGGAAGCGGCGCCGCTTTTGATCAGCAGCTGGATTGCGCTGCGACTCGTCACATTCTGCTCGACTCGACACGAGTCAGCCAGCACAGAATCGACTCGCCAGTCCACTCGAGCGCCGCACCTCTCATCGTTTTTAAATCCTCGGCTGACGGCGGCAGCAGCTCCGCAACCCGCCGCGCTTCGATCGTTCGGCGCCGTCGACAGACACTCGGCAGCTGGTGGCTCTTCGGGCGAAGTACTTGTGGTACGGGCTCTGCAGGCATGGCTGCGATGGCTGCAGCTGAGAAATTCGAAACCTCGACGGTCGCCAATTTCTGCTTCTCTCGCACGCTGCAGGTGTTGTTGGCCTCCCGTGGTCAACGCCTGGTCAAACTGCACCTTGTGCGGACCGCAGCTCAAGCTCAGGAGGCTGGAATCTCTTGCTGTGGTGTGTGCTCGAGCTGCTCTCGTGCGCCGAGACGTTCAGAGAAGCTGAGCGCTCTCGCTGGTGCGCTGACTTAGGCGCGTCCGTCAGCGGGCTGAGCGCGGTGCTGAACAGCTCTGGCTGTTGCCCTCTGGTGCAAGCACTATGCGAAGCCTGTGAGGTATAAAGGAGAGAGCTGCGCCTGACGCACGGGCCTGCTCAGGAGGCCCGGACCTTCCAGCAACGCCGAGCTGGCGGGTTTTTCCCAACCCACGCCATGTCGTTCGAGGACGCTCTTTTCTCTCGCTCGAACGCAACCGACCAGGTCGGGCTCGAACGGTCCCAAATGCCCGAAGCTGCCACGATCCCTGCGCACTTGAGCCCGCGTCTACGGTTCTTCGCATCTTATTTTCGCGACTGATCCCCACGCGATCGCGCTCATCCAGGAGGTGCTCGAGGGGCCGGAGGATGAACTCGACAGCCGCTTGGACGCACTGATACGGGAAGTAGACGCGTTGCTCGAAGGAGAAGAAGGGGAGAAGCGCCGCAAGCAGGGAGAGCAAGGCTTGCTCGACTTTCAGGACTCGCTGACGGCGCGCGGTCAAGGCTCGGCGGGAAGTCCAAACGGTGCGAACGAGACGACGCTGCCTGAGTCGGGTCTGTGTTGGGAAGTCGAGAGACTTAGGCTCGATCTCGAAGCAGGTCCGTGCACATCCTGTTTACCTTTTTTTTTGACGCTGTCGTGACCCTTTTTAACCCTCGTGCAGGCATGACTCCATCGGACCATGAAGGTGTCAACATGGATGGGGATGCCGGCGGTCACGCCCGCGTAGAGGAGGACACTTTACCGAAACCGGATTCGAGCGCCGCCGAATCCCGCTCGAGGGCGACGACCTCGACCTTGCCAGGCCCTAGCACCGCTTGATCGCCAGGAGATAGAGGTGTAGTCGTCCGAAGGTGGCGATTGGGACCACGTGCCGTCGGTGCCGATATTGTCCATTCCTCCTCCTTGTCCTGGCCGCTTGTTCACCATCCTGTTCCTCCGTCCTCGCGCATACCAAAGTCTTCGGAACCGAGATCCACGTTTAGGCTTTCGCAAGGCAACGTTCGTGAAAGCAAAAGGACCGGATGCATGGAAAAAGGCAGCCTTTCGTTGCAGGCAAAAAAACGACACCAAGACTCGACGTCCATCGTTTAGACGCCGATCTTCTCGAGACGCTTGAGGTTGTCGACAAGCGGGCCGTGCGGGGTGACGAACTGTTTGGGGAGGAAGTCAGGAACCGGGGTTCGAGGGGCAAGGGCGGAAAAATCCCTGGAGGGCCGACGAAGACCAGGTCCTCGTCGAAGGTAGGCAAGTCAAACGCACCTGAACGTAGGCACCGTCCGGCTGGGCAATCGAACGCTTCTCGAGGTACTCGGCGCGCGAGAGGTTGGTGAAACCCCACTTCTTCGAGATGATGATCTTCTGGCGACCCGGGAACTGTTGACGGAGCAGGTCAGCGAAAGAAGAGGTACGAGCGCAGCAAAAACGAACGCACCTTGTACTGGGCACGACGGAGAGCCTCGAGGACGATGGCCTTGTTCGAGTCCTTGCAGCGGATCGAGAGGATGATCTGGCCAATGTTGACACGAGCGACGGTGCCGTACGGCTTGCCCCACGCGCCACGCATACCGGTCTGCAGCCTATCCGCACCGGCGCACGAAAGCATTTTGTTGATCCGGATGACGTGGAACGGGTGGGCGCGGACTCGCAGGTGGAACGAGTCTTTGCCCGAGTTCTTCACGACGTATTTGTTGGCGCAAATACGGGCGGCCTCGAGCGCCTCCGACGAGAGCTGCTCGTACTCGTTCGAGACGAGGTGAGCGCTGTGCACAGGCAGGAAAGGGTCAGCCCCTGTGGAATTGCCGCCGTCTCGCCGAATTCCGCCACCCGACCTCCCGCTCCCCGATCGTCCGCTCTAGACCCACCAGAAGGGGAACTCATCGACACCGGCCTTCTTGCGACCCTATAGATGGCGCAGAGAGTGTTAGTACGGCCGTAGAACCCGGAGAAGCCACGATTTTCGCGAAATTTCGAAAGTTCGGCTTACCAGGTCGAAGATGCGGATCTTCGGGTCGGGAACACCACGGTTGTACCGACTCTTCGGGTACGGCTTATTCTTGCAGTACCTATAGCAACGCGCGGGACGGCGACCTGTAGAGTGTAGACCCCCCCCCCCCCTGATTTTTAGCCTGAGTCCTCACGCAGCCTGCGAGAGCCCGGGCGGGTCACACGGACACGGCGGAAGAGATGGCCAACGCACCCATTTTGCTGTTGGCGGTTAAGAAAGTGTCGGGGAAGGTATTGGAGAGCAAGAGAGAGGCGGTTGAAGGAAAAGGGAGCGAGGTTGGTCAGCACCTGTGCTCGACTGACTCGGCGCGCACCTGCTGACTGGCGACCGCGTGGCACCTGCCCGCGCCTGCTAAATCCCTCCAACTATATCCAGCACCATCTGATCCAGCCCGTGTATCTCCCGGTGCCGCCGTGGCCGCTGCCCAGATCGAGTGCGCCGACGCCCTGCGCTCGCCCCCGAGTTTTGCGACCTCGTGCGCGCGTGCCGTCCGATGGCCGCCTCGTTGGCGGGTGGGCGAGATGGCGTGCGTACTAGAGACCGAGTAGCTGATACGAGTGAGGAACTGAGCGTACGACTAGCTTGATGTCGGAGTGGGTGGGTGTTCCAAGGGAGGAGAAGTCGATTCGACGCCAGCTCGACTCGGCGCGCGACTCGCTCACCTCAGCCCGCGCGCCCTTTCTCTCCCTCTCCGAGCTCTTCCCTCTCTCTCTCTCCGGCTCTCTCGCTCGTAGTGCATATCTATGGATCGGAAGATCACTGGAGCCTCTGCATATACAGGTCAGACGAGACAGCGAGCCGTGAATGCGGCGAAAGGGAAAGCAATACAAATGCTAATACAGGTATCACTAAGGGTGAATACAAGATCAGCGAGCCGACATCAGCGCGTCTGCCTCCCAAAGGCGGGCCGGCCCTTGTTCCTTCTCCGTCTCGTACGTCAGGATCTCGCCGCTCTCGACGGGTATGCCGATGCAGCACTCGAGCTACTGGCAGCCCGGCCTCGGGTGCCACAACCTGCCCATGGACTGGTTCGACCAGTTCATCCCGGCGACCCGCAAGAAGGAGCTGAACGCCTACGTCTACGGTACCGTCGCACTCGGCGGCTTGTCGCTCGCCAGCGCATTCAAGGACGCCCGCATTCACCTCAAGGTGCCGCCGCAAGAGCCCGTACCGCACTTGGAGGTCCTGCAGCACCTGCTCGCGCCGGCTCTCCAACGCCGCCAAAGTCTCGCCCAACGACCGCAGCCTGTCTTTGCCAACATTGTCGCGTGTCTCGACCGCTCGCAGTGCCCAAGCTTGAAACACACGCAGTTGATCAACGATCTCGGAGCTAGCGAGCGCGGGCCGACTTGTTGGATCTGGCATTTGGCGCGCTTGCGAGTTTGAAAAAGCGGTCAAGCACATCGAGCGCGAACCGCCGCTGCCGAGCGGGAGCCAGTATCACTCTGTCAAGACTTTGTTCGTGACGCTCAAAGAGGTGTGTCTCGGTGTCTCATGGCGTGGGGCGTGGCCGTCGCGACCGACCATGTGGTGTCCTGCAGGAGACCTCGCCGCTCTGCAGAGGCAGTGACACTCGGACTGGCGCCGCAACTGCTATCGCGGAGGATGCTCCGGACTACGACGGGCCGGTATCCGCTGGCGGAGAGGACACCGTGCCCGCCTGGTCCGCTGCGCGCATCGATGTCTTGCGGTCTTTTGGGGCTTGTGCGTGACTTTCTCCCGCGTACGCGCTCAGCAGTCCCACTTCTGAGGCTATTGTTTCCAGTGTCGCTCGCTTATATCCAGAACGAGAACATCAACATCGCGTGCTCGATCCTGAACGGCACGAAAGCCAGCAGTTTGCACTCGCATCTCCTCGAGAGCCGTGTCATGTTCAAGACCACGCCGTCGAACCTCCTCCTCAGTTCATGGAAGACCAACTTTGTGGATCTGGCTCATCCTTACATCAGGACATCCACACTGTGGAAAGGTTACCAGACTTGGGCTGCCCGGTTCACGCAGGCTCAGCTCGAAAACTTCCCGAGTTCACACGGAGGCTTACTCACGCAGTCTGTATCGCGCCTCCTCGAGTGCATCGCCTTGCGATACGCGATCACGCAAGCCCTCTTCACGGTCGTCGAGCAAGGAGGCGTCATCCGATTCGGCGACACGACCATCTCAACTGCGAGTCACTCCGCCGTCTCGGCCGCTGTCGGGAGGGCGTATTCTCTCGAAACACTATACAGCTCGATCAACTCGGTTCTCGACGCGCAGTTGACACCGACGCGTGCCGTACTCCCCTTCAACAGCCTCTTGCAAGAACTCGACATTTCGAACCTCGAAACTCTGACCCAGCCGCAGCTCCTCGAGCGCATGCGCGAGTTGACGGATTACATGCCCCCCGAAGAAGACGCAGAGGACGACAGATTTGTCACGACCGCTGCACTGGCCGAAGGCCTCGCCAACGGAAGTCTCTCCGGGGCCGAGTTCGCCGACTACTGCCTCAATGCGGGCTATACCAAGGCCGAAATCCTCGCATGCGCTGGCAGCATGTTCGAGGTTGTCCTTGAAGGGGGCATGTTGGACGAACTCGTGCACGAACTCAACGGGGAGGAGTTGGAAGAACTGTTTGCGCTGCTTAGCGTCGATTGAGTACATTTCTTGTTTCCCTTTTTCTTTCTTTGCAAGGACATATTCACAGCTTGACTAAAGCCCTCGGAAGCGAACGGTGCTACCCACGCAATGCTCGCTTCGCTGCTCGCACAGAGCGCCAACGCAGAGAAGCCACACAAGTCGCTAGGATTTCTACGATTGCGGACCCCGGAAGGCCGCACAGCGCTTACCCGATGCTAGCGTCTCTACAGCTATCGCCTCATCAGGCGCCGTGGTCGCCGTCGAGGGAGGACCGGGTACGGATGCAAGGCTCCTACCCTCCAAAGCAGATGCTGAAGCGGGAAGCTAGCTCCAAGCCGCTTCGCGACCGCGCTCCAAGCCGCCACGAACGAACAATCAAGTATGACCGGAACAAGCTCGCCGAGCACTACATCCAAGCTGCCCGACCGGCGCGTTGCGCTTACGAGGAGCGTGTATCGCCGAGCTCGAGCGCAAGCACGCCAAAGCTGGCGGCGACGATTCGGTCTCCCAAGGTCCGGTCCTCCTTACCTCGAGGAGATGAACCAAACACAGTCCGCAGACTTCCGTAAAAGAAACGTTGAGACGGGAGGAGAAGCCTCGACGACGCCACCGCGCACCTGAGCCGCGTCTGCTCTCTTCCAATTCGACGTCGCTTCTCTCTCTAGTGAGAAATGCAATGCCTGTTGAGATATTAGAATACTCGGCAGAATTTTCGTCTGTGTCTAGGACTTGTGAGAGAAAAAACGAAATTGGGTCGAGGTCTCCTCCGTGCCGCGAACCGGGTGCCGCACTCTGATCGCCGTCCAATCGTCGTTCTCGCCACGCTCGCACTCGGCAGCGAGCCCAGAGCTCGGCTCGAACCTAAGAGGAGAGATCCAACGGAGGGGCAAGGCACTCAGACAGGAACTCGACGCCGCCCCGACGAGACGAGAGAGGAGCCCCCATGAGTAACGCCTCTGCCTTGCTGTCGGCGCTCAACAGCAGGCCAAGCTCTGCTGTTGCAGCCCAGCAGCAACAGCAGCCGCAGCCGCCACCGTCGAGCGACCCCCTGTCGCCGCACGTCAACCATGCCGCCGACCCGTGGTCGTCGTCGTCGTCCGGTCACCTCCCGCTCTCCATCTCGCACTCGATCAACAACCCGGGCCTGCCATCCGGGGTCATCGTCTCGTCTGCCGCTGTCAACGCCATGGACCGCGCAGACGGTGGTGGTGGTGGTGGCGGCGGAGGAGGTCACGGGCGAGGTGCGAGTAGCGGAGGAGGAGGAGCTCTCTCGAGGTCAGAGACTCCCGGCCTCCCCAACGGCCTCGTCGGACTCGGGGGTGGTGGTGCAGGAGGCGCGCCCTCCGGTGGCGGCGGCGGCGGCAAGTTGCTCCTCCAGGGCGGACTCCCCCTCGCCGCGACCAGCTCGCTCATCCAGCCGGGCAGCGTCCCGGGAGGAGGCGCCAACAGCATGGGCGCCGCCCAGTCCGAGAACGAAAAAGTCTACTACCTCATCGTCGACTTGATGAACCCCGACACGCGCGAGGCGGCCCTCTTGGAACTGAGCAAGAAGCGCGAGCAGTGGGACGACCTCGCCCTCGTCCTCTGGCACTCTTTCGGTGCGTACACTTCCCATTCGCCCGAGAGCTAGAGCGTCGTGCTGACCCGCCTGCACCCGGAATCAAGGCGTCATGTCGGCGCTGCTGCAAGAGATCGTGTCGGTGTATCCGCTCCTCGCCCCGCCTTCGCTGACGGCGCACGCCTCGAACCGGGTCTGCAACGCCCTCGCCCTCCTGCAATGCGTCGCCTCGCACAACGACACGCGCTCCCTCTTCTTGTCTGCCCACATCCCCTTGTTCCTGTATCCGTTCCTCAACACGACCTCGAAAACGCGCCCGTTCGAGTACCTCCGCCTGACTTCGCTCGGCGTCATCGGTGCGCTCGTCAAGCAGAACGACAACAGCGACGTCATCAACTTTCTCTTGTCGACCGAGATCATCCCGCTCTGCCTCCGCATCATGGAGACTGGGTCGGAACTCTCGAAAACGGTCGCCATCTTTATCGTCCAAAAGATTCTCCTCGACGAGGTGCGCCGTCACCTCCCCTGTTGCTCTCGCTCTGAGACTGTGCACTGACTCTCGCCAACGCTGTCAGACCGGACTGTCGTACATTTGCCAGACGTACGAGCGCTTCTACGCGGTCGGGACCGTCCTGAGCAGCATGGTGCAGCAACTCGTCGAGACGCAGGCCGTCCGCCTCTTGAAGCACGTCGTCCGGTGCTACCTCCGCCTGAGCGACAACTTGCGCGCGCGCGAAGCCCTCCGCGCGTGCTTGCCCGAGCCGCTCCGCGACGCGACCTTTTCGCCGTTGCTCAAGGGCGACATGGTCACCAAGCGGTGTCTCGCCACCCTCCTCCTCAACTTGTCCGACCGCGTCGAGGGCGCCTAGACGCGCCAAACATACCCCCACCCCTCCCCGCAAACTTTTTTTGTTCCTCTTTATCGGTTCCAGCATAGCTGTCGTATCCGTTCCCCTTGTTGTGTGCCCACTCCCGTCCCGAAAAAGTTCGACCATACCCCCCTTCTCTCTCCCTTTACAAGCTCCGCGTCTCCTTATAAAGCCGGCTCCTTCTTTTTGTTGTAGCATCCCTGTTGCACCCTTCGCACCTTGGTCGACCAAAAAATGTCAACTCATCTCGGGGGATTTCTCTTTGACCTCTTCCTCACTTGCGATCTCGCGCTCAAAGACCATGTCTGCTGAACCGACGACGGCACCCGTTGCAAGCACCTCGACGGCTGCTGCTGCTGCTCTCGACGTTCCGAATAGCGGCGCTGCTCCTGCTCCTGCTCCGAAGGTGCCCAAGAGCGCTCGAGGCCGCCCCACCGATGACCCCGACACGCGCTGGAGCAAGACGCTGAGCTACATCCTGCGGCACGGGGCGGCCAAGGAGGGTCTCCAACTGAGACCGGACGGCTTTGTCCGAGTCGAGGATCTCGTCAGTCCTCGCGTCCTCTCCTCTTCCAGCGCCGTCTTGCTCACACGACAAGGTGGATGTGCAGATGAAGCGACCCAAACTCAAAGGCTGCGATTTGGAGACGCTCGAACGAATCGTCCGCGACAATGCCAAGCAGAGGTTCACCCTCCAGGCAGAACCGACAGGTCCGGACGGCGCAGACGAACTCTGGATCCGGGCGAACCAGGGTCACACGGTCAAGGTTGGTCTACCTCCTGAACGCTCGCTACGTGGTCCAGCTCATTGACGGGAAACACCGGCGCAGGTCGAGGCGCTCGAGTTGAAGCCGGTCGAAAGGGCAGAGCAAGTGCCCGTCATGGTGCACGGGACCTACTACCGGTTATGGCCCGCGATCGGTACGTTCAGGCAGCGCTTCAGCGTCAACCCTTGCACTTTCTCTCGCCACTGACTCGGTCTTCCGCCGCCGCAGAGGAGGAAGGCTTGAAGGTCATGGCCCGGAATCACATCCACTGCGCAATCGGACTCGCGGGCGAGTCGGGCGTGATCAGCGGTACGTCTTGACCCCCTTGACCTTTTACAACGGTTCGCGCGCTCAACGGACCCACGACCCCGGCAGGAATGCGCGCAAACTGCGATCTCTTTATCTTCCTCGATGTGGCGCAGTTGCTCGCGGGTGAGTCCTCTCGCAGCCGACTCTCTCCTTCATTGGCGCTCGTCGTTGAAACATAAGAGCACCCCCGCAGACGGAATCGCGATCTTCACCTCGACGAACAACGTCGTGTTGACGGCCGGCATCGACGGGGTCGTGCCGCCAAAGTACTTTGCCAAGGTGGTCAAGAAGGACGGACAGGTCCTGGTGCCGCCAACCGATGCCTAGCT
Organism: Rhodotorula sp. JG-1b; assembly: GCA_001541205.1. Lineage (NCBI taxonomy): Eukaryota > Fungi > Basidiomycota > Microbotryomycetes > Sporidiobolales > Sporidiobolaceae > Rhodotorula > Rhodotorula sp. JG-1b. The sequence goes on along the minus strand of KQ954468.1, from coordinate 253,843 downwards.
TCGATGCTGAAAATAAGTCGTTTGCGCAAGATTGCATATCGCTTCTACAACAACAGAAGAGAGGGTCGGGAAGGAGCTGGATCAACTTGGTCGTCGGGAAAGGAGGGTCTTGAGCTGGTTGAACGTAAGCGGTCAGTGTCTCAGTCGAGCGGAAGTAAGGCTATGGAAACGATTGGCCTCACCCGCTTGACCAGCACTTCGGCGTGCGCTCGTTCGCGATTCGCAATCTCGTACGTCGAGAGCTGAGCCTCGAGCTGCTCCAACGTGGTGCGGCAAACTTGCACGAGCTCCTGCTCGGAGCTGCCCGTGCATGACACAGCCATAAGAGCGTTGGCGGCGTGGATGCGGACTTTGAAGCTCGAGTCTTGCGCGAGGCGGTCGATCAAAGTCTTGGTCACGGATTGCGTCGATGACGTCGGATTGCCGACGGATGCTGCGCCGAGGAAAGCGGATGCAGCGATGCAGGCGTTCCATCGGACCTGTACAGGAAGCGACGTCAACAATCAGATTCTGCGATCGCCGGTGAGAGTAGGCGCACTTTGGCAGCGGAATGCTTCATGCCGACGCAGAGCGCCTCGCTCGTCGACACGCTGTGCGCATCGACCGAGCCTACGCGGCACTTGTATACGCTAGCCATAATGCGGAATGCGTTGGATGCGATCTGGGCGCGGAGAGAAGGTTCGTGAGTGAAGAGTTTGAACGTTGGGTGGCCCTTCATCGTTGCCAGGCAGCGCACCTGCTCGTCGTCTTCATCTCTGTTTGCCAAGAAGCTGGCAAGAGACAGGAGCTGCACATCCAGATCCGACGGGTTTGCGCTGCACAGTTTGAGAGACGATCAGCGGTGGAGCCTTGATGCTGACGCAGATCTGCGAGTGAGCTCACCGAGACGGCAAAAGGTCACAAAGATTGGCTAACGACCAAGTCGTTTCGCCTGCATCCGCTGTTGCATCGAATGTGACCGACTCCGAGGGGGCGTCGCAATCGAGAAGGGCCAAGAGAGCGAGAATGGCTGCATCGTGGACCTGCTCGGGCCGCCGCCCATCCCGTTGTTGATCCTTGGCCATGACGCCGATAACGCGGACGGCTGCGCGGGTGATCTCTTTCGGGCCCGTAGGTGTCACGAGGGCGATGGCCGTCGTCCAGGGATCAATGCTGTTGTGATCGCACGCCTGGAGGGACGGCAAGGCCGCACAGGCGGCTGCGACGACGTTGATATGCGGCGACTGAAGTGCCTGGGAAACAATGAAGAGTGCGTTTTGGCGAGGTGCAGCCGGTTCAAGGCGAAGGAGGGAGGTGGCGAGCGAGACCTGCGCGAGCTGAGTTTCCGCGGCGACCGTTCCGAATATTGCGGCCGCCCGATCGAGAGTCGAGGACCTGTCCAACATCGGCATGAGCTACTGACAAGGTCCTCCCTGGTCGGAAGAGGAGAGCTCACCACTCTGCGGGTGTTTGCGATTCGGCGATCGCGCTCAAGAGCTGCCACGCAAAGGCTTCCTTGTCGGTGTGAAGGAGAGTCGTTGCGGCCGACAGGAGAGCTTGCCACTCGAAGTGCGCTTTGCTGGATGTTGCTATCTGCCGACGTGTGATCGCGCACAGCGCGGAGACGGCACCTTGAAAAAGTCGAGAGTCTGCGAAGACAAAGTCATGGTCAGCCACAAATTTCGATTGAGACAGGCAGGCAAGTTTGATAGCTTGCCATCTTGGTAGAGTAGCGGTACGATCGCTTTCGAGAGGGTCCACGCTAGAGGTCGTTGAAGTCTGCCATAAGGTGCGACTCGTCCCAGAGTTTCCGCGAGCGAGAGCTGCGCGAGGTGAACTTCGGTCTGACCCGCCGGCGTCGGGGTCTGTTCGAGGCAATGAGCGAGCGAGAGGTGCATCTCGACGACCGTTTCACCGACTTGACGCGAGAGCGACGTAAAGGCAGCTTTGGTCGTCCTATTGATGGAAGTCGGTCAGGTAGGATGACACGCGAGCTCGGGGCGGATCAGCCACGCACCGTTCCTCTGCTATTGCCAGAAAAGCTTCTGATCCTTCGAGCATAAACTTGAGAGTGAGGGCGGCTCGCGCCCGAACGGTCCTCGATGGGTCGGATTCGATGAGAGAAAAGAGAGTCGGTCGATTCCGCAAGAAGGGCGAGTCGGCGAGGAAGAGGTGCCAATGCTTGTGGAGGGCTCGAGCGTCGGTCTACGTTGAAGGACGAGATTGATCAGTAGGGATCAGGACGCCGGTATCGAGAAAAGGCGCTTACTGTTGCGACCGTTTGCGAGACTCCGAGCGCGTCGAGACGAAGCTGGGCAGCACGACGTCTGGAAGAAGAAGCCAAAGCATCAGTTACCCAGCATCGAAAATACGGCACGGAGCATATGGCGCGACTTGCTGTCGGTCCCACGGCTGACCTGCCTCGGATTCGGTCTCGGATTCGGAATCCGACAGGCGGTTCTCACTGCCACCGCGTGACGACGCGAGCGAGATCGACCTCGCCGACACGCTGGCGTCCGAGTTCTGTCGCTGTCTCGCCGTTCGCGTTTGCGGAGACTGTTGTGCGAAGGCGCTCATGACGCCGAAGGAGAGTTGCGACGCTCCGGGCGTCACGGAGGGTGTGCGACTCTTGTTCGGCGCGGGACTCGCCAGTCCGGATCGGGCTTGCGTGCCAGCAAAGACCCACGCCGCGACCACGCCGACGAGAGTGCGACATTGATCCTCGTCGTTGAGGAGGGTCTGGCTGACGAGGACGACTAGGATGCGCAGGCAGGTCGAGACGAAGCGGTAGAGTCGCTGGCCGCCGGTGGCGAGTTGAAACTTGACCGGTGCCAGCGCCTTGTCGATACTCGCCAGCAGGGCCGGTGCCGCACGATGCCTTGCACCGGCTTTACAGATGCTTATGTACTGCAGCAAGCATCCAGCAGCCTGTCCGCGGACGGGAAGCGGATTGTCGGGGAGGAGAAGTCTCGCGACGGCGACTACGATCGCCTCGGCGTCCTGGCATGAGGTAGTTGGACGACAAAGTCAGTGTTGGCTTCTGCGTGCGTATGGAGGCAGGAACAGATTTACCTCTGTTTGGAAGCGACAAACACGGATTGCGCGGAGGATCACGAGGAGATCCTCTTCGCTCTGTTCAGGGAGCTGCAGACATTCCAACCAGAGGCGGAGCGCGTCGGAGTCGGGGCGGAAGGTTTGCTGCAATCCGCTGTCCTGCATACGTGGTTCGGGAATGTCAGCGAATAGGAGCTGAGCCTCGAGGGAGAGAGAAACGCACGACAGGAACCTCGGAATCCAGCTGCTTTATCGCTCTCCGAGCCGATGCGAGCGCCTGCATGCGAGTGCGACGTCCCTTCCCCTCCGAGCCGCGTACTGATTCACTGGCTTTGCGTGAGCGTGTGAGCTGCTGGTTGGAAAGAGAAGACGGACGCTCGAGATGCGCGTGCTCCTTGTCCCTGTCGCCTCACTCCGCACGCGTCTTGCTACGCTGGGAAGGATGCAGCTCGACTCCGACGAGGTTCCCGCTGATCAGGAGGCTCGGCCGGACTCGCTCCAGGCTTCGTCCGACTCGGACGCGCCAACTGCGCCCGCCCCACTTGAACAACAAGATCAGGCTCTGCAGCGGCAGCGCGTGCTGCAGGCGATCGAGGAGCATGACGTCAATACTCTGCGCCACTTGGCAGGCCAGACGGGCGGGTTCGTTAATCAGGAACTGAGGAAACGAGCCTGGCGAGTCCCCTCATCTCGAAAAGTTAACGCATCGCAACCTCTCGTGCTGTGCTGACTCGGCGCCCGCACGCACGCATGCAGGCCAATCTTGCTCCGTTCCAACGCAAAAGGGAAGCAGAAAGAATCAGACTCGACAACGAGCTGGGACTTGGACCACTTGCCGCCTCGCGACGACGAGCGACAAGTCCGCCTCGACATTGACCGCAGCCTCGTCAACTTCCCGCATGGTGCGCCTTCCTTCCTGACATTGTGTGTTGCATATCCCTAACCACCTGACCCTCTGATTCCCCCGTCCAGACGTGCGAGACCAGGACCGCGACCAGTTGCGAGTCAAATTGGAGCGCGCCATTTTGACCGTCTTGCGACGCCATCCGGCCCTGCACTACTTCCAAGGGTATCACGATGTACGTGCGCCGCCTCTAGCGGTCAAAGTACGCTTGCTCATGGCCGAACCCGCAGATCGTCTCGGTCCTGCTCCTCACGCTCGAAGAGGATGACTTGCTCATTCCGGCGACGGAGCGATTGAGCCTGCACGTGGTGCGCGATAGCATGGGACCCGGGTTGGAGCCTACTCTCGGATATCTCAAGCAAGCCTCTTTCCGCTCGCTGTGTGTAGGCGACCCTCTGTATGCTAACTCGCACGCCACGACAGAATCGTGCATCGGCTGGTCAAGGCGATCGATACAGAGCTTTACGTCGTCGTCTCGCAGTGCGTCGTTCCGTGCTTCACGACCCAGTCATCAGAGCCTTCTAACGGTTCCACTCCGTGTACACGTAGAGCCGCGTCAATGCCCTTTTTCGCTCTCTCGTGGGCTCTCACGTTGTTGAGCCACGACCTCGACTCGGTCGCTGTACTCGCGCGCCTGTTCGACTTCTTGCTCGCCCACAACCCGAGCATGATCTGTCATCTGATCGTCGCCGTGAGTGGCCGTCTCCTCCTGCTGTCTGCGACCTGCCGAACTGCGACTCACCCGAGAAGCTTTGCTCGTGACGTTAGATCCTCCTCACGAAGAAGGACGACTTGGTCAGCGTCTCCGAGACGTGTGAAGGCGACCCGGCCATCATCCACTCGGCACTTTCGCAGCTCCCGTCCATCGTCCTCCCTCCTACCCCGAGCGAAGACGCTCGCCCCGAGTTGAGAACTGCGCCTCCCTCTCCCGCACATTCTCAAGGGCCGGACACGCCCTCCCGCAAGACTGCGGCGACGTTCGAAGAGGACGACTTGTCAGAGGATCTCATGTCGTCGGCGTCCTTCCTCGGATCCTCTTCGGACCTTGCTCGCTCGCCGACCCTCACCGCCAGCTCGAGCGTGAGCACGTTCGAGTTGCCCGGTTCGGAGGAGGCAGACATGGACGCCTCGATGATTAGCGCATCCGAAATTGAAGTCGACGGAGGCCATGAATCCATCGCGGGGTTGCGCAGGCGTCGACGACCCTCGCAGCTCGCATCGCCGAGTGGGTTCACATCCGCTTTGGCGTCGTCGTCACTGCTCGGCTACGAAGCCGACAACGATCACAGCTTCAACGACGATGCGGACTCGCTCCATGCTCTGGACGAATCAATGTTCTCTGATCCCGACATCGAAGGCCTCGCCTTTCAACCCTTTCCTTCTTCTTCGCGGGCGACGAAACCGACGACTCCGCCTCGAAGTAATCGACAAACGTCTCGTTCCGGCAACGTTATCTTGTCTGCGTCGTCTCCGCCAGACTCGCCTAGCCAGCTACTGCCACGACGGACCGTCGTCGTCGACGAGCTGATTCTTCGAGCGCTCGAGCTGTCTCGGCAATACCCCATTGGCTCGCCCACCGCCTCTAGCGATCTACTTGTCTCGTCTGCAGTGACCGAAACCGCCGTCGACGCTGACACCAGCGTCCATTTGGCATGGCCGGTCGACGACGACGCCATCGCGGGATCGCTTCCAGCCCTGCAAGCGGATCGCGTCCTCGGCGCCAACAGCTGCATCAACACCTGGCATCAGAGCATGAACGGTACTCTGACGGATGCAGAGGCCGAGACGATCGTTCGCAACGGCGAAGGGATCGTCTTTGTCGATGCTCTTGGTCCCGACTTGGACGAGACGGAAACGCTGGCGAATGAGGATGACGAATCCTTGGACGATTTCGGTGACGCCGACGCCGACGCCGACGAGTACGACATTGTCCCCTCTCCCGGTGATGCTGATGCTAGCAACGCCCGTCGACGACGTCGCCGGAACCGGCGCTCGTCTTCCACCCGCGGCGGCCGGATCCCCCCGCTGCTCGCCCTCGGACCGCACGGCTGGCTCGTCGTCTCGGGCGTGGCGGTCGCAGCAGTCGCGTATGGCGTGTATCGCCAGCAAGGCGGCGGTGCCGCCGCCGCCGCTGCGTCGAGTGGAGCTCACGGACTCGGCACGGCCAGACTCGGGCTTGGGCTCGGGTTTGGTGGTGGTGGGTTCGGTGGTGCGGCAGCGGCAGGAGGAGGTCCAGCGGCGGTTGACGCCGCCGGGCAGGCGGGAGCAGCTTCTCTCTTCGAAGCGGGTGGTAGACTTGTTTAGCTGCGGCTGTTATTCTTTCGGGGGAGATCCATGACCCCATCGAGCTGTCTCTTCTTTCTCTCCTCAGACGCAGGCGAGCTGCTGTGTGACAGGGCGTATGCATGCGTCTAGGGGTACAGTACAGAACACGGGGTTCGGACGAGGTGGAGATGGATTGGGATCAGGCGTCGGGTGCTGATGCCCGCGCGTCGGCCTGCTGCGCCTCGATTGCTCGCCGCTGCACCTTGGCCCGTGCATGCGCGTCTTGAACCTGCGCGCGAAGGGATCAGTGATTAGGCAAACACACGACTGGAGGCGAGAAACGAACGCACCATCTGGCGGAGGAGCATGCCCTTCTCGCCGAGGCGCTCTGGCCGCATCCGGAACAGGTAGGCGTCTAGACCTCCGACCTTGTCGATGGTCCTGAGTGCTCCGGCGGTCACTTTGAGGCGCAAGTTGGTCCCGAGGGCTTCCGACCAGAGTCGCTTCTGGTGGACGTTGGGCAACCAGGTCCGCCGCGTCTTGTTGTTGAAGGTCTCGCCGACGCTGTTGCCGGATTGGATCGCGCGACCGTCGTAGAGCCCGGCTTGGATCCGCTTGGCGTTGACGGCGCTGCGCGAAGTTGCGCGGAGGGACGGAGCGGACGACCGGAACGCACCCAACATGGCGGGCAAAGACGGCGAGGCGTAGAGAGACGGGTTCTGCGAGTCTTCTAAGGTGTCCTTGGGCGCCTCTTTCGAATCGACGGACCGAGTCGCAGTGACGAGTTCGAGGAAGAAGAACCAAAGACCCTTTGACGTTCAGCTCACTGCACGGCTCGAACGGATTGGCTGAGAGGAATGGCTACACGGGCAGATGGCTCAGGAGGGACTGCCCCTGCCAGGGAAATCACGCCGGCACAGCTCGCTGCGACCTGGAAAAAAAGCGGAGGATTCGACTCGCTCAGGAAACAGCTCCTCGCAGACTTTATCAACGCCGTAAGGACCCCTACAGAGGATGCCAAGTCGTCCATTTCAAGCTAGACTGACGGGATACCGGTGCGGTGTCGCAGCCGGAAAAGGACAAGTTCCTCGCCGACCTCGACGTTTCCCTGCCCGCTCTCCTGGCCAGCACGCCCTCGATCGCTCGGCAAGAGCGCAAGGACCGCCCGAATGCCGTCATCCGCTCCATGAAGCAGATCGAGATCCTCAAACCGCAGATCAAGCTCACCGAAAAGAGGCTCCGAGAGGACGAGACGGTCGCGAAACGGATAGACCACGAACTCGCGCGTTCGCTCTGCCAACTCCGAGGGGTACCGTTCGTGGAAGAACCGGAACCCACAGCAACAATACCTGCAGAGGTTGGCGCAGGCGACGGAACCGGTCCGAGTCCCGTCCCGAAGGGAGACGAGCTACCAAGTTTGTTCAGTTCCCTGTCTCGCTGCGGATTCCCGTGCTGACTTCTCCATGTGCGCCACAGATCCCGCGAAACAGCCCGAGGATGATGACCGCAGTACGGTTACTCCTCCTACGCGAATCAAGACCGAACCCGTGGTCTCGAACGGCAGCACGGCGCCTCATCTCGTTGCCACCAGTCAATCCGACCAACCAGCGCCGGCTGCAACACCGTCCACCGAACCTCCTGCCGCCCCCCTTTTCCCTGCACAACCTTCCGAGCTGGAGGATGTCGATATGTCACCGGTCGAGGCAGAATCCTTCGCGGGCGGCGTCGACTCGAAGGACGCGACCTTGACCGGTCAGGCTGCTGTTCCCGGCGAGGCGAACGACGACGTCGAGATGAAGCCGTCCATCGCGGACGTGCCCGAAGGCTCGACATAGACCCCTCGGCGGAAGTCGGCTGTATATGCTGTTTTGAGGCCCCTCTTGATTTGTTGTCGTAAAATGTGTAACAGCTCGTCTTCTCGGCCCTGCAGCTGCTGAGTCTCCCGTTGTTGCCAAGAGACGCGACTTTTCACAGATCCTGTGCTTCTCTCTAGGAAAGAAAGAGAGGCCTATCTCCGTGGACTGCGGCAGGCGGGAGGCGAACCCTTTCTTTGTCATCGGTCTTCCACTCTTTATTACCGCTTGGACCGAGTGTTGTTTCAGACTCCCCGCCCAGCAATCTGCAGAGTCACCGCAGTTGCGCGCCAGACCGCTGCACTCGAACTGTCGCCCGCTCGCCATCGCCTTGCGTCCGCCCCACTTGCGACTCGCCTGACTCGGTGCGGCTCGGTGAAAGGCGCCGCGTTTGATGGCTGCGTGGGCGCAACCGCAGGATGGAGAAGCCCGTGCCGAAGCTATGCAAGCACCGCGACCGAGCTTGTCTGTGGTGAGGAGCTCTGATGGCGCCGAGTTCCCGCTGCATCGAGACGACTTTCGCAACATCACCACGTGAGTCTGGACCGCCGATACATGGGCAAGACGCACAGAGAGTGACACACTTTCCATGCCGGCGCAGCCTCGACGAACTCCGGCACAACTTGCTGTCGCCTCTGTTGTCGATCCCTCCGGAATGCCTCATCCTCATGAACGAGGAAGGCGCGCCGATCGCGCGAGACGAGGCCGTCCGACACCTCCTCTTGCTCGCGAGTACTCCGACAAGCTCTGTTATGGGTACCAAGGCCGTGCCGAGACCGGGCGACGACCGATCTCCGACCGGCTCGGTCGTGATGCGTGGATCGGGTTCCAGCGCTGGCCTGCGCGCAGGGTCCGATCCATCGACGCGACGGATCTACGTCTTTGATCGGGATCACCTTGATTCGGATCCGGACGAGGTGGCGGCTGCGCTCTCCGTGTCGGAAGAGATGGTGCTCGGAGAGCCGCCACTAAACCGTCAGTTCGCCTGCCATCCCGCCTCTATCTTTCCTGCCTAGCTGACTAAATTCGAGCGCATGTGCTCTGTAGTGGAGGATCCTTTGCCGTCGCATCTCTCGCTGTCACAGCATCACCTCTTCACGCTCCGAGCTCTCGTCGCCAGTATCCACCTCCAGATCGATTCTCTCGCTCTCGCCCTCGCCAACCTGCGTCGCGTCAACAGCGGCACTTTTTCCTCCTTCTCTCTCTTTTTTGAAACGGCCCAGCCGACCATGCAGCGTTACGAGCGCCTGCTCGAAGGCTGGGAATGCGCCATGGACGCCGTCAGCAAAGTCGCCGTCATCTCGGGCTTGCTCACCCGGACCGCGGGCTCGAGTGCCGGGAACGCGAGCACGGTCGGAGTCGGGGGCGGTGGCGGTCAAGACAAGCAGCGGTACCTGGGCGATTACGTCTCGAGGGAGAAGATGCTCGCTGTTCGCGATGGCTGTGCCAAAGTGCTCGGTGCGTGCTGGATGGCGGATGATACGGAACAGCACGATGGGACTGACTGCTTGATTTTCTGCCCACAGCTGAACTCAAGCTGCGCACTGAAGACCTGCAAGCAACTCTGGACGCCGTTACGTCCGCAACGGAGGCTGTCGAGGGAGAGCTCGACGTGACCAAGTGAATTCTGCCCCCCTTTCCTCGCGACATTCACGTCTCCTCTGCAGAAACTGACGCGACGATGTGATCCTGCAGGTCCGATCTGCTCGACCTCGAAGCCTGCACTCAAGATGCGGAGCAAGGGCATCTGCGGATCGAAGAGCTTGTCCATGCCGGTTCAGAGAGTGAGTAGAGCGCGCAGTAAACTGTTTGGCTTCTTGATTAACTCCAGTCCCTCCACAGTGACAGACCCAGAACTCCTCGAACAATGCTTTGCGGAGCTCAGCCACGCCGATGCTGAGCACCGAGATCGAATCCGCTTTCTGATCGAACGCAAGGTAGGCTCAAGTCGAATTGACTATATGGGAGAACTCAGCGCGAGACTCACAGCTTTCGACGATGTGCAGAACGCCATGACCAAGTACTTCTTGCAAGAAATGCAAAAGATCTCGGCGCTGCAAAGCGACGTCGCCAACATGCCCACCGAGCTGGCCGCTCTGGATCACGATCTCGGGTGCGTGAACGCGATTAATGGGAGTGCCACCGAGCAAGGTGCTGATTTGCTTCGTCGGCGCTGCTTCAGAACGCGAACCGACAACTTTAAGCACCTCTCTCGTCTGGAAGGCTTGATTCCGGCCTATGTCGCGACGGTCGCAGAAGTCATTCGCCGACGCGAATACGGTGAGCTGAGTACGCGACGAACACTCACTGCAGCAAGTGTTGATTTATCTTTGACTTCCGCGCAGCTCGTCTCCTCTCGCAACATTCCGGCGACCTCGCCGCGATATATCGTCCACTCGCTGAGCTCGAACGCCAGCGACGGTCTCATTATCGCCAGACCCACTCCGGCAAGCTCCCGTGGGAAGTGCGTGGCCTGTCAGGCTCGACGAGCGAGCGGATACCGGAGATGGCTCTGGAGGTGGTCGGAGCAGAGGAAGGTCTTCCAGACATCGGTTCCGCCTCTTTGGACAGTGAGTGGACTGAGCTCGCGCACTGGGCACTTCGGATTCGCACTGAACTTCGTGCAATCATCTCGCAGAGCTCGCATCGACGCTCTCGCGCATCGACGAAGCTATGGGTCAAGCGGCCAACATCGACACACCTGTGCGGCAAGCGCGACAACTCGTCAAGGACTTGGGCGTCGGGATCGAGAACCTACGCGACGAGTTTGCGAGATTATCACGCGGTATGGCATGTCCTCGAGATGCGTGCAGCGATGAAAAGCGGGACTGACTCTGTCTGACGCTCAGACCCGCCTCCCCCGCGGCACGATATGATCGACCCCGCGCGCGTCGCCGAGCTCGAAGAGCAGGTTCGAACGCTCGAGACGACCCATGAGCACCTCAACCGCAAGCTGCAGGACGAACGATCCGGTTGGGAAGAGGAGACGGCCAAGCTCGAGTCGAGAGCAAGCACGGCGGAAGACGCCTGCGCCAGACTCCGCGCGGACGTCGACGCACTGCAGCAAGCACGCAGTACTCTTCAGCAAGAGCAAGCAGCGGCGAGGCAATCTGCGCGCGATCTGCAGCAGATCCTCGAGAAGGAGGTCAAGCGGCGGGAAGTGGCGGAGCGCGAACTCGCAGCCGCTGCCGCCGGCGAAGCCGAGCTCAGGAAACAGTGGGCGACTCTGAGCGAGTCTCACACTCGCTTGCAAAGCGACGTGTCGGCGTTGCGGCTCGAATACGAAGAGCGCGGTGCGACGATCGAGGAGCTCCGGCCAAAGCTCGAGGTCGCTCAGCGGGCGCAGCAGGAACTCTCGAGCGCCGTCGCGGACAAGGACAAGCTGCTGCGCGATCAGCGCGCAGATGCCGAACTCGACCGCGCAGTCCTCGAGAAGGAAACCGATGCGCTCCGCCGCCTTCTCGCCGAAAAGGACACCCGCCTGGAGGAGCTCAACGAGCGGATTCGCCTCGCCGACGAGGGCGCAGCCACCTTGCGTGAGCAATCGGAGCGCTGGGAGCGACTCGCTCGCTTGAAAGAGGCCAACGCTCGCGCGGAGGATTCGCGCTCCGAGTCGGCGGCGCGTGAAGCGGCCAAGGCACTCGTCAACGCAGAAAAGGAGGCCGCGCTGCTACGTCAGCTGGTCATTGATGCTCTCAACTCGGTCCGATCTCTCCGCCTCCAAGGTGAACAGATTATCGCAAACATCGCTTCGGCTCCGGCTTCTACCAAGGCGGACGATGCGCTTCCGGACCGTCAGTCCTCTCTCGACGATCGACAGCATTCGGATCGCTTGCCTGAAATTCCGACCGGCGACGTCTCTTCGTCCGATCTGCGCCTCATCCTGGACCAGCTCAACGCCCTTGACCAAGATGGCGTGGAAGCCGCCGTCAACGACAAGGTCGAGACTCTGACGACCACGACGAAGAGATGGATCAAGGAAGCCAAGGCTTACCGCGAGCGAGCGCACCGTGCCGCTGCGACTTCTGGAGACAAGATTGCCTTTCGCAAGTGAGTAACAGTCGCATTGCCACGGTCTCGGCTATCTTTGCTGACCGCGCACCTTCTGAACAGCTTCGCCAAGGGAGACCTCGCCCTCTTCCTTCCGACGCGCAATTCGGCGGTGCCCGTCTGGGCCGCTTTCAACGTCAGCTTCCCCCACCATTTCCTGAGCGCGACGGGAGTCATCGCTGAGCAAATGAAGACACGAGAGTGGATCGTCGCGCGCATCACAGCGATGACGGAGAAGGTGGTCGATGCAAAGGTGAGCCCCTCTTCGCAAACGTTCGTCGTGACTCTTGAACGCACCATTGACGTAGTGTCTACGCGAAACTTGCAGGATCCGTCCACGAACCCGTACCTACTCGCCGCCGGCACCAAGTATTTCTTGCTTGAGGTGGAGCCGTGGAGCAGCAAGGAGAGCTCGCGCCGGCGGCGGACGAGCGCCGACAAGGGATCCAGCAGCGAGAAGAAGGGCGCGTCGTCCGGGGCACGAGGTTCCGTTGTCGCAGAGCTAGGTTCGTCGCCAGAGACGACGAAGCGAACGAAGGATGGCGGGACCGACAAGCAGGAACCCTGGCGTCCTTCGTCAGCTCCGCCAGGATTCCGCCGGACCGTCTCTGAAGGCGCGCCGTTGCCGCCCAACGCGACCGACTTTGCCCGCACAGAGTTCACCATCCCAGAAGCTGAAGAAGAAGAGGCGTACGTTGCAGCATCGCCAACGCCTTCGCCGCCAGCTCCAGTTGCTGCTGCCTCCGCCATCCGGGCGAACGTCGCGGTTGTGAGTGCACCGTCCGGGATTTCCAGGGCCTTGGCGACCTCAGCACCGTCGACTCCGGCTATCGATGGCAGCGATCCGTTCGCTGCTCCGCCGCTGAACGCGCAGGATCCGGGTCTTCCCCCACGCCCCCGTTCGAGCTCGCCGCGCGACTACTCACCGTCGACGAGGTCTTACAATCTCGGCAGAGTCGCGTCTGAAGCCATGCCGGCGTTTCTGCCTTCGCCAGCGCGCCGACAGCACCGCAACAGCGTGGAGGCCATTGGGGCTTCGATCGTGCGAGGACCTCGCTACCCTGGCGCGATTGACCGTGCCGGACCCCCAGCGGGTATACCGCGTGCACTCGCCTCCAACACCCCGGCTGCCGCGCTACTCAGTAGCTCTCCCGCCTCGACTTCAGCCTCCTCCGTTCACGTCGTGTCGCAGCCGAGGTCCGTCACCTCGGCCAGCGGCATCCTCTCCGCATCGATCCATCGCCGCGGCTCTGGTACCATGCTGGGTACCCCTTCGCCCGGGCAGAGCGTAAAAGCGCCTCCGACGTCCGCAGCTCAACTCATCGACTCTCAATGGGACACGTCGGCGGAAGCAGCGAAGGCGTCGCAACGCTCGGCGGCGACCAAGGTCTCGCGTGGGTGGCCCACGAGCCCCCGGACACCTCCTGACGACCAGTCTGCCCCGACGAGCAGGGCTTCCGCCGCTGCCACGCCAGGCAAACAGGCAGACACGGCGGCGACGGCTCAGAAGCCCGGCATACTCGATGTGCTCACGGGGAAGCGACCGCTCTCGGCTCGTCCGGCCGGATCCGCCCGAGCCGAGAGCGAGATGCGCAAGCTCCTCGGTCAGCCTCCGATGTGATGCGAACCCTCCTCACCTCTCCGTCCGCGCCTCCTGATCTGTTGTTCGTACTTTTCTTCGCCTCGCATCTTTTGAAAGCCCAGTTCGTTCCGTCCTAAGCCGGCTTATCGAGTCGGGTGCTCCAGTTCATATTACTGTCTGGTCTTGCTTTCATCTCCGGCGCAACTGGCTGAGGGTCTGCAGTGCAGATTGCGGTCAAAGCCGAAAAAAGCGCGAAATGTGCGCACGTGACCCGCAGAAAATCGCGTCGTCGCGTGTGCCCCACCACAGCCTCATTGTCCCCAGCTACAGTCCGCTAGACACCGAGCAACGCTGCGCGCTTGCTTGTGGTTTGATCTGTACTCAGTCGGCGTCCCGCCACCACGAGGACAGCCGCTTGCCTCTTGCACCCTTCGCTGCCAACGCTCGAGGTTCGTGTTTTTGGCCAGCCCGCGTGCAGTAGCGTATGGCGCAGCCATGAACTGGAAGATTGCCGCGCTGACCTCCTATCGCACACATATCAGGACGTACGAAAAAGACCGGCACGGCAAAGAGAGAAGCCAGCAGCGACGGCGAGCGCGCAGAGTCGCCCAGCCTAAAAAAGGAGTACAGACACGGTGGAGAGGTCCTCGCGCCCCTGTCCGGGACCTGACGGCACAAGGAAGCCCCGCACCACGCGTGAGCTTGCAGGCGTCCGCAGAACGCTGGCGGCAAGTATTACTCCGTCTCGCTCAACTTGAGTGAGCATGGAAATCCTACATGAGGCCGACGCCGGAGGTCAAGGTCAGGACGCCTCTGCCCAAGCGAAACTGGCGAGCGACGCGTCTACACGGGAGAATCGACTCTCCGAGAGGGAATCCAACATGACGGGTCTCGGGATCCGGCCGCGAACGCCACCGCGCTCGCCCTCGTCGCGAAGCTACGCTGGGACCGATCGGCTGTCGGTCCTCAGCGCAACCGCGACGGATCTCTCCGACTTCTCTCCGTCGCCCACTGCGTCGATCGGCAGCGTTCGTATCGCCACCGTGACGCGGGTCCCTTGTCGCGCCGGGGACCGCCGAGTCAGCACCGGAATGGCAAGCATCGCTTCCGAAGATGGCTACCTTTCCGACGCTTCTCCAACTCTGCGCGATATGGGTGCGAGCGGCGAAGGTGTCGCTGCCTCGTTGGCATCGCGATTGGGCGCGGAGCCGGAGCCGCGCGAGCACAAGATCGAAATCGGGACGGAGAAGGATCACGAACCGCGCGAAGCCACGCGGCACGCTACTTCCAAGTGGCAGCGCGGGCTGAGCTCCTCTCGGAATCGTCATCCGTCGGATGAGTGGGCTGCTCGGTCAGGGAGCAGCCAGAGCTCCGATCACGCTGGCGGTCAATCGATGTCGATCCTGGGTGAGCTACCGCGCCAAGGAACTAGATAAAGTGTCTACAAGTGACTAACGCCATCGCCTTTTTGCAGCACCGGTAACTCGCGTGCTCTCGCCGCCGCCGTGGGTCGAAGCGGACGGTGACGAGAATCTCCATCCGTCCGCCGCCAAGCCGCCGCGCCGAAAGGGGCTGACTGCCAGTCGCTCACTCGACCTTCTCGGCAAGTTCCGCCACCCGCACAGCCACGAAAAAGAGGAGGTAAAGACAGACCGGCTCACGTTCGACGGAGCCCCGAAAGACGGCCCCTCGTCGCACAAACGGAGTGCGAGTGAGGCGCCCTTGTCGCGCATCTCGCCCGCCAGTACGTCCCTAGTGACGGCACGACCTCTGACGCCTTCGCTGCTCGAATCCGCGGTCTTTTCAGTACGACCGGATTGCACCACGAGCACGAACGATGCGCAAGCGTCATTTTCCGCCTCGTCCAGCGACGGCTTCCCCGACGAGGGTACTGCCGGCCTTCGAGCTTATGCCGAGAAGCAAATCGATCTCGACGTCTCTGAATACCTCGAACACGGGCCCCGATCTGTCCGACAAACGCCGCTCGAGCCGTCGGGGCTCACGATTCCGGCTGCCATCGAGGTGTCTCCGCCTCAGTCCACTCCCGCAGGAGTACTGCTCTTTGCTCGCCGCGGCGTGTCGCCATCGGATTCCAAGATGAGCCTGGCCTTCTCCGCGACAAGCTCTTCGTCGGCGACTCCCTCGCCTTCGACGCCGGCAGGCCTCCTCGACTCGTCTCCCGCGCTGACGGGGCAAGATTCGTACTTCACGGCGGTGCCGGGCGCTGCGAGTACTGGCGCGTTCTCCGGCGGGTTCGGACACCGCCTGATCTCTCTCAAGGAGGCTCGCCAGCGCGAGAGCGAGCGCTCTGCAGCGGCCCGACGGAAGGCGGCGACGACGCCGCCTCTGGAGATCTCTCTCGCGCGGGAGAATCGAGACGGCCAGCCGTCGAGGTCGAGGTCGAAAGGGGAATCTCTCTCCTCGCGGCAAGGAATGCCGGCACCCGACGGCCTGAAGAGTGCGGGGAACGCGGCTGTCCTCGACGCTCCGTCGACCGTGATCAAGCCGAAACGAAGCGGGTTCCTCCGACGCATGATGGGCGGCGGCGGTGGCGGCAGCAGCAGCAGTGCAGACAAGACGGCAACATCGCCGGACACGTCTCGCCCGTCCATGTCACCCAGCGTCAGCACGCTCTGCCTAAGCCCAACGCTTTCCGTCTCGGCTTCGCGTGCTGCCGACCATGCGGCTCCGATTGGCGTTCCGGTCCCGGCGGGGGCGACGACGACGGCCAAGTACGAGGCGCTCTCACAACCGCGTATCTCCATTCACGGCACGCCGGAACGGCAAGACGGCAGCGATGCCATCTTGCAACTTAGCACGAGCACTTCGCCCACCCTGTCGCTGCGACCAGTCTCTACCGCCTTTTCGGCCGGGTTGCCCGCCGACTTTTTGGCCGAACCGATGCTCGCTCCCGTCGCCGCCGGGTCGCCGTCGCCGACTTGGTCCTGGTCGCATCCGAGCTCTCCCGACCCGTCTCTCTCGCCTCCTTTGATCTTCGCTCCGTCGTCCGGCGCGCCGCTGGACTTGAGTGTCCCGCGAGCGAGATCGACCACAAGTCCCGGTGCGAGTCTTCGCGCGTCGACCCACGGTCCAGCTGCCACCGCCGCGCAGAGAGCGGGCGGCGTGTACGAGGCTTTCGACATGGGTGGCGGCTTGGATGCTCAGCACCGGACCGTTCCCCTCGCGCGGTTCGTCGCCCTGCAGGACGAGTTTGACCGCGCGAAATCAGCGTGGTCGGCGCGAGAGCAGGAGCTCGAAGCGCAGATCCGCCAGCTTACGATGCACCTCTCGGTACGCGAAGCTCGCCAGCAACCGCTTCGCGCGAGCAGTCTGGGCGACCCGCGCCAGTGAAACGTTCGTGTCGTGGTAAGTCCGGCTTTCTTCTCTTCGTCCAGTTCTCCGCCATGCGATAGCGTTCAGATCTGCTCGTTGTTCACATCGATCCCAACACTGACATGCTGTGCGACAGCTCCGTCTGGGTCGACCCTCCCAGATGCCGATCCGCTGCTGCCGAGACACGAAGTACGCCACCGACCCCTAAAATTGCGCCCATCCCTGACATACATCCCCGGAGACTGTGCCGCTCCAGGCGCACCACCATATTCATACCATACCTCATCCCCCTCCCCTTCATACCCATGGATTCGCTATACCCTTCTCGCTCTCCCTCATTTGTCGACCATTTCATCACCTCAAAATCCGCTGATTCGCAGCGACCAGAACGCTGCTCGCGTTACCTCCTCGAGCTCGAGTAGATCGACGTGCATGTATGCTGGTGTGTTCCTTTCTAGACGTCATGGACCGGAAATCGCCGGCACTAGAGAGGCGTGCAAGTTGAGTCGCCGCGTGCCACGTCATCGATTCTGAACGTGACCGATGAGGGAAGTTTTTGCCACTGAAGGCGCAAAAAGGGTTCGCGGCCTCGAGCCCTTGAACCTCGGACCACGCGTCTGCTCTACACTGCGATGGCACACGAGCCAGCCATGTATCGATTGACCGAGCGTGACGGTATCCTTCACGTCGACGCAGCCCCGTCTGGGTTCGCGCTCGAGCGGCGACAAGCGGTTGGCGGCGGAGGCGCTGCGGCTTCTGGCGATGCGGCGTCGTCGGCTGCCGCTGCCACGACGACTTCGGCTGCTGCTGCGACGACGACGACGGCAGCAGCACCAGCTACGACGACCACGCGAGCTGCGACTACGACCGAGGCGACCACGACGGCGGCGTGAGTCCCTTGTTTTTCGCTCAGCTCTCCGTCTCGCGGTCTCGCCCCTCGGCCGATTCAGCCCAAGGCTGACCTTCTGGTGCGCGACGTTGTAACAGTCCGTCTACGACGACCACGACCACGCAGCCTACCACCTCTCAGCCGGAGACCACCACGTCGGCGCAGGCCACCACAACAACCTCGGCAGAGACGACCACGACGACTTCCTCCGCCGACTCGTCAACGAGCACGACGAGTGCCGCACGCTCGACTACAACCTCGGCTGCTGGTGAGTCACTCGTTCTGACGTACCCTACTGCCGGCCTGAGACCTGACCGAGGTGCTCGCCCCAGACACGACCGTTACTCGCGTCGTCACCCCGACTACAGGTCAGTTTTTCTCCCGGATTATCGGCTAAAAGCAGAAACTGATGCGTACTCTCAACAGTCGTCGTTGTCGGCACTTCGACTTTCACGTCTTCGCTGCCGCCGATCACCTCGGCCGAAACTCTCTCGTCCTCCTCTCAGACCGCCCTCCCGGCCTCGTCTGGCAGCGGTCTCTCGACCGGAGCCATCGCCGGTATCGCTGTCGGCTCTGCTGTCGGCGGTATTATTGCCCTCTCCCTCCTCGGTTGGCTATGCCTCGGCGCCGCACGCCGTCGCCGCGACAAGCGCGACGCCGACAACATCCTCTGGCCGGCGACTGGCGACAGTTCGGCTCTGTACCCCGAACCGGTGCACAACACTGGACGTGCCGGCTTTGGTGTCGGCGACGACGGCGACGACCTTGACGAGGGCGCCGGGAACGGATACGGCAAGCAGCCGGGCATGAGCGAAGTCGGAGCCGGCGCAGCGGGTGTCGGTGCGGCTGCCCTCGGGGCTGGCGCTCTCGGACGGTACGGCTCCCAGCGCGAGCCGCAGTTGCCGAACGTGCCTCCGACGGTCTACACATCCGAGTATGGTCACGACTCGTACGGCGCCGACCCGTACTACGGAGGAGGAGACTCGTCGCCACCCGAAGGCGCGTCGGCCTACACCGGCTACTCGAACCAGACTCCGTCTCAGCACTCGCACTCGGCGCTCGCTCCGGGTATGGCTGGTCTGGGCTACGGCGGCGCGGCGGCGGCAGGTGCAGGAGGGTACGACCGCCAGAGTCCGTCTCCGCCTCGCGTCGGAGGCGCATCGGCCGACGGTCACCTGAGTGCGTACGACGGCGAGTCGCAGGGCGGTCACATGCCGTTCCCGGGTGAAGCGGACCACGAGGGACCCGAGCGGAGTCTCAGTCCGCGCCCGATGCAGGTCGGCGACACGTTCGGACAGGGCTACGACGAGACTGAAGGCGGTAGGCGTTGGCGACTGAGTGTGGTCAACGACGACCCGCTCGACCGCGACTAAGAGTCTCGTGGCGCTCGCGCTCTCTCACGACTGTCTATACACACTTATCGCCCTTCTGTACCACTCTACCCGTCGTTCTTTCCCTGATCACCCTTTGCCTTGCCCCCACTTTGCACCTGTCCGCCTCGCCTGTTTCCAACCACGCCCCCTCGGGCGCTCACGACCAGCCTGCCATACCCACACACTCACACCTTGGCTGTGTAGCAATTCCCGTTCCTCACCGTATAATTTCCCCACCGCTCTCGTCCAACTCATGTCGCTCGTTCTTACCTTCGTTTTTTTCGCCACCCCGCACACTCTTCGGGCCCATCCCTTCGTTTCTACCCATGCGTCTTCTTTAGCGGTCTACGTAGCTCTCGTAGCACTAGACCTGCAAACCAGCACAGACATTTTTTCCTCTTGTTCTTCGGCCTCCACCCCGCTCGGTCCGGATACCTTAAAAACATGATCGAGCTCAACGCTTGGCGCGTGGAAGAGTGCGGAGTTGACCGCCGCAGCAAACGCACAACGGCAATCGAGGCTGTCGTTACACTCCTTTCAAACCAGAGCTGTGCACGGTGTCGGCCTTGCTTATGGCCTGAGCGCTTTCCAAGAGTCCTCCTCCTGCTTGTACACTTGGCCTCCACGCCTTCGACACATCTTCCACCCGGCCGAGTGCGGTCCACGCGGACGAGAACAACGGCGCACATACCCGCGCAGATGCGGATCCTCCTGAACAAGGCATGGAATGCCGTCCAGCCCATGAGTGGCGACCACCGCGCTACCCTCCCGACCTACGACTCGGTCCCGGGCGAACCGACCTCGGACGAGAAGCTGTCGCCGTGGGCGGCGCCGTTCCGGTCGTTGTCCTCGTCCCGGTCTTCGTCAAGGTCGGCCAGTCCCGATACCGACTACGAGACGGCAGCTCGCCAAACGAAAAACAAGGGCTGGATCCGGCTCGGAGCGGCGGGGTTGTGTGGACTCGTTGCCGGAGTTCTTCTCGCGCGTGGCGGCGCACACGACTCGGTTCACTACGACGGACCGACGCGGACCGACGTCTGGAAGCAATACGATATTCAAGAGAAGTCGCTCGTCGGTACACGACCCATCTCTAGACTTCCAAAGTGCGAGAGAACGGTGGTATTAGAATGGGTGCGTGCAGGCGCTTTTTTTGCGCGGGTCATCTCGCCCCCTTGCGCTTGGAGTCTGACGCGCTTCCTTTCCTCCCGCAGGAAACATGGCAATATGGTTTCGGATCGACCACCATTAGCACAGTGAGTCTCTTCCGAGCTTTGACACAAGGGGAATCGTACCTCTGACGAAGCTCCCTTTGTCCAGCTACAAGCCATGGTCTTCGCCAAGCAGTACGACTACGAGGTTCTCTTTACCCGTGGCGCCAATCCATACGGATCCTATCTAGGTGCGTACAGTAACATCGATCTCCTTGAACACCAGCTTGACGCCTTCTCTGCACCGCGCAGATTATTTCGAGCCGTATCAACCGACGCATTGCCAGATCACGGAGGATCTGTATCGCGAAGAAGGGACGGTCGAGCTGCAGGCGGTCACTGAGGAGGCTAGGAGAGCGTCCGAAGACGCTCCGCATCCGGACCAGACACCGCGACTCCGCAGCAGTTCAGGAGAGTGAGTCGGGAGTTTGTCTTTCTCACCCAAGTTCAACCTTGGGATGCTAATTAGCCCTCACAGCACGCATCCGCTGAATCGCTTCATGCGAGATACGACCTTCGGCCCTGAAGAGCTGGAAACGCTGCCGAAACTCGACTCGAGTCGACCCAAGCCCGGTCCCGAAAACGTTCCGGACCTGTACCATCAGCGCTTCCTTCAGTACTCGGCCCTCACGGCGCGGTATTTCCAGCTCAACGCGCGGATCAAAGCTCGGCGAGACTCGCTGCGGCTCGAAATGGGCTTGCTGGACCAAGGGGAGCGGCCGACGATCGGGATGCATTTCCGCGGCGGCGACAAGCTCAAGCACGAGTGCCGCCCGTCGTCTCAGATGTCGTGGTGAGTCTCCCGCAGCTTCCAGCGTTTGCACGCCTTGGTCTGACATTTGCCATCGCACACAGCGGAAACATCACCCTGCACTGCGAGACCGCCCTCGATGCCCTCCGGTCCTTCGCTCCGGAGTACCCCAACTTCCGTCTCCACTCGATGAAGGCCCGCCTCGTACTCATGACGGCCGAGCCCGACGCGCTCGAACGGATCGCCGCCGAACCGATCTGCCATCGCCACTTTGATATCGAGCCGTTCCCGCGCGGCGGCACCGACAAGTCGTACAAGCAGGCAGACTTCTACGAGCTGTCTGCCGAGACTCGGCTCGAGGACACGCAGCGCTTCCTTGCCGAGGCGGATATTCTCGCCAATTATGTCGACGCGACGGTCGTGAGCGCCAACTCGAATACCGGCCGACTGATCTTTACCCGCGGCGGACCGACTCGCGCAATAGACGAATACCGGATCCGGTCTGTAGACGTCCCGTGGCATGTGAGTGCTCTTCTTCGCCGTTGTTGGAGGTGTTCGCCGAGGCTGACTTTTTTTCCTCCCGCAGCCAATGCAGTTCGCGCCGTTCGCTGGATTTTGCGACGGCACAGCTGGCCATTGCTTCCCAGAATGAAGAATCCGAGGCACCATGCGCAGCCGCATACGTATATCGTAGACTTATAGACAGTGTTTGCATTAGTATGGAAGAGTACTGGAAGGTGAAAAGCTCGAGACTATCGCGGCAGGTCCAAGAGAACTGAAAGGAAAGCACCACGTAGCAAGCGTCCGTCCCGTCGAATCACCTCCCTATCGCCAGTTTCCGTTGCCCGGATAGCCGCCGCTGCCCGGATAGCCACCCTGCCCATAATGACCGTGCCCCGGGTTGTGGCCCTGCGGTGCTCCGTACTGTTGCTGACCGTACTGGTGCGACGGAGGCGGAGGTGGTCCGCCTTGCGGGCCGCCGTAGTACTGCTGTTGCTGAGGAGGTCCAGGCGGGGGCGCGTAACCTTGAGGAGGACCTCCGTAGCCGCCGGGGCCGTTATCGTAGTACTGACCCGGAGGAGGACCGGATGGGTGATGACCGTGTTGGTGGTGAGGAGGAGGAGGTCCACCTCCGTACATCGGCTGCTGCGGACCGGGATAACCCGACGAGGTGTGCGTTTGGTTGAACTCGTTAAAATTCGGCGCGCCTCCATGGACAGCCTGCGGGGGTGCTCCGGCGGCTGCGATAGGATCACCAAAAAAAAAAAAAAAAAAAAAAAAAGCTCGTAAGCGAAACCGGACAGGAGCTCGAAAGCTTCCGAAAGCCGACGGAGACGGTAGAACTCACGCGGCATGTAACCACTCTGCGGCTCCTGGAAGCCGTCGGGGCCATCGCGACGGCCCCACTGACCGCTCGTCGCCGTGTTGAAAGTCTGCGAGACCTCGGAAATCTTGTGCTGCGCCTGACTGTAGGTGTTCATGGCAGCGCCGGCCCCGGGGACGTATTGTTGGGCAAAAGCGCCAACGCCGTTGGGCATGAGCACCGAATTGTAGTCTGCGGGATCCAGGAGCTCGGTGTGTCAGCGTTAGTAGAGAGAAGGCAAACAACCGAGCAACACGCACGGCCGTGAGCGCCGTGTCCCTCCTGGTCCGACTCGTGACCCTTGCGCTTGTTCTTGTGGTTCTTGACGCTGTCCTTGGACAAGCCGTTAAGGATGAACTGCTTGTCGCTCGGCGACTGACCCTCGATCCAACTCTTCATGTACGCTCCCATGAGGTTCTGCACCTCGGACGAGCCATCGACAAAGTACGGGTGGTGGAAGGCTTGAAGGACTGCGGGCGGGCGAAGACTGAACGTCAGGAAGAGCCTTCGGCGATTGTCGCAAGGTAGACGTACTCTGCGAAGCGACCGCGTTCGGGTCCATGGACGACTCTTCCCACGCCTTGACGATCATGTTGACCGCGTACTTGAGGATGATGATCGCGACCTGACCCGCCGGCTCGTTCAAGATGAGCGCGAAGCTGCAGACGAGGAGGTTGAGTCAGGTCCAGTGCCACCAGTCTCGAGAATGGGTCGCAACCTACTGGTCCTTGGACAAGAACGAGTGCGTCGGATCCGACGCGTGCGGGTTGTTGAAAACCTCGTACTGGTCTGCGCTGTTGATGACTGCAGCGCTGCCCTCGCCGAGGACCTTGGTGGCTTGACCTGCCGGACAATCTCCTCCTCGGTCAGCAACTTGCACGTCCGAGTTTGGATGTTGGCGGGCTTACCCATGATGGGCTTCAGCAGCGGCTCCAAAGTAGTCCTGCAAGCAATGATCGTGTCAGAAGCCTTGTCCTCCTGCAGGTGGGAAACGGAGGGTAACTGACATCACAAAGGCGTTGAGGGAGTTTGTGATCTTTTCGACGAGTGACGACAAGCCCGGGATCTTTTCGATGGTCGACTCGATCCCCTTGCACACGTTGTCGCGGAACGAGAGCACCTTCCACAGCGTCGCGTGCAGCTCTTGCGGGCTCATGTTGTCCATCTGACCGCTCGCGGCGCGCGAGCGAATGTCCTCGATCGAGCCCATGTCGCGCGAGAGTTCGGTTCCGGAAGAGCCGGGGAGGTCGCCGAGCAGGGAACGGAGGACCGTCGTCGTCGTCGAGTCGGCCATGCCGCGGTCGGTCGAGCGGGCGCCGTCCATCGCCTTCTGGAGGTCCGACACCGAAGCTTCACTGATGTGGTCGGTCGCTTCGCCGAGGAGTGAGTGGATGAAGTCGCTGCCGCCGAACGAACCCGTCACGAGAGGCGGACACGAGCCGGAAGGGCTGTGGACCCGGACGGCGTCGCCAACATGGCAAAAGATGTTGCGGTACCCGAGCCGGAGCAGGCTCAACTCGCACCAGTTCGAGTGAGCGGTGAAATCTTCGAGGGTGTGCAGCAAAGTGCCGAGGAGACGGTACGACTCGTAAGCGGCCGATTCGCCTCCGCCGTTCCGAGCGCGCCGACCAAAGTCGATGCACTGCAGGATCCGTTCGCGGACGAGGCGCGACGACGTGTCCCAGTGGCCGTTCTCGTTCGCGATGTAGTTCTTCATGCCGGTGCGCGGGTCAATCTCGAGCTCGACGTCTTGAACGGGCGGACGCAGGCGCGGGTCGACACGGCGAGCATCTCCGCCGGGCTGGTCGGCTGCATAGCCTTTCGGGTTGTCTGCAGAGGATCTGAGTCAGCTGGCTGCTCGAGATCGAGCTCCGCAAGCGAGGGAGAACTCACCGATGTGCTCGGTCGGCAAGTAGACGCCCAGCCGCTCGTCCGTCACTTCAAACTCGGCCGTCGCGTACCCGTGCGCCAAAAACCCGAGCGCCATGACGAGGTTGAGGATGGTCTGCTTCGAGAGCTTGGACAGACCCGCAATGTCCATCGCTTGGGAGTAGTCGCGCAGCCAGTTGCCGAAGTAGACGCGCTTGACGTCGAGCGATCCCCATTTCGCGCCGCGGTTCAGGAACCCGCCGGATTTCTTGATGAGCTCTGCGAGAGCGTCTTCGATGTCGCCGTGCCGGAATGCTGCAAGGGGAATCGCGACATGAGCATCAGGTCAGGTCACTTCGGACGTGGAGCTGATCCGCCCCGTGCATGAGTCGGAAGAGACCTCGCTCACCTTTACCCTCCAAGTGTCCCCACGATGGGATGTTTCCCGCTCCAAACGCGTGCGCACTTGGCAACAAGCAAAAGAGACCTGGCGGGAGGTCATGACGACGATGGGACAATTGGCGGAGGGTCAGCGCTCCAGGACTCGAGGCGGGCTTTGTGGCGGAGGCGGATACGCACAGACGAGAGCAAAGAGCACTGGCAGGTGGCCTTGCCACACGCTCGCGCCCTTGGGTGGCATAGTCGGGGTTTGCACGCTCCTCGCCGTGAGTGGGGAAAAGATGACGATGTCCAGGGGTTGCGTTCGCTCAAGCTGGCGGGTGGTGCCTCGCGGGTGGTTCTTACGCGGTGCGGTACGTCAAGGTCAGACGTGTAGAGTTTGTGCGTAACTTGTTGGCAGAGAGCGCAAGTGCTATTTTTTTCGCTCCCAAGTCTCCTCTCATATCCCGCTTCCGAATGAGGCGGTGCAAGGTCTCTCGATTGCTTGGCACCGCGTCGACACCGCCTCCTGTGCCTGGTCAGCATACGGCTCGGCTATGCACATGCTTCTGGGTGAGAAGCTACGCCGCTTCATACGCTGGAGTCGCAGACGCGTTGGGCGTGAAAGGGACATCTGCAGTCGAAGCTTCTCTCTGGTATTCCGGCCGGCAAGGCGTCCCGCAGACGAGCAGGCTCCGGAGATGCGGCCGTAGAGCCGCGTGAGTCGTCTGCACCGCCAACGAATGTGTGAATATGCTCCCGAGTTCGTTGGAAGTTGTCAGGAGTCGTAAGACTTTTGATTGAGCGTGGCAGAGGCAGCGGGTCGGAAAGGAGCGCGTGCTTGCCGCGCCGACAGAACAGTCGCGCGCCCGTTCCACGAGCGTACAGTCTCCAGCTGATTAGGGTGTACACTGTGAGTGACAGAGAATCTGGCCCTCCTCTGCGCGCACATCCTGCGGGCCCTTCAGTCATTAGACGCGAGAGCTCCGGCTGAGCCAGCAGCAGGGAAAGCGGCGGGTGAGAGGAGCATGGTTGGCTGTAGTACAATGATTCAGTGCGTCACATGGTTGGGCTAGCGTTGGTCTCTTGTGTCCCGATCGAGCACGACAGCCCGGGCCTCGGTGGTTGGGCAGACGGCGCCGGCGGATCTCCTCAAGCGGAGTGGGCGCAGCAGTTGTCGGAGCTGAAGGCGTCTGTAGCATACCGCAACAAGGGCGGCGTCTGACCCTGCAGCACGGGTCTCGAGTCGTGAAGCGAGAGCGGCGATGAGACGATTTGAGCCGAGCCGAGACGCAGCGTGACGAGGAGCGATCTGGGAGCATTGCGGATTGGACGAGTAGCCTGAGCCAGAAACCCACAGCGTGTGTGCATGGAGTGCGCAACTTCGGAGGGAGCGAGGCGAGAGACCGAGTGATCGACCCATGCGAGCCGCCAGGTCGCGGTGCGCGTCTCGTTCGATTCGACGCGACGAGGCGAGTTGGCTTTTCCCTCTTGTTCGTACTCGGTGCACCGGTTCAACACCGACAGCCGGATTCTTCTTCAACAGATCCACCTGACCCCAACGTGAGTACGGCTCTCTCTCCACCCGCCGCCCGCGAACCACGGCCCAACTGACAATTCACCGCGCGCGCTCGTTCGATCGCTCTTTCTGTTCCCGGTCCTCGTCCACGCCCATCCAGAACAGCAAATGGTCAACGCACCCGAAACCGCCCAGGCCTCGAGCAGCAGCTCGAGCGCCCTCATCCAGCCGACAAAGGGCGACGTCCGGAACCGCGCCGGCATCGCGTCCTACACCGCGCACTGGGACAAGGATTCGAGCAAGGACTCGCAGGAGAACACCGACTTGCGCAAGGAGAACTACACCGACGTCGTTAACGGCTACTATGACGGCGCCACCGAGTTGTACGAGTACGGCTGGGGAGACTCGTTCCACTTCTGCCGCTACTACCCGGGAGAGCCCTTCTACCAGGGTATCGCCCGCCACGAGCACTACCTCGCCTCGCACACCGGCATCAAGCCCGGCATGCGCGTCCTCGACGTCGGCTGCGGTGTCGGCGGCCCCGCCCGCGAGATTGCCAACTTTACCGACTGCGAGAGTGCGTTTCTGGTGTTTGCTCTCGAGTTTGCACGTCCATGTAGACACTGACTGACCCCACGGGCGCGCGTGCAGTCGTCGGCGTCAACAACAATATGTTCCAGGTCCTCCGCGCCCGCAAGTACACCGAAAAGCAGGGCTTGTCGGACAAGGTCTCGTTCGTCAAGGGCGACTTTATGGCGCTCAAGGAGCAGTTTGGCGAGAACAGCTTTGACGCAGTCTAGTGGGTCGCGTCGTGGACTGGAGCGGGGTTCTCGGTCCTGACCTTTTACACCTCTCGGCAGCGCCATCGAGGCAACATGCCACGCTCCGAGCTGGGAGGGCGTCTACGGCGAGATCTTCAAGGTTCTCAAGCCGGGCGGAACTGTACGTCCGCTCTTTCTGACTTCTCTTGGTGCAACTGGTTCTGACACCTCGCCGTTTCTACAGTTCGGCGTCTACGAGTGGTGCATGACGGACAAGTTTGACCAGTCGAACCCGCGGCACAAAGAGATCCAGCACGGCATCGAGCTCGGCAACGGCATCCCCGAGATGCGCCCGATCGCCAAGGCGCGCGACGCCCTCAAGGCCGTCGGCTTCGAGATCGAGCACGAGGAGGACCTCGCCGCGCGCGGAGACAAGGTCACGTGGTACTACTCGATCGCGGGCGACATGAGCAAGGTCCAGTCGCTGTGGGACTACCCGCTCGTGTGGCGCATGACCAACTTTGGGCGCAACTTGACTGGCTACGGCGTCTGGGCGCTCGAGAAGCTCCGGCTAGTCCCCAAGGGCACGTGGGACGTGCAGGAGGCCCTCAAGATTGCCGGTAAGTCGACTCGTTGCGCTTCCTCAGCCCCGTTCCTTGTATTGACGCCCTTGTTCTCTCTGCAGCCGACGCCCTCGTCGCCGGTGCCAAGGAGGAGCTCTTTACGCCGATGATGCTCTTTGTCGCCCGCAAGCCGGAGCGGACCGACTGAAGAGCCCTAACTCTCTGCCATAGACTCTATTGTTTGCCTTGCATGCACTCTTTGATACCCCATCGTAGCCTCCGGAAGGTGTTTGTTATTTCGTGTATCTGGCCAGGAGTGCCGCGACGCTTGAGAGGTGGTCAGTCTTGTCGACGGAATGCAGAACAGTAGACACACAGAAGTCTTGATTCTATTCGAGCGGGGAACGAGTTTAAAGCCCCAGCATGGAGAGAACAGCAGACAGGACAGGGACAAAGCGCGTTGCTGACCGGAGCGGGAGATGCGAGCGCTCGAAAGCGCGGCTGCTGACTGGAATACAGAATAATGGATGTGTATTCCCGTTACCGTCGCCGAAGCTCTATTGTCCCGTCCTCGCTCGTTTATCCGTCGCTTTCGCTCTCAGACTGTATCCACCGCATCCTTCCCTTTTTGCTGCTCTCGTCCGCACCCCCCCCCTCCCTGCTCCTCCTTGACCAGACGCTGCGTGTCCATCTCCTCCTTGACCTCCTCCTTGATCGTCGTCTTTTCCTCTTCCAGTGGCGGAGGGCGAGCGGCGCCGTACCGCGGAGCGAAGCCGTAGCGGACGGCGTTCCAGTCGACGGCGTGAGGTTCGAGTCGGCGGAACCAGGCGCGCCAGAAGAGAACAGCAGTGTGCCGGATTCCTGTCAAGGGGATGGTTTTCGCGTAAATCGCCAGGCTGAAACAGCAAACGAAAAGATTAAAAACCCTCACCCGAAAAGGTCTCGACTTCGTGCGAGATTCGCGCGGACCTAAGTAGGCAAACCGAGGTCGGCCTGTAGTCGAGACGCAAGCCGAACTGACGAAGGCGGAATCGACCGCCGACATAATCACCAAGGGGCTGCATCGCAGCGAGACCGTCTCGGTGATCGGTCGCGTCAATGTGCGCAAACGGTCTCATGTTGTGGACGAGAGCGAGACCTTGCCAGCAATAGAACCCTCCGGTATTCTGTTAGTGTGAGCCGACTTTTAGTCTGAAAATCGAAAGACGGCATTCGAATCATCGTAAACTCACCAAGAGTCGATCGTAAAGGGTCCCTTCGAGTTGAGCTTGTACTCGGCCATCGTCTCGCGATACCAGTCCCGGTCGGTGACCCAAGCGAGCTTTGCAGCGATTTCAAAAAAGGGCGCAAGCCCGAATCCGAGAGTGCCACTCGCGCGCAGAGTCTCCAGCAAAGAGAGAGAGGAGAGAGCCTTCTCCATTTCTCTCCCTCTGCTAATGGGATCGAAACAACGGACGCACCTTGAATCTCGCGGACAATCTTGTGCGTCTCGCAAGCGTCGGCAAACACTGCCGTCGCTCCATCGGGCTCTTTGACCTCGCGGAGTGACTCGTGCCTTTGTTCTTCGCCGCCTCCTTCATGTATTCGGCAAACTGCGAGTCCGAGTTCTTGTGGCCGTCGTGCTCGTCCGCCCCACCGGCCGAGGTTGTAGCGTTGGTGCCGGTGCCTTTGGATTCGTCGGTCGGTTTGGCCGTCGGAGGTCGAGCGCGTCAACAAGGGAAGATCGCGCACGCTTTCACACGCCGCTTGAGTGCATCTTCTCGGCAAAGAAAAAGGGATGGCTCACAGTCTGACGGCTGCTTCTCATCCGCTTCCTCCTTGACGCCTTTGATGTCGCCTAGCGCGGTACCGGGAAGACTGGCAGCTTTCGCAGCGGCCTGGGGAACAAGACGACGACGGCAGAAATTACCGTCAGTGACGAAGATCCCCACGAGCGAACTCCCTCTTCGCGCACAGAGAAAGAAAGAGAGAGGTTAAGAGGAACAACGAAAGTCGCTGCTCACCTTTTCTCGTTCGCGCTGGGCCCTCCGATCCATGCCGAGTTGACTCGCCTTTCTCTCGCAACCGTGGCCAAGTCGCTCGTCGGGTCCTCGATGGGATTGATTGGTTCGAGCTGGGTCGTAAACGCCACCCTGCCACCCTCTAGCCTTCGACAACCTCGGCACCCACCAGAATAGCGCAGTCCGAGCGCGCGTACGCTGTCCAGGCAGTCGATCTTGGACGAGCGAGTCTCTCTTGCTGCGTCACGCCTGCGCCATGGCTTGATCACCCCTCGAGCAAAGAGGGTCTAAGAAGAAGTGCTGGAACTGCTTCTCCTGGACTGACCGAACTTTTGACGCGTGAGACATGCCACGAGAGCCGACCTTCGCAGCCCAGAGAAGACCGACACGGGCGACGTGTTCTCCTCGTACAATCTCGCGAGTTCGGCCAGAGCCGTATTCCCGGGTGGCGGCGGAGGTGGTGGCGCTCCACGAGGACGAGGAGGGAGAGCAGGTCCTTGGTGTGGTGAAACTCCTTCTTGCCGTGGAGGACAGTGAGCCCCGTTGCTTGTTGGAGGAGGAGGACGATAAGGAGCTTGTGCTCCTGACGGTGGAGGAGGGAGATTGCCTCCGGTCAGAGGAGGAGGAGGAAGATTGCCTCCGGTCGGGGGAGGAGGAGGAGGAGCACCTCCGGTCGGAGGAGGAGGAGGAGGAGGAGCGCCTCCCGGCGGCGGCGGAGGAGGAGGAGGGTGTCCTCCCGGCGGCGGCGGCGGAGGAGGAGGATTTCTTCCTGGTGGCGGCGGAGGAGGAGGGTTCGGTCCGGCGGGCTGAGGAGGGTTGGGTCCCGCCGGAGGCGTGGCGTTGAAGATCTGCTGGTGCCACTGCAGATCGACAAACACGTTGCCGGCCCCCGTTGTCTCCATGCACAGGATCAAGTCAAAGATGTGCCGCTGCGGGTACCACGTGACACCTTGATCTGCCGGCTGGATGACGGTCGGATCGTAAAGCTGCCATTGCGACGGATGCTGGTTGAACGGTGCGATCTGGAGCGTCGGGATGACGACGATTCGATGCGCGGGAAACCCAGCGGCGGTGGCGTAGTCCACGCGAGGGCAGTGGCGGACGCGAGGAGATTTTGCAACTCGACTTGGGTCGAGTGCCCGGCCGTCCACGTCGTGTCGTCCGATTTGCGGGTGCTGGCCCAAACAACGTACATGCGCTCGTCTCCGTCGTTTTCGGCAAGGACGCTGGGATTGGCGAGGAGTTGCGAGGCATCGCCGCCTTCCCTTCCCCTCGGCGGGTTGACCCGCGGATACGGCGGCTCAAACTGCCACTCGCCGTCCAGCTGTGCAACCTCCTCTGCGGCTTGAGCTGCTAGCTTGCTGATGTGCGCTTCGGCGCGTTGCAGTGCTAGAGCCAAATGTCCGGTCAAACCAAGGATGCGAAGTGAGCTTGACGAAAACGAGCACGTACCGAGCTGAGTGTCCGCAACAGCCTTGACGCGATTGATCCGCTCCACGTCCGTGCCCTCCGGCGTAGCGTCGTGATCTGCAAGCTGCGGCTCTGGTGGCGCGAAGACGGTCGCTGCGTGTTTTTGAAGCTCCGCGAATCCTCCAAATGACTTCGACAGGACCTCCGACACGACTTCGATGGGGTCGGGGGCGGCCCGGACCGGCAGTTGTGGTCAACATTGATCGCATGCTTGACGTGCCTCGACCCGTCAGGGCGATCCAGACGGGTTACGGGCGAGGAGGGGACGTGAGAGGAGCGCGCCGATGTTGGCGGAGCGGGCCCGACTGTGGCCGCAAGAGGCTCTGCGAGTCGGTCTTGCGAACTCTTGCAGAAAAGCTTAACTTTTCCTGCGTATCTGTAGAGCCTAGGCAGAGTGCAAGGCGGAATGCGCGCAGGCGAGTCGAGCCCTGGCGCCGCTTCTCGCAGCCAGGCTGATTCGAATTTCAGGCTCTCCGAAGTCTCTCACCTGCGCGATGTCACCAAGCAGCTTTGCTCAGAGATTACGCAGACAGAAGGAGTGGTGATTCTACTTCGCCTTACGACCAGTCCGCTACGTCTCGGACGCTTCGGACGATGTTGCGCAACCGATTTCTTTCGAGGCAGGTCATCATTGCCACACTCGCAGCGCCCCACAGCCAGCGCTAACCCAGCCGGAACATCTGGACAGCGCGTCAAAGCATACGGAGAGGGGTCCCAGGCGTCCTTGCCGCGATCTACAGGCCAAGCGAGCGCCAAAGGTGGGTAGCCACAACTTGGGCTGCTTTGCTCCACAACCTCTCCCCAGCCGCTCAGTCATGCTGACACAGCGCCGGAGATGCGATTAGTGCATTCGTTTTCGACACTCCGCGGCATGCCAAGGATGCAGCAGAGGTACGTGACGGCAGAGTGGCCCCTTTCCGTCTAGAGGTCTGCAGCACTTTCCATTTCTCGCTCCTCGGGTCACGAACGTCAGATCGTTTTGCTGACGATCGTCATCCCTATCTGCGCCTCTTCTACAGTCTGGTGCTTCGATCGCAACTTGGTCCGAAGACCCGAGCCGAGTGTCCGGAGCGGAAAGCGTGCATTTCTATCGACTCGAATGCGACCTCTCGCGCGCCTCTTACGATCCAGACCGCAGCATGCACAACGACTGCCTCCACTCGCTTATGTGGGAGGCCCTATGCCAGACACTCAACGACGCCGAGAGCGGGTATTTCGTTGTCGAGGCCGTCGTCAAGAAGCTCAGGGAACTGCGGCGCCGGATGCAATCGGACAATGCAGTGCCGGGGGAACTCACAGACAGCCCGAGTGAGTACCGGACGTTAAACCATTTCCTGTCGCGTCTGCATCGCGAAGCCTTGCTGTGTCTCCAGCTAACTAGCCGTGGTCTTTCAAAATTCAGTCTCCCGCGCAGAGATCTCGTCCTCGGCTTCACCGCAACCAAGTGCCCTGCCGCCACCTAACCTGCACAGGCAAATGATCCCTGCGGTGGGAGAGATGAGCTTCTCGGTCGAGGGCAGTCTCGCCGTGGTGTCGCTGCTGAGGAGTGCGAATCCCACCGACCGAGCCGACTTGGTCCAGGCGATCCTCTCGCCTCTCACCGAGTCGCACATCGGGAGGTTTCGGAGCGATGTCAATGCGACTCGAGTCCTCGAAGGTGAGCTGCCTGGTGTTCTTCGGAGCCGGGTTAACACCCCTCGCGTTGACCGGAGACCTCGCTTCTGCAGAGATTCGCTCAGATCCGCCGGCCGGCGTCGCCGTACTGCTTGCGGATATGGATGGCTAGTACCCTCTCCAGCTTGACAAGTCTCGCATCCCAGTAGTGCTGTACACGTCCTTCGTCCTGTTATATCCAATCCTCGCATGCATAGCGTCCCGACCGAGATATGGTACACTAACCTTCTCAGGTAGGTACGGAGGAGAGAGAGCCTTCTCAAGTAGAGCGGTTTGCACGTTGGCAGAATTCCCGTCTGCTGGTTCGGGGTCGTCATGCCCGGCTGAGCGGGCCGTCTGACACCGACTTTACGTCGAATGAAACATTGACCTGCTCAAAGAACGCTTATAGCGGAAGAAAGCCCCCAGCTGTCTTTAATTAAGCCACGGCAATGTATTTCAGACGAAGAGGAGTTTGAACCGGACTTGCAACAATCTTTCCTTTTTGGCAAGACGGCCCGTGAGAAGTTCACAAGTGTCACTATCGTTGCCGAATCGTTGACAATTCGCGAATCTTCCCTACGCCTTTTACTTAGAGAAGCCGTGTCCCCGATTCAAAGAAGCAACTCATTCAATCTTTAGCCCGCATCAAACATGTGCCAGATTTTTTTTTTGCTGCCCCTTCCCCCCCCCCACCCTCCCGGGAGAAGCTCCTTCATCCAGCACGTACTAAAGGCGCAGGCCGCCGTAATCCGGTAGCTTCATGGGCGTGTAGCGCGTCGGGAAAGGGTTTCGAGAAGGTCGTTTCCTTGTGAATTTCTTGTGTCACCTTTCCATGACCCCTCTCGGTCAACTCGAGAAGGTAGGTGTCAGAGATCAGACTGTGGGAAATGGACGTCTCAGTTCGCCGCCATTTGACTGGCGTGCTGGAAGCGAGGGGACGGAGATGAACGTTCGCAGCGAGGCGAGGACGGCCAACCTGCTGAGGGGAGGCGCAGGAGCAGTCTCGACCCTTCATCAGGCGCATCTCCTCGTCCTCGGTCACCCGGACCCAGCACGCTGAGCAGACCAGCAGCCGCGCACAGGCACCACTCGGTACTTCTACTCGACCACCGCAACGCCCCCACTTTTGCTAGCTTGCCCTGAGAGTCACCGCGAACCTCCTTCCGGTCGCTCAACATCATGTCGCGTGCTCGCCAGTCGATGTATCCCTCACCGCCGAGTGCTTCACGCTGGGCAGCACTCGAAGCGTGCTCGCAAGGGCTACACGCGTGCGGAGCAAACGTGAGTCCTGAGGGTCCTGCCCGTGAGAACACGCGAGGACCGCTTGATGTCAACCCGCCGACTGACCACTCTGCGTGGTCCCGTACCGCTCACAGATGCAGTCGGCCGTCGAGATCCTCCACCAGGGGACAATGGACCTGCCGCGCCTCGCCGGAATCGTGCAAAGTCGGAGGGTGCGTCCTCGTCCTGTTTCCAGTCCCAAAGTCCGCCCCGCTGATCACCCAAGCCCTCGACTGCAGATGTTCGACCTCGTGACGGAACCGGAAGTGTTTGCTGCGCAACGAGCCGTGGCGAACGAGATGGCGCCGCAGATCGAGGAATACATCGCTCGCGCCGAGGACGGCTTGGAGGAGTTGAAACAGCGCGAGCGGGCCTTGCACGCCAAGGTGAGTTGACGAGGCGCTTCTCACGCTGGCTTGTCTCTCTTGGCGGTCTGAGACTATACCGGGAGCGACTCTTCCGCATCCGTTTTTGGGAGAAGGAGCCACACGAGCTGACAGTCTCTGTTTGATCTCCCGCAGCTCGAGAAGCGAACACAGGCGGCGGCACGACCACAGGCTCCCGTCACTGTCGAGCAGACCACGCTCGACGCACTCGAGCAGGAACTCGAGACGCTCCGGAATCGGAAGAACAAACTCGGCAAAGAGGTGGAATTTATGGAGGAAAAGACCGCGCGGGCGGTTTCGGGTGCTGCGCGCGGCGGTGGACCGGTACGCACGCGGCCGGGTACGAAGGTTGGGATCGGAAGGCGGTGACGCGTGTTGCGCAGTGACCCTTCCGGTCGGTTCAGCACCCCCTTGTCGTAACCATATCTGTTGTTGTTCGATCCGAACCGGTTTCCACCCACTTTGCGCGCCCGGGCCTACGTCCTGAGAGCAGGCTCTGCGTATTCTCTTCTCGGCGACCAGGCGAAAAACAGTTTGTAGTCATCAAAGTTGGGAAGAACCGCCAACTCACACCGCTCGCGCCTTCTTTCTTCGGCCTCTCTTCACTGAACCTCGCTGCTTCCGGCTTGCAATGACTGACATGGGAGACACGCTTGCTCGTATCCCCAACGACATCCTCGTCGACAGCGTCCTCGCTGCGTGCTCGCCGCAAAGTCTCGCCGCTTTGGGCGCCACTTCGCGACGTTGGCGTGCCTTCATCGCCACGGCCGGCTCACCGTGCGAGATCCTTTGGCAGAGGCGTGCAGTCTGCGACTTCAAGTTTCCGGTCCACTCGACCGGGCGCAGGACGGGCTGGTACAGGCTCTACAGCCAGCTCGCATCGTCATCGGCACTCGTGTGGGGCGTGAGTGCTGCCACTGCCTCAGTGGGAGCTATACGCGAGTGCACCGTGGTCGACTGACACCGCGCAATCACTCACCCGCAGGCGAACCAGAATGGGCGGCTCGGAATCCCGCCCGAGCGATGGCCCACTTCGTCGAGGATCTCGGATCCTCTCCGCCGCCGTCTTATACGCGGAGGATTGCCCGTACCGACTCGGATCAGGCTGCCCGAACCACCGACCACGCTCGCTGCAGGAGGATGGTCCTTCCACGCGCTGACCATGACCGGCAAAGTCATCTCCTGGGGCGAATTGCAACCCTCCGGACCCGGTCTAGCCCCGTCTTGCGAGCTCAACAAGGGCCAGACGACGCTCGCACCGCAAGTCTTGCCGCAGATGGACGAGATTGGACCCGTGCAGCAGCTTGCAGCCGGAAGGGAGCACGTCGTGTTGCTCAGCGAAGACGGCAAAGTGTGGGAGTACCGCGCGGTCGGTCGCGTTGCCAATGTTTCAGACGAGGACAGCCGTTGGGGGTCGTCTGAGCAGTCGCGTCTCTCCGCCTCTGACGTTGTATCCGTACACGCAGGCTGGGTGTGTTTCCATTCTCAAAGCGCTCACCGGTCTCAAGGGGACTGACAAAAGCTCCTCCTCACGCAGGCCTACTCTGCCGTTCTGACCGCCACCAGCGATCTCTACATCTGGTGGAAGCCAGACCCCAACGTTGTCGACGTCGCCGCTCGCGCAGCGGGTGAAGACGCCGCCGACTTTGACGCGACAACCCAAGGTGTCACGTTTGCCCTGCGGGTCAACTCGATCAAGTTGCCCGCCCTGCCGAACGACGTCGAGACGCCAGACTGCATTCGCAAAGTCGCCTGCGGGGACGAGTTTGTCGTCGTCCTGAGCGACGCTGGCAAGGTGTTTTATCTCGACATCTCGTTGACGCCCGCGACTCGCAATCGACACGGCGAAGCTGCGGCCATCTCGGAGTTGGAGCACGACTTCCTGACAAGTCGTCGTCAGTGGACATGCCTCGATGCGTTCTGCTCGGCGGAAGCGATCCGGGAACATGCGGCAGATCCAACAACGGTACCTTCTGCGGTCAAGATCACGCACGTCTCGGCCCATTTCAACACCTTTGCAGCCTGTGAGTCAGCGACCCTCCCTTCCCTTGGCATTTCCCGAGACTAACGGTTTAGTCTGAATAGACTCTGTTCCTTCGACTGCGACGAACGAAGGCTCAGTCGTGCTCCTCGGCAAAAAGGGCGAGACGCGGCCGCAACTCATCCCCGAGCTACAGAACATTGGCGTCATCCAGTACGTCCTTTGCACTCTCGATTGCTGATGGTATACTGACAGAGACTCGAACGCACAGACTAGCGCACGGCGATTACCACAACCTGGCTTTGACCTCGAACGGTCAGTTCTGCCCTCTTTGCTTCCCTTCATCAGCTCCGGAGACTGACGTTGTTTCTACCCACAGGCCGCGTCTATAGCTGGGGGGCCTATTCGAGCGGCGCTTTGGGGCTCGGGCACCCTGATCTGCCCAACACCCCACTCGCGATCCCGCCACCGCTGCCTCACGAAGAGTCCGCCACTGCCACGCCGACTGCGGCCACTCCCGCGCCGGGGTTGGTACAGCGAGCTCAGGCCTTTCTGCCCCCAATGCCGGACACTCCGGCGTACTTCTCGAGTCTCCTCCCGGGCGGTCTCCTCGGCGGACCAGGTCCGGCGGTCGTACCCCGGCGTCACGTCAACCCGCCAGAGCGAGTCGACAAGCCGACCGAGATCATCTTTGACGGGGAGGAGCAGCTTTCTCCCGTCGACGGCGGGCATGGCGGAGGGCTCGGACCTGCTTCTTCGCCCAGTCGGACTGGACCGAAGCGGAACAAGTTTGTATACTCGATCACCGCAGGCGGGTGGCACAGCGGCTGCCTGGCGGTCGATCTCAATCTCGACGAGGGGTCGCCTTCGGACGCGAAGGAGCAAGTCGAAGCGCCCGTCATCGATTGTTATCCCCTTCAGGGTGCGCGCAGCGGCTCGCCGTCGGGACACGCAGCTCCTCTCACTCCAGCGACGGACGCCGCAGGTGCCGGTCTCGGCGGCATCAATGTTCACGCCAGCCCGTTCCGCATCGGGTTCGCCGGGCGTGGCGCACACAGCGGTGTAGGAGGAAGCGGCTTGACGAGAGGCGGAGGCGCGACCTATCGCAGGCCTTCAGACGACACGGCGTCCTGACGAGATTTGTTCATAGACACTATCGGAGCTGCGTACGGGATCGCCTCCAAGATGTCTAGGGTTAACAGCGATCGATGTATTTCGTATTCAGATTCAGAGTTCAGATTCGGTTACGCCAGAGCCAAACGAAGAGCAGAGGGAAAAAAGTGTGGAGGGAGGAAAAAGGGGAGGCGGTAGAGCTAATCTGTAACATGGTGGGAGAAAGACAATAAAAGTGAAGTGAAGAAAGTGATGGGGGGGTCGAAAATAACGTGTAGGAAAAGGCGGTAGGTTGAGGATCCGGTGGACGAGAGCACGGGCGAAAGGTATGCGGAATAGGTCGGTCGAGCGCGCTCCGTTGTCGACAACGGAGGCAGTCGAAGGATTCAGGAAGAGATGGACGGCACGCGACGAGGCGAACGGGTCGGGAGGAAGCGAGAGGGGGAGAAGGAAGGGGGAATTGCGACAACTTTGTACGATGTGGAGGGGGGCGAATGCGCGAAAAACGGCGAGAGTGTCTTCGAAATGAAAAAAAGGTTTCGAGACGGGGAGGGCGTAGTCGGAAAAGAGATTAGAAGGCGTTGAAGAAGGAAAAAAAACAAATGCGGTGTCGTTCGAAAGCGTCCGAGCGAATCGAAAAGAGGAAGACGACGGTCTCGGGGGCGGTTACGACGACGACGCGCGAAGAGGAGGCGCCGAGGCAGGAACCGAGAAGGTGTACCTAGGGCGCTCCGCCGCTTGTGGTCGTGCCGCCGCTGGACGGGGTCGAAGATGACGATTGGCCGGGCTTGGAGAAGAGGAACAGGTTGTTGGTCGCCGCGATCGCGATCTGTACGAGCGGGTCAAGGACAAACGCAACTCCTCGCGTCAGTCGCTGTTGATACTCATGCGCTCGGTCGCGAGAAGATGATCGGAAGGGACAGGGAGGAGCGTTAGGGACCACCAAAAAAGAATCGCGTGTGCTCACCGTGTCTTCCCTCGGGTGCCAACTCGCGTGCAAGATCTTCTTGTTGTAGTCAATGTTCTCAGTATCGACGATCGGCTTGCCGTTCTTGCCCCCCTTCCCACCCGCCGCGCCGGCGCCCTTGCTGTTCTTGCCGCCAATCTTCTTGGCCTTGAACGCCGACTTGTCCGCCTGGAGGACAATGTCCTGAGTCGCGTCCGTGTCGTAGATGTGGAAGTAGTTGTTGTACGAGCCCGAGAGGACGTTCCTGTGCGGCGGCGAGGCAAGACGTGCTCGATCAGCCATCGCGAAAACGCCAAGAATATGGGAGACAGAGAGAGACCAATCTCGAGAGCACGACTTACTTGCCGTCGCCGGAAAAGGTGCACTCAAACTTGTCAAAGATGCAGTCGTTCTCGTACAGGTCGCACAGCTTGCTCCGGAGGTGATCGTGCACGTTGATCGTCTGCACGGGCTTGTTGTCCATGTTGACGTCCCAGATCCGGAGCGTGAGGTAGTCGCGCGAGAGGAGGTACCGGCCGTCCTTGGAGAACTTGACGTCCGACACGGACGAGATGATCTCGCTGAAAAACGACTTGTTCGACGGGTCCTCCTCCTCTTCGTACACTGTGGCAAAGGGGAGGAGTCAACTTTCTGGCGCTCCCCTCTTGGGCTCCGCAATCACAGCCATCTCTGCTGGGCGCACGTAGCGCCACGGTGGTTGACCGGCAGTTCGAAAGCAAAAGCAGAGGGGAGCGACTCACGCTTCGCGTGCTTGTCGCACAGTGCCTGTTCTCGCATGTCGGCGAGTTTGACGGTGCCCTTCGACGACGAGTAGCAGAAAAGGTTGCACGAGACCGGGTGGAATTCGGCTGCCGTGATGACTTCTGTCAACTCCTCCATGTTGGCCGGCTTGATGTCGAGGATGTCTGTGCGAGTGTGGACGTCAGCGTAGTCCCGATTCCGTAGGCAGGGAGCAGCGAAAGAGACTCCGGCAGTGCGAGCCAGGTGCAGGAGAGTGACGCACTGAACGACTGGTCCGAGATGTTGAGGTTCCAGAGGTTGATCCGGAGGTCGTCCGCGCTCATGTACGTCTCTCCGTCCGAGTTGACCGAGACCGAGTTGATGTGGTACGCGTGCGCGTTGGCGTAGACCTTTCTCGGCACGGCGGCGACGATCGTGTCGTGGTAGGTCATGCGCGGCAACCGGAGGTACGGCGTCCCGTTGGCGTCGGTGCCGCCGGAGGAGGATGCTGCTGCGGAGGGTGAGGATGGGAGACCGGAGGAAGGGAGGGCGGAAGCGGGCGGGGGCGAGGGAGGGTTCGGGCCGGCTTGGGCAGAGCTGTTGTTCTCGGCGACGACCTTGAGCGACTTTTCAAACACCTTCCACAGCTTGATCGTCTTGTCTGCGGTCGGTCGGTGCGGGGAC
The DNA here is from genome assembly GCA_001541205.1 of Rhodotorula sp. JG-1b. Lineage (NCBI taxonomy): Eukaryota > Fungi > Basidiomycota > Microbotryomycetes > Sporidiobolales > Sporidiobolaceae > Rhodotorula > Rhodotorula sp. JG-1b. The sequence goes on along the minus strand of KQ954468.1, from coordinate 213,891 downwards.
AAGTCAGCGTGCGAGCGGGGGAATGGAAAGAGAGGATAGGCAGACAGACTGACCGTTGGTCGAGAGGAGGAAATGGGCGGCATTCTGGCGCTTGCACCACCGGATCTTGTTGATCTTTTCCTCAATCTCGAGCGACTTGAGGTAGTCAAACTCGGGTTCGTGCGACTGGAACTCGGTGTAGAACTTGTACTCGCAGCCCTTCTTGTTCTCGTTGCGCTCAAACAGGACGACGCGGCCGCCCTTGTCGCCGGTCGCGAGGTAGTCGCCCGTGTGGTCAAACTCGACGCAGGCTGTTCCGAGGAGATAGTGTTAGTGATCCCTGCACTCGTTTGTGGGCTGCCTTTGCAACGAGCTGTCCAGCGATGATGATGATGATGAAGATGATGACGGGCCCGGAGGCGGGGCGAGGTGGTCCCTCCGAGGTCAACCGGGCCACGTCGCAATCGCTAGCGGGTTCCACTTGTAGCTGCTTGTTCTGGTGCTGAGGCCCCTCCCCAGGGCCCTGCATAGCCTCGCTAGGGGGGGAGGGGCGCGAGGTGGGGTGCTCGGCAGGGACTTACAGATGATGTCGGCTTCTGTGATGTCCTCGACTTCGCCCTGAGCCGAGTGCGCAAGGGCATGGTCAGCATCCTAGTCGTGTAAGAACTCGTTCTCCCCTGCTCTGTCAGCCCGGAGGCGAGGCGGGACTGGAGACTGACCTTGTCTCCAAAGCACTGGGCGAACCGCCAACCTGCGTCGTCGCTCGAGACCTGCGTGATGCCCGACATGGCGTGCCGAGTCTGAGGTGGTCTATTGAGTGGATAGTCGAGTTATACGAGAGCTCCCCTTCTGGCTGGTGAAGGTTGAGTCGCCGAGAGTGGATGAGCGGATGAGCGGGTTGCAGCAGCAGCGGCGGCAACAACAGAACTGGCGGGGGCGAAGCGATAGGGTTGAGCTGCGCGGCTGAGAGTATTACGCTCTACGCGTTCGAGAGTCTCGAGTTCGTTTCAAGTGTGTGCGAGAGAGTCTGACGCGTGTGACCCACAGCTTGGGTGGAGCTGCTCGCGGTGCAGCCGCGCTCAAGTCCTCTCTTCCGCCTTCCGTGTACTGGGACACAGACTGCTTATAGGAGACTGCTAGTCATCTTTCTGCTCATGCAGTCTCTCTCGGCACCGTCCGTCACATGCTCACTCCGAGATGTCCTCTTCTCTCCCCGCCGACCGTCTGACAGCTCGCCGTTGCTCCTGCGCGAGGAACTTTATTAAACGAATAGCGCCACCCGGGCCACTTTATCTGGCGGTCACCTCCTTGGCGACCGCTCAGAGCTCATTGCCCCTTTCGCTCAGCGCGCACTGCGGATCTCTTGTGCTGCTCGTTTCCCGACCCCCGACCGCTCTTGCGCTCCGATCACGTTCACAGATCAGCTCAGCTGGTGCCACCTGCACCTCGGATGGCATGTTCACCCTCTCCGGACATCTGCCAATCCGCTGGACGCCGTTTCGAAGAGTTTGTCGCCGGCCGGCTTGGCTCCACTCAAAAGATTTCGCGCACCGGCGTTCTCGCACATATCGAATTCTCGTTTCCTCGACTTGAAGTATCCCATACGAGCACCAGCAAGGGCAAGGACGTCGTGGAGATCGATTCCGATATGCTGTGCGGAGGCGGCAGAGAAGGAGATCAAGCCGGTACTACTCGAGAAGGAACACCTCAAAAGGTATTCATTCGGCAACCACACCGCCGAGTTTGAAGGTGGTCGGAAGGGAGCAAGGAATGGGACGCCGAACACATCAACAAGTCGTAGGGCAAGCTGGTGGAGAATCTCCGGAAGCTCTGCGACGGCCTCGAGGAGGAGGACTTCGGACTTGGAACGGGTGCTCTGACTTGTTCCCCTCCCCGGCTTCTCTCCCTACAGGATGACCTGTCCTAGTTGTGTACCGACTCTCACTGCCACTCGCTACAGGCTCGACGCACGCGCCCACCTGGAAGCAGGTGTGGCAGCTCACGACGCAGTCGACCGCGACTACCAACCTCGGCTATAACCTCGATTCGTTCCAAGTCAGCGAGCGGGCTCCCCTCTCCTTGCCTGAAAATGTACACTTGAGTTCCTGTTTATCGGTTCTTGCACAACTGAACTCGCCACGCCCGTTCCGACTAGCAACGACCCGGAACTGTGCAGGACGCTCGCTCACGCATGATCATCGAGCTTGAGATTGGTGCGCCAAAACCTTGGGAGGAGGGGTTCTGCCCCGTGCGCTGGGTGAATATGGTAATACTTGCTGACTGTGCACGCTCTTGAACTGCGTGAAGTCGTCCTGAAGGATCCCATGTGGGTCCGGCTAAAGAGCTTCCCCGTTAGCCCTGGGTATCACGGATTTTTGCAGGCCCAGCACTTACCAGAAACCAACCAAAGGACATCAAGACCTTGTCAATAAGCTTGAAGTTGGTTTTGCTCCTGGGTCTGTCTGAGGTAGCCACCAAGGCCTGGATCTCTGCTGTTTGCCACCCTTTGTGCCACTCTTCGATGTATCTCTCCTGAGCGTGGCGGACTTCGTCGAGTAAGTCGAGCTCCACGCGGGACTTGTCCGTTTCCCTATCAGCACGGGCTTTGGCCTCGAGGGATTCGTGCGCCAGGCAGGCAATGCCGTCAGTCACAATGTCCATCCAGTATCTGAACTCGCCTTGGCCCATCCGTTCAAGAAATCATCGGAGACCTTCAGCTTGGCCTCCAGCTCGTCAAGGATGTCTTGAGGATCCTTGCTGTTGGCGGCTCTTCAACGCTTACGTCCGTTTCCTCAGCGTTGCGATCTCTTCTTAGGCGCCTGTAAGCTTTGCTCAACGTCTTCCTGAAGGATCAGAGCCGGTGAAGACTCTACAAGCAATGTTGTTAGCTATTCTGCCGGGGAGAGGTGCACGCAAGGTGAATCCACTCACGAGGTACCACTTCGTCCCTTAAAGCTGACCTGCAATGAAGGAAAAATTCTTCCTGCGCCCGAGTCTGCTGCCCGGCTTCACAGCGGCAATCATTTGCTCGATAGGCTTGGTACGCCATTTTGTGACCCATTCCTCCAGGTTTTCTTTTCGCTTGGCCACTGTGCGCATCAAGCTGTTTCTCTGTCTGGCCTGCAAATCCAGCAGGGCCGCCTTCTGCCTGTCAATGAATTTGCGTGCGAAATAGACGATGCCCTCCTTCATGGTGTCCAGCTAAGCTGTGAACTTGTCCGGGTTCATCGCTTCGAGCTCTTCATCCGAGATCTTTACTTCTCGATTGAACTTGATTTCGGCGTCTTCCGGCATGTGGTCGGTCATCTCCGCAGGGTTTACCGACTGTGCAGCAGGATAGGCCCTCAACGTGAGCGCAGGTCAGGGAGGGTCAGGAAGAGCCCACCGGGGAGACTGTTGCGGTCGAAGGAGAAGAGGAAAGGGAAACAGAGGGAGACAGCGTTCCCGACAGGGTGTGTAGAGCCGCTCGGTCTGGGTGCGTTCAAACCTCCGCGGCTTGTCCGGGATTGGGCCGTGTCCGCTTTTCCGGTGTCCGGCCTCCGGTCCGTCCGCCGCAGCTGTGCTGGCAAGTCTTGACGCTTGGCAGCTCGCCTGGCCGCGCGACACCGCTCGGGGAACAAAAAAAAACGCGGACAGGAGCTTGCGGGGTGCAAAGTGGGCAAGGCCGTACAGGGGGCGGTGCTCAGAGGGGAGCGAGAACGGCGCCGAGCGACAAAGACTCCTGTTCGCCGGTCGGGCGAGGGTGCAATCTCTCAATGTGAGCCGGGGCGTAGGAAGCTGGTAGCGTCCAGAGTGTCACAATCAGTAATGTCCAGCGCGGGACGGACAGCAGAATGGCAGCATTGAGAGTCGGGCTGAGATGCCGTCCAGCGCGAGCACTCAGAGGAGGGAAAGGGCGAGGGGGGATCAGCGGGAGACGGGGAGCTGCGCTGGCTGGTCCCTTGATAGAAGCTTGGAGAGCAACGCAATCGATCACCCGAGAGACACGCAGTGGTCTGTGAGACGACGACTCGGATCCGATGATGAGAACCAAACCTCGGCTCGTTCTCTCGCTTTACCACACATACAGCGCTCCGAGCAGCCATGCAAGCGAGCCCTTCTCCCGGACCAGCCGGACCTGGCGCGAGTCCGAGTCCGGCACCCGCCGCCGCCGCCGCCGCCGCCGCCGCCTCGCTCTGGACGCGGCACACCTCGCCGGACGGTCGCCCGTACTGGTCGCACCCGCAAAAGGGGTCCGTGTGGGAGAAACCGTCAGAACTCAAGTCCAGAGTCGAACTCGAAATGGAAAAGACCCCGTGGAAAGAGTACGAGACGGGGGGTCGCAAGTACTGGGTCCACAACCTCTCGAAAGAGACGACTTGGTCCATGCCAAAGGAGATCAGCGGTCAGTCCGCGCTACTGCTCCCGAGTGTATTTCGCCGAGGCTGACCCTTGGTGCACGCAGACATTGTCGCTCGCTTCAGGTAACACTTCTCGCCTCGCCCGTCCTATAGGTGAAATCATAGGCTGACCTAGTCAACCCCGCCCAAACAGTGCTCCTCCTGCGATGCCGACTCCTCCTCCGCCAGGTCGAGTCGGTAGCATGCCCCCGACCGGCCCCGGGGTCAGTTTCCGTCCGGGAGGTCCGGCGGGCATGTCGCCTGGCGGTCCAGTCGCTCCTCCGCTCGGCCCTTCCGCCGGCGCCCGCTCGCCCGCTCGGCACAGTCCGGCACCTCTCAACTCGCACACTGGCGCTCTCGTGCCTCCCGGCGGCGGCGGACCGCACCACGGAGGAGGAGGAGGAGGCTACGGCGGCATGGCTCCGCGTCCGGCACCGACACCGATGGCGCTCTCGATGACGGGCGGTCCGGGTGGACCGACGCCCGTGTTTGCCACGCACGGTGAAGCCGAGGCCGCGTTCAAGCACATGCTCGGACAACTCGGCGTCAACCAGACTTGGACGTGGGAGATGGTCATGAAGGAGGCGATCACCGAACCGTACTACAAGGCGCTCAAGACGCTCGCCGAACGCAAAGCCGCGTTCGAAAAGTACCTCGACGAGCAGCGCGCCAAGGAAAAGGAGGAGATGGACAAATCGATCGCGAAATGCCGCGACAAGTGGAACCGCGCGATGGACCGGATCGGCGGGGGCGTCCTGATGGAGGACGGCGTCAAGAGTTGGTGGAGCTTTGAGCGCGGCAAAAAAGTCATGCAGGCCAAGTGCCCCGACGTCTGGAAGATGCCGCGGAACGACGAAGAGCGCAAGGTCCTCTTCCACGACTTTGTCAACAAGCTCCGCCACGACGAAGAGGTGAGCCAGCCGGCCGGGCCTCCTGCGCGATATTCTACTTCGTTCTTGAGCTGACAGAAGTCATTTCTCCGGTGCGGTGCTCAGGTTCGCAAGCGCGAGATGCGCGGTCGCAACATGGACAAGCTGACGGCAATCTTTCAATCGCTCCAACTCGACCTCGCCGGTCCCGTCCGGTGGCAGGACGCACGCGGTCTGATCATGCGCACGCCCGAGTGGCACCGCGATCCAGAACTGCAGCGGATCGAACCGATCGACATGATCACCGTGTTCGAGGACGAGGTCCAGCGCGCCGAGAAGGAACTCGCCGAAGTGCGGCAGCGGCGCGCCGAGGAGCGGCGGCGCAAGGCGCGCAAGGCGCGCGAGGGCTTCAACGAGTTACTGCGCGAGTTGGTCCAGGCCGATCAGATCTCGGCGGGGACGACGTGGAAGTCGGTGTACCCGCTGCTGGCGCACGACGAGCGCTACCTCGCCTTGCTCGGTCAACCGGGTTCGAGCCCGCTCGACTTGTTCTGGGACGTCGTCGACGACCTCGACGTCCAGGCCGAGGAGAACCAGCTCGTGATCGAGGCGGTCGCCAAAGAGCGCGGCGTCATCGTCGACGAGGCGACCAAAGAAGACGACTTTTTCGCAGCGATCAAGGACGACGTCCGTTTGGAGAGCATGGACTACACTGCGATTCGTGCTACGTTCGACAAGGTGCGTGCTCCCTTTCTCCGGCCATCGCTCCCCTCATTTCCTCAGACCCACCTCTCGACTATACCCATGGCCTGCCTCGGCGCTGACTCGCCTCCCTTCCATGCGTCACCTCACACGTTCATTCATACCAGCTGCAACACCGCGCCGTCCGAGCAAAGCGCGACGAGCGCCGACGAGCCGAGAAGCGGATCCGGATCCTGGTCGACGACCTCCGCTACGCGCTCAAAAAGGTCGACCCCCCGATCGACGTCGACACGGCGACGTACGAAGAGGTCGTGCCGCTCGTGAACGAGACGGACGAGTGGAAAGCGCTCGAAGGCAACGATGACGCGCGCAAGCAGGCGTGGGAAAAGTTTGTCCGGAGGCAAAAGGTGCGCGCGCATCACTCACTCGCACACGCCTATGAAGAGCAGGTTTTGGATGCTGATGCTGTTCTTTGGGCCCGAGCAGGAAAAGCGCGCAGCCGAAATGGACCGCGTCGAGCGAGACCGCCTGTACGAGCGCGAGCGGGATGCCGAGCGCGAACGCGACCGCGAAAGCAGCAAGCGGACCCGTCGGAGCTCGCACGCGCCTGCGGATCATGAAGACAGCGAGATGCTCGATGCAGGAGCGGAGGACGGTTCGAGGCGGCGGAGGTCGAGCAGGGCGAGTGGAGCGCTGGCAGCGGCAGGTCATGACGAGGACGGCGCGGAGGGCGTTCCGCGGGAGCACAGGAAGCGGGCGGCGAGCAGTGCTAGTGCGGCCGACCTGCACGGCTCCTTGAATGCCGGATGCAAGGAGGAAGGTGACGAGGAGCGGGGGCCGGAGCGCAAAGTGCCCCGGCTGGAGAAGGCCGGTGACGACATGTCCATGACGGTAAGTCCAGCTTGTTAGTTTCCGGACTTTCCGGGTCCTCTGACGGGTCCCGCGGCTCTCGCAAATCCCTTTTTCTGACGCATTGATTGTATCGGCCTGTACTGCAGAGCGTCAAGGACCGTGAAGAGGGAGAGTTGTAGTCGCCCGGCCGCGGCTGTGCAAACCGTCCCAGTCCAACTCCTGGCCCAGCACCATTGTGCGCTCGAACGGCTCCGTAAGAAACTTCACACGCGCATCTGTTCGTTCTTCATGCACGTCAGTCGTAGTCGGGGTGGCAGGCCGCCCCTGCAGAGTTCGGATACTTCTCCGAACCGGTCAGTCGCGATGATGCCAGCTGCAGCCCGGTTTGATCGGTGTGAAACTCCATTCGCGCTATTAATATTAACTCAATTGCAGTAAGCACGCGCGTATGTATGGGTACTAGCAGTACTGTACCCAGCAGCGCCGCGAAGCCGTGAGGGACTTGGCCGCCGACCGCAGCATCGAACTTTCTTCTGCAGCTCCAAGGTGGTACTCGCCCGTCACGGATATCTGTGATGCAGTCTGCATAGTCGCGTGCGCGTTCAAGAGCAGCTAGATAAGCTTGGGGGAGGAGGAGGTCAAACCTCGGCCCGGAGGTCGTGACCGCCAGATGACGTTTCATGACGGTGTTCCGTCGTCAACTTTTTCTTCGTGCCTTGAAAGCGTTCGCTCAACTGGGAGAACTTGGTCGTTCCATCACACCTTTCCCCTCGTCTTGCCTGTATACTCTAGCTCCGAGCGCCTTGCTGCGAATCAAACATGTGAGCAGAGGGGAAATGGGATCCGGAAGCGACAGCGCACACTCTGCTGACCTTCTCAAACTGCTTCGTGTGGCGTCGACCCGTCCGTCTCCTCAGGTCTGCAGTCTCTATTCCTCCGACCGAGAACGGCAACTCGCTGTCGAGCAACAGCTCGGCCGAATCGACGAACGACTCGACGACGTCGCCGGTCCTCTCTTCTTCGCCTCTCGGAACCCTCGACAGCATGTCCGGACAGCCCAGCGACGGCTACGAGGGCAACAGCCTCGAGCCCTCGGCGAACGGCCAGAGCGGCTCTGCCGACAACACCGAGACTGACCCCTTGATCGCGTACCGCCGTGAGTCCGGTTTGCCCTCTTCTGCCCCTTAGTCGGTGTCCACCGGGGAACAGCCCGCAGAGTCCTCTCGGCGACCACTTCCGCTAACGCGAGCTTGAGACCACAGGCAACCTCTACATGTACACTCACTCGCATTACGACCGCGTCAAGTCCGACCTCGAGTTGAAGCAGAGTTCGCCGCCACCGCGCATGACGCCGCGAGTCAAGTAAACGCTCCGGTTTCCCCTTTGCTCTCGTCACTCGTCGCCAACAAAATCCCGTGTCATGTGGTCGCCGACATTCTCGCCGGAGGAAGCGTCAACAACGAGCGGAACCGAGACTCGCGGCGAGCTCGACATAACCCGCCCTTTTCCCTCCTCCTAACGCTATTGTAAATACGTCCCCTAGTCGCTCTCGCACGCCTACCGCCTACCGTGTACATAGACAGGCGCATGCGCGAGTCTTCCTCTTAACCTTTTCCTCTCTCCCCATCGTTCACAGCATCTCTAGCCTCATTCCGGGATTTTTGTCGTCTCCCTTTTTTCTTCTCTCTCCCTCCTTCCTGTCCCTTGTCAACACTCTCTCGCAACCGCATAAGCCTCTTTTGCAATGGCATACCCTGTTACATAGTCATCTGAGCTCTGCCTCGAGGTCCGATCGCTATGGACGGCGAACTGAAGGGGAAAAGGAAGACCGGCCGCGGCGGCCGCGGGCTTTCGGCTCGTTCGTCGCGATCACGCAAAGCAAGATCCGGCAGTCATTTCCGCCTCGTCTACAACTCTTCATAGCTTTCCGCCGTCGAGGTGCTCCGCATAGTTCAGGTTGATCAGAAGGAACACCTACGCGGCCTGCACAACGCCGCCTCGCTGCACCGGACCAACCGTTCCGCCGGCTCCACTCTTTTTGACTCGCAAAGGCCGACAAGTCGCCGACTCGTCCTGTACACGCTTCAGGCTCTTGGACCACGACCAGAACAACTCTCTCGATGCCTGTCACCCTCCGAGTCCAGGCTCCGCCCCCTTCGCAGGTCGGCGACCTCGTTCCGGCTTTGACGCCGCACGCCGTTTCGGTCGCGTTGCCCAAGTGGCAGGACAACGTCGACTATGAGGAAGGCGCGCAACGGATCAAGGACGCCATGACCTCGGGGTACCCGCGTTTCTTCATCCATCACCAGATCCAGCAACTCGCTGACCTCGCGACGAGTCGATTCGGCCGAGACGGACCCGACGGCAAGGAGGCCTGCATTCTCTTGCCGACAGAGAAGACGGCGAGATCTTGCTCAGACTTTTTGAGCTCAAGGGAGACGCCGGTCACGTCGCGCGTCCAGTCGTGGTCGATCGAGTCGACGAAACCCGCCGCGGATGGAAAGCGATCACGGATCGTCACCGTTTGGGCATGCTTCTTCCCCGAATCCGAGTTCTCCGTCGCCAAGCAGTACTGGCAACATACGGGCGAGGGGATCTCGTCTCGAGTCGCCGAGCGCTGTCTTGTCCTCCTCGGCGAGATCGAGTCGTCCGACCCCGCGACGACTTCCACTTCGACATCATCTGCAGTTGCGCCCCCGACGATCGGCGAAGGTCAGATGGATGCGACGCACTACTTTGTCGCGGAACAAGCCACGACGAGGAGTCAAGCTGCTGCCGGTGCCGCCGCTTCGCGGTATGGCAACAAGGGCGGACGGTACCAAGTGGCGAAAGGCACGTCGACAGCTGCCAACGGTACGAGCGAGTTGTCACGGCCGCCTTCGACCGCCTCGAAGCAGCGATACTCTACGACAAAACTGCCAGGCCGCCGCGGGAGCGCCGATGCCTCTCCGCAATCTTCGTCCCTATCTAACTCGATCGATCAGCTGCCGCCTCCGCCCGTTTTCTCTGCTGCCGAGGAAAACGGACAGACAAAGAACACCCAACTCGTCGAACAAGACGAAGACGTTCTTGCGCGTTATGTAGAAGAGCGATACGGTCGGAACCTCGACCTTTCGCTCGCTCCCCTCGCCAAGCTTGCGATGCGTCGCCGCATTGCCGGAGTCTTGTCCGAATCGCCTGGCGAGGAGTTGTCCGTCGACGAGCTGAAACTGGAGGGCAAGCAAGTCGACCAGCAAGAGAGCTCGCGAGGCGTCAAAGGGTTGACCGAGGACGACGTCTGGCTCTACCCGTGCGGAATGAACGCCATCTTCCACGCGCACCAACTAGCCATGCACGCATGGCAGAGCGAAGGGCGCCAAGTGGGCAAGAGCGTTTGCTTCGGGTGAGTTCCTCGCCTGCCGGTATCGATTATCTCCGCGTGCTGACATTCTGTTCGGGCGTTCGCCACGTTAGCTTCCCCTACACCGACACCCTCAAGATTCTCGAGAAGTGGGGGCCTGGCTGCCACTTCTTCGGCCTCGGTCTCACGTCCGATCTTCCCTCCCTGCGGAAGACGCTCGAAGCGGCGAACCCACCCGTCCTCTCGCTCTTCTGCGAGTTCCCGTCGAACCCGCTTCTCCGCTCTCCGCCGCTTTACGAGCTGAGGAAGCTCGCGGACGAGTTCGGGTTCCTGATCGTCGTCGACGAGACCATCGCCGGATTTGTCAACGTCGAGACGTTGCCGCCGGCCGACATCGTCGTTAGCAGTCTCACCAAGGTCTTTAGCGGTGACAGTAACGTCATGGGCGGCAGGTGAGTCGTCCCTTCCGTCGTCACACCTCTCTCTCGAGTAAGTGCCGCAAACTGACCCGAGCTCGTCGTCGTCGCAGCCTCGTGCTGAACCCGAAGGCTCCGCACTACGCGGCGCTCAAGGCTGCTCAGGAGGAACAGTACGAAGACGCCTACTTTGACGAGGACGCGATCTACATGGAACGCAACTCTCGCGACTTCCAGGCCCGAGTCGCGCAGGAGAACCACAATGCCGAGATGTTGTGCGACTACCTCCAGACGAGGAGGATTCCCGGTCCGCCCGCCACTGGAATCGTCCTGCCGTCGTCGGCCTCGATCACGCTGGACGACGACACAGAGAACTTTGTGGTCTCCGAGGTGTACTATCCCAAGTACCAGACTCCCGAGGAGTACCTGGCGGCAGCTCGCCCCCCGCCGGCCGATGCGAACGGTTTCGGCAACTACGGCGCCCTGTTCTCGCTCACCTTCTCGTCGATCCTCGCCTCGCGCACCTTCTTTGACGCCCTCCCATGCTACAAGGGCCCGTCGCTCGGCACCAACTTTACCCTCGCGTGTCCATACACGATCCTCGCGCACTACACCGAGCTTGGCTGGGCAAAGGAGTGGGGCGTTGAGAAGGGCCTCGTTCGGATCTCGACTGGCTTGGAAGACCCGGAGATGCTCAAGGGATGGTTCGTCGACGCGCTGGCGGCGGCCGAGCGAGCGGTCAAGGAGGCGAAGGAGAAGGGAGAAAAGTTCGAATAGATTAACTCGTATGCAAACCGCCTCATTTTTTTCTTTGCGCGTCTGCACATCTGGTCGTGCTATCCTAGGTAGTCTCGGAGCGCTCCAGGCCAAGTGCAAGCTCGTGCGGCAAAAGTTGGTTGGCGTTCTCTTCTTCCGAGCGAAAACAGAAACGATCGCTCGCTTCCTCCGCTCAATCGACTCAACCCCGCCGGACTGAAGATGGCAGTTCCACTAGCGACACGATTAAGGAGGACTCGCGGCATGCAGAAGATTGGCTTGCTCCGTAAGCCTGCAGTCCCTCTGTCTGTAAGTGGGGCTGCGTCATCGAACTCACCGACTTCCCCTCGCGCATGCACAGACTTTTCGGCTTGGCATGCTGTACGGGAGCAGGTTGCGATCTACTCAGCGTGGGCAGCGGTGGTCTGGCTGCTGCACGAGCGAGGCCACATGCCCATGGTCTCGTCGGCAGGGTCCCTCGTCGGGATCTTGTCCATGGTGACGGGCCTACTGGTCAGCTTTAGGGCTTCGTCTAGCTACGAGCGGTGAGTCATCCCGGAGGGACACGCTCCGGAGGGGTGCGCGCATGAAGCGCTGCGCTCGCCGCTTGCCCCTTCCCAGCGAGACCTGGGCGCCAGAATGGTGTCATTGCACTGGAAACTGACTATGTCTGCTGCCGCTCACGTTGCAGGTGGTATGAAGGTCGTAAGACGTGGCAAGGCATTCAGTCGACGACGCGCAACTTGATCCGAACGCTCGTGTTCACGCTCCCGCCGCCGTCGAATTCTCCTTACGACGCACAGAGGACAGCGGCGATCAAGGAGCTGTGCTCTCTGGTCTGCGCCTTCCCGTTCTCGGTCATGTACCGACTCCGAGACCAGCCCGGCATCGAGCACGCGGAACTCCGGAACTTGCTGCCCGTCACGCTGATCGAGTCGTACCGCTCGACGCCCCTCCAAGCTCGCGAACGCCCGACCGCCGCGACCGAGAAGCGCGGTTCCTTCGTCGTCGAGCACTCTTCGGCACCGGAGGAGGACCGCGCGATCGCGGGGCTGAACGCGCCCCCTTCAGCTGAGCGCTTCTACCCGCACGCGTTGCCGACGGGCGAGCCGAGCAACTTGCCGTTGTCGCTCATCCGGGCAATGCAGGCTTACTTGGCCGTTTGGCACGAGACCAAGTTGCCGAGTCGCGACTCTCCGAGTGAGGGGACGAGCGTCCTGGACGGGGTCACGTTCGCCGCCTGCAACAACGCGCTCAAGGAGTTTACCGACAGCTTGACGGCGCTCGAACGGATCCGCGACAGTCAGTCATACACACCGCTCACTAGAGTCTTAGTGGGGTGGTCTATACTGATAAAAATACTTTTCGAAACAGCTCCGATCCCGCTGATCCTGCAAATCCACCTGCAACTCCTCCTCCTCGTCTACGTCGGCGCGGTCCCGCTCCAGCTCGTCCGGACGATCGGGATCTGGTGCATCCCGGCGACGGCCATCTCTGCCGCCGTGTTTTTCGGGATCGACCGCGCGGCGGAAGAGCTGAGCGACCCGTTCGGGGTCGAGCCGAACGATCTCCCGGTGGCGAGATTTTGCGCCGACTTGCACCGCGAGTACCTCGAGTTGCTCGGCGAGGGTGGTGGCTCGGCGGGCAACACATGGGAACCGGCACGGCCAGCGACGCTCTCGTCGTCGTGAAGACTAGGCCCCGAGGCAAAGGACAGAGGACAATCTTTGCAGCTTACGAGTGGCGAGAAGCTGTGATCTGGGCTCGGCGGTTGGGTACGCGCTTTCCCTGCACCGTTATCTATATATATCGCATATGCCTTTCAGTTGTGACGAGGTGCGCGAGCTGCGGGAGAGAGAGGAATAAGGACGCGCCGGTAATTTGTGATCGGGACGGCGGAGCGGAACCGTTGGAAAGAAGTCGCGGGGTCCGCGGTCACCTTGGCTGCTGTTGTGCTGCTGCACTCGGTATACTTGAGCCCAGTCTCTTGCTCTTGCTCGACCCCTTGTCCGCCCAGCTGCCAGTACTCACGCACGCACAAGGGGACCTCGCTCGACTTTCCTCGTTCGGCAACCTCTTGCCCCCTCGACGCGGACAAAGGCTTCTTCGCCCCTTTCTACACTCTTGACGACTCGCAAGGAGACCCAGAGACCTCGAGTATGACACACTCTGCCTCACTCTCGCACGCCGCGACTCTGGAGCGCCCGCCGAGCGCTCAGCTACACACGCCCGTCGCGTCGTCGTCCTCATCCAACATTCCCATGCCGCCGCCGCCGCCGCCGTCACATGGTCGCCCACAGCGCCCGCTCGGCAAGGCGACCTCGTTCGCAGACTTGCGCATCGGCAAAGCAAAGCTTTTCAAGCGCTTCCACCACCGCAAGGGCGACTTTGACTTTGGGTGCGCCGGAGAGGAGGAATCGAGCGGTTTCGACGGACCGGCGAGTCGGGAGGGGGCCTCGCACACCGACGAGTGCCCGCCGCCCTTGCCGACCAAGTCGCCGAGACTATATGACACGTCGAGGCAATCCTTCGACGCCCCCCAGGTGCGTCATTCTCTGGCGCCGCCGCGCTCGCACCCAAGGCTGACTGAACCCCTTGTCCCCGATCCGCTCAGGCCTCGACTTCGAGACTCCCGCCCGTGCCGCCTCCCCGACCTGCACCGTACCGCTTCCCGTTGACGGCCCCGCCCAATGCCGAAGAGCTGAGGCGACTCGAGCGCGAACGCGAAGAGGCGCTCGCCGCTCAGGCCGCCATCGACTACATGAAGACGAGCTCTCACGCCCGCAAGCACTCGAGGTCGTCATCGCTGGCTCAAGGGGATGGCAGTAATGGACTGGCGGCGATCATCGAAGGGGTGCAGCAACTCGGGGCGGCGGCGGCGCCGAGCATGTCGAGGAGACCGTCCCACGACACTACCACGCGTCTCGGTCCTGCGGCGCCGGTGCTCGAACGTTCCCACTCGAGCCATTCACGCTCAGAGAGCCTCGCTTCCGTCTCGGACGGGTTGTCGTCTTCCTCATCGTCGTCGTCGCGTCCGCGGACCAACGACTCGCTCCCTTCGTTCGTCGAAACGGCCTCGACCATCGACTCCTCGACCGGTTCGTTCCCGCCGAGTCCGGTGCAGAGCCCCGCGGTGCGCACTCGACCGGCCTATATCGGGAAAGGCTTGCCGCCCGCGGCTGTCAAGGTCGACCTCGAAGCCGTCGCGCACCAACCGCGCGGGTACTCGTTCATCTAGGCTCGCTCGCCCTCCCACTCTCGTTCCTGTTCTCCTCGCAAACTGTATCCTCTACTGGCGCCGCTCCTTCACCCTGCTTTTCATTTCCGGCGTTGTTCATCGACACCTGTACCCTTAGGTTTGACTTTCGTTCCCTCCCGGGCTTCTGCTTTGCCTTTCCTTTTCCCCCTTCCTCCCTCCGTCTCTATTTTTTTTTAGACGAGGTGCAAGATGTTCATGACAAATTATTCGAGCCCGCGAGAGGCACCTCGCGAGAGAGAATTTCCCATTGCTCGGTTGCTCAAAGCGAAACAAAGGCGGAGCGAGCGAACCGAGTCCTCTTGGCTGCTCTCATCACCTAGACAGCAGCCGGTTTTACACGAGCTTGTCGCATACAGCGCGCAATCAAGGGTGCATGGCTACGCTGGAACCGCCCACAGCTAGTCTCGACGAACCGGCAGAGCGCGCCAATCCTGCCTTTGACCCGACCGCCGTCCCACTCGACCCCGCACCGCTCGCTCAGCTCTCCCGGCACTCGCAAGCACAGCCGGAGCATGCACGAGCTGAACAAGAGCAAGACCTGATCGATCTCGGGCGCGAACAGCTCTTTGCTGGCTCGACTCGGGCCTCCTCGACCGGTCAACGGCGACGTGATCGGCAACAAGATGCAACCTCGCGGACTGTGCACGAAAGTGCTTCGCAGGCGGTCGCGGAGCAGTCGCAAGACGCCATGGTACGCCCTGTTCTGTATTCCCAGCCCTGTCCGTGCCTGCGGTGAGACGGGCACGCAGCTGAAACTCCGCACGCGACTGCAACAGAACCTCCTCGTCTCGTTGCGAGCAGCGAGGCAGGCTTTTGTGTTTGCGCTCGACTCTCTCATCCGAGAAGCTCTGCCGATGAGAGTAGCCGAAACGCCTTTGTCGGTGCGCGCTGCGACGGACAACGGACTCGCCCCGCCCATCGATGCTTCTTCCGACACGGTCTCATCCTCGCCTCAGAACCGCCTTTCACCCGCTTCGACGCAAACGTCGAATACATCAGACGACGACGTGTCCTTGACGGGACTTCTCCGGAGCTTGCGAGCTCGGCAACCGTCTGCCGAACTGCGCCAAAATCCGAGCGAGATGCAGTCGGCTGAACGGAGTTCGCCACTGGACGCGAGGAGGTCCCGCCCGGCGAGCGCGACCTTGACGGTTCTGGACGAGGTGCAGAGTCGTCTGGACCAGTTCGCGCCCGAGGATTGGCTTCTCCCGACGGACGCGGAGTTGGCTCGCTCGCTCGTGTCGCTTCTCGCTTGCCTGCAGCGATTAGCCGATCTCTCCGGGGGTCAAGACCTCGGCTCCGAACCCTCCGGACATATCGGGAATACTCTCGCATCTGACCAGCGGGACGATCAGACACTCGGCGAGACGCTCGAGCGCGGTGCTTCGGCCTTGCTGGGATCGTCGCGCGGCTTCCTCGAACCACCGGTCGCGGGCGTCTTGCGAGCGGTCGAGCATGCCGAGCGAGACTTGCTCTGGGGTCGCGTCGACGACCTTTCCGAACGATTGCGGCTGTTTTCGCACGCTCGAGCCCTCGAGGTCTTTGAGCAGGACGCCGCAGGTGTTCCCACCGACTCTCTTTCGCCGCATCGCTCGCCCGAACCGCCGACACGCTACTCACTCGACAGCGCATCGGTATCAGACCTTCCGCCGCAATACTCGCAGCATGCGGGACCGAGTCACGCGCATCTTCCTCCCGCGTACCACGACGGAAGGCTTCGGGACGACCACTTTGACCTCTCTGCCGGCGAGTCCAAGCATGCCGCCGTTGAAGCACGTGTCGATACCGCGCCACCGCGAACACGCACGCGCAAGGTTTCGTCGTCTGCGCACAGCGAAAAGATGCGCCGCGACCTCGACGGCGTGACGGAGGCGATCGAGCGGCTGTACGTCGTCTCGCCGCAACTCGCGAACCAGCGCGTCGAACCGGACCGGAGGGCGCTCCGAGAGCGACAACTCGCCAACCTTGGCAACGCGATCGAGCGCCTGAACCAAGGACGGTTGAACGACCAGCGCGCGGCACCGGTGCAGGCTTCTCGTCTCGCTCATGCGGGCATTGCAGAACGGCCGTCTCCGACTGTGCTTCGGGAAGATACGAGTGCGACGGAAGACCACGCGTTCGAACGCCTGCTCGATCAGATTGACAAAGCCGCGCGGAGAACTCTGGCGGATCAGAGGGTCGAGCTGAGGTGAGTCTAGCTGACCCGCCAGCTTTACCTGAGACACAAGATGAGCTGATCCGTATTCGCTTGCTCAGTGGGAAAAGGAAGGCGTCTGTCGCAGATCCCAGTATGCAGGCTCGGGTAAGTTCGGGGATCCGAATCTGCGCTCCGCAAACCAAACAGAACCTTGACCGGTTCTCTCTTCCAGCTCGATGCTCTCTTTGACGAGTCTGAGACTTCACGTCGAGACTTTATTCTACAACATACCGGCAAGGGACGCCTCGCAGCTCAAGACGCCGTCTTTCGGTCCAGCAGCGCATCCATTCCCGAAGGCTCTGGTCGGACCTCCCCAACGAGCGAAATTTTCGCCCAGGCGGGTCCGAGTGCGACTCGAGACTTGCTCGCACGGCCGCAGTCTGCTCCTGCCGATGGACGATTCGACATCCCGGTCCCGGACGCGAACGATGCAAATAGTTCCTGGAAATCGCTCAAACGCGGTCTCCTCAAGCGGGCGCCGGGGTCGCGTAGAGGCTCGCAAGACCTCTCGGCCGCATTGGAGGACGCTCAATTCGCCAACAGGTCTCGGCCCGGGACTCCGACCAACGGTACGGGCGGTGATGCGCCTCGTTCTGGCGGACGCGAGGACTGACTCGCAACGTGATTTTCCGCATCAGTACTGGCGCACGCCGAGGTCGACTCGATCGTCGAGCTGTCGCGTAATTTGGGAACACTGCACGTCTCCTTCTGGCCGCGACGAGGAACAGCGGTTGCTCCTTTCAAGATCGTCGCGCTCGAAGACGATGCCCTTCTCGTCGCTCCGGAGGGCGGGCGACCTGCATCACGCATCGCATTGCCCTGCCGAGTGCCTCCGCAAGAAGTCGAGCTCGTTCCCGCTGGCGGTGGATACGAAGCGCGCCTGACGGTCGCGCTCGGCTCGCCGACTCTCGGGCGACCGGACCTCGAAATCCGCACGCCTCTCATGACGGACGAATTGAGGTCCAGCATGCCGTCGTCGTATCGCTGCTCGGTCTGTGACGTCGAACTCGTGCAAGCCGCATCGATCACGAGGTACAACGCTCTCCCGAGCGAGCACTGGGCTGAGCTTATCGACGCGTGGATGTGCCATCAAGATCAGGCACTCTCGGATGACCTGATTGCCAAAGGCAAGGGGATCAAACCGCGGCCGGATGAAGGTCTCGTCTCAAACACGTACCTGCTCTTCCCGTCGAACCTCGTTCGCAATTGCGATGTGCAAGCTGAGAAACAGGTGGGTCTTTTTTTGCCCCTCCTTCCTCACCCTTCCCCTCCTACCCCCCTCTCTCCCGGACCAACAAGAAAGACCAGCTTCCAGTTCCTACAAATCGGCTGTCGCTGGTACACGATCCTGAAAGGGACGGAACCGCGGCGGTCGAAGGACATTTCTAGGGACGCTGGGCTGATACAAGGGTCCAAGATCGAGCCATAGACTCTCTCCTAAACAACTCTCCCGCTTGAGCTACCGCGGTGGGGGCTACACCGGAGAGGACACGCCTGTTCTAGATGAACGCTCTATTGACGAGCGATCCTTCCACGACAGCCTGCTCGCGCCGAGAACGGCGACCTGCTCGCTCCCGCGCTTTGTTCAAGCTGTCGGTCGCTAGTCGGGTGGCAGGTCGTTGAACCGAATGCACAGGAGACAGCGCAGCCCGCCTTTCGCCTTTTGAAGTATGCCAGCTATCCTCGATGCCCCAATCCTGCGCTCCTTCCCCGGGCTCCTCTCAGCGCCTATCTCGTAGCCGAGATGCTCGAGACGGGTCAGGCCCACGCTTGTCACCGCTTCGTGATCGAAGATGCTGCGGACGAGCAGGCGCGCCTCGTGGTGAGTCCCAGTCCGACAACTCGGGGGGGTAAGATTCGCTCCGCTGACACTTTTTCGCACGGTGTCGATCAGCTTTGGTTCTTCAATCCGTCGATCCGGCTCGCGTTCAACAGCAGTGACCCGGTCGTGCAGTCTCACCTGCATGGCGGTGCCGCGAAAGGTATGAACGCCGTCAAAGTGTTTTATGCTCGAGTGAGCGGCAACGACGATCCTCGGTGGCAAGTCTCTTCCTTCACGCATGCACCCCGAGCATCGCCCTGACGGATGTTCTCGCGGACACAGCGCACCGTTCGAGGCGGCCAAAAACGAGCGTATGGTGTACCCGCGTCGGATCGTCGATCAATTGTCGGAGGTGCTGCAGGCCAGCACCCAAGTGTATCCAGAAGCGAAACGACAGTTTGGCGATTTGCAGATGGGCTTCCTGGAACGGATCTAGAGGCGCAACCATTCACGCCTGTATGTCGTTATGCACTGCACGCGATACAGGGTTCATCAAAAGAGCTACAACCTAGAAAGGGGACCCGACGGAAGATAATGCGATTATTTGCGGTTCGGCACGGAAAGACAGATAGCGGCGGTGATCGCCATGATAACGAGACCGTAGAGGGCTGCAGTCGCGACCAGGTTGCGTTGAGCGCGCGCGACGACCGGACTGAGTTGCTTCGTGAAGGCTTCCCAAACACGACTCGACGGCGGAAGATCCATCGCGGCTGGCGCGAAATAAAGTCCGCCGGGGGTCGCGGCCGACCGACTCGACCGGCTGTTGCTGCCTTCCGATCCCGACACGGAAGCGGAAGATGGTCGAGTGCCGCGAGGGATGTAGCCGAGGTCGAAAAAGGCCGAGTGGCGAGGCGAACCCGACGGCGCAGTCTGGACGTCAGCAGAGTCAGCAGAGTCGAGAGTCGACCCTGCCTTCTCGTCTACACTCGAGCGTTGCGTTGCGGTGGTGGTTGTGGTGGTGGCCGTGGCGGCGGCGGTCGCGGTGGAGAGGTCGGGCGAAGACGAAAAGCCCCAAGGGTCGCTCGTGTCGGAGCCGGCTGAAATGGATTCGGTTTCCGCCTTGATGGCTGCAAGCTCCCATGGGTATAGTTGACGGTTGTCGCCAAACATGTAGATCACTAGGCAGGTCTGAGAAACAGAAAACAGCTTGTCAACTCTCTTGACCTCGAGTTGCGGGTGAGGGGAAAGGTGGAGAGCGTACCTTGCCCCAGCCTCCCAAAGCCACAACCGGTCCGAACCACCACAGCGGAATCCCCAACGCTCTCCACCCGCGGTTCTTGTTGAGGACGGCGCAGACGATAGTCGGGATCAGGCCGAGCGCCCACGTGGTGATGCCGAGGAACATGGCGAACCAGCCGCGGTTCCGATCGGCGTTGCGGACGACCTGCTTCCGGAACGCCTTGAACGAGATGGCGAGCGACTCGCTCGCTTCGTGGTTGACTCTGTCGAACGCGGACGGCGGCAAGAACGGCTCGGCCTGCGCCGAGACCGATCGGATCCGCTCGTCAATCTCGCGGCGGACGTCGGACGGCACGTTCAGTTCGAGCGGCGACGCCTCGGAGAAGAACGTGTCGACCGCCGTGTTGAACGACTTTGACAGGATTAGAATGTCTTGGTGAGGCCGCTGCGCCGGCGGGTGCGCGTTGTAGAGCTTCGAGTACTCGGTAAGCCAGAGGTAGAAATAGCTGCGTCGTCTCGCGTCGTCAGCCTCGCGAATAGGGAAGCGCATGTGAACGAGTCCCGGAGACCTGGACTCACAGGTTCTCTGCCGACTTTTGGCGGAAGCACAGAAAGTCCTCAAAGTCGCGGAGCGTCAACGGCGGCGTGTGCTTTCCCTCGAGGACGTCGTCCATGGTCACGTCGCACAGCTTGACGCGGTGCATCCCGCGGACCTGTTGAAGACAAGCGGGTGTAAGCATCTTGTTGCAGCTGTCCTTGAGCCACTAAGCGAAGCAACTCACGACTCCGGCTGTGACGCCGCGGTACGGGTCGATCGCTGCCTTCTCGACGTCGCCGGACGACGTCGACTCGGACAGCAAGTCCTTCTCGATGAGTTTGCCGGGATGCACGATGCGGTTCGGCAGCTTGGCGACCTCGGTGATGCGGTAGCGCCCCTTGGGCGGGCACGTCGGCGGCTGCCTGCGCCGCAACCGACGGGGGCGACTCGGAGTGATCGAGGAGCCTTGCTCATAGCTGAGGGCAGCCGGGGGCGCATCCACAGTCACAGCAGCCATTGCGGGTGACTACACGAAGTGTGGATTGGCAGATCGGGAGGGCAGTCCAAGGAGAAGCGAATAAGGGGAACTTAAAACCGGATCTCCTGACGAGACGAGAACCAGAGCACGAACCTTCACTCAGCTGCAGAAGGTGGTTGGAGCCGCAGTGCCAAGCGTCGCGTGGAAAGAAATTAAGCGAACCCGGCGCTCCACATTTCTTTTGTTTCGGCATGCATGATACTGTATGTAGCGTGGCCGATCGCTGCGGCCCTGAACCGGCCCAGGTGCAGGTCCTCAATATTTCGAGCTCACCACTGCAGGTGCCACATGTGCAAGTACGGAGCGCTATGATCCCGGCGTCACACACAAGAGTTACCCAAAGCGATACATACTGTAGCCAGCCAGACAAGTGACGTTCGAGGCCACCCAGAATCACCTTTTTCGGAAATCGCCTCTCCCTTCAGATCTTCCGGCGGGTGGTTAAACTTTTCCCGATCACAAGCCAAGCTCTGTCATGAAGGCGGGCTGTACACAGACATCGGCGACCACGAGATGGCAAGCGTGACTGTGCGCCGGGGCCGGTCGGACAAACGCACTTCCCTCGTCGAAGGTGGAGAAAGGCGTCGCGCGCGAAGTTTTGCTCTTCGATTGCAACAGCAGCAGCTCGCTTCGTAGGCTCATCAGAAGTTTAGAGGTCTGCAGGAAGATGAGAGAAAGTCAGCGGTACGGCTCGAGCTCAGGAAAAGGTAATCGCCGAAGAGACGCACAGAGGCCCTCCGGACCGTTGTCCTTCTTCGCGAACATGGTCTTCTCCCTCGCCGCGCGCAAATCGGCCATCGTGACGCGCATCCTCCGCTCGCGCAGTGCCAACAGACCCGCCTCCGTGCACACCGCCTTGATGTCGGCGCCCGACAACTCGTCCTTGGCCTGCACAAACTCTTCGAGGTCGACGTCATCCGCCAAGTTCATCCGCGATGTGTGGATCTTGAAGATGTAGCGCTTGGTCTTGATATCGGGCAGCCTGTTGAGGGGAGGATCCTTGACTCAGTCTAATGCCCATACCCGGTAGGCAACGGCGGTCGCTGGCTGTGCGGAATGTACGGACTCACGGGAACTCGATCTTCCGGTCAATTCGGCCTGGACGGATGAGGGCCGGGTCGAGAGACTCGATCTTGTTCGTCGCCATGATGACCTTGATGTCGCCGCGGTCGTCGAATCCGTCCAGCTGGTTCAGCAGTTCGAGCATGGTGCGTTGGATTTCCCGCTCGCCACCCGAGTTCGAGTCGTAACTGATCGCAAGAGAAAAAGGGTCTGCGCGTCAGCACGAGTTCGTGGAGAGTGCCAATGCGAATCAAAGAGAGAGCGCGTACCGTTTCGAACCGACAGCGTCGATCTCGTCGATGAAGACGATCGACGGTGCGTGGTCCGCCGCCACCTTGAACAACTCGCGCACGAGCTTGGGACCGTCTCCGAGGTACTTCTGAATGAGCTCGGAGCCCACGATGCGGAGGAAGGTGGCCGATGTCTGATTCGCGACCGCCTTGGCGAGGAGCGTCTTGCCGGTTCCCGGAACACCGTACAGGATGACACCTGGGAGGGGCTTTCGAGTCAGCGCCCGCTGCGCACAACACGCCGTGCACACTAGAAGCGTACCTTTGGGAGGCTTGATACCCATCTCCTCGTACAGTTCGGGGTGAGTGAGGGGGAGTTCGACCGCCTCTTTGATCTCCTGAATCTGCTGCTCGAGACCTGGGGGACGGTTGATCTGGTCAGTCCACGAGCTGCAAGAACCGGTTGCAGAGAAGCGCCAGGTAAAGACACTCACCTCCGATGTCTGCGTAGCTCTCGGTCGGCGCCTTGTCGACCTTCATCATGTTGACCATCGGGTCCGTGTCGTCCTGCAAGACGCCGACGATCGCGTGGTTCTTGTGGTGCAAGAGGACGGAGCAACCCGGCTCGAGCTGGTCCTTGTCGACAAACGACATGATCGAGACGTAGTACTCGGGTCCGGTCGCGGACGAGACGAGCGCGTGGTCGTCGTCAATGATCTCCTCGAGGGTCCCGACCGACATGGGCGACCCGCGCAGGTCGTCGACCCGTGTCCGCTCTTCGGCCGACTTGTCTTCGGTCAGTGTCGGCTTGAGTCGCTCCTCGTTCTCGACATACTCCTCCTCCATCTTCAAGTGGTCGTTGATCCGCTCCATCCGTAACAGCTTCAGCTTGCATCGCGTCGTCGGGAACACGGCCGGCACTGCGAGTCATATTCACAGCGGCATTTGTGTGAGTTTGCGTGGGCCGCTGCTCGATTGGTGTAGCCGTCTCTTGCAGGCACTTACGCTTCTGACTGGGGTCGGGACCGCGCTTCTTCTTCTTGCCGACGCGGGTAGGCAGAGGCGGCTCCCATTTCTTCTGTGTACGTGTACGGGCAAGGTGTCCACAGACGGACACATGGTGCATGGACAGGACAGCAGAGAGGGAAGGCTGCGTCAGTGCCCTCGGAATCGCCATCCAGCACCATACCGGACTGCGACACGGACCTTTTCGGGTTTCTGTAGATAAATTGGCCCTCTCTGTCAGTACCAGGGACCCGCCTAGAGGACGTTGTCAGCCGGCGGACTGACCTTGTCCTTGTTCTGGTCGCCCGGTGCGCCAGACTGGTTTGAAGGTGCTTGACCCTGCGCAGCGCATACTTGGTCAGGTCTCTCACGCTACTGCTTCTGCTCGTCCCGCCGTACCATAGCGTGCGCGAGGTGTCTCGAGATGGACCGAGGCTGACGACGCAACCGATGATGCGGATCAACCACAGAACAGATTACAAACTCGGCTATTCAGCGCGATTACACTTTGTAATTAATCAGGTCAATTTCCAATCTATAGTGGGTTGAGAAGCTACCACATCCCGGTCGCAAGCTGATCCATCAAGGCGCTGGCGGCGAGTTTGCCCTGCTCGCTCGTCGCCTCGCCCGCCGCGAACGCCGGCCAATCGTACAACCCGTTCGTGCCCTGCAGCGGATCATACGCGGCGGCAGGTCCGTTCCCGCCGCTCGGGGCAGTCGCACCCATGGCGGCATCGACGGGTTGCATGTTGGCGTCGCCGCCGCCGCCGCCGCCGGAGGAGAGGTAGTCGAGGTTGAACCCGATCGTGCCGGGCGTCAAGCCGACGTCGCGGAAAAACTCGTTCGGCATGTACGCCTCGCCTCCGTTCACATAGGACAAGTCGACAGGTACATTGAAGTTGTACGGGCTCGGCTCGTACACCGGTGCCCGACCCGACCCGCCGAAGCCGTTCGAGATGGCGGGCGCTGCCGCCGAGGCAGGCTGATCGCTCGCACCGGTGGTCCCAAACTGTGACGACGAGGGCGCCGCCGCCGCCGCCGAAACCCCGGTAGCGATTCGAATCGGTTCGATCTGTTTCGTCGTCTGGGCATCGATCGAGAGTTGGCGCGTCAAGCGCTGCAGGACCGCCGCAAAGCTCTCGACCGGCGGTTGCTCCTTGCCCCCCTTGCGGCCCATAAGCGCCTGCGCCGCCCGAGTCGTCCGTCGCAAGTCGCTCGCTTCGAACAAGCCGCGCAGGATCTCGTACCCCGTCTGCACGACGACCCGCAAAGAGGGCGAGCGGACTTGATCGGTGTGCCCAAAGACGTCGAGCGAGATGGCCAGGTTGGCTCGTTTTTCCTCGATCTCCTCGGTCGGACGGTCGCGATCGATAGCTCTGCACAAAGAGCACAGCGTTCAGCAGTCTAGACTCCATGGCTGCAATCGAAGAACTTGAAGACGTACCGGAAAAAGTCTACAAACAAGCAGATGGCCGCAGACAGGCAATGCACGTAGATGAACCAGACCTGTATAAGAGTGCGGTATGACGTTTAATATCTCGTCCCTCCGCAATAGGGAGGAGAAAAAGAAATCCACTCACATTCCGTGAGACGCTCGCGATGCGGCGATGGATCTGGAGGAGCAGCGTAGCGCTCTCGACGCAGGCCTTGCGCGACGTCTCGTACTGCGTCATGAACGGTCGATGCAGGCGCACCAACCGGGAGTGCAAGCCGTCCTCGCACATCCAGCGCTTGCGCTGCCGGCCCGTCACCTCGGACGTGTTCGTGTCGTTCGCCGCAGTTCGGAGCGACTGGATGCATTCGTCGAGGATCAAGCGGTACATCCGGTCGAGCTCGAGAATCGTCGTGTAGCTCAGCTCGGTATTACCGGACAAGAGCTTGTCGAAAGCAAGGCGATAGCTTCGCGGGCGTGACAAGGTCAGCAACATGCCGCACTCAAAGCTCGGGATGAAGACTCACGCTTCACTGCTGCGGTGCTTGGCGTGTTCGAAACTCATGTCGGTATATTCGCTCCTCGGTTTGGGCTGGATGCGCCAGTCCGTGATCGACATCTGGCTCCAATCGATGTTTGAAGGCTCGGGAGTCGTACCTTTCTCGGTGCAAACAAAAGCGTCAGGCCGCAGGCAACAAGACGAACGCATGACTTGGGAGACTCACATTGACGCGGGTCGAGTAGGTACGACCGGAAGCGGGTAGAGGCGCTCAAACCTGAAGGAGGCACCGCCTGCTCGTCAGCCTTGCTCTCAAGATTGGAGACACAACAGACACTTACAGTCGTAGAACAGCAGCGTATGGAAGAGCCGCAACGCGGTTTCGCGGCGCATCGAGCACGCAGTAGGCGGCCAGGCCGGGTCAGGTGGCGGCATGTGAGCCGGATCCGACGTGAGTTGATGCAGTCCCATGATCTGCGTCGCGAGAGTCCAAGATTGGATCAGAAACGCCATCTTGTTATCCGACCCGTACGAAGCGAAAGGTTACCTGCGCTGTCCGCAGTGCTCCCGCAAGGATTGTCAGGAAGGCGGTCACGCGCCCGCTCGCACTGCTCGTCTGCAGCCACTGGCCGATGAGGATCGCAAGCCTACACGGCGGCGAGTCAAACGGCCATCAGCTCGAAGCAGAGTGAGCACAAGAACAGATCGTAGAGCGAAATTTTTGCGCACATGATGAAGCGGACTTGAGGTCGTCCGACGCCGTTGCCGAGCTGCAACAGACGGTGCGCGCACCCATACCAGATCATCGTATCGCAGCGGGAAAGTTCCTCGGGCGTGAGCTGCACGTTCCTCTCGGTGCTGCGAAGTCCGTCGAGCGAGAGTGCGAGAACCTGCGGAACGGTGCCCTCCCCCTCAGCAATGAACGACTTTTGCGCGACGAGCTGCGAGGAGGACCTTGTGGGTGCTCACAAGGAAGTAACAACTGAGCCACAGAGGGTCAATCTCTTCTCGCCTGCCGCTGTTGATCATCTCCCAAGCGCGGTCGTGCTCGGCTTCGAAAGTTTCTCGATGAAAGACCGCATGCAGCCAGGCGATCTGCCCGAAAGGTCGAAAACCCGAGTGTCAATTCCTTCGCAGCTCATTTGCTGCGTCCGTGTTCGTGGGCCGAGATGAGGATGCGCACCTCGTCAAAGTATTTCGTCATGAGCTTTTGAGAGAGCGCTCGATCTGGCATGTGCGGCCAGGTCGAGTCGAGCGCCCGCCTGTAGTGCATCTGCAACTCCTCGAGCGAGAAGCACAGTTCGAGTCCGAGCGCGGGACCCGACCACGGTCCGTCGTAGACGAGCGGGTGCCCGACGACCGAGGTTCCCCACGCCGTCAGTTCGCGAGCGACGGGCTGCGGATCTGCGGTGTTGGTGCTCTTGCTCTTGCTCGCTAGGCCGGCAGTACTGGGCGAGGCGGCGCTGTCGAGCAAGGGCAAACTGTCGTGCGGGCGATATTTCGAGTCGGGGAGGCGCGTCGCGAAAGCCATCGATTCGAGTTGAATCGCAGCGTCCTCGGTCTGCAGAGGGCGCATCTCGGGTGAGTTTGCGTTTGACTACCCAAAACAGCGAGAAAAAAACTCGGGGACTGAAACATTACCTCGCTCAAGTCGCGACTCGGGGCGTCGAGCATATGGTCCTCATCCGCTTCTGTCTTGCTCGGCACAGCAGACCGGCTGCGCGGTTTCGCGCGGACGCTCGTCCCGAGTTCGTGCGCCTTTTGCTTCGACGTGGTCCCGTACAGCGAAGGTTCGAACCGCGTCGGGACGGGCGCCGCTTCGCGCAACTCGGCGGGGAGGGTCTGCGCCCATTCTTCGAGGGACTGGATCCGCTGCGCGAGGACGACCAGGTCGCCGGTGAGGGCGAACGGCTGCACGTCGACTTGGGGCTTGTCAAACTCGTCGGGCCACTTGCAGGCTTCCGGCTCGCCGCGCTTGCAGCAGGCCAGGCAGGGCAACTGGGGTTCGGGACGGTCAGTTTTGGCGCGAAATCTCTCGGTCGGCGTTTGTAGGCTCACTTTGCGGTCGCACTGTCGGGATCGGATTGACGACGTCAGCTCTTCGTAGTCACCTTGCAGATCCGAAACAGTAGACTCGCCTTGATCTTTCTCCGCTGTGTCAAGACGGTGGTGAGCAAAAAAGGATCCTCGGGTCGTCGGAGCGCGGACGGAAACTGACCTTGCACTCTGTACACGACAGCAATTTAGTCTTCTTGACCACGTGCGGTTCCTCCGACGTCCTATTGCCGTCCTGCAGAGTCGTCCGCCTCCTCTTTGTTGTGTGTGTCGTCATGATCGAGCCGCCGTCCTCACCGGCAGCGTTGCGAGGCGGGCTCGACTGCCGCATCGACGACGAGTGATACTCTTCCGGGCTCTGTACGGCTCCCGTCGAGTTGGAGCCGCCCTGCTGCTGCTGCTGCTGGGCGAGTTCGGAGGTTCGGACGGGCGACGAATTGGCGGCGTATCGCGCTGCTGACGAGAGCGACGCGAGCGGGTGCGACGACTGCTGCTGCTGCTGCTGCTGCATATCGCCCTGGGGTGGCTACTCGTAGCTGTTCTCTCCCTTTTTCTCTCCGTGCAGCGTCTCTTGAGCACTGCGTGGGTGCTCGACTCGACGTCCCGGGCGGCGGAGCGTCGATCGCCCCGAAACCGGCCGAACCAAAAATGGGAGAACCAGTCTTCTCTCCAACTTTTGACTTACCGATATTGTGCGCTTGGAGAGAGAGGGACGGCATAGAGTCTTTGTGAATGCGAGAGCACGGAAATAAAAAAAAAATCGAATTGGCAAACGTGAGGCCGCGTGAGGTCCGGAAGGACAAGGCCTTCTTTCTTTCTCTCTACTGTATCATATGTGCAGGG
Organism: Rhodotorula sp. JG-1b; assembly: GCA_001541205.1. Classification (NCBI taxonomy): domain Eukaryota; kingdom Fungi; phylum Basidiomycota; class Microbotryomycetes; order Sporidiobolales; family Sporidiobolaceae; genus Rhodotorula; species Rhodotorula sp. JG-1b. Next base: position 185,939 of record KQ954468.1, on the reverse strand, counting down.
GTTGGTGCAGAGGTGCAGAGGTGCAGGGGTGCAGCGGGCTCTTATTTCTTGGGCTGGGCGAGTTCGTCCTGGACGGTCGACTTGCCGTCGACGATCCGAGCGATGACCTCTTGCACCTTATCAAACGTCTCGAACGGGATGTACGGGATGTTCTCGCGGTCGCAGTGCACGCTCAGGTCGTTGGTGTGGCTGAAATGAGGGCGGGAGTGGGCAGGATCCGAAAGCAAGCAAACAAGAGGTCAGCGCGGGAGACGAGTGCTGCACGAGTGGAGTCCCTGCCTTACCCGGGAATGACCTTGACGAAGAGCAGGTCGGCGGCCTTGGCCGCCGACAGGTCCGAGACGCCGTCTCCGCAGAAAAAGATGGTCGGGCGGTGCGCGAGGTCGCGGTACGGAGCCGTGGCGCGACTCTTGTCGTGCCCAAAGCCAGATTCAGGATGCCGGAACTGCGAGCGGGTCGGCGGTCTATGGCTTCAGTTGTCTGTGTCCTTCTGGCTGCGCATAGGAGTGGAGCTAGTACGGGACTGACCTTGATCTTCCACGAGCCGTTGTCCGAGATGTCGACGTCGTTGGCAATGATGTCGATCTTGGCGGCGTCTTGCTCGCCGACCAAGTTGGCAAAGATGGCCTCGATGATGGGCTTCATGCCGGACGAGACGATGACGACGGGAACGTCGTGAGCCTCGCACCACTTGTAGCACGTCTTGAAGCCGGCATCAAGGGTGATGTCTGTTTTTCATGGCAAAAGGCGAGCGCTCAGTTCGAGTCGGGCTTTTTTGGACGATTCGGTCGGGATCGGGAAGAGTGACTGACGCTTGACGAGGTATTGCCTGACGTCTTCGAACGAGTGTCCGTTCTTGCTGACGCTCTCCAGCATCTCGGCGAAAGCATCCCTGTGCACGTTCTGCCGGTTCAGCAGATTCTCTCGGCCACCACGTCAAGATGCTTTGAGGGGCGTACCGGAAGGTCTTGTTGTGGTTCAGGATGTCGACGTTGAGCTCTCGTCGGCGGTCGACGCCAAAGCCGAGCTGGTGATGGTGCTCGAGCGCGTCAGTGGACGCAGCCGGAAAAGTCGACGAGCCAAAGATCGGAAAACTCACGTCATCCGTGGCCGTGTCGTTCGAGTCCTGATTCCGCGAGCAGCTCTCGTCAGGTCACCTGGCTATAGAGTGATTGGACGAGGACATACCCGCTCTGTGATTGTGCCGTCAAAGTCGGACATGAGGATAAAGCGAGCGTCGGCATGAGGAAGATCTTGCGCCGCCATCTGGGACGCGCGCGGATATCGAGTGAGCGTCAGCATCTATGTGGTCCCTTCAGGTTGTGCGTCGCCGTGATTCAGAGGGTTGCAACGAGCAGCGGTCGAGGGGCCGAGAGAGGCAGTCGCTGCTGGAGACGTCCCGTCCAGCCCCTGCCGCCAAATCATCGGATCCATCGCGACCGCGATGCGCCTCCTGTGTAGCGTAGCTCCTCCCCGCTTGGCCTGTCGACGAGGTTCCCGAAGGAGTGGAGCGGAGTGGAGCGGACCGAGACTCGTTCCGAGTGACGACGGAGCGAGCGAGCAAGGGCGGCAGGTTGTATAGACAAGGGGTGGGAGTGCTCGCTGGTAACGCACAGTGGCTATACTCGTGTCGCAGTGGCAGAGTCGAGGCAAAGAGGAGAACGTTCGCCTCGCTCGTCTCTCTTGCACTCGCTCGACTCGCAACTCACATTCGGAGGGGCAGAGTGTAGCGAGCAGTCGTTCGCTTGACTCGCTCGCATTCCAACGAGAACGTTCAGCCCGGGTCCGCCAACCCGGACGACGAGGGCTGCTTCTTCGTCATGTCGTCTACAGCCACCAGTCATGCTACAGCTACTGGAGGAGGGATCGAGACCGCAAAGCTGCTCTTGCAAAAAGTCGTACGCGCTTTCTACGGTCCACGCGGCGCAATCCTCATCGATCAACTCATCCAAAAGGACATGTGAGTGCTCGTAACGCCGTCTGCCTCTCTCTCCACCGTAGAACCCAAAGCGTGCAATGCCATGCTGAATGCACCTTTGCTCCCATCTCCTGCGGACCCCTGCCCCCGGATCGCCGCACGCTCAGCTTCCCGGCGGATGAACTCGCTCGACGGCTCGGAATGCAGATCAAGGACGTGACAAAGATCGCGCACAGGCTGCTCGAAGACCAGATCGTGCAAGTGTAAGTTCAACAGTCTGCGTAGCGGGCGCTCTCTCTCTCTCTCTCTCTCTCCGGAGTAGCAGTTCGTGAAAGAGAGAGGTATTCTCCTCTGACCCCTCGTTTCCCGTTCCTTGCACAGGCATCGCCGGTCCGAGATGCGCGACAATGGCTTTGCGAAAGCCCAACAACGGAGCTACTACTACTTGGACTACTCGAAAGCGACCGACGTCGTCAAGTGGCGCATGTGGCGCATCCAGCAGACCATCGACGTCAAACTGCGAAACGTGAGAGAGGAACTCTCGCTCTCGCGGGTGGTGTTCGCACATATCCTCTCTGACTGACGCGAGCACTGCCCGCGCGCCCGCTCGTGCGCACGCACAGGAACTCGACGCGCAAGGGTACACCTGCCCGCTCTGCAAAGCGTCCTACACGCCCCTCGACGCCTCGACCCTCTTTGACCCGATGCGGAACCTCCTCGCGTGCTCCATCTGCCAGACCGAAGTCGTCAACAAGGAGAACGAGGAGGACATCCGAGGCAACAAGGACAGGATGCAGCGCCTCAACCGCCAGACGAAAGGGATTGTCGACCTGCTCAAGAAAATGGAGAGGGTCGAGTTACCAAAGTGAGTCCGAGTCCGCGCGTGGGACCGACTCTCAATGATGTTAGGAGAATTGATCGAGCAGCGTGCACAGGTTCGATGCCGAAGCGTACCTGCTCGTGCATGGTCCGGCACTCGGAGCGACCGCCGCCGCCGCCGCCGAAGCGAACGGGACCGGTCCCTCGGCCGCCGCCGTCGTCAAGATCCACATGGCCGGCGACGACGACGAAGCGAACGAGAAAGCGCGCCGCGAAGCCGAACTGCAAGAGAAGAGGGCGCAGAACGCCTTGCCGAGTTGGATTGCCCAGTCGACCATCTCGTCGGCCGATCCGGAGCGCGGCGGGCAAGGAGGAGCTTCGTCTTCCTCCCGCGCGCCGGCGGACGGGGACAGCGAGGAGGAGGTCGTGAGTGGTCAGATGTCGAGTTCGGCGGCCGCAGGCGGTGCCACCTTGCGCCTGGGCGACGAGAGGAAACCGTCTCTTCAGCATCAACGAAATGTGCCGGGTTCGGACGAACCGACCGCCGCAGCAGACGGGGACGCCAGCCTCGACGCGTACTATGCTTCCCTCGCAGCTCTCGAGGAAGGAGGCGGCACATCAGGGATCGATTCGACTTCGTCCGGCACGCCCGGTGTCGCAGCAACAGCAGCGGTAGCTTCCCCTTTACTGCTTTCTGCCAGCGCGACTCCCGCCCACGGCGCGTCGGAGGAACAACTCCTCGAGTCTTCTGCCGCCGTCGTTGGCAACTCGTCGTCGAGACTGAAGCGCGAACGCGACGAGGACGAGGAAGGCGACGAGGACTTTGAAGGGGTGTCCAAGAGGTCCCGCTCGTCGGTGCCGTACTCTGCTGCTGCTTCGGAAGGTGGTGTCGACTCGCCCGCGCTCTCGCTCGAAGAAGGCGCTTCTTCTTCATTCGCCGGAACTCCCGACATCCAACAACCGATCGAGCCTGTCACCGCCGCCGCTGCTGCTGTGCCGCTTGCCGGAGCGGGAGAGGAGGACGACGACGACGATGACGAGTTTGACGAGTTTGACGAGTTTGAACCGGCCGAAGGGGGCAACGCCGATCCGAACCAACTCATCACCGTGAACGGCAAAGAGATGCCGTTCTCAGAAGTGACGGACGACATGACGGGCGATATGGTGCGCCCCCTCCTTCACCCTCGTGGACGCTTGTCAGTTTGCTTTCGCGCCCGCGAACTAACCGCACGCTATCGGTTTCGGCTCCCGTTTGCAGACCGCGGATGAGTACAGCGTAAGCGTGCCGTCTCCGAGATGCGCTTCTTTCCAAGAGACTGATATTGATGCTTCCACCCCTCGACAGGCATATTGGGACGTTTATCAGCGTGTGAACGCCTAAATCCCGTAGACCATTGCATCTTCCCCCCCCCCACCCCAGCCAGCTTCCGTTTGCTCTTTCCCCTGTTGTTGTAACGCTGCCATCTTCCGCACACACTCTAATTCGCTACAGCAGAGCCAAAAGGTCGCAGCAGAAAGTCGATTCGGGGAGAGAAAAAACGATGTGCAGGAGAGAAAAGCCGAGGTAAAGTACAGCCAGAAGGGTTTGCTACGGCAAATCGTGTGAGCAGAGGGGAGGCAACCGAGTTCCCACGAGTGTAGGAAGACGCGCACGAATGCCGACCTTGGACATGTGCGGCGCTGACGGGAGAGAGTGCGCGAAAAGAGAGAGAGAGTGAGAGAGAAAAGGGGAATGGGGGTCGGGGCGGGAACACGGGGGAACAACGGCGCACGACGAATAGTGACGGCCTGACAGGTGGAGACAAACACACACAAAAGGGGAAGAGGAGGAGGGAGGGAGGACGAAAGGAAGAAAAGGTGGTAGGAACACAAAAGCCAGGCGAGGGGCGCAAGGCGCGCGCGCCGTGTGAGGGGGGCGAGGGGAGATTTCTCTTCTAGGGGCGGCGAATGGGTGGAGCAATGCTCCTCACGAGGGCGACGGCGACGGGAGGGCGGGGCGCAAGTCCGTTTACTTGGTCTTGCCTCCCTTGGCCTTGCGTGGCGGGGTAACCGGACGACCCTGACCTGCTCCGCCGTACGCGAACGTCTTCTTCTTCTCTGCCGGTTTCAGGATCTGCAAGAAACAAGAAACAACGCGTCAACGAACACGCCCGCCCGAGAATTATGAGGTGTTCGTTGTCTCGAGGGCGTCGGGACGTACCTGGAAAGAGCACAGCAATGTCTCGTCTACCGACATCATCGCACCCGCGTTGTCAAACTCGCCTGTCCGCCGAGAAGAATCAGCCCCGTCAGTATAAGGCACTCCTACCGTCAAAGAGAGACGGGAAGAGTGACTAACCGCAGTAATTGGGTGCGGAGAAGAGCGTCACCAACTGCCTCTTGGCAAAGAACTCGTAGCCGTCCTCGACGACCTGGTGCGCGCGGCAGATCAAGTCCATGTCGTGTTTTTGCAGGAACCGCGAGACGACGTCGGGACCGAAGGTGAACGACACGCCGCGGTCGTTCTCTGACCAGCCGGTGATGTCCTTGTCCGGGTCGGACCACAGCAAGTCGCACAACAAGCCTGCGCGGGGAGTGGGGGGGGGGGGGGAGAGGCAGTCCAAAGCAGTGTAAGCAAAAGGCGAGGCGGGAGAAAAAGGGGCGAAGCGGAAAGGTACCAGTGTCGGGCACGTCTGTCGGCCGCATGACCCGCCTGATCTGCTCCATGCTCTGCAGATCCGGACTCAACCCTCCGTGCATCGTAAAGATCTTCTCGTCGATGATGGCCGCGATCGGCAGGCAGTTGAAGCAGTCGGTGAACGTCTTCCACAGCTTGATGTTGTACCGCCGCTTGCCTGCGTGGTCCGTACAAGGAGTCAGTACGCCGGGGCAGCAAGGAAGTGGTAGAGAGAGAAGGGGGGGCCGTACATTCGTCGTAAAAGCCGTAGATCCTGTTGATCGACGCGCACTCGTGGTTGCCGCGGAGGATGAAGAAGTTCTCGGGGTATTTGATCTTGTAGGCGAGGAGGAGGCAGATGGTTTCGAGAGACTGCTTGCCTCGGTCGACGTAGTCGCCGAGGAAGAGGTAGTTGGCTTCGGGCGGGAAACCGCCGTACTCGAACAGGCGCAGCAGGTCGTAGTACTGTCCGTGGATGTCACCTGCAAGTCCGCAAGATGCCTCGATCAGCGTCTTTAAGCTCGAGTAGGCAAGGTAGGACGCAGAAGACTGTAGACGCAAACTCACCGCAGATTTTGATCGGCGCCTCGAGTTCGAGCAGGATGGGTTGGTTGATAAAGATCTCGCGCGCCTTTGTGCACAGGAACTTGATCTCGTACTCCTGCAGCTGCACCTGCTTGCCCGGTCGGTTTCCTCGGACTGCGCAGGCGAGCGGGGGCGAAACGAATTGTCAGTACCGTCGCAAACATCGGGAATGGGTTGTTCCGGCCGCGCGCGCGCGCGCGCCCAACGTGAACCTCGTTCCTCCCTGCTCACTGCAAAGCCGTGCAGCCATACGCTCCATCTTTGCAGCAAGCTTGCGGCTCGCGCCGTCCTGCAGGCAAGCGGACCCCGACTAGTCGCGTGGGGAGGGGACTCGGAAGCGGTTGTTCACCGCCGGACCGCGACCTTGGCCTGCCACTATTGCGAGCATTCGCTGTCAAACCCCCCTCCCGTTGACTCTGTCATATATCCGTAGCGAGCCCGAGTGTGGGTGGGCTGGCGACGCGCGACCGGGAAACTCGGGTGCCCAGAGAATTGAGGAGAAAGGCGGTGACGCACCCTCGAGGAGGCGGTCAATGACCGAGTCGAGGTCGATGTCTTGTCCTTCTGCTGCCATGTTCGCTGAGGTGATTGTAGATCTTTATACGCGGCGAGTTGGACGCAAAGTTGAGAGATTCGATCGAGTTGCAGCGAGCGAAAACGGAGGCGGACGCGTTGAGCGGAACGGGGCGAGTCCTGCACAGTGGGAACGAGGCGGCGGGCGGGGGTGCGAGTGGGGCGAATCAACAGAGTCAGCCTTGTGTAGATTTGCCTGGGCAGTCTCGCCCTGCCAGGCGACCAGGCGAGGCGTGGTTGAAGCGAGCGGGTCGGGGTCGAGGGCGTGGCGGCAACGAGGTGTGACTGCGGTGACACGCGCACGTAGCCACGTGGGACGGCGTGACAAGTAGGGGCTACATTGGGCGAGGGCAAGTGTACTCACACCTGTTACGCGCGGGTGGATCGCAGCGTCGAGGCGTGCGGAGGCAGACGGCTACGGGGCGACGCAGACGGGCGGCGAAGCGGTAAACTCGGGCGACGACGACGGCGGCGGCGGCGGGCGCGGCACGGGGCAGGCGATGCAAAGACTCGCTCTGGGGGTAGAATGCGGCTCTGGTACAGTGACCGGAGCTCTCTCTCGTTGGAGGAGCACGAACGCGTCGAGCCAGCGGCCGTCGTCCTCGAGCCGCGACGGCGAGCTCTTCCGCTTCAGCGGGGAGTCGCTCGGTCAATCTCTCAACTCTCTCATATCCAGTGCATCCTATCACGCCTAAAATCAATCCACTGTCTCTTCCCGCTGCCAGCTTCGTCAGCCGGTGTCGATCTGCTGGCGACAGCTCCCAGCTGCTTCAGGCTGAGTCTTCTCGCTCGAACCATGCCCAGACGCGGCTCTCCCCTTCAAGCCACACGTGCTGCTAATGCTCTGCTACGTACGCTGCACTCCTCTTAACCGATCGTGGTGGTTGCCGCTCCCATGAATTCCGGATCGTGGTGGTCTAGTCAAGTCAAGTCGGCTTTCTCTTCTGCAACGATTCGCACTGCGGGCTTTCCTTCTGACTGTCTATTGTCTTTATCGTCTCCCAAGAAGTCGACGCAATCCTGACACGGCGCTGGATTTAGCTCGATGTTTGCGCGCGCCCGCACGCGCTTTGCGGCGTGACTTGAGTGGCGGCGAGAATCAGCTTTCCATTCGCATCTGTCGACATTCTCGGCACCGGACCCCACCGACACGGCATCCTGCTAACCAGTCGACAGCGGACCACTCGTGTCGTGTGAATGCGCTCGACGTACGATGGCAGCGTCGAGTCGTCGATGCCGTTTCAAGGGCCCACCCGCTTTCTCTGATCTGTCTTCGACTCTCGTGGCTCGACCACGCTTCAAGGGACACACAGAGACTGCGGAGTTTACTTGCATTATCGCTACACCATGTGCGGGACTGATTCGAGGCTACATGGGAAGGAGAAGGAGAGACAAGAGGCGGGATGCGTCCAGCGCGAGTCTTGTCTTGATTAGGAGAAAGGGTTGCGGAAACCCGACATTCCGCCCACCCCGACGTACTGAACCGGCGAGAGAGTAGATGGAGGGAAGCGCCAGGAAGAAGAAGAGACGGTGTCTTCGAGAGGACCGCACGTGCTCGGACTCAGGCTCGCAAAGCTGTACGTGTTTTCGCCGCGCCGGACGAAACTGAGCCGCTGAGACGACAAGGGCCGGAGAGTCGACGACGACGCATGCGGCGCGTGATCCGCTGCTTCCTCCTCCGAGTACCGCGAGGCGACAGAGTCTTGACGGAATCGCTGCTGCGGCGAAGGCGGCGCAACTTGGACATGGGCGTGAGGATCATACTCCGCCGCCGTCCAGGGCTCGTGCCGCATCGACGTGTCAGATTGCGAGTGAGCCGAAGACGACGACGCCCATGGGTCGCGGAAGGTCCCGCTCGACTCGGTCCTTCCGTGCGACGGCTCGAACACCATCGAGGGGAGTTCGAAACTGATGGCCGGTTCGAGTTCCTGTTCTTCGGTCCACGTGGGAGGCAAGTGGTTCACCTGCACGCGCTGACCGCGGTTCGCCTCGTCCGATTCGACGATAGGGACGGGCGGTGGTAGCGCGGTCGACCCCTCGGCAGTGATAGACTCGCGGCTGAAGCCGACGGGTGAGAGCTTAGGGTTCCGGGCGAGCTCGCGACTGAACGATGGCGAGCGCGGCGGCGTCAAGGTTCGAGCGGTCGACATAGCGGGGGACGGAGCAGTCGCCGACTTGGACTCGACGACGCTGCTCTCTTGGATGGGAGAGAGTTGCGATTTCCTGTTCTTGTCACCGCCGCCTCCCGGCAGGAGCGGGAACGTTGCCATCCCGAGAGACTCGACGAACCCGGGAGGCAGGATCGGCGTCGAGATGGTCGGCTTCTTCGACGACCGCGAGCGCCACTTGAGACTCGGAGTCCGCGGCAACTTGGCGCGCGACTTGGCCGTGTGTTGTTTCGCCGAGAGGATCGGCTCGGACGGCGTCGGGATAGAGGAAACGGCTTGTTGTTTCTTGATCTGTGCAACGTCGATCGTGTGAACGGGGAGCGCCACGGGTTCCGCGGACTCCTCCTGCTGCAGGCTGACCGCCTGATCTGCCTGCTCCTCGCGAGCACGCCGGATCGACGAGGCCGAGTGTGCCGTGTCGGAAAGATGCCCACACGCCGAGCTGACCGGCGACGGAGTTCGGGCGATACGCGGCGGGTCGAGCGTGATCGGAGAACCCAGCGGAGTATTCGCCGCCGTGTCCTCTTCAAAGCGGAGGTCCTCTTCGACTCCGGAGACGAGCGGAGGCGGTGGCGCAAAGGCAAAATTCCGGGCCCAGCCCGTCTCGTGGTCATCGGCACCTCGTCCGCCGCCGCCGTACAGACCCGTCGCGCCGCGTTCGTCCCATGGCACTGCCTTTGTTCTCGAAGCAGGGCTGTAGGATGCGGAGTAGGTTACCGACGCCGTGTAGGTCGACGACAGTGTCGTGCCTCTTTCGTCCTCTTGCGAGGTGAACCCGGTCGGAAGTGGTGGCGCCACCTCGTCCAGCTCGGGGTACATCTCGGCGTACATCGCATACACGCTGTCGAGACGGCTGGACCACCGGCTGGGTCCCTTGGTCGCGGCTGCGGACGGACGACGTTGCTACAGTCGCGCATCGACGTCAGCGTCCGATACACCGTAGTTGAAGCAAGTGGGTTTGGGACATACGCTCGAGAGTCGCTTTGTGGGAATAGTGGTGGAAACCTGCTCCTGCGAGAGCTTGTAGTGATCGCGGGCGGGATTCTCGCCGGGAGAGATCGACAACCTCGTCGACTTGCTTGTCGGCGCCATCGGGCTGCACATCGTGTTGTACAGCTCTTTCTCCGTTGATGTTGATGTCGGTGCGATGCTTATAGTCGTTCTCGACATGGCGGTTGTGGCTGGTGTGCGGCGATCTCGTGCGCAGCGGGAAGACGTTTCGAAAGACAATCGACCTGCGACGTCTTCGAAAAGTGACGATGACGCGGCGGGCCCAGGCAGCGCTGGTAAGTAGCGTGAAGGGGGAAGAGAATCTGCGCAAGTCGTGCGAGTCGTTTGAGCAAGAAGACAAGGCCTAGGTACAGCGACAGGCCGCCTTCAGAAGAGACGATGAAGGTGATTGACGTTGGTTCTGCCCCGAGAAGGCCAAGCCACTGATGTGCGCCAGGTGGGCTAATCACCAACGGGCAGCGAGATCCCGTCGGCCGGTTATGTATGAACGTCTCAGCCAGAGGAGCGAGACCTCGGCGAGGGAGAGCAACCTGCCCGAACGGGAGCAGCTAGTACGGCGGGTGCACACGTCGAAGGCGATCAGGCGTCTGGCCGCCGTGTTCGGGTATGTCTCCGAGCCTCGTAACAGCGGGCGAGACTGTGTGGCGGGAGGCGAGACGGAGGTCGAACGGCCGCTTTCGGCAGGTGCCGCCAACACAATGGCGATCCTTCATAGTGCGAACTGATGCTTATTCTCATTCGTGCTACGTATGTATGAGTTGACCACGAGCTACTCAACGCTTTCCGAACATGACTGCGTATGGCCCAAACAGAAGGCGTACGCGTGTCGAACGAGCTCGAGGATGAAAATCATTCGTTACGTGGCTCGAATGAGCTTGCAAAAGCTACTCAGGACCGCAGGACCGCATATGGAATATTAGGGAAGTATCAGAGACTGTGTACAAGCAGAGGTGGAAGAAAGCTGCCCCATCAGATTTGCTGCGACGAGTCCCAGTCTTCTCCGGGCGGAGCGCGCGAGATGTCGACCTTGCCCTTCTCGTTCATCGTCGCTCCCTCGCACGAGACGTCGACTCCGGCGGCTTGAGTCGCTTCGAGCTCGTCGCGGTACAACCCTGCCGGGTCTTGCGGGATCCAGACCGTGTCGTAGTCCTGGTACGTGGCCGGGTGGTTGAAAGCGTCCTTGTCCAGGTGTTCGTCTCCCGGAATGGTCGAGCGATCCGTCTCGGCCATCTGAGATTGCTCCGCACGGAGAGGGACGTTGTGCTCGTCGGTCGAGGCTCGGGGCGGGGGAAACGCTGTCGGAGTTGGGGTCATTGGTCAGCTACGGCTCTCCGCTTTGAGATCCCGGTGAGCTTGATCATCGCGCTGACTCACTGGACTCGTCCTTCTCCTTGCTACCGTGCGGGTTATGCGAATCGAACGAGGCGGGGCTCTTCTGCAGTTGTTCGGTTTGCCCGTTCTGGCTGAGGCCGCTGTTGTTGAACGGGTTGCTCTGGCGGTCCGTCATCTTGTCGGCGACCGAGAGCGGCAGGTACTTGATCAAGGGCGCGTAGCCCGACCGCAAGACAATCTGGAAGAGCGCCGTGATGACGATCAAGACGACCATGAGCGCTCCCTCCGGGATGGCGGACTGCTTGCCGTTCGCGCGAGCGAGGAAGAACAGGCCGCAGAGGCAGAGCTGTTCGATGTAGAGGCCGACGAAGACCTGGGTAAGCGCCTTCGGGTAGAAGAGGCCTCCGGTTTCGCTCGCCGGCTCCGTTTCGATGACGAGCAAGAAGAGGTACTGCACAACGGCGATCATGCTCAGCGCGAATTCAGGTCCGACTGACGAGGCACGGCCGCTCACCTTGTACACAAACCAAAACATGGCGAACGCGAGGCAGGCGAAACCGCAGATCAAGGGTGCGATGATGGAGTAGGTGAGTCCGATGACCGTGAGGAGCGTCATCGACGGGTACTGCGAGGTGAAAGAGATCGATGAGCAAGCGATTCCGCACTGAGCAATCGCACGACTGCCAAAAGCGACTCACCAGCGTTCCCCACGCGACCGACGCGAACGAGTCCTTGAGATTCCAGACCGAGCGAGGAGTCGATCCGAGGAGGACCAGTTTGACGTAGTACAGGATGAGCCGAGCGATCTGGAGCAGCGCGCCAGCAGCTCCCGAGAACGAGACCGTCACGAAGTAGGTGAGGAAGAACGTCGATGCGGCTGGGAGTCGGGTGGCGAGCAGCGTGACGGCCGAGGACGGGTTCTTGGTGATTTCCGGGATGGCCGCGATCAATCCGGACGAGAGGGTGACGATCAAGAAACCGTTGATGACCATGAAGAGGAAGTAGCGTGTCATCAACGACAGCTCGATGCCGGTCTTGAGTGGAATACCCTCGAAGCGCGCGAGGACTGAGGACGAGTTCCTTCGAGTTAGCCCTGGTCACATTCCTGCCCGATTCAAGAAGAAACAGATGGGCACGCACGGCGGAGGATGATCGGCAGCAGCAGGAAGAGAACAGCGAGAGCGGCAGGAGGCAGAGCACCCTGGATGATTCCGTTGACAGCTGCGAGAGGAGCATCAGCGCCAGCACGAGTAATGGCCTGTTCGGACAGCTCGTGTGTACTCACGGACGGGCAGCTCGCAGAGCCATTGCAGCCACGAGACACTGATGCAGAGCGCGCTGACGTTCGAGATGGCACCAACGAAGGCGACTGTGGCGGGGCGGAACGTAACGCAGGTCAGCCTCGGATGCTTGTATCCTGCCGCGATCGTCTGAACGCACCGGGGAAGGACCAGGTAATGATCAGACCGATAGTCGCTGCCCACGAGAGAGCGTAACGAGCGCGCTGCTGGTACGGGTTGATGTTGAGGTTCCCCCAGATGACGTCCTCTTGAGCGACTTCGAGGTAGCGGGATGACATGCGGAGCGGAGCGTGGTGGTTCAAGCATCTACAGGATCCACGAGTCAAGCTTCATTCGCATGGGAGAATCGACAACCCGCTGGAGAACTCACTGGGCAAACATGTGCGCGGCCATTTGAGTGTGGAACTGGATAAAAACGGCCGACTCGCGAGGGTACTTGTCGCCCGAGAGCTGGGCACGCTCCGTCTCAAGTTCCTGGTTGGTTTTGGCAATCTCCTCGCGGGCCCAATCGATCGTGTCGACTTTCTGTCCGTACAGACCGAACTTGCCGAGCTTGTGGGTCGGGCGCTTCTTCTGCGGGACGTAGCGCATGACCGCTGCCTTGTTCGCTTCGGGGTCGGTCATCTCCGGCTCGGGGAGGTTCTTCTTCTTGTTCTTCGCAATCTGCTTCGTGGCAAGCTTGAGAATCTTGGTCTCGGCGCTCTCGAGCTTATTGCACGCCGTGGCGCGGCGGTCGAATAGGTCCGGAAGCTTCTTCAGGTCGCTGTATGGTCCAGGACGCTCCGTCAGCTGCCAACTGACAGGTGCGGTTTCAAGTCGCAAGAGCTGAGCTTACCGAGCGAACCAGACGCGCTTGGCGCCGCCGGGCAAGACGCTGCAGAAGCGGTCCATTGCCGCCTCGGTGAGGAGTTCCTTCGGGACGCCAGTGACCAGCACCGTCTTTGACTGCGCGAGGTGCGTGTGCTCGTGGGACATGAGGAAATCCTGGCGCAGCACAATGTAGCGAGCGTACTCGCGCTTCAAGAGGTAGAACACCCAGAAGGTGAGCAGCCAGCACAGGATGAGGTGCGCGGCGTAACGCGGTTGTTCCGATTCGCCGACGTTGCCGAAAGTGAACCGAGTCAGGCCGGTGTTGGTTCCGCGAGAGCCGGCGGCGTCAACGGGAAGGAGAATGATCCAGGTCACGACCCAGCTGCCGAGCGATCACCGCCGTTGTCAGCCCTTTTTTTTTTCTCCTGCCGCAGCTAAGCAGTCAAGAGCGACTCACAAGGGGAAGAAGATTTCGAGCATCAAGAAGAGGAACCGGACAAAGATGTAGGCATCGAGTCCGTTTTTCTGGAGGATTGTCCTCGCGGGCGTGCGTATGATATGAGGTATCCATCCGAGGAGGGAGTGCGGGAGAGGCTCGACTTGTTTGCTGCACGGACGGAATTGCAAGTCAGCGTCCACTCTCCTCTCGGGATAGTGGTCGGCGTGGCGTATCCAGCTGAGCGCCACAGGAAGTCTCTCTTATGCAACGACGGAAGGGCTGCTCGGGTCGAGCGAAACGGAGGGCAACTCACTGCGGGGGAACTCGGTACGATCGCGGGTTGTAGATCTGGCGGAACCGGTTCTTGAGCAGGATAAAGACTCCAAGCTGTACGGTCCGGCAGTGAAGGAATAGGTCGATCAGCAAATGTGCGGTCGCCCGTACTGCGACTCGTCTTTCTTGGCGGGAAGACGGAGTGACGTACCTCTGCTCCGGCAACGATACAACCGGTTACGAGCGCAGTGATGAAGGTCTGAGTCTGTATTGCAGGTAGACGGTCGCGTCAGTATACCGCAAGCAGTCGATGTCACAGCAGGCGAGTCGGATGCAGGAAGGCGGGAGGGAGAACTCACGCTCTTGTTGGCTGTTTCGACATGAAGCATACAGCTCGAGTCAGCGCACGGCGGGGCAGCACATGGCGAGGAGAACACTCACAGGTGTCGGCAGTGTTCAGATCCTGCGCGGAAGCCATTGCGAACGACCGGAACGAGGCTCTAGCAAGCTCCTTTGGCGACGATCAAGAACTTCGAGTGTGAATCCCGTGTTCGAGGACCGCGCGACGTCCGGGGCACAGCGAGCGCAGTGTATTGCCTCGCGACTGAACTGTAAAGTTCTCCTCGTCTTTGGCGAGTCCAGGAATAGCGAGTCGGTGAGAGCGAGTCTCGCTTGTTTTTGGTCTCGAGCCTCGAACGCGAGCCGTTGCGTCGCTGATGCTGCGGGGTCAAGCAATTTGACGCACGTTCCCCCTGTTGTCTCTTTTCACGCGCCAAATTCAATGCGCAGGCAGGCGATCATCGACGTCATCCAACTGCGGGGGCTTGCAAATAGCTTATCGTTTTTCTGCGCTGATACGATGTGACTTTGCAGGTCAGAGCGTTACGTACACACAATGTCTAGGGGGACGAAGGAACCAGTCTATCTATGTGCATCGAGGCTGAGAAGTGTTCAAGGGAACTAGGACGCCGAGAGCTTGCTGCCAGCAGCCATGCCGGGCATCTTGAGCGAGTTGGGTGCAGCGCCCATGGCAGCGGCACCGAGGTTGTCAGAGGTCAAGAGCGGTTCCTGCGCCTTGCTCGAGGGCCCGTTGCTGCTGGACTGCGCGTCGCCGGTCGGCTTCAGCTCCTGCGTGACCTTGGACGGCCCGCGGGACGACAAGTCGTTCTTGACCAGTTCGATCTGCGGGTGGAGAGCAGCGTCAGCTTTCCGACGTGCGAGGAACCGGCGGACAGAGAGGAGGCCAGCCGCGCACCATGTCCATCTCCTCTCGGAGAGTCGACCATCGGTAATCGGCACGCAAGTTGGGCACGTTCGTCTTGTGGATCAGGTTGCCCTCGCGACCGGGCAAGTACCAATCCGGCCCGAGCCAGTGCCGCTTGACCTCCATCTCGAAGCCGGACTGCGCGCACGAGTTACGAGCGAGCTCGCACATGTCTGGGGAGGCGAGTGCAGGTGAGTTTTTAACGTGCACATCGACGAGAGATCAGATCGGGTCTGATGGCACGCACCCGCAGGAGATAGCTTGTAGATCTGTGCCGCGACGCTGTATTCTTCAAGGAGCGGTTCCTGCACGATCGTCCGAGAAAATGTCAGCCTACGAAACCCGCCGCCACAAAACGTCGTGCTGAAAGGAGGAGGCCGACCTTTGTAAAGTGGAACTGGAGCGGGTCGTCCGTACTGAGGCTGACGTTGAGGCCGGTGCGGAAAAAGTTGGGGAACGGGTTGCGTTCGTACGTGAGGAAGAGAGCATTGTTCGAGAGCGGCGACATGGCAATCTGTGCGGGATGCGAGTCAGCGCACGTATAAATAAAAGGCCTTTGACCTTGTTCAAGAAGAGATCTTACCCCGATCTGCTTGAGGTAGAAGAGGTACTGCAGCGCCGGGACCTTGCGCAGAAGGATGCCGTGCGAGATCGAATGGGAAGTCAGGAAAGCCGAAGTGAGGTGATCGGTGTCGCCAGCTTCCCCCGCATGCGGTCGAAGCCAGAACGTGTCTGATGGGATTGCTTCGTCAGCAAGAAGCGAAGAAAAAGAGCGGGTCTCCAAAGAGTGGAACCTACTGAAGCCGCGCTCGTGTCGCCAGTTGTTGAGCGACGTCATGTTCGCGTACAGGAAGTACAGCCAGTAAGCGTAAGGCGCTGTTGATCGGGCAGAGCGTCAGCCATCAGCGTTAACCGATCGGAATCTAGATGAAGCTACCTACGGTTCTGGGTCGTGTTCCAGTCTTTGGGGACCGGGAACTTGCGGTAGATCCGTCGCTCGGCTTTCGACTCGTCGTCAACCGAATCGAAACCGACGACTCGTTGGAGGAGAATGTGCAGTTCCGGATGAGAAGTCGGGTCGGCGGTAACCTCGAAGAGCGGCTGGAAGATGTCTACCATTCCGGACAAGAAAGTCAGCGAGGCGCTGTAGAACACGGAAAACAATCTGCAACGCACTTCGCACGACCTCCTCGAAGTCTTTGACGCCTCCACTCTTCTTGAAGACGTCGTACAGCCGCGGGATCTGGATCAGCCAGCGGACGTTGTCGCTAAAGAGCTCGTTCTTGATGACCCATTTCGCGAGCTTGTCCCATTCGCCCGTGTTTCTGCAAAGGCGGACGAGTGAGTACGTGAAATCCATCGTAAGCTTCCTGAATTGGAAGCGTGACGTACCGGCCGTAGATACTGATGCGGTATTCTGCCATCTGGTACTTGCTCGCCTGCAAATCGCTGAAGATTTCCTTCGTGATCTCGGCGAGGTAGCGACCCTCGATCAGGCTGGGAGAGAACTGGTTAATGAGCGAGCGGGAGGCGACTGAAGAACGCAATCACGCACTTGTCGGTCTTGAGGAAGATCTCTCGCAGGCGAGACTCGCCGAGTGGGTTGTACTTGAGATTGAACCTGTTCGAGTCCACCAGGTCAGTTTATCCGGCAAAGACGCGTTGCATCGCGGTCCGAGTTTGCTCACTTGTCGAAACCTGTTATTCAGAGGTCACACGTCAAGTCAGTAACGGCACAAAACGATCAACGTCGGAGCTCGTGCTCACGGTGGAAAGAGTCTTGGTGCGCATGCATATCGAGAGTGTCGATCGAGAGATCGTACGCTGTCAAGTTGAGCGACTCGAACACCTGTCGCAGCGTCAGGTGCTTGCCGTCTCGGAAAATGACGACCTCCTGCAAAAGAGCGAAACGACGTGAGTGGGATGCTCTCCGGCATAGAGCATGTCAGGGCACATACATCCGGGCACCGCTTCATCTTGCTCTTGATGAACCGAAGCATGTGCTTTTGGTTCATGCTGGCAGAGTGATGGATGTGGGTATCGACCTGTCCACAAATCGAAGGCTTGTCAGCTCCCGCGGCATCCCCCGCAAAGAAACAAGACGGCCGCACCTTTCGGACATTGTAAAAGTCACGGTGCGAGACTCGCTTCATCTCGGCGAGTTCGCGGTACTCGTTTAGCAGGACGTAGAGGTTCCACTTGCTCTCGAGGTAGCGCAGTCGTCGGAACGCGAACGATTTGGCCGGGCCGTCCGAGATGACGGCGAGGACCTCGTCGAGATCCTGGAAGTACTCCTTGATGGTAGGGACGGTGTAAAGCGGCTTGCTCTCGTCCGAGCCCTCGGTAACATCTGCAGGGCATCCTCGCGTCAGTACACCTTGTCACGAAATGCGAATTCGCCGGGAGACTCACCATCGCTGTACACCTGGTAGACGCCATTTGCATCCAGCGCAAATCGTCGTCGCTTCCCTTCAGCCTCTTTGCCCGGGATTACCACCTCGGACAGCACGAATCGGTTTCGCTGCGCCTCACGCGCCGCAATCTCGTCGGTCGTTTCCACAGGAGGATCGCCGTGCGGATCGCGTTCCTTCCAGTGCGGTTCGGGTGGTGGTGGGTAGATCTGCCATTTCTTGAAGGACGGTGGGAGGTTGTTGGACAGGAGAGACGAGGTGGAGGCGTAGGAAGGCGACGACTCCGCGGTGAAGGCGCCGTCATAGTTGGCGGGGTTGTCCTCAAGACGTTGTCGTGACAGGGTCATGTACTTGTCTCGCAAGTCGAGGCAGCGTTGGAACGAGGTGTACAAGGCGCGCAACTCGGCTGTCAGAACCTCGTTCGGATTTTCTGCAAGTAGGCGGGGCGGGTCAGCGCAAGCTCGCGCCTAGTTTGACTCGTCGGAGCAGCAGCTTCGACACCGTCACTCACGTGCAGTGAAGCCTTCGTCGATTTCTTCGGCTTCTTCAAGCTCTGGGTTCAAGTGCGGTGCGCCGTGATCCGCCTCGACTGAACCCGTCCAGATCGGATCCGGCAACAACCCGTCTTTCCCGCCTGTCGCATTCAGCGGTCGACCGGTCGACGTCGGCTTCCCAGGCGATCCTCTGAGGGCCAAGTTTGCGATCCGGGGCGAGGTGAGGTCGCCCTTTGCGCGGGCGGAAGCGTCCGAAGTCGTGCGCGCGCGTGCCGGAGTCGGAGTCGAGACGTCGGGTGAGCTCGTCGATCCGACGATGGCGAGTCCCGAGAGGGAGAGTCTTTCGATTGAAGGCTGGCCGGTCAAGCCTCGAGCGCCGGCAGAGGCTGCCACGACGTCTGGAGGGATAGCCGTCGGCAGTTCTGCATGGAAAGCGCCGGCGTCCTGTTCGAATGCGTTCCAGTCAGTCTGCGTCTTTCTGGTCAGGGTTTGCTATGCTAGGGCTCACTGTCAAGTGGGCTCTCTCGTCCCTGTAGCCAAAGAAGGGCTGTTTCGGTGACGGAGGTGCGCTGCTCTGAGGCGTCGACGGGACAGACGACATCTGGCTCGACAGAGGCGGCCGCGGAGTCGGCGTCGGCGACGAGTCCATGTCGATCGTTGCGACCTACTCTAGCTCTAGCACAGAGTCGAGCTTAGTAAGCACGCATCGATGAGATTTTCGGCGCATCAAAGACGCTTGCGCTGAACGAGAGAAGGGCGGCAAGAAAGGACAGGGGCTTTCTCAAATTCAACCTGCTCCTCCCCTCTCGCAGCTCTTTGCTTGCTATAATCAGCCTGCTAGACTACGCTGTGCAATGTCGCTGATCAGCGTCTGGGTCTCGTCCCCCGACACGCACTCGGAACGGAGGCTCGGAACCGACTTGACCATCCACCAACTCAAGGTGCCGTCCTTCACTCAACTCGACGTCGCTCTCGAATGCTGATACTGCACCTGCGCGAATGCACAGCTCAAGCTAGAACCCGTCACGGGAATCCCGCTCGCCTCGCAGACGCTTTCGCTGCGAAGGACCGCCCCGGAGACCGGCCACGGTGCCTCGTCCTCGCTCGGGCAACTCGTCGCCAACCTCGACGACGCCAGCAAGACCCTCGCAGACTATGGCGTCCAAGAGTACATGACCATTCGGGTGCGTTGCGGATGCGGTCCGCGGACATTTGACGCCGTTAGAGCCTGACCTCACGAGTTCATGTCCTGCAGGTCGACTCGTCGGACCCGCACGCTCGATCACTCGCCGGGCAATTCACGGACGACTCGCAAGTGGAAAAGTTTGAACTGACAGAGGAGGAATATGCGAAGCGTGCGGGTGAGTAGCGCTCCCCCTCAATTTGTTGGCCAGAGCGAGACAAGATACATCCTGCATCTCTGCCTGGCTGATCGCTGTGAGAACCGCTTACTTACTGAACATTTCTCGTACATAGATACGGTCCTAGCCTACAAGAAACGAAACCAGCTCGGTCGCTTCGCCCCTTCCGCGTCTCCCGCGCCGCACGCAGCTCCTTCAATCCCGTCCGACCTCGTCCCGGGTGCTCGGTGTCAAGTCTCGCTCTCGGACGAGCTGCAACGGCGAGGAACCGTCCGCTTTGTCGGGCCGACCGAGTTCGGACCGCAGGACGGCAGTGTCTGGGTCGGCGTGGAATGGGATGAACCGGTCGGCAAGCACGACGGCACGTGAGTCTGGCTCTCTTCCAGACACCCATTGGACCCCTTTCTCGCTTGCCCTGTCGGCTTCAAGACTCGAGTTAGCTGATGTCGAATATGCCCGTAGCGTCGACGGAAAGCGATACTTTGAGACTGGACCGCTGCGCGCCAGCTTTGTCCGGCCGGACAAGGTCACTGTCGGAGACTTTCCGGAGCTCGATCCGTTCGCCGATGAGGACAACGATGAGGAGATGGAGATGTAGATGAGGAGAGACGGCATGTCGAATTTGTCGAGGCTTTTGGGTGGACGGGATGTTCTGGTTGTTGTAAGATCTCTCGCAATCCGACGCGGTTTCTCCATTCCTTCTCTGATTCTTGACATCGTTCGAGAGCGTGTACGTCTCAGTGAGCTTTACCGAGCAGTCTGGCTGAAGAAAGAGTACTTGTAGTCGAATTACAGCTTTGCCTCGCTTTCATCGGCGCGATTTTCCTCTTCGTCCGCAACTTGCTCGCGCAACATGTTCGTCCGAAACGCAGTGCGACCGCGCAACTTGCGCAGTCTGGCTTCATCAAGCTCGCCCGGCTCGTCATGGCTGCTCTCGTCGCCCAGCAGGCCCTCCACTACCCCGTCATCGGTTCCGCCGTCTCGCGGTTCCTCTTCGACCCGTCCCGCTCGTACTGATGGACCGCGCTCAACCAATACGATCTCGTCCGACGAGATTGCGCATTTCTCGCGCTTGTCGGCGCACTGGTGGGACCCGACGGGCGAGTTTGGGTTGCTGCACCGCATGAACCCGGCCAGGATCGAATTCTTAAAGGGCGAGTTGCTGCGCGTACAGGAGCTCGAGGGACCGAGATGGCTCGAGGGAAAAGACGTGCTCGACGTCGGATGCGGCGGGGGCATCTTTGCAGAGGTGCGTGTGCCTTGGTCTTCTCTCTCTCGGGGGTTTCGTGCTCGTCTGCAACAGAGGCTCACATTTCCGCCCGCTGAATCCAGTCACTCGCTCGATTAGGCGCAAACACGCTCGCGATCGATGCGTCCGGCTCTAATGTCACGACCGCTCAAGCGCATGCCGCCCTCGACCCGTCTCTCCGAGTGATCAATTCGCCCTTCCCATCGCCCACGTCGAGATCTTCTTCCGCACCACCCCGGAGCAACACGCTCGAGTACCGACATACTGCGGCAGAGAAACTCGTCGAGGAGGGCAAGACGTTCGACGTTGTGTGCGCGATGGAAGTGATCGAGCACGTCGAGGACCCGAGGGGTTTCCTCGAGTGCCTGATGCAGTTGACCAAGGTACGTGGACCCGAAACGAACAGCGTGTCCTCTTACTCAACTACCATTCTCAATTTCCAGCCCGGCGGCCACCTCCTCCTCTCGACCATCTCGCGAACGCCGCTCGCCCGCCTCCTGACCATCACCCTCGCCGAGGACGTCCTCCGACTCGTCACGCCCGGCACGCACACGTACCACAAGTACCTCAAGCCGTCCGAGTTGCGCGACTTTTTCGTCAACGAGAAGCGCTGGACCGAGTTCGAGACGCGCGGGTGTCCGTACGACCCGATCGCGGGCAAGTGGCGGTTACTCGAGGTGGGCCAGTTTGGAGGGGCCGGAGAGCTCGTCAACTACTTTGCTGGCGTGCGGAGACCGCTTGAGTAGAGAGTGAGCCCTTTTCCTCGCTCCCTTTCGTTATGGCTCTATGTTCCGCTGATGCAAAACCCCCCCACGCAGCTTCTGAAGCACTCGCTGTCGGCTGAATTGCTATCCGCTCTGATCATTGGTACACAGCCACCGTGGAGCTCGTGCTGGGAAAAAAGGCCTTGTGGCGGTGTGGGGGCCCTCGGCTTAGCACGCCAACCCTCGAGGTTCGATCGATGGCGACATATTCTCGGCTTGTCCGGTTCCTTTATGACTTCTGTGCTCGTGTGCGTGCTTGCCCCCGCGTCGCTGAACCTGCTCTCCTTGCCCTTCAGGTCCATCTTGCACGCAGACTTTATCGAACGAGACCCTGCATGATGGCTGGCCAAGGCAGCGGCGGTTTCGAAGGCCTGCTTCCGGACTTGGAGAAGTTCACGCTTCGCGACCGTTCTCCCCCCATGCTTCATGGCGGGCATCACTCCTTTCAAAGCCCGCCGCAGCCGTCTTCCCGCTGGACTAATCTGCCTTCTGCGAGAGCCAACTCTTACCACCCCGAAGGACCCACGCCGCCGCCTCCGAGGTACGAGCTTCGCTCGCGTGGACTCGGCCCCGGGCCTGGTCAGCGTGACGTTCCTCCGCAACCAAGTCGACGGGGGACTCGGGGCCAATCAGCTGCCCGTGGCGGCCATTCAGGTCGGGGCCGTCATAGCGCGATTGACCGGCACCATCGAGAGGGTAGGAGGAACGCATTGACGCCGAGCGCTCCTCCACCACCTCTTACACCCCATCTGCGGCCGAGGCGGCACGACACTTTCCAGCTCCCGGTTCCGGACTTGGCTGTAGAAGATCCCGACCATTCGGGAGTTGCGAATCGGGACGAGGAAGTGGCGGGTGCACCTGCCGAAAATTTCTTCTCGCCGGCTTGGGCAGAGGATGATGCTGAAGGCCCGTGGTCCCATGCCCGACCTGCCCGGCAGCAAAGAGCTACTCCCGAGGGCGACGTACGTCGCCGCCGATTCTTCCGGGCATCTTATTATCGGGCTTACTCTTGTAACCTACTGACCTTCTCCTTCTAGCCTCCCTCGCCCTCTCGTCGGTCTGATGATCTTGTTATGGATGAGGACTCGCTGGGGCAGCGGCAAGCACAGTACTTTCGGCACCTCTCTCGGGAGGAACGAGAGGGGTCGGGCCGGAGGGCATGCATCTACGGCCGTGCAGTGTATGTGTAGTGTCAAGTATATGTTCTTTTCTGCTGTGTGCAGTGGTGGTAATATTGAACGTCCGCATTCATGAGTTCCATGCGTTCGACCGTTCCCAGCTGCAACGTTGGTGAGAAGGCCATCTTTGTCCGGCGGCGCAACAGTCGCCATCAAGCGCCAACTCCTGATAGTACGCCGAGCCCGTACGCATGCGGAGTAGGTGCCCGCGGGCGCGGACAAGCAAAAGCCTGAGGAGGAAGGAAAAAGGAATCGCCACCCCAAAAAGATGTTGCTTCAAGTCCCCTGAGCGATTTGAACGCCCGGCCTGACGATGAATCCGAATTAACTGGAGTCGCCCGCTCTACCCCTGAGCTAAGGGAACAGCTTGAAGGCCGGGACGTTGTTAACATCTATATTCAGTTTTACAGCTGACTGCGTGAATGTTCACGTAACTCATGCCTCTGGCCGTCGTCAACTCCTTTTTCCGCTGCGGCAACGGTACCAAAGATCGAGGCTTGCATAATCAATCTGTCGGAACGAGCAGCCCGACTGATCCGACTTGCCGAACGTACCGAGCTCGTCCGTAGGTCGCGGGACCTGTCTCGCTCGCCTGTTGACAGATCCGTCCACGCCGATTGGACCGTCAGACCAGGAAATCGGATACTTACGGCGGGGCGCAAGTGTAAGAGCTCATGGCCGGAAACGGCCCGCACCGGCCGCGCCCGTGCACCGCCGACCGGACAGGCCGCGGACCTCTGAGCGCACGCGGACCGAGCGGCTCGACCGTTGCGCTCCTCTTTCTCTCTCCTCCCCGTTGACCACAGCCATTGTCAGCGCGAAATTCCGTACCCCCCGCCGCCTCCAGAAGCGAAACATGACCGGCATCACCTCGGAAACGCTCGTTCGCGACTTTGATAGACAGTTGAAGGTCAGCGACCAAGATCTCGCTGCGATGAGTCTGCAGGATTTCAGAGCCTGGATGGCGACCATGATCAATGGTATTGCCTGTCTTGCGATGGACTGCATACGAAGGTATGTCGCAGCGAAGGGGTCAGGGCGTTCCGGAACACCATCCCGCTTCAGAACACCGGCTCGTCCGCGCGGGTCCAACCCAGACACGGTCTGTAGGTGGATCGGGGAGTGGAAACGTGTTCGGACCTGGATCAGGGATCTCAATGACCAGGAGAAGGTCATACGCAAGAAGAATTTCCGCTACATTGCCCAATGCCTCCAGAACGGCGACTGGGTTCTAGTGAGTGTTGCAGACTCTCTCTCTCGAGGAGAAAAGGAAGGAATGCTTACTGCCAGATCCTACTCAGCCCACGCCACAGGAGATACTCGATTTCGACACGCAGGATCGCAAAGAATCGCACGAGCGGTGGCGCCGCAACGCGCAGTTGAGGAGACTCGCGCGCGCAAAATACGGTGACGCCGGTTCATCCCCGAGTCGACTGGCCCTGTGGAAACAGCAGCTGCTCGACCTGCCGACTGGCGGTCAAATGACTCTGAATGAGGTACATCCCGTGAATCGTGACCCAGTTTCCATCCGGTATAGAGAATCCTCATCACCAGCTCCACCCCTTGTAGGACACCAATGCGTTTGTACCGAAGCCTCGTCGTCTAGGCTCCCCTTCTTTGCCTGTGAAGGGCGCCCAGCCATTCAAAACCGCACAGCGCGGGCCGCGGTCTGGCTTTCCACCATCGCAAGAAGCGAATCAATTTATCCCTCCGACGCCTGGCCCACAACCGTTGTTTGGTCCTGGGAGGCTGATGCTCCCAGGCGGATTTTTCGCGGGAGCTTGAGGGTGGTGGTGTACGGACGGCCTTGTCCGAAATGTCTGGCAACTCTCAAGAATCCTTCCCGGTTGAGACCAAGTACGGTTCCTCCTGTCCAATTTCCAGAGGCACCAAAGAGTCAACGATGCATGAAAGTGATATCAAGAACAACAACAGAATTACGTCGCAATGGTTCAGAACATCTTGAGCTTGTGGTATCGGGGGAGGGTGTCGCGGAGGTATTCCCAGTGTTTCGCAAAGAGCGCTTTTGCCTGACCGTCACCTTCGCCGGTCGCTTTCCTTTGCCGGTTCTCCGAGCCAAAGACGTGCATATAGTCGGCGAGGCTATCGCTCGTCGGCGGAGCAGTCGATGGTGTCGCCGGCGGTTGGCTGGTCGCCGATTCGGGTTTCATCGCAGAGTTGCTCGGTACGTCGCTCGACTCGGAAGCAGCATTGACGGCGCCGGTGGAATCCGAAGTCAAAGTGTGTGACGTTTCGGCACCCATCGCAGCGAACGGATCGGCTTGGACGAGGCAGCCCGCTCCGAGGACGCAGTGGCTCCCGACCGAGACCGAGGGCAGGACACGCGACCGGATCCCGAACACGTTGTGCGAACCGATAGTGGGACTCTCGACGCCTGCTTGTTTATCGCCTTGGTCAGGTGAACCCGTTTCCGGAGGGCTGGTGTGAGAAGAAAGGGGGTTGCACGTACGGGACCCAACTTCGAAGAGGTTGAAGTCGCCGATCACCATCGGCTGCTTGTGCCGGTTGACGATGATGACATTCTCTTCAACAATGTTGTTCTCGCCAAAGATGATGGGACCGGAAACGGCGAGGATCGTACACCTCGGTTGGAGGATCGTGCCTGTCGCCGGGCGAGGGCGAGGTCAGCGGCCCGAGGATGCGAATTTGCCTGCGCACGGATTGACCGACCGTACCTGGACCGAGGGTGATGTCTCCTCGCAGGTCGCAGTCTGCCACGACGACGGCTTTTGGCCCGACCTTGAACGCGTCGACTCTGCGATGAGGAGAGAGGGACGCGATCAGCACGCCGCACGAGGGTGAGCGGGTCGGAGGCAGCGACTGACATGTCTTGCGGCATGAACCCTGCATCTATGACTCCCGTATACCCGGTTGACCAGGAATAACGGCAGAGTTGAGAGAGGTTTCCGCTTGTCCGTTGCGAATTTCGAGGGTCTCGTTCATCTCGAACTCTGCCTCGGCTGTTCCCGAGTCAGAGAGCCAGGCTACACTAGATCACAGCTCGCATTCTTTTTGTTCCGCCCCCGATTTCTGTCCCGCCCTCGAGCTGCTCTCATACCTCCTCCTCCTTGACGTTCCGACTCTCGACCACGCGACTATCTCTCGCACTCTCCACCCTTTGAGCGCAGCCATGACCTCGCCAGAACGCAAATTCGAAGTCGGAAATGACTACAAGATGTCAGTCGGCCGTCTTGCCGCTTCTTGCTTGCTGCACACCTCTTCGCCTCGGAAGCTGCGAACGGGGCGGTGCAGGTCTTGATGGTGCCGCCGGCACGCTGACAGATGCGTCTTGTTCCGACAGCATCGACGTGATTGGCGAAGGAGCGTATGGCGTGGTCTGGTGCGTAGACTTTGCGCCGGACTCTGGGGGCGGTCGCGCCGAGGCCTGACATCCGCGTGGGCAACCGCAGTTCCGCAATCCACACGCCGACGCAGAGCAAAGTCGCCATCAAGGCGAGCATTCTCTTCCTTCTCGTATGCCGGCATTCCGCGACGCAAAGCTAAAAGTCGTGCGTCTCGTGCCTGCGCAGAGGATCACCCCGTTTGACCACTCGAGTTCGTCTCCTTCGCCTGGAACGTTCACAAGTCTCGAGAAAGCTTGCTGATTACAAGGAATCACACAGTGTTCTGCCTGCGAACGCTGCGAGAGATCAAGCTCCTCCGCTGGTTCAACCACGAAAACATCATCTCGATCCTCGACATTATCAAGCCGACTTCGCTCGATAGCTTCTCCGAAGTGTACCTCATTCAGGTGCGTCTCGGCCCGCACGCATTATGGTGTCCCGTGGAGACTGACCAGATTGCCCGCTTCTCGCAGGAGCTCATGGAGACAGATTTGCACCGCGTGATCCGCAGCCAGGAGCTGTCGGACGACCAGTACGTTCGGCGTTTCGGTGAAGATCTCGCTCCGACAGAGACAGCTAACCTTTTTACTCAACTCCCTAGCTGCCAATACTTCCTCTAGTACGCTCACAACGGGGAGCCCTGCTGCGGGCACATGTCCGACCTTACTTACCCCCAATCTGCGCTCGCAGCCAAACTCTGCGTGGCCTGAAAGCCCTGCACTCCGCTGCGTGAGCCACTCGCAGCCCTCCCTCGAGACGTCCACATGTGTACTGATGCACAAAGAGACTCGACGCAGCGTCCTCCACCGCGACCTCAAGCCGTCCAATCTGCTCCTGAACGCCAACTGCGACCTCAAAATCTGCGACTTTGGGTACGCTCTTCCCTCTTCGCGCGACTTTTCTGAGCGCAGAATCCTGACACGCCGTTCTGGTAACGACACAGTTTGGCAAGATCTGCCATGTCGAGCGAGACCGAGGCGGTCGGTTTCATGACCGAGTAAGCGGGAATTGACTAGGGAGCGATGTTCCCGCCCACCCCCGTCACTGACCTGGACATCTGCGAATATAGATACGTCGCAACAAGGTGGTACCGCGCACCTGAAATCATGCTCACGTGCGTCGGGAGCGATGGCGACTTTCCCAGTTTGACCGCACATGACTGACGTTCCGCACATTGCGCGCACGCCGCGCAGCTTCAAGGAGTACACCTACGCCATCGATGTCTGTACGTCAGAGAACACCTTTATTCGCTTTTTCGCTAGTCCAATGCTGACATCTCCTCGTCTCTGCAGGGTCTGTCGGCTGCATTCTGGCCGAGATGCTCAACGGAAAGCCGCTGTTCCCCGGGCGGGATTGTCCGTCAAACCTCCTCGCTGTCCACCTAGGTTCGTAGAGAAGCTGACCGTGCCACTTGTTCTCGCCACACAGACCACCACCAGCTCACCCTGATCCTCGGCATCCTCGGCACGCCGTCGCTGCAAGACTTTTACGCGATCGGCTCGCAACGGAGTCGCGACTACCTGCGCGCGCTGCCCTACCAGGAGAAGAAGCCGTTCCAGTCCTTGTACCCGAATGCGAACCCGCTCGCAATCGACTTGCTCGAGAGGTGCTTGACCTTCAACCCGGCCAAGCGGGTCAACGTCGTCGACGCGCTCAGTCACCGTGAGCCTTCCCCCCCCCCCCCCCCATCTCGCTTTCCCGCCGGTCTTTTGAGGTTGGTCCGTCCGCCTGGCCGATTTTCATGTGCTTAACAAGGCTCCCTTCTCTCGCCCCACACAGCTTACCTCGAGCCCTATCACGACCCGACGGACGAGCCTACCGCACCAGTCCTCCGTATGTTTAAACTCCTCGTCTGCCGTTCATCGAGCCGAAGCCCGTTCTGACCAATTTGGAGACGAAAATGCAGCTCCCTCGTTCTTTGCATTCGACCAACAGCAACTCTCGCGCGAGGACCTCAAGGGTGCGTCCTGACCGAGTCTGTCGCGCGCGCGCGCGTATGTGTACTGACCGGCTTTTTTTTTTTGGCACCACAGTGCTCATCTACGACGAGATCACGGCTCCGCCACCTCAGCACTAGTATGCGTTCGTCAGCACGACAACTTCTCCCTCCCGCTTGCACCATCTGTATACTCCAGCATGTCATCCACTCTCCCACATCCACAGACCTTTCCCTCACTCTTCCGCGTCTTCGCCACCAAACGCGCGCGCCCCCCGTTCGGAGTAGATCCTCTATTCGATATTGCGGGTCAAGCGTCGTGTGGTCGTAGGAGCTCTTTCTCGCGGGACTGGATCTTCTCTCCCGTGTTGATTCTGCAGCTGGCTGCAAATCTCCTCGCATGTATCGCGTTCTCTTCCAAATTCTATATGCGCGCGTGACGGCACCCAAGAAGAGGATAGGACAGGAGCGCGTTCATTCGTAAATCAGGCAGCGTCCCACAAGGTTTCGCTGCGCCAGAGTCGTAATCGCACTCGGTCGAGAACGATCTCGAAGCCGTCTCCTTCTGCGCCGCCGACGTTGCCGCGACCTTCGGCCGGCCTCCACGCACCGGACGGATCCCACCTTCGCCAGCCCCACGAGTCTTTGACCTGCGAGGAACGGGTTCCCAATTTAGTGTCTAACCTCGGGGCAGATCTCATGGATCGTATTGGACTACTCACGTCTGGTTTCTTGTGTGGTGCCGTGACGCAGAGCCACTTTGCCCGTCTGCTCAGTTCCCTCAGGAGCGCCCACAACTCTGACGAAGATTCGACGAGGTGCAACGCAAACGAGATGATCACCAAGTCGTACGGCTCGACGTCCCCTCCTTCTTCGGCTTCGGGAGGTTCGGACGATCCCGGCGGAGGGAGCAACCCCGCTGCGACGTCTGCGAACGAGAGTTCGAGGCAGGGCAAACCGGTCCGGGCGCGGTAGGCGGGCGAGGTGAACGGATCGGCGGCGGTGATACTCAGGGTCGGTGCGGGGATTGTGGTGGAAGTGGCTGCTCCGTTCCGAGGAGGTGGTCGCGCAACTGCGCGAGAGGGGAAGGACCGTCCAGGTGGGATGAAAGGTGGTCGAGGAGAAGTCGCGGGCGGATCGGCGGCGGCGGGCGAGGAGGAGGCGATCGATGCGGGAGCGGTGGGTTGTCGAAGAGGGATGACAGGAGCAGGATCTGGCGCAGGACTAGTTTGGGGAGCGGTCTCGGGCCACCGCGATGATTTCCAAGCTAGTAATGCCTGCATGCGCGGAAAAGCTGTTAGCGGACAAGAGCCAGACGGACGCGCATGCATCGACGCAAGCTGACCTCGGTCGCTTCTCCGGAACCGGCTGCGAGGTCGAGGATCTTGATCTCGCTTGGCTTTTCGTGTTGGACGAAGCGGTCCATGAGCGCGGCGAGGACTCGTTTCAGCCCCGGGTAATGAGGGTTCCGATCTGCGCGCCGGACACGTCGGTCAGCCGCCCCGCCGCTCCGGATGTGACTGGCGCTGCGAACTTGCAAGATTCCTGGACGATCTTGTAGTATTCCTCGACGCCGTGCGAGTTGTAGTTGTCGCGCATCGAGTGCGACAGGTTGCCCGTCACTGGCCCCGCCTGCGCCGGCTTCATTGTCACACGCCGAGATCTCGATAGTCGAATGTGTCTAGCAAGGGCCGCGTGTTGCCGAACGTCGCTACGGGCAGGCGAGCTGCACGGACGAGTTCCGTCTCGAAAAGTCGATCAAGATGGCAGAGGAGCCCGAGGAGACAGCGAGCGGAGCAGGAAAAGCTGCAGACGGTTCGGCGTGTCTGGCCAAGCGTGTAGCTTTAACTCTCCAGTTTGTACTAGCTCGACTATACTCTGGACTGAGCGGAGACAGAGTTGCACCGCCTCGTCTCGCTTCATCAGTCTTCCAATTCCATTCCGCTCGCCTTTCTCTTCTACACTCCGGAGAAGCTCAAGGGCGACTCGAACCTAGCGGGACTAGAATACAGAATGGCTCCAGCTCATCCTGCCGGCTGCCAGTGCGGCGACGAGGACGCCCACGTCATCCTCGAAGGCGAACTCGCGCACCTCTACCAGCACATTGACCGCGACAACGTCGTAGCGCTCAACGCCCAAGAAGGCAGGGACGGCAAAGTCGTCATCCGACCGTGGGACGAGCGCAACCAGGACGACGAATGGGTCGAGTCGGACGCGGACGAGCAGCTCATTCTCCACATCCCCTTCACCGGCAACATCAAGCGTGCGGAGTCGTCCTATTGTGGATCTGTCCGGGAGGGTATCAAGGCTGACTGGATGTGATTCTACAGTGCGATCGATCGTGATTCGCGCAGGTCCGGCAGGCTTCACGCCCGACAAGATGCAGGTGGTGCGTCCGGGATGACGAGATGGAGATTGACAACTCCGCGCAGCCAGCACTGATCTTCTTTCTCCCGCAGTACGCTAATCAACTACTCGACTTTGACGAGGCGACGTCGGTCGACCCAACGCAGACCTTCGAGGTCCCCGTCAGCCGTGATGTCGTCGAGTTTGCAGTGCGGTGCGTTGGAGAATCTTCTGTCGTCAAATACCGCTTGCATACGCCAGCTTACTGACATTTGGGAGAAGTGTTTCCGGTTGCACAGACCCGCCAAGTTCCCCTCCGTGCAGTCACTCACGCTGTTCTTCCCGTCGAATCACGGCGAAGACACGACTCGCATTTCCTACGTCGGCTTCAAGGGCGAGTTCTCCAACTTTACAGTGCGCTCTCCCAACCCCCAATCTTCCCTCCCTCGCATTCATACTGATTCTGGACGGACCTGTGGCAGCGCGACCCGATCATCACCGTCTACGAGGCGCAGGCCAACCCAGCAGATCACGCCAAAATCGCCGGCATCGGCTACCAGGCCGGGTCAGATATCGGCGCGAGCGGCTACGGCCACAAGTGATCCTGATCCAGCCCTTCCTTTGCTTGTACATTGTTTCGTTCAGTGCCTGTTGTATTACTTCTTGAGGCATCCGGCATACAAGTCTACACAATGACCTACACGAGTTCCTCACGAAAGAGCTCTTAAAGAGACAGACAGCATACATAGGCAACGGAGTTACTTCTGATTCGGGGAGCTTAGACGGCGTAGATACCGGCCTTGATCGCCGCTGCCCGTTCCCGCGGGTAGTCGTTGACCCAGTACGACCCGTGCGGGTAGACGTACGCCGCCTTGGACTCTTCGTGCATCCCGATCGAGTAACCCTCGGTCGGATCGGACGGGACCTGTGTGCGAGCGCGAAAGGTAAGTACCGCGGAATTGACCGCGAAGGAGGATCGAAAGTCGGCGGGAATACTCACGTTGTAGTACCCGTGCGAGTTGATCGTCGGCGGGTTCGTAAAGTGCTCGTGCAAGTGGTCGACATATCTGTCGGTGGGTGGGCTAGAAACAGTCAGAAGACCTGCATCGGAAGAATCGAGAGCGACTGGACCGAACGCACTCGAGGACATTCCGCTCTTTGGTGCCGGAAACGCAGAGGTAGTCGATGATCGACACTGCAACCGCAGGAGAGTCAGCCTCATAGCAACCGAATCGTCCCGACAGGCTCAGAGTACGCACAGTGGATGACATAGTTGGTCAAGCCGACGCCGCCAGCGTGCGGGCAAACGGGCACGCCCTTCTTGGCCGCCATGAGCAACACGGCGAGGATCTCGTTGATGCCCGCGAGACGGCACGAGTCGATCTGGCAGACGTCGATCGCCTCGGCCGCGAGGAGCTGCTTGAAGCACATCCGGTTGTGGGCGTGCTCGCCGGTGGCTACACGAGTCGTTGGGAGGGGGGGACAAGGGCCAATCAGCTGTTGCCTTCCCGCGGGTGAGGTTACATGACTTTGAGCGTACCGACACCGATACCGTGAGGCTTGAGCTGCTTCCTGATCGAAGCGTGACCGAGGATGTCATCCTAGCGTGCGTGCGAAGCGAGTAAGCGGTCAAGCTCGGCCATCTCTTTTCCATCTGAGCCAGACTTACCGGAGCAGTCGGCTCCTCAATGAACCACGGGCGAGCGTCCTCAAGCTGCTTGACATAGTCGACCGCCTCTTGCACACTGCAAAAATGCGAAAACCAGCACGAGTCAGCGATCGCTCTGGCGCACAAGGCGATGTTAGGCTGGCGACATACTCCCAGACCTGGTTCGAGTCGATCATGAGCACCGAGCCGGTCGGTCCTGCCTGCTTGCCGACAAGGCTCTCAGGCGACGGCGTCGGGCGTCCGGCGCACTCTTTCGGGTCGTCGATGATGGAGCGGATGAGGGCAAGTCGTCGCTGGTCCATGGCGACATCTGCGCCGACCTTCATCTGCAGGCGGAAGATCCATTGTCAAAGATGGTACTTGTAGGTCCGTTAAACCGGAGCAGCGCACCTTGAAGTGGTTGAAGCCTTGCGCGATAGCCTCGCGGGTGAGGCGGGCGACCTTCTCATCCGGGTAGCCAAACCTGCGCGTGTTGTCCGTCAGGCCTTGCCCTTGCTAGCATGCAGAATGAGCAAGAAAGGATCACTCACCAACCGACCGAGGTTGTGTAAGCCGGGTAACCCTCTGCCTTGAGCTTGGCGAGTCGCTCAGCCTTTCCTGCCTCTTTCTCCTTGAGCAACTGGAGCGCTTCCGCCGGCGTGATCATGTCGGTGATGTCTGTCGAGAGAGTGTAGGTCTCAGAGGATAGATCTGTTGGAGAAGGAAGCTGGGAGACGGCACTCACAGCGGAAAGTGGTCGCGGAAACGAACTCCTCGGGCGTGAATTCCGCAACAAGCTGCCACAACGGCTTCTGCTCGTGCCGAGCCCACCTACACATACCTTATGTGATTAGTCTATCTTCTGCTGAATCGCAAAGTATCGAAAGACGTACATGTCCCAGGCAGCGTTGACGACAGCCGCAGTGGCGATGTCTGCATCATGCAAATGGACACATGAGCACGGCCCCAAGCTTGAAGAAGACCCGCGCCTCCCAGATACTTACGGATAACTCCTTTCTCGGGGCCCTATATGACGGGATAGGAGGGATCAGCCAGTGTGTTAAGATCGCCAAAGGGGGGCGATGGAGAGAACCAGAGTGACGCACGATCCATCGAAGCTGCGGGTCACCGAGCAAGAAGTTCCACATCTTGCCCATGCCGGCAGCCGAGAAGAGGTCCGCGGTCTTCCAGCCGACGAGGCGGGAGGCGACAGCGGAGACGGCGGCGCAGACGACTGCACAACGGGGAAACTGGTCAGATTCGGTTCCTCTCTTCGTGAAGATGCGAGTATTAGTGCTTACTGTCGTTGCCACGACCAATCGTGAAAGTCAAGCCGAAGCTGTCAATGCGCGAACCGAAATAGGTCAGCTCTCCGCGGACGGAGTGGCGCCGGCGGCATCGCATCGGTGTTGGCGGTCGCCGGTTCGAGCTCTCGCCTGAGACAGTTCCGAAAGAATGGCGTACCCAACTTCACCGAGGTTGGTCTTGAGGGTGACGTATGCAGCCGAGTCTGTTTCGAGAAACAAAGTCGGTGGGAAATGAGCGGGGCCATCCCAAGCGGAAAGAAAGAGGTCTTCCGAACTCGGAGCCGTCTCACTTACAGTCGCACGATTTTTGCATGGCGTCGGTACCGTCGCCTGTGAGAGAAGTCGGGAACCGGAGATCCTCGACGAGAAAGCTCTCGATCTGTTTACGAGGGGTCGTCCGAAATGGTCAGTCAAGCGATCCCCACCCATCCATGAGCATGCTCCGGCGAGGTCTCCTGCTGTTGAGGGTATAGGCCGCATGAACCGCTGTGATGCTGTCGACCTCGGGGAATGTAAAGTCCCCCCCACGGTGACGGAGCACTGGCAATCCAAATTCCGCTCTCCTTCGACCACCGCAGCATGCTGCCTGCCATACGACTACCCTCCCTATCTTCCGGAAATCGTTTGAAGAGCTCCGAGGGGCGGTAGACTGTCGCAGCAGGCCAGGTTGAGCGGGATCCGAGCGAGAGGAAGGTGCGGCTCACGACGGAATCGGCAGTCATGACGTGAGGCATGTGAGCGCAGCGGATTGCAGCGGAAGGACGGAGGTCCGGAGTGTGAGATAGAAGCAGAGAGAGAGAGAGCCTCGTCAGCTGCCCAGCGTAAAGGCGGCGCACAAGCAAAGATGAGCCTCAGCTGTCGGCTCGGGCGGAACGTCGCGGCGGAGAGCGGTCCGCCGCCGCCGCCGACGCGGGGCGTACTGGAGCTCCAGCTTGTCCCGCCGGCACGATTGGCCAGATAGGTCGCCGACGTATCCGCTCCACCTATAGGGCTGAGCATGGGTACAGTCATCGAAGCAGTACGGTCCGGGAAAAGATCCAGGACGCAGACTTGCGCGTGCAGATCAAGGACCGTGAGAAGAGGAACTGGCAACACCTGTGGTAGTCTATAGTCTACTCTTCAGTGCGCATTCGCTTTTCCGCTCCGGCTCCTTCTTGAGCTGGAGGACCGCGCTTGCCCCAACCGCTGTCCTGCTGCCGCTCGCCACCGAAAGAGCCTTCTGTCCTCCCTCCGGCGTCGCCGCCGCCACCGTCACCGCCACCATCTCGTCCTTCGTATCCTCCTCCTCCTCCTCCGTATGTTCGTGCATGACCACCCCGTCCAAGTCCACCGCCAAACCCGCCTCGCCCTCGACCCCGTCCGCGCCCCCGTCCGCGCAGACTCGCTCTAAACGCCTCGTTGGCGGCCCTCCTCGCCTCGGCTTGCTCGACTGTCGGCTTCTCGAGCACTTCGACCTTGCCCTGCGCGACCTGCTGCGCGAGACTCTCGCGCGGCCAGAATTCGAGGCGCGGAGTCTCGAGCAGGGTCGCGCCCGCTAATGCTTCGCGCAGAGTCGTCGTGGTGGAGACGGGAATGCGGTACAGCCTTCGTGCTGTCGCTTGGATGCTGGGTACGACTGGCGCCGGTGTCTCGATAGGTGCAGGTGCGACGGTCATGGCGGCTGCGAGGTCCAGCTCTGCCGCGTCCTCCTCTTCGGAGGAAGACGCGCTCGGGTCTTCCGATCCAGACTCGGATTCCGAATCATCGGAGTCGGTGTCATCTTCGGACTCGGGAGGCGGTGGTGGTGCGTGCTGAGATCGGGAGAAGAAGGCGAGCAATAGCTCGAACGCTTGTGCTGAAGGATCCGGAGCGGCTTTGTCGACTTCGGCTGTAGTATCGACCTCTACCGCTTGCGCATCTTCGACGGGTTCTGGCGCGGGCGCCGGCTCCTTCTCTTTGTTCTTGCCCTTGCCTTTGGATCTGGATTCGTGCGGCGGTCGGATCGTCTCGAGCCAGGCCTGTTCGGCGCGTTGCCATTCCTCCTGCTCGGGTTCGACCACTTTCCCCTTTCCCTTCTTGTCTCGCGACCCGAGTGCGGCCGTCAAGACAGAATAGATGCTGTTTGTCGAAGGCTGCGGTACTGTCGTGATCAGAGTCGGAGGCGGTAACGGTGCCGCGTCGTCTGCAGGCAGGCGAGGTTGGAAAGCGACTTCGACGGTCCACTCGAGGCGGTTGTGTCTAGCTCGACACGGGGTCAGCTTAGCCATTCAAGTAGACTTGTAATTCGAGATCGCGCACTCACTTTGGATCCCAGCGCGAACCGTTCTTGAGCCGTTTCGACATGCCCTTGGGGAGCAGCGTCAGCTCGACGCCTTCGTTCCGGGCTTCGCGCACGAGGCGTTCCTCCTTGTCGCTGCGCTCGTCGATCCTGACTCCCTGTGCGTCGCCCGGGCGAGCGGCCATGCGTCCCTGGGGCAGGACCTTGTCGGCGACGAGTTGTTTCCCGACTCCCTCGACGGCTCGCCCGACGTGAGCGATGTACGACTGGTCGCGCATGAGGCTGCCCCAGCTGAGTTGGTTGGCTTGGATCGGTTTCGACCAGATTGGAGGCGCTACCCCGCTACAGTCCTTTTCTAGCTTGTGGGCGGACGAGCAAGCGAGCGAGCAAGTGGTGAGCTCACAGCCGGGGCAGCGGTACCGCGCAGGAGCAGCCTTGCACTGCTGGCAGGCCCCCATTCGAGAGCTGGTACTGGTCTGCGGGTCAGCCATAGCGGTGCAGGTCGCCGCCAGCTCTCCTTTCGAGGTTGTCAAAGCGGTGCAGCTCGCCGAGTCGGTTTTTTCCAAGTCGCTTTCACGCGGAAGAGCGCATCGGTGACGTGTCTAGAAGCGGCGGAAGCGGTCCGACTCCGCCGCCGCCGCTCCGAGACTCCTCCGGCTGCCCCACGATCGCTTGAACTCGTCTCTCTTGCATTCTCCAGCACACGCAGGTCTCTGACACAATGCCCAGCGTCTCATCTGCTTGTAAGTCGGCGGGTGCTGGCTAATTGCCGCTCCGAGATGCTGATCAAGGTGACCGTCTCGCAGCCGAGTTTGGCCGCCGCGTGCCCAAGGGCGTCTACGCACCCCTCATCACGCCCTTCAAGGCCGATCAGTCGTTCGACGTCGAGACCTTCAAGCGGCATGTTCAGTATGTCGCCGCAGCCGGAGGTGCGCGGCTTTACGATTGAGAAACCAGTGCAGCCTCAGTCGACGCTGACGGTATGTCTACATGATGGCAGTCGGAATCGTCGCTCTCGGATCCATGGGCGAATGTAAGTCAAAAACTCAAGACTGGAGAGCAAGCTCACCTCGCTGACGGAGCCGAGCTCGTATTCGCAGCTGTTCATTTGACCCACTCGGAGCGAAACAAGGTCGTCGTCGCCGCTCGCGAAGCGCTCGACGCCGATCCTTCCCTGAAGGACGTTCCCCTCGTCGTCGGTACGGGGGCGTGCTCGACGTACGAGACCATCCAACTCACGCAGGAGGCGGCTGAGCGCGGCGCAGACTTTGCCATGGTGATCGCGCCAGGTTCGTTTATCGCATCTCGGAGCTAGCTACGGTCTGCTAGTTCCCACAACTGACAGGTATCAATATTCTACAGGATACTTTGCCGGCGCGCTCAACCCGAAAGCGCTCAAGCAGTTCTTTGTCGACGTGGCTGAGGCGAGCCCGATTCCGGTACGTCCGATTACCGTCCCGCTGTGCCTCCCGATGCGGATAGCTGACACCTGCTTTCTGGCAGATCATTGTGTACAACTGTATGTACCCTGTGCGCAATGCTGAATCGGCCTCTCAATGCTGACCGAAGCTCTGAAATCCCTCAGACCCGGGAGCGTCTGCTGGCCTTGACATCAACAGCGATTTGATGACCGAGAGTAAGCCAGTTTTGGCCGACGTGCGATTTTCTTCCTGGGCTGACCAAGTCCTCGCCCTCCAGTCGCTGCGGCATCGGCAAACATCGCCGGCTGCAAGCTCACGTGCGGAAGCGTCGGCAAGTGAGTACAGGCGCTTTTCACCCGGCCCTCTCTCAGCGCTGACCTGTCCGATTGACAGACTCACCCGCCTGACCTACCTGCGTGACGACTTTGCCGTGCTCGGCGGATTCGTCGACTTCCTCGGTCCCTCTTTGCTCGCGGGCGCTGCGGGCGGCATCACCGGTACCGCCAACGTCGCTCCGGTTTGTCTTCTCTTTCTTTGATCGCGACGTACACACTGAGTGCGGCAATCTGACTCTTTTCGCGTACAGAAAACATGCCTCAAGCTCTACAAGGACACGTTGGCAGCCCTCTCGGGCGACGGCTCGGTCTCGCTCGCGTCGGCACAGCAGTTGCAGGGAGTCGTGTCCCGAGCAGACTGGGTACTCCAGAAGGTCGGTATCAGCGGAACCAAGTACGCGCTCGAGCAACTCAAGGGCTACGGCGGCGTGCCGAGGAGGCCGTTGCTGCCGTTCGATGAGGCCGACGGCAAGGGCCAGAAACTGCTCGAGGATTTGCAGGAAATCCTTGCCATCGAGAAGAAGCTGTAAAGTGTATGTAGCTATTCCCTCAGTACCGTGTGTACTTGCTTTGCGATGACTTTTCTGTATCCCTTTGTCTCCCTTGGGAAGTTTGAGAAGGTCGCGTGGCTCGTACGCTTGTCGACGCTCGAGGGCCGCGAGAGGTGCGTGCACGCCTCAGAGTTGAATGACCCGCACGCGGAGACAGGCTCGAGCCACCTGCTTTGTCCCTATTGTGGAGAGCCCTCTCATTGCTCGAGCGCGACGCTGCGAAGCGAGTCCCTGCTTTCCCTCCAGCTTTGCCACTCCTCCCTCTCTTTGTGCTCTCAGCCTCGCCTAGCTTGTCGAGCCGCATTTGATGGCTACCCTCATCGCGCAAGATTCCCTCATGCGACACCCGTATGTGCAGCCGCAAGCCGGGTATGCTGTCTCTCAAACAGTGACCGTCGGCGCATCGACTGTGGCCAGCACTGCAGTCGGCTCGCAAGGGCCAACGCGCTCGGGACTGCACGAAGTATCGACTCAGGTGCACCAGGTACGGCCTCCAGCATCGACGAGCGGCGCTGGGCCAGACCTTGCATCGATGGGCGGAAAGTACGCTGCAATCGTGGCGGAAGCTGCTCCCCGACCGCAGCAGCAACAAGAGCAACAACCGCCCGCCGTCAACAATCCCGGGGAGCGTAGGCGGATTCGATTCAGCGTTGGGGACAAGTACCGCGTGCTGGAAGTCATCGGCGAAGGGGCGTACGGCGTCGTCTGCTCGGCGATTCACAGACCCTCTGGACAACGAGTCGCGATCAAGAAGATTGCCCCTTTCGACCATTCAAGTACGCCGGTTCGCCTGCTCTGATCATGTTGACCTGCTCCTGACCAGACCATCTCGCAAACAGTGTTTGCGCTCCGGACCCTTCGCGAGCTCAAGCTGTTGCGCTTCTTCGCCGAGAACCAAGTCTCGGAAAACCTGATCACAGTCGTCGACATCATTAAGCCGTCGTCCTTCGATTCTTTCCAAGAAGTATGTCGACCTTCGAAGTGTTACAGAGAGAGTCGGATGTGCTGATGAGCTCGTCGCGGATCCCCTCGTCGCAAGGTCTATCTCGTCCAGGAATTGATGGAGACCGACTTGCACAGGGTCATTCGTACCCAAACGCTGTCCGATGACCAGTATGCTTATAATCTGTCCTCTCCACGTCGAGACGAGCTAATAGCCATCTCTCTGCATGGCAGCGTCCAATACTTTGTGTATCAGTGAGTTCGCTCTACGCTTTGCTTGGTGACCGAGCGCTCATCGAGTCACCTACCAGGACACTTCGCGCTCTGAAAGCGCTGCACTCGGTCAACATCATCCACCGCGACCTCAAGCCGTCGAACCTCTTGCTCAACGCCAACTGCGACCTGAAGATCTGCGACTTTGGGCTCGCTCGCAGCGTCACCACCGCGGAACCCGCAGCCGGCTCTCAGACCGGCTTCATGACCGAATACGTAGCCACGAGGTGGTATCGCGCGCCGGAGATCATGCTCACGTACGTCTTTACAGCCGTATTTCCGTGAGACGAAAAATAAGCTGCTGCTCACGCTTACCGTTTTCCCGCCTTGTTCACCGCAGTTTCCGACAATACACAAAGGCCGTAGACGTCTGTACGTGCTCAGTATCGAGTTGAGACTGCGCTACCGTCACTAATCGGGCGACTTTTCCGTCGTCAGGGTCTGTGGGCTGCATCTGCGCCGAAATGCTCGACAGCAGACCGCTCTTCCCCGGACGCGACTGTGAGCTTGATCGCGCCTCGCCGTTCGGATATCATCGTCAAGAGCTGACGGGAATCCGTTTTCAGATCACCACCAGCTGACTCTGATTTTGAGCGTGACGGGCACGCCCACGCCGGACGAGTGCGCTTCACTCACCTTTTCCTGCTCGTGAAAGTAACCGCTCTTTTCAGCGCTAACGGAGTGCGACCGATACAGATTCTACCGGATCACGTCCCGGCGCTCGCGCGACTACCTCCGAGCCCTCCCGTGCCAGCAGCCTCGCGACTTTGCGCAAATCTATCCCCATGCGAACCCAGAAGCAGTCGATTTCCTCCGAAAAACGCTCGCCTTCGATCCGCTGAAGCGCATCACCGTCGAGCAAGCACTCGAGCACCCGTACATGGCCAACTACCGTACGTTGTCGAGCTGCGAGGACGTCAACGCAGGCAGTTGACGCTGACCCGGTTTTCCCGACGACCTTCTCATAGACGATCCGATCGACGAACCAGTCGCCCCGCCGCTAGAGCCGGGCTTCTTTGACTTTGATCTGCAGAAGCCGGACCGGGAAGCACTGCGAGCTTCACTCTTCGAGGAGGTCATGGCGTTCCGGCCTCTTGTTTGATCGAGCGTCGGCGAAGCAGCGCGACTTGCCTATACTCTGGTACTCTCTGTACACACCGTCCATTATATACCCACCAAGCTCTTAGCTCTGTTCAAGGAATCGGTCTTGCAAACAGCGTTTCTACAAAACTTGCGACAACGATGGTGGTCGTCTGTTGGTTACGAGCTCTCGTCTTCGTCGGCCGGAGCATCAGGATGACCCTGGAGGACGCGTTTTACAGCAGCATCGCGCTGTGGAGAGTCGGCGAACAAGG
This sequence comes from Rhodotorula sp. JG-1b, assembly GCA_001541205.1. Taxonomy (NCBI): domain Eukaryota; kingdom Fungi; phylum Basidiomycota; class Microbotryomycetes; order Sporidiobolales; family Sporidiobolaceae; genus Rhodotorula; species Rhodotorula sp. JG-1b. The sequence continues at coordinate 145,597 of KQ954468.1, read as the reverse complement.
CGCGCAAAAGGCGAACCAGTTCTTGCGGCGTGAAATCGAGGAGGAAGCGATTGTCGAAGAGGAACATGAAATCCGCCTGCAGGGTGACCGCAATGTCAGTCTCGATTCGCGATTCGCGATCAAAAGTGAGGAAGTGACAACCGACCATTGATGCCTCGAGGAGCTCGCTCAAGAAAGAAAACTTGTACCAGATCGGAACTTCCCGACCGACGTTGGTCTGTATCGGGATGTGCGAGTGAGGATCGGCGGGACGAAAAGCACAACAGGACGCGAATTCTCACCTCGCTACCGTCGAAGAGACCTTCAAGATCGTGGAGCATCTTTGACAGCTTGTTCAAGCGAATTGACTCCTCTTCGGAGATGTCGGTCTGCTCTTCGATCTCGTCGAGCACGCGAAGGAGGACCTCGTTGACTAGGCCGCCGAGGGTAGTGTACAGCGCCGTAGAAGTCATGATGGGCTGTTGAAGCATCTGGTATCAGTATCGTCGGACATCGAGAGTGAAGGGAAGTTGATTTGCGCACCTTCCACACGAGGGCGAGACGCTGCAATGTGTGGATGACTTGCTGCAGCGCTCGTTCACATGCCGCATAACGGTTATCGTTTGAGGTGCCCAAGAAGCCCCCAGCTTCGTCAAGACTCTCCATTAGAGCAGCTTGCTGGATAGACTGCGACACAGAGAGTACCGGTCAGCGCCGCGCTTATCGTCCGAAGAACCGGCCTATAACGTACAATCTGCTTCTGGCGCGTATCTCTGCCGAGCTGACGCGTCGACTGAATTGCGAGCTCGATTTCGCGGACCTGCGATTTCGGAACTTTTGCCGCCTTGTCGGAAGCGATCGAATGCCAGACCCGATCGGCTTCACGCCCAATCCATTCGGCGTCGTTGGCGAACTGCATGGCGATCGCGGGTACACTGGCGAGCAGATTCGAGTTGTGCACGGAAGCTGTCGCCCGATACAGCGAGAGGATCGACACGAAGGTCCGTAAGAGAGGTTCGGATGCGGCCGAGAACTGCGGCAGGCGGAAGCTGTGCGGCAGGCGAGCGGACGTCAGAAGAGGCAACCTATCCGGTCTTCAGCTGACGACTTGCCTTGGCGAAGAGACCTCGAAAGCCTCCAGCAGAACCTGCTCGGCGATTTCGATGATTTCGCGAGACTGCCGCGAGACCATCATTGTTTCTCGCCGAACCGTCGGTGCAGAAGGCGCCTCCTCTTGCACAGGCGGGGAATCTTGCGCCGTCAGAGTCGACGATACCTCTGCGGGTTGCGTCGGTGTGGGAGCCGGCGGTGACGCCACGCGTGGAACGGGCGAGGGCCCCTCCGCATCGTCGTCGTTCCAGTCCCACGTCTCGTCTCCTCCATCTCCACCCAGCTCGGAGTCTGCACCTGCCCGAGCTGTTTGGCCTGCTGCAGATTCATGATCTTCGGCGGGAAGGTTGGTTCCCAGCGGTGCAGGCGCGCGCACGGACACTCCCGCCTCCTCCGAGTCGCGTTCGACTACGACCGGAGAGAGTGACGCAGGGGAGGATGGAGTAGGTGCCTGCGGTCCATCAGCGCGCGCGTCCGGCGGGTCGCGCACGGATACTTCCTCCGTTGTCGAAGCGAGTTCTCCTGCTCTCGCGACAGCTGCCGGTGTCGTTGCCGCAGGAGTGACGGCTTCAGCTGCAATAGAAAAACATGTAAGCGGGACATGGATTCGGACGAGTTTTTGCGCGAACGCACCTGCAAAGTCTGCGACGGTGGCTTCTGGCTGCAGAGGATCAAGGTCCCAGGGATCGTCGATGTCGGCTTCTCCGCGCTCTGCCGAATGACCAGGCGAGTCGGCGACGCCCGAAAGGTGTTGAAGAGTTGCGTCCGCCGTGTCTCCGTCCGTCACCTGGTTCTCTTCGCTCGTCTGGGCAGAGTCGAGTTTGAGCATTCGATTTGGCGACGACCTTCCGTCGTTTGTCTCGGTTGACCCGGTTGCTTCAGTCGCTCCCGGACGTTGCGAGTGCGTAGAAGGAGTTGGCAAAGCGGTGACTGGAGGAGAAAAGGTATGCTCCTGAGGCTGGACGAGTGACGCGGGTACCGGCTCTTGTGCCGGTTCGGTTTCTCCGATTATAGGACGGTCGATCGTGTGCTGTACTGCCGACTCATCCGGAATGGGCGGAGGCGCAAATTCGGCTTCGAAAGCAGGCTCTTCGAGTATTTCCGCGCCGGCGTTCGCAACATCGTCGTCAAAGTCCCATTCAGCCGCGTCGTCGTGGTGCGTCGATGTGGACGATGCGAGCGCGTGCTGCCCTGATTGAGATGGAGACGAAGGCTCATGCTCTGTCTCGCCTGAAGCGGGAGTCTCGGCGGCGATCGGTGCAGATGGATCTGGCAGGGCGCTTGTCGGAAGCGAAAAGGTATGTTCCTGCGGCTGGGCGGTCGATGCCGGCAGCGCCGGTCCTGCTCCATCCAACGTCGAGCGTTCGGCAATGTGTTGTACCGTCGACTCGTCCGGAATGGACGACGGCGCAAGTTCGGCCTCGAAGGCAGGCTCTGCGAGAATCTCCGCGCCCGCATTCGCATCGTCGTCCTCGAAGGTCCACTCGGCCGCGTCGTCGTGTTGCGGCATTGCTGACGCGGACTGGGACGGCGACAGCGTCGCTTGCTTTCTTTTGCCTAGAGAATCGTCGACGATCGGTCCAGACGGATCCGGCACGGCGGTCATCGGAGGGGAGAAGGTGTGTTCCTGCGGCTGGGCGGTCGATGCCGGCAGCACCGGTCCTGCTCCATCAAACGTCGAGCGTTCGGCAATGTGCTGTACCGTCGACTCGTTCGGAATGGACGACGGCGCAAGTTCGGCCTCGAAGGCAGGCTCTGCGAGAACCTCCGCGCCCGCACCCGTATCATCGTCAAAGTCCCACTCCGCCGCATCATCACCTTGCGGTAGCGCGTTTAAAGGCGGCGTGAAAGTGCGCTGCTGCGGATGGACGTCTTGCGCTGGCAGTACAACGCCGGGCTGGATCACTTGGTCGGCGACGATCAATCGCTCCGACTCGTGCTGCACGGCGGACTCGTCGTGAGGAGTCGGGCGTAGCTCCTCGTGCTGAACCACGGAGTCACGGTCGCCATGCCGCGGTCCTTCACGCGGGCCGTCTTCGACCTCGAGGATCTCGGCGCCCAAAGGATCCGATTGCCCTTCCTCCTCGCCGTTTCCTCCCACCATCTCCGGCGAAGACATCTCAGCCTCGCGGACCATGACGCCAGATCCCTCGCCGGACGTCGAAGGCGAGGCCTCGGATTCGGGAGGGCCGTGTCGAGAGCTGGTAGCGACGAACTCGACGTCCTCGATCGAGTTTCGGCGCAGCACCTCGGGTACGTCGGAAGGTTCGGCAGAGAAGCCGTCTCGATCGTGCTCTGCCCTGCGGTCGTAGCCGTCGGCGGATGTCGGGGTACTTTCCGGTTGTCCCGAAGGTTCCTCGAAGGGTTCCCACGCAGGTTGCGGCGCCTGCTGGACACGCTCGGACGAATCGAAGTCCGCGAAATCGTCGAAGTCATGCGGGAGTGAAGGTTCGAGATGAGCCGCTTGAGGATCCAAGAAGGATTCCTCCAAAGGCAGGTCGTTTTCGAGCCTCTCCGCTTCTGCTCGGTCTCCCGCAAAACTGTCGAGCGCGGTGAGGTCGCCCTCAGGTGGTGCGCCGGTCGACTCTGCACCCTCCCCGATCTCGTTGTCGTCGAGGGACCACGGGTCCTCGGCGCCCTGATCGTCCTGCACGAGTAAGCCAGCATCCTCGAGCTGAGCCGACGCATAAGCGGCAAGATGCGAGTCTTGCACTCCTGCAATGGTGCCGGGCTGGAAGTCGTCGCTATGCGGTAAAGGCTGGGAGATGAGAGGCGTCTCGGCCGGCGGTGGTGTTGCATCATCCGGGAACTCGTCGTGTAGTTGCTGCGAGGGAGCCAGCGCGTAAGAAGCTGCAGAACAAAGCGCACGCAAGCAGACTGACCTCGGCAGGAGCGTTGAGAGCCGAGAGCTCTGCGGCCGGCTCGCGGACTGTGTCGTGGCCGGCCTCGCTGCTCAAATCAGCTGGCTTGGGTGGCGCAACGCCAGCCAAGTCGTCGAAACCGGCATGCTCGGAATCGAGACCTCCTTCACGGGTCGCTTCGGCGGCCATCATGTCCGCGACATCTGTCGAGACTTCGTGTCGGCGACCTTCCGCAGGTTCTTCAGAGGGCTGCAGAACGAAAGAAGAGCGCATAAGCAGGGCGACTTTGATTCGCTTTTAGGCGATGGACTCACTTCAGTGGTAACATCCTCTGCAGGCGAGAATGCGCATTCGCGCTCGACTTCCGAGTTTAGAAGCACGGGAGGGGGCGAGACTGCTTCGGCGGCAGCCTCGTCGCGCGATCGTGCTTGATCTTCCGAGGGAACAGGCGCGAGCGGCTCTTGGTCTTCGACCGGGTCAAGGTCCCAAGTGTCTTCCGGCTCTTCCTCGGGTGCCAAGTGACTCTCGTCGACCTCCGGTTTTGGCGCGACGGGTGCGTTTGGTGACGGCGGCGCTGGCTTTTCGGATGGCGACTGAGTGTCGTCGACGAGCAGAGGCTCGTCCGGTGAAGCCTGTTCTCCATGTGCCGACGACGCGAATGCTTCAGATGGCGAAGCAGGCAGAGGCTCGCTCGTACCTGCACCTTCCGAAGTCGAGGAAGAGTCGAGCAAGTCGACGACTTCGGCGGATGGAGCAGCCGCGATCGCCTCCGAGCGGTCGGGGTCCGCATCCTCGTCGACGCCGAAGCCCCAGTCATCGGTTTCTGGGAGAGCTTCGCTTGTGGCTGTCACATCGGGAACGTCCTGCACTCCCTCGCCGGCGGATTCGGGAGCCGTCATCGGCTCCATCGACTTGGTCCCTCCGACGTCGTCCCGCGTGCGCTGCGCCGCATCAAGCTCGTGACGCTCCTCCGGTTGTCTCGGCTCGTCAGCCACCGTCTCAGCTTCATTCGGACCCGCCACTCCTTCCTCGGCGGCCTCGTTCTCGTCAAATCCCCATGCGTCGTCGCCAAAATCTTCGTTCTCGTCTTCGGTCGGTGCCGCCTCTGCGACTGCGAGATCCAGGGACTTGCGTGGTGGGGGTGCCAGGTTCGGAGAGTAGACAAGGGATGCTGGGCGCGAGCGAATGATGGACGGAGCTGCTGAGGCCGCCGAGACGTTCGAGGCGTTCGACAACGAGGATGAGTGCACACTTCTAGGAGAAATGTACTGCTTGGCTGGCGGTGAAGCCGGAGCCGCGGCTGGTCTCGTCGACGACAGGACGGGGACGGGAGCGGGAGCGGGTGTGCTGGCCTCGTCATCGTCAAAGCCCCAGGCATCCTCCTCAACGTCGCCACTCGCGATCGGGTCGCTGCCGAATCCCCAGTCATCCGCACTGTGGTTGCCGTCATCGTCCATGTCGCCAAGATCGGCTCCGCCGCGCAGGCGCAGAGCGTCGACGTCCTCGACGATAGCGTCTTCGGGAATGGTATCGGAGCTGAAGCCTCCGCGCATGCGCATGGCCGGCTGCATCTGGGAAGGCGGTGCTCCATACTGAGGGAAGCCGTACTGCTGACCGCCTTGCGCAGGCGCGGCGTACCCGTAAGAGCTTGGCGAAGCCGAATACGCGCCGTAAGGTTGTTGCTGGGGAACGGACGCGTTTGCAAAGTTCGCACCTTGCGGAGCCGGCGAGGGACCGGTGCGAGCGAGCGATCCATACCGGTCGGGGGAGAAATAGTTGGAGGTGGTCGACTTGGCTTTGCTCGACGCCCCTCCGAGGAGATCCGCCAGTAGCGGGTCGTTCGCGGGCAGGTACGAGGACGCCGACGCGACGGTAGGCGGCAGCGCCATCGGCACGTAGGGGTTCAACATGCTTGGCGGCGGCGAGACGAAGCGCTGCTGGATATGATTCTGGATCGGGCCGTCCTGTCTGGGCGGGGTACCGCTCCGGGTTGGGCGCGACAAGTTCGTGAATGCAGAGCGCAAAGGCGCGATCACAGCACGAGGTGACTCGTTCCCGGCGGGCTGGTGGTGCTCTGCCGCAATCGGTTGCGGCGGAATGGGCGGTACGTCTGCGTTGCCACTTTCGTCCAAACCGACGATGCGGCGTTTCGGCGGTTTCGACCGCGCAGCAGCCGGAGCGTATGCATTGCTCGCACGTGGCGGTGGCGGCGGCATCGAAGAGGCGGTCGAGGACGCCTGGGGTGGCGGCGGTGGCATCGCTGGGTTCGCTTGCGGAGGCGGAGCGTATCGGGATGAAGGAGGAGGTGCGGGCTGAACCGGCGGCGGTGGCGGCGGTGCATGGACAGCAGCAGGCGACATCTGCTGGTCCCGACTCTCTTCGCGGCGAGGCGGGGCATACGGATCGTCCGATTGCTGCGCGGGAGGTGACGGAACTTCCAAGGACGCAGACTCCTCCTGAGGCGGTGGCGAGAAGAAGTCGTCTCGCGTAGGTGCCGGGTATGCTTCTTCGGCTAGGTCGGCAAACGAGTCGTCCGCATACGGATCATCGTCGAAGGGCTGCGGAAAAGTCGTCCGTTTTGTCAGCGGATAGGAAATCGGATTCGTCCACGGGTTGAGACGCACCACATAAGCATGCTGCTCAATCTCGGAAACAGGTTCCAGCGCAGATGGCGCGACCACCGACGCTCCCGACTCCCCGCAGACACCTTCGATTGAAGAGACCGCGGCGAACTCGGTCACGGAGTCTGCCGATTCGGCGAAGAGCAAACTTGCATCCTCTTCGACGGCTGGTTGAGGAGCGTCCTGATCGTAATACGACGGAGCAGGGTCTTCGGCGCCGCCAAGGTCGTCGTATTCTTCAAAGTCGGTCATCTCAATCGGGACGGGTTGCCAAGCTTGTTCCGGCTCCGGTTCCGCCGCCTCGGGAACTTCTCCCTCTCGTTCGCTCGGCGTCCACGACGTAGCCTGAACTTCGTCCTCTTGAGCGACGGGTTGCTTGTAAGGCTGAGCTTCCTCGAGGTCCGCCTTGTGGCCGAACGTGAGAGGCGAAGAATTGTCCGCCGGAGAGACCGGCGGGAGTTCCGGTTCGACGCTCTCCTCCTTGACATGCAGGTCGTCCTCGGGTGCGTCGGATTGCTCCACGTAGTGCGAGGAATCCGAAGCAGGGACCGCCTCCGAAGTCGGGTCTTGAACTCCTTCGGCCGCCTCGGAATGCATATCGAGAGTCGCCTCGGTGAGGGGAGTCGCCTCGCGTTGATCTTCCACCTCGTCCCCGATCTCGTCGTAAACTTCGGCTCGATATTCGTGCGGTCGCACCACTTCCTCTCCGGGGGCAGTATCGGCCGTTGTTTCGATACCAGCCGCGGTGGCTGCCGGCGTTTCGAACGGCGCGAACACCTCGTCCTCGACGGGCTGCGGGACGATGATCTCGTCGGGATCGACATCTTGCGTCTTGATGGGTGCGATGGCGTCCTCCGAAGGCGGAAGTGGCGCAACCGACTCTTCGGCGGGAGCCGGCGAGCCAGTTTCGTCGGCGACCGGAGGCCCGTCTTCGACAACGGGATTCGAGGTTGCCTCAGCGGCCATGGACGCTTCATCGTTCTGCTTCGACAGCGATGGCGGGGAGGGACTACGCGACGGCGGAGCCTCGAGAGGGGCTATGCGAGCGGCGCCGAGTTTGCCTCGCTTGAGCGTCCCTTGCAGAGCCGACGACGCAGGCGCTTCCTCCTGCTCGACCGTTTCCGGTTCGTTCCGTACTGCCTTCTCAGGAACAGCTGCCGGGACGACGACGACGACGTCAGGCCGTCGCGGGGGACTCGGCGTGCGAGTGCGTCGGATCTTGGGCCGCAAGGCTTCCTCGACCGTCATCTCGCGTTTCGCGCTTTTGGGGACCGTCTGCAGCGCCAGCTCGCGCGGGAGGCGCCTCTTTCCATCAAAACTTGGCCCGTGCTGCTGCTGCGTCGACGAGGACGTTTCGTTCTGGTTCCGGAGGTCGAGTTGCGAAGGGTCGCCGGCCGCAGCGGCAGAGACGGCTGCTTCGTCTTCGGGATCGACGAGTCCGAGGCCGAGCAAGAGTCCGAGCATCTCTTCCTCCTCCTTGACTTCGACCTCGACCATCTCGCCGGCACCCCAGTCCCATGACTTGACCGAAGTACGAACGCGCGCGAGCGCAGCGTCGCCGACGTGCCGAGCCCAGTGGTGCGGGACGCGGGTCGCCCAGGAGCGGATCACGCGCTGCTCCTCGACCTCGCGACCCTCGCGGCGGAGCGAAGGCGGCAAAAAGGCAAAGAGGTGATGCGCGGCGAGGAATTCGGACTCGAAGGCGTTGGCCGTCGCCAAGATCGCCATGTACTCGTCGAGGGACTCGATAGAGATCGGCAGAGACGGCGTCAGGTGCGAAGAGATGACATGCGACTGGAGAGACGGCGTCAAGTGGGCAGTAAAAACGGCGGCGTGCTTGCTCGTGGTGTCCGAGGGCAAAGTCGGGAAGAGCGACGATCGCTTCGTGACAAAGTCGAGCAAGACGGAGAGCCCATCGATCGCTTCGGCGCCTTGTCCCTCGGCAGTCTGCAGCGAGATCGAGTGCTCGCCTGCTCGTGACGGATCCGACGAGACGACAAAGTCGAGGCGAGGCTTGCTCGAGCCGGCTGATCGGGGAGGTCCGTTCGCCTCGAGGAACGGCGCGACAAAGTGCCGCAAGAGCTGCTTGGCCACGCGGACGAGAATCGCGTCCGACTGATCCTTGCGTCCGGTGATGACCGCGAGGTCTTCGAGCCCGCGCAGGAGCGCCTCGACCTCGATCTCGGGCCCGTTCGGCGCCGCAGCGACGCGCTCGCACAACGTAAGCCGGGCAATTCGCCCGTTCTCCGTCGACGCAGGTTGGACCTGGAAGCACGACTCGACGGCCCCCTGCAGAGCGGCCTCGAGGCGACTCTCTTCTTCTGCCGCCCAGCGGATGAGCGATTTCCACACGTCCGTGTCCTCGATCCATTCGTCCGCGCCGACCTCGACTGCGCGCGTGACGGCACGCTGGGCCTGCACTGCCGCAACGAGGTCACCTGCACCGGTGGCGTCGCTGAGAGCTGCGACGGTCGTGTTGAAGGCGAGCAGGGCCGAGAGGAGCGCGACCGACGTGGTCGTCAGGAGGTGAGCGGCTGCGAGTGCTTGCTGGTTCTCGAGGTGAGAGACGAGCCCGGGCAAGAAAGCATCCTATGCGAGCACTCGTCGTCGTGTCAGCAGGCTGTACATGACTCGCTCCTCGGTGCAGTATGCGAGCCTCTTACTCACCGGCCCGTCCATCTCGTTCTCGAGCGATGCGAGTTCGTCCTCTTCCTCTTTGAGCTGGCGGACGAGCTGGTCGCCAAGTTGCAATTGCTGAGAAAAGTCGTCCCATCGATCCTGGAGCAGAGCGAGCGTCTTGTCCTGAACGCAAACGAGCGAGTCGAGGTCAGCCGAGATGAGACGCCTCGGCGGCGGCGGACGGGGAAGAAAGACTCACGTCGTTGAGCTGGACCTCTTGTTGAATGCGCTGGTAGATCTGATCCGCCGGTCCGTGCGACTGTTGGTCGGCTGCGGCGTCTTTGAGCGGCCACTCGATGACACTCGACAGCGAGCCCGCGCCAATCTCGCCGAGAAAGTGCTCTAGCGTCGCCATGGTAGGGCAGTTCGGTAGGAGTCGCTGTACCCAAGCAGCTCCCTTTCTGCTCTGGTCCGGCAGGTGGACCGGTTGCGGGAGAAGCGACTCTGACGCGAGGCTCTTCCGGGCGGTCGGGCGGCCGTCCCTCGCGTCGTCTCGTCTCTCTCGCGCCGTGTGCCTTTCTCGGACGACAGAGTGCCTTGCTTCGGAACTGCTACGACTGGTCGCTTGTTTGACCTGTGCACCGCTGCCTGCGCATGTCCCGCTACCTCGAGCTTCCACCCCACCCCACCCGGCGGCAACTCTCCCCCGACGCACGACTTCGGTGCCGCCAGCCGCGACGCGACTGCTATCTTCTCCCTCGATGTTGCTTTTCACGTCGCTCCGGGATCCGCCAGCTTCCTCCGCTCGGGCTCGCATCGAGAGACTGCACCCTTGCATGCCTGGGGAGAATAGGAGTCTCCGTGACGCTCTTCGCTCCCTCTTCAACACCGCCTCCTCCTACAGCCTTGCCCGCCCCGCACCCCGCAAGCTCCTATCTGCCCTGTAGCCACGCGCCAAGACATGCTTGAGTTTGACCAGTGGAGGCGCACTATGATCAATGGCACCCACAGCATTGCGAAAGATTGTCTAGCAATCGTACGCAGGAGTGGCATCCGCAGGGCCAACACCTCGGTCCCTTTGATCAAAAAAGAGGAACACCTTGCAAAGTGGCTAGACGATTGGAAGGACCCCAAGATACAACGGACACTCGCCCATCTGAAAGACGGCAGACCCGTGCGCAAGAAGAACTTCCAATACATCGTTGACCGCATTCGCCATGGCAAGTGGTATCCCATCGTGAGTGTGCCCCATTCTACTTGCCTCTGTAAGCTGCTGGAATGGATTGGCTGACTGGGGAATGGCTCGCCAAGGCCACGCCGTGGAGGATTCTCAGGGCGGACCTCAAACTTGATAACCAAAAAGTCAACAGAAAACGACAAGAGGCGAAAGCAGTCAAGCCAACCCAATCGGCTGCACCGTCACTTGAATTACGGTATCAGCCAATTGCGCGTGGACTCGGTGCTCGTCCGCGGCTGTCTGTCTTTGGGTATGGCCCTTGAGGTAGTGCGGATAGATAAAAGGGTTTAAGGGTCCCTCGGCCGATCCTCGCACATCTTCGTTCCGGACCTGGTCATCGTCCATCTTGCCGGCGTCCAATCTCGCAGGAGCGCCGGGAGCTACTGCAGTGGAGGCGGTGATAGTGAGGTGAAATGTTGAAGCTTTGACTTCGAAGCAGAGACTCGGCGAAACAAAGTGATGCCCTTCCCGCTTCTCAAGTCACACGGAGGCAGGGTTGCTCATTCCCTTTCAAGATCAGACACTCCTTTGCAGGATGGCGGCTCAAGGAGGCAAGGTGAGCGCAATAAGTGTACAGGGCATTTCCATCCCGTGAAATTGTCACTCATCCTCGGCTACAGCGCCAAGGAGCTTCTGCATACTCAACATGGCCTCCTGCGCAAACTCGTTGAGGTTGACGTCCTTGCCCTTGCCGTCTTTGCCGCCGTCAAAGACCTCGAGGCTGAAGATGCCGCGGAAACCGGTCTGGAGCACGGCCCGCGTGACCTTTTCGACGGGCAAGTAGCCGCCGGCGTAAGGGAAAGGCCGATACGCTTTGCTCCACCGGCCGCGCGGACGCAGCTCGTCGATGGTCCTGTCCTCTAGAGGCGGTTCGACCTTGTGCGCATCCGAGATCTGGTAGAAATAAATCTTGTCGCCCGGGATCGTTTGCGCCATCTCGTCGAGCGAGCGTTGGAACCGAGCGTCGCGCTCCTCGTCCGAAGCCGCTTCGACGAGTCCATCCTCGCGCGTCGGATCTGCCCACTCGGCGCCGGAGATTTGGAACGAATCGGGGTTGTAGCCGAGGTTGTCGCGGTCGACCGCCTCGATGAGCTGCCACGCCTGCTTCCAGGTGGGCGCGTGCGTCGACCCTGCAGCAAGTGGTTTGCTAGAGTCAGCACGCAACCAGAGGCGGTCCTCGAGAGTGGACGCCCAGAAGTTGAGGGGAACAGAGAGAAGAGCTCACAGCACCAGTTTTCGTACGCGACTCGGAATCCCTCCTCCTTGAGACGATCGCAGAGCTTCCGGAGGTCCTTCACCAACTTGTCTTGCGACTTGTCGATGTTTTCGGCGTCGGAGGATCCGACCTGTGCGACGGGAAGAGCGTGAGTACCGGTGTCCGGACTCGGGGCAGTCCTTCCCGATGCGCTGCTCCAGCAAACGAGGAACGAACCTGCAACGTTGTCGTCCCGATCGCCTTCATGATCCGAATCCACCCTCCGACCTGGTTCCACACGGCGTCCCATTCCTTGGTCCCTTCCTTCCACCCTTCGAATTTGCCGAACGGCTGCAAGATGAACACTTTGAGGTGTTCCTTCTCGAGCACCGGCTTAATCTCCTTCTCTGCCACCTCGCACAGCGTATCGAAATCGTCTTCGGCGACGTCCTTGCCCTTCGAAGCGCTCGCGTGCGCCAACAAGTCGGGAAACGAAAACTCGATGTGCGCGAACCCGGCGCGCGAGATGGCGTGCAGTCGAGCCGGCAGCGAGTCGGTCGATTTCCCGAGCGAGCAGGTCGCGTAGCACAGCGGGATCGTCGCTAAGGACTCGCGCGTAATCTTGGACGGTTGATCAGGCATCGCACCGTGGTCTGCGCGCACAAGTTCCGCGTGAAAGCGGTCAGAAAGCCCAACACTGCAGAGCAGCTCGCCAGGTTACGGAAGGCTCAGCCCAGACTTACCGATGGTCGCGTGGTCGGAACAGTAGCTGCACTGTGAAGCGGCAGTAGCAGGTTGGACGAGGCGAGGACTCGCGACCTCGTTTTCCGAAAGTGCGTCACCGACGCCCTCGTCGAGAAAAGAAAAGCGAAAAGAGGTCGGGATTCCAACATCGAGAGAGATGTCGCACTAGATTGATACTACGACAGCGTGTGGAGAGAAGGAATCCGAAAGGAAGGAGAGAAAGAGAAAAAAAGCGAAAAAAATCCGCCCATCAAGCATCAAGCGGCTTCTGCAGTCCGCGCCGGCTCGTCTTGAGCCATGGCGTCCTGTTCCGGAGCGCCTGCGGGCGCTGCCCAGCCTTCCAAGCCCGGATTTGCATCCTTCTGTAGCAGCGGGACCAGCATCAAGAGTCAATACGGCGGATTTCGGAAGTCCGACTTGAGGGGCGCAGCTTCTTACCTCGGCTTCCTGAGTCGCCATGACGAGAGCTGTGCGGCGATCGCCGATATAGCGACCACACTGCAGAGTAGAGAACCAGGACAGGGGCGCGGTCAGCACGCATACCCGACGAGGAAACCTCCCTCCCTGGGGCGACAAGCATGCTACTCACCCTGTTGAAAAGCTTGAACGCGGGCCCGAGACCGGCGAGCAACACGGCGCGCCCGTCACCGTCCGTGACTTCCTCTCCCGCGGACTGCCCCAAGCGCTCGAGCGTCTCGCGGATCTTGGCCGGCGAATTGAGCTCTTTCGGCAGCGGGTGGTACCGACCGGCGAGAAAGTCGATCGGGAGGTGCACTTGCTGGGCCGAGGTCGTCAGTCGGAACCAGTAGAAACCGGCAGGAGGCGGAGGCAAGTTCAGGGCTTCCGGGTCGAACGTCGTCGCCGGGCTGGCTTTGGCGGCGCTCTCTTCGCCGGCGGCGGTGGCGGCAGCAGCAGCAGAAGGGCCAGGGCCCCTCGCGGGCGGCGTGTCAGGCGGCGTTGATGGTGCCCCGGCGATGATGGGCAGGGTCGATGACGACGCCGATCCGTCGACGCGCACCGGCGACGGGCGCTTCTCAAACATGCTCATCGCGCTCTGCCCGTTCGCAGCCGTGACCGCATTCCCGGCAGCCGTCATCTCGGCACCGCTGCTGCCGCTCGGAGAAGCAGCCGCCGGCGCCTCTCCTTGCGCCACACTGACGGCAGCGGCGGCCATCGTCGTCGTCGTCGAAGCAAAGTCGCGCAGTTCCCACAATTCGCCGGCGAGTTTGACGAGGCCGGGCTGGTCCTCGCCCGAGTTGACCTTGTAGATCGCAAACACCTTCATGAACAGAGCCCGTTGACCCAACGACGTCGGCGGCGACTCGTACTTGATCGTTTCGAACTCGTTCCCGTCCGCGTCCATGACCCGGACAAAGTCGCCGGTCCAGACGAGTTCGGCGCCAAAGTAGGTCGACTGGAACGCCCATGACCGGAGTTGCTTCTCGCGCTCTTGCACCTGGACGGGGTCCGTAGGGTCGACGGGCGTCAGGAAGCGATTCGTGACGTTGTAGCGGTCGCTGCAGTCGGCGAGGCGAGGCAAGCCGTCCCGTCCCGTCAGCTCAGCGAACGCCTCCCTCCGAACTGACTAACAACCCGAAGAACTCACTTGAGCGTGAACGTCGTCATCACGTGCGACGCGATCTGCATCGCCAACCCGAGCGGCATCAACGCCTCGTCGAGCGTCTTGGGCTCGACCGACCTCGACTCCTCCTCCTCCTCCTCCTCCTCCTCCTCCTCCTCCTCGTCCTCCTCAAACAGCAACGTATCGCGCACGAACCGCTTCCCATCCCAAATATGCTTGACCGCCTCGGGGTCGCGCAACAACCCCTCGAACCCATGAAAGAGCGAGACGGGCGCCGCGTGCCGCAGCCACGGGAGGACTTGGTCCTCGCGCAGTAGGCGGATCGTGTCGGCGACGGCGAGCAGGCGGACCGAGTACCGCGTCGAGGGGACGGTTTTGAGGCGCGGGGGAGGCGGGAGGCGGAGTGTCGTCCCCGGACGGGCGGGGATCGCCATTGCTGCTGCTGGCGTTGTCGTGACTGTTTCGGCACCACCACCCTCCTCGGTCTCGACGCCGTCCATGCCATCGACGCCGCGTTCGCCTTCAGCAGCAGCAACTGCCCCAGCACCACCGTCCTTCTCCTTCGAAGCGCCCGCCACTTCGGCCGCGTCGTCCCCCTCCACCACCAGCACCACCGCCTCATTCCGAATCTCTCGATTCTCGACAATCCCCGGCCAGTGCGTGACCACTTTCCCCTCGAATCGACCCCCCTTGGTCCCCAAAAGGGGTCGGGGCAACTCGGCCCAGACGAGTTCGCCCCTCCGAGGCGCGGCGGCCCGTTCGAGATCTTGGTCCCGCATCCGGTTCGTGAACGCGCCGCGGTAGGAAGGGCCGTATTCGCCACCGCCGCTGCCGCGGCCGTCGTGGGCGGCGGCGGCGGCGGCTCCGACGTCCGAGGAGTAGTCGTCGTCGTCGTCATCGTCGTCGTCGTCGTCGTCGTCGTTGTCGTCGTCGGACGTGTCGCCCAAGTCGGACAAGTCGCCCGAGTCGTCGCCATCTGCGTCCGATCCATTCGAACCAACCACCGCCCGACCCATCAACCCCTTCTGCTGCTTCTTCTTCTTCTTTTTTTGCTTCTTCTTCTTTTCCTTGTCCTCTTCGCGCTCCTTTTCCTTCCCCTTCCCCTTGTCCTTGTGCTTCTTCTTCTTGCTGCCCACCTCGTCCATCTCTTTCGCATGGCGACGTTTCGCACTCGCGATCGCCGCGAGAGTCGCGTTCGGTCCCAACAACCTGTCCCCTCCCGGGTCGTTGAAGCTCGCGACGCGGGCGTTCCCGTAACCGGACGAGGAGGAAGTGGACGGAGGGCCCGAACCACCGCCGGCGCCCCCAAGGGCGGCGAGGGGCGAAGGCCTGTAGTTGACGGGGTTCTTGACCCTCGGGCCCATCGCGGCCGCGGGACTCGACCCCCTCACTGGCGAGGAAGAACCCCCCGCAGCGGCGGCGCCGGTTTGTTTCAAGGGCAGGCCGAGCTGGCGATTGACGTCGCTCTGGGTCATCTTGGCGCAGTACTTGCACTGGCACGCGATGGCGTCGTCAGGGCCGTGGACGAGCAACCAGTGGATGTGAGGGGTCATCTCGTTGGCGGTGCGGAACTTGAGCACTTTCGGGTTGCCTGCGCGAGGATTTGGGGGTGGTCAAGACATGGCGGAGAAAAAAAGGGGAGGAGGGGGAGAAGAGACGTACCCCAGATGTAGACGTCGGTACGAGGTTTGCCGCCGCCCATGTTGTGATGGACGGTGAAGAGGTAGTTGTCCGGCAAGGCGTCCAGAGTCCAGAATTCGTTCGGGCCTACGGACACGGGTCAAGGTCAGCTCCCGAGGGGCAGCACGAGTTCAGCAAGTGAGCCAAGCCCCCGGACTCACGCTGCGAGAGCTTGAGAGTCTTTGCGAGTTCCTCGCCGACCTTGTCTCTGAAAGCCTTGTGGCGTCCGACGTCTTTCGGCGTTCGCTCGTACCAGTTCTCCTTGCCGTCAACTCTGCGACTGGGCGAGTACTCTTCCTCGGGGGGCCATCTGTCTGGGTGTGCGTCCGAGACGCCCGGGTTGATGATGATGCGGTGGGGCGATTGTTTCGAATTGTTTGAGGAGCGGACGACGGTGTAGTGCGGCAGCGGGGGTGGGTCATAGCGGCCTCCACGGTTCCCGGTCGTCGCGGCGGTGGTGACTGACTGGCGTGCTTTGCGCTTCTTGGCGGTGGGTTTTGCTGCGGGAGGAGGGGAAGCGGTGCGTTTCTGCCCTCTGTTGGCCAAGGTGGAGGGACCCGGTCCAGCAGCAGCGGGAGGATCGTCGTCGTCTAGCATGTCGTAGTTTGAGTCCTGGTCTGCGTAGAGGTCTGCAGTGGCAGCGGAGGGCGTGGTTGCGGTGCTCGGCGCGGCAAACAGCGGCGATTCGGCGGCTCGTCGGGCGTCGCCAGAGTCGCCGTGAGCAGCCTCGCCCAGAGGCGAAGACATGCTCTTTGCTTGCGCTCCTTCACTCGACAGGGACTGGACTCGACTTGGCTGGGGACGAGAGAGAGCGAAGAGCGAAGAGGAGAAAGGGCGAGACCGCGCTGCTCTTTGACCTGTAGCGACACACGAGTCTAGAGCATGGCCGACTCTGATCCAGCTGTACTCGCAGAGATTGCTCGTCTAGAACGCAAGTCCTTTCGTACCCTCGTTCGTGCGATGACCCGCTGACTCTCTCCTCACACAAAGGCGCCATCAACGACCACACCAACTCCAACACCTACCCGGCTAGAGGCAGAGGCAGAGGGCGAGGAAGGGGAAGGGGACGGGGACGGGGACGGGGAGGACCGTCCAGGCGAGGTGGACCGCCTATCCACGCCAGCTACAAGAACGCCACCTGGGTCGCGCCCACTCGAGCAGCCACCGCAGCCTCGGATGCAGCAACCACGACTCCCACACCGAGCACTTCAACAACCGTTGCTACTGCTACTCCTGCTGCACCCGCTGCTCCCGAACCGCGCCAGGTCACCATCGACGGCGTCGTCTTTGTCGCACACCCGAGGGGGAACAAACTCGTCAGGAAACCCACCCGCACGTCCAACTCTCTCACTCCCAGCTTGCCCTTATAGGTCGCACCTTTTGCTCACTCATTCCTCCATGCGCACACAGAAGAAGCACCGGCCGACTCCGCGCCAGCCTCGGGAGAACCAGCAACACCCGCCGCCGGCCCCTTGACGCCCCGCCGACTCTCGCACCTCGGCACGACCTACATCCGCACCAAAACCGGCAACCTCGTCAGCCTCGCCTTTGCCCGCAAACAAAAGGAACTCGCAGACGCCCGTCGCGCACAGATGGACCGGAAACGCGAAAGGCTTGATCAACTCGTCGGCGTCGTCAAGGGCGTGCAGGGCGCGAGGAACAGCGCTGCCGCTGCTCGGGGAGGCGGAGGCGGCCGCGGAGGCAGAAGAGGGTGCGTCGCCTGTCTTCTTTACCCGCCTCTTTTCGTCGATTTTTGACCGGATTTTTGACACGCTTGCTCGGAGCAGAGGCTACGGCAAAGGAGGCGCAACGTCCCGGAGGCCCCCGAAACCGAAATCCGACAAGCTGTGCCGCTTCTTCCAGCGAACAGGTGCGTGCGGTGCTCACTCGGAGAAAGACCGCTCTCCCAAAATCCCGGGAAAAGAAAAAAAGGAGACGTCAAAAACATTCCGACCCACTGACTAGAATTTCCCTGACTCTCGACCGCGACGACAACAACAGGCCAGTGCTCTCGCGCCCACACGTGCCCGTACATGCACGACTCGCACAAGATCGCCATCTGCCCCCTCTTCCTCCGCGCGGCGTGCCCCCGCTCCGCCTCCCAATGCCCCCTCTCCCATTCCCCGAACGCCCACCGCTCCCCGCACTGCGTCCACTTCCCCAACTGCACTCGCGGCAGCTCATGCCCCTATGCGCACGTCAAAGTCTCGGCGGATGCGGTGCCGTGTCGCGAGTTCGTTGAAGTCGGGTGGTGTGAACGGGGCGAGGAGTGCGAAAAGAGGCATGTGAGAGAGTGTTGGAGGTTTGCAGAGACGGGCAAGTGTGAAAAGGTGGGATGTAGGGAACCGCATGTCCTGCGGAGGACGCATACTGCCAGTGAGGAGGAGGAGGAGGAGGGGGAGGAGGAGGAAGACGAGGAGGAGGAGGGCGAGGACGACGACGACGAGGCGATCAACGAACTGATCGAGGACGCCGTCGAGATGAACGAAGCCGATCGGGTCTTTGGCGACGGTGCCACGACGGACCCGAAGGGGAAGAAACGCTCCCGCCGCGACTCGGACGCACCCGGTCTGGTCGGCATCTCGGGCGCAGCGGGACGACAACTCAAACGCCTCAAGGATCAAGATGCCGAGGCGGCGGCGGCGGCGACGAGGAGGAAACGAGTTTTTGCGGGACAGGACGACTTTGTCACGCTCGAGATGCCGCTTTCGTCGGACGAAGAGGACGAGGAGGAAGCTTCGAGCGTCGATTCGGACGATCTCGCCGAAGAAGGAGAAGAAGAGGACGAACAGCAGCAACTCCCGGTGGCAGATCCCCCTGCTCCGGATGCTGCAGCAGCAGCAACGGCAACAGCAGCGACAGCGCTGACCAAACCTGGATCTTCGCGTCCGCGAGCTACTGACCTTCTCGATCAAGACGCGCTCGACTATGGAGACGACGACGACGACCACTGAGCGCCTCGACCACGCACCACGTGCCATGCCTCCTGACCGACCGGACGACCGACCGAACGAACGACCGAGTGTTCCTTCATGACTGACGTAAGGACACTCTCCCTACTCCTTTCCCGGGATGCCAGAGCTCTCCCTGTTTTCGGTTTCCTAGCTTTACGATGGGGTCCGTGAAACCTCATCAAAGGAGACAGATTTCTAACGGCTGGGCTGGCTGATGATCCGCGCCGCATCTCCGATCTGCCATCTGCCCGCCCGCGAGTCTAGCTGAAGTTCAACTCTCTCTTTCCTTTTTGCAATGTCAACAGTCGAAAAACTCGAGAGACAGAGTTGGGATGATGGCGTTTGTACAGGACAGAGATGCAGCGAGTCAAGCAGAAAGAGAGTGTGTGTGTGGTGCGAATCTACTCGTCCTTCCAGTGCAGCAAGATCTTTTTCCCGCGTCCCTCCTCGATGCGCTTCATGACCCCGCTCATCTTTTCCGCAACTTCCTCGTCGCTGCCCGCGAGTTCGACCACCTCGGTCTCGGGTTCCTTGAGCTTGCCTTGGCCCGTCAATTCGGCGAGCGACCGCATCATCGTTTGTCGCTCTTCGGGGTGCGTCTGGACCCAGTTCGAGAGCCAGAAGCCGACACTGTCGTTCGGGAGGAAGGGTTGCGTTCGTTTGTTAGTGCCATGCGCGGAAAAAGGTTTTGTCGCCGCCAAAGAGAGCGCGCGAATAGTCACAACCACGACGCACGATGTCAACTTGCGGAAGATGAAGAGCGAGGGCGGAAGTGCCAGGGCAGTCTTGGCCATACCGCCGTAGGTCACTGTGAAGAGTTGATGGGCTTGAACACGGACAGCCCGCAAGTACAGCGGGAAAGAAAGCAGACAACCCACCGAGCTTGCCATCCATCGCCAACAGCTTGGCCATCTCTGCCGTCTCTTTGCCGCCGACGCAGTTCAACGCGAGTCGCATCTCTCCGTCCCGACCGATCCACTCCTTGATCTTGGTCCGCGTGTTGTTCTCGCGCGAAAGGAACTCATCGTACGTAAGGACGTGGTCGGCGCCGAGCGAGTGCAGGTGCGACTTGAGCTCGTCGATCGATGGCCTGCAGTCCGATTTTGACCGAAAAGAGAAGCCATCAGCACTCTTTGACGAGATGATTTCTCGAGGTGAATGGCGTTCGGAAGATTCGGGACTGACCGACTCCTGACGAGATTGATGGTTCCGACGCCCCATTCCCGCGCCAGCTGGATCACAGCTTGCCCGACCGCGCTGTTGGCACCGTTCTGGATCACCCACTGCTTCTTCTTCCCCTTGGACACGCAATTGGGGTCCTCCGGGTTGAGCGGGACAAAGTCGGACAGCATGCGCCAAGCGGTCGGCGGGTTGATGGCGAGCGTCGCGGCCTGTCGCAAGTGGAGATGCGTGTCGGAGGGAAGGGGAATCAGGGAGGAATGGGGCAAGTTTGCGTGCGACTGCCATGTTCCTGTACACGAGAGAGGCGCGCAGATAAGCAGATGCACCTGATCCACACAGAGAAACTGGCACGAACCGAGTTGCGGAGCGCCCATCACGACTGCAGCATCGAAGAGCGAGCATCAGCAATAAGATTGGGAGGCTGTTAGTAACCTCTGCGTACCTCTGTCGCCGACTTTGAACCTGTGCTCGACTTGACCGTCCTCTTCGAAGCCTTCGATGGTCGCGACTCCCTCGTTTCCCATGATGCTGAGCGGTTCAGGTCCAATGTCCTCCCGGACCTGCGGCTTGGAGGGATAGACGCCCTGGATGACATTCTGCGAGCGCGCGTTCAAGCACTGTGAGCGTTGTGTAGCATTCCCTTGGACTCCAAGTGGGGCGGCTCACGATGTCGGCGGGGTCTGTTCCACATAGAGGGCATCAGCGAGGGCGTACTTTCCCGTCTGCAGCACCGGGAAATAGCTCACTGATTGCGCCCAGCTCGAATCGGAGGCGGACCTGGCCCTTGTCCAGCTTGTCGAGGCGATAGCGGTGCGCCTTGAGGACCTTGGTCGGGTCGCCATGCTCGGCAAACACGACGGCGCGCGATTCAACAGGACCAGTCAGACCGGCTAGCGCTCGGCAGGAAGTAGCAAAGCCTCGGCGATGAACTGGAGCAGCAAACATGGTGGTTGTGGCTACCGGAGAAGCGGCAAACGATGATGCATTCCCGCGGAGAGCGTCTCGAAATATTTTCCCTTGCAAGCATACCCAAAGGCGGACTAAGCGATTTGCTTCGTGCACTCGTACAGCAGGGCCAGCAAAGGAAGCTGAAGAAAGGCTCTTTCCGAGTCGCACCCCAATTCTCAGCTGCCGCGGCAAGCGTAACTGATCCTCGCCGTAGCTGCCTCGGACCGCTCCGACTTACGACGGCAACATGTATGACTGCAATGAATCTACCGAGGGTACGCTCAGGCGCGCAGAGTGTAGTAGAGGATGTACGCCGATTTAGCCTGTTGCGAGTGCCGAGTCAGCTCTACCCCGAACGAGCATACGGTGAAGCTTCACTCACTGATTCGACGACTTTTGGGTTACATGGCGTCACTTTAGAGTCGCCGATGTTGAACCATTCCTTTCCGCTCCGTACGAACGCGGTGCTGCGTGGCGGACACACCAGATGAGTGACGGGGCGATGGGAAGATCAGAGAGAACATGGACGTACTAGTGCCCGCTGCTCAGATTGCCGTAGTGGTTTGTCACACCAAACAGATCGTACACATAGCCGTTGGGCGGTCCGCCGCCAATCGCTTGACCGCGGTTGTCGTAAAGCGGCGGGGGCAAGAAGGGCGTCAGGTCGAGGCCAGTGAGCGGGTACTGCACTTGCGTCTCGAGCTGCAGATCGGTCATCTCTCGTCAGCACGCGAGACCTACTTAAGCTACATAGGGAGCTGAGCTTACCTTGTCGCTGAACGGGCCGTGGAAGGAGAAGCGCTTGAGGTGGATGACAAGAATCGGCGGAAGCTTCGAGAGCGACAGCTTCTTGACCGACTTTCGCTCTTTTTTGCAACGAGGGCAGTGCCTGCGCAGCTTCTGATGTCAGTGATACAGTCGAGTGTTGGGAGCAGCGGAGGATGGACGCACCAAGCGTCGTCTCGATCGAGAATCTCGTCGCGGACGAACGTCTCGAGGCACGCCATGAGGCTGACTTTGCCGATTCCTCTTCCGCCCGGGATCGGAACCGACAAGGGCATGAACGTGTTGTATGTTGTTGATGTCTGTGCAGCGCCAAACTCCTCAGTCAGTGCTCGCAGAGGAGGGTCGATGCTAGAAACGCACCTTCTGGCAAGTCAAGCAGCGCATCTGATTTCGGAACTGGCCCTGGAAGCACTGCACGATAAAGCTGTCGTTCCTCATCTTGTAGATCTGCCATTCCCGCTCGCTCATGATCTGAGGCGGCAACGTCTCCAAGTCGTGCTCGCGTTCCGGCGTCATCTCGATCGGCGGCGGCTTGTGCACGACGTAGTTGCAGTCCTCGTGCAAGCCGTCCAGGAGAAAGCCGAGGAACTCTTGCGCGTCGTGTTGCTCCGAGCCGCGGAACTGGGGCGCGACGCGGCAGATCGCCTCTCGGAACGTGACGGGCGAGAGGAAGTGGTACTGCTGGGCCCACAGCATCCGAATGAGCTCGGCGACCGCGTTCGCCAACGCGCCCTTGGTGCCGAGAGGATTGACGACGTTGATGTCCTTGCGGTAAGCGCCCCCTGGATGAACGTAACAAGGGTCAGTCAGGTTGTTCAGAGCATGGGCTGTGACTGCGATCGTGTTACCTGTAAAGTATCGAGCAAACGGGACCGCGGCGCTGAGGCACTGGATCGTCGAATTCATGTAGCAGGTATTGCCGAGGTTCTTGAGTCCACTCAGTCCGATGACGCCTTCGTTGAAGCTCAAGAGACTCGTCGGGAAATTCGAGTGCGCCGCGGAATACTGTGCCGGCTGCATGCTCGAGAAGGAAGAGTTAAGTCGTGGCGGCGCCGGACGAGCCGGAGGTGGTCGCGCAAGTCCACCGGCAGATTGAACCGCGTCGTAGGACGACTTTCGAGGCGGAGGACGATTCGCCTCGGCGATCGGCGGTGGTGGTCTTGCCTGCAGCATGGGGTAGTCGATGGAAGGTCGGGAGTAGTCGGCAGATCCAGCTCGCGCAGGAGAGGATTCCCCGTTGACATACGCCGTCATGTTGTTCGAGCCAGAGGCGTAGAGATCTGAGCTGTAGGCGCTTGACGGGCCGGATGGAGGTGGCGGCGCGGGTTGGCCGTAACCGTATCCGTTGAGTTGCGGTTGCGGATAGGATGGCCTTGACGACGCGGGAGGAGGCGAAGCCGCTGCCGTAAAAGGGTCGTACTCTGGTGCGGGACCGTACCTCTGCGCGGCGACAGGCGGCATGGCGAGACGTGGAGACATGACAGAGGCGGCGACGGGCGAAGGCTGGTAAGGGGAAGCAGGTCGCGTCACGGATGAAGTCTGTTTCGCGGCGCGCAAGCGTCAGCTCAAAGCAGCAGGAGCACGGATCTGATGTGAACGCCACGCACCAGGCTATGGCCGTTGACGACGCGTCCGCTTTCGCCTGGGTACGACACGACCGTCGCGCGACGATTCGTCTTCTTCGCATCCGAAAGATCAGACTCGGGCGCCACGTGCGTGCCGATACAGCCTCTCGGTCCGACTTGCTTCTCCCAGGCTTCCCACCCTCCGCGAAGGAGGATCGGTTGCCTCGCGAGGTGCTTTGAAAACTCGCGCTCGTAGATCGCATTGACGAGGTTCCACAGGGTCCGCTGCGCATCCGAAGAAGTCGATGTCGGAGCAGTGGTGGGTAGTGCGGCAGAAGATCGGTCGTAGATGACGACAATGTCGTAGCGATTCCGTGCGTTGAAGAGCGCCGCTTCCTGGGGCGGCGAGAGACTCAAGGCATCCTCGATATCGGCGCTTCGGACCCTGCGAGCAAGCCCTTTTCGGTCAGTCGCGAGAAGTCAGAATCAAGGTATACCAGGAAGGAACTTACCCATTCCGCAGCACTATCGGCTCGAGGCAAACAGTTTCGCCCCGGACCCGACCTCGCTCGTACTCTTCCCTGCTTCGCACGTCGAGGAGCAAGACCCGAGGGCCTTCGCCGCTCTCGGCTTTCGAAGTCTGGATGTACTGCCAGAGCTCGAGCGGTCGCACGTCGGTCGCGAACGGGATCTTGAGACCGTGACGCGGTCCCGCCGGCAAAGGTAGCGCGGCGACGCCAGCGCCGTCCGACGGCGATTGAGAGGTCGCTGACGATCTTCTCCCGGGAACGAGCGCCGAAGGCAAGTCCGTCCGACCCTGCATGGGGGCCGAAGTGGATGGAGGCGTGCGGCCGCGGCCAGCCGCGAGCTTGGCCATCGCGTCGGCTCGCTCTTGCTGCTCTCGACGGAAAGTTTGTTCGTCGAGATGTTGTGGTTTCGGTGGATGGGGAGGAGGAGCGCGCCGAGGAGGCTTGGCGATGCCGGAAGACGCGGCTGGTGTAGCTGTAGGTGCAGAGCCAGGATCCGAGGTGGGGACAGAGGGCAGCTGGAAGAAGTCGGATGAAGCGGTCGACGACCGTGTTCGAGTCGGAGCCAGGTTCCCCAGATCCGCCGGATCTATCCGTCTTTCAAAGTCGTCGAGACTCGGAAAGGCATCCTCGAACCGCGTTGACGAGTCCGGCTCGTCCTCCTGCACTCGCGTTCGGGTCGGACCGACATCGACCCCTCCTGCGGGCCCGCGATCGCTGACTCCGTTCTCGCGCTGTCCGATCGGCGCGCCTCCGTCTGGGCGGAACTGCAAAGCCGATTCCTCCCACACTTTGGCCGGTTCCTGCACTCTCGAGTAGGGCAGGATCGGAGGCGCGCTGCCGGACCTCTCGACTGCGTCGTCTGCGACCAGGTCTCCCTTTTGTACCCGTGGACTGGTGGACGGAGAGATCGGAGTCGCCGACTGACGCAGCGTACGAGACGGACCGGAGGAGAGCTGTGGGCTCGGCGGACGCTTCGGAGAAGCTGGTGGCGAGGCCGTGGTGGGGTGTCGTGCCGCTCCTACAGACCCGCTGGGTGTTGCTCCCGACAGTCCGGACGCTCGTAGAGCAGCCATACGCTCCGCGAGAGACGTCGTGGGGAACGACGGCGTTTTGTGCGGTTCTGGCCGAGAAGGCTGCGGGTGACTGCGGGGCCAGAGCGGGTCAGCACCACGCCACAACCTGTCTTTGATAGCTCGTCCACTCACAAACCGTTCGATGTCGAAGTGGACGGCGCACTCGGTGCGTTCGACGGAACGTGCGATGCATTGTCCGAAGGGCCGGCGGAGCTGCTCGATCGCGCGGTTGGAGTCACGGCTTCTCGCTGTTCGAGCCAGCGAACCACTGCTTCATTCGGCTCTTTCGCCGCTGTCGCCGCCTGTAGGTACGAAAGAAATAGTCAGCGATCGCACTGACCGCGGCACGAAGACTGCGAAAAGGCGCACCTTTCGCAAGTCGACGAACGTCTGGTACTCTGGAGGCTTTGTCGCGAGCATCGAGTGGTAGTGCGGGTGGTTCATGATAATCTGCATGATGCTATTTGCCGCTCGTGGCTGTCAGTACAAAGTCCTGGCGACCAAACCAGCCCTTGGCATTCGCTTGAAGGTGGGGGGGAAGCGAGACTTCTGAGGTGGTGGCAGCAGCGAGATGGACGGGAGGCCAGGTCTTGCGCAGGCCGAGATTACATCTCTGCCTCGAGTCTCGTGCCCTCGCGTCCGCTCTCGACGCCACACCGCTCATTGCGAGGTTGGATGACACGATCCGGAGGACTCACCCGGCCGCCCGCTTGTACTCGAGGAACGCCTCTTCGACCTTGCGGACGTCGTTGTCCGCCTTGCCCTGCGTCCAGTGCCTCTCTGCCGTCTCGAACGCGACGCGGGCCGTGTTGATCCAGCTGCGGATCGAGTACTCGTTCGGTCGAAAGTTGGCCAACTTGGCTTGGCTCTGCCGCCGCAGCTCGTCGAGCCGGGAGCTGGCAGCCGACATCGGGGCCTCTTTAGCTGCGAATGCTTCTCGTGCGTCCAAGTACAGGTGGCGTAGAGAGCGATGTGTCGCTTCTGAGGCGGTGCTCCTCCGTCGGGTCGTCATTTCTGCCGGCCGCGCGCAAAATCGCATTTCGAGTCTGTCGAAAGGAGATTCAGTAGCCAAGAGCGTTACTTATGCGAGCTATATAGCTACACCATCACGTTTTCAATTTATCCGAAGGGGAAGGGGGCACAAAATAAAATGTCGAAGCGCGCCGCGAGTTCTCCTGATCATTCTCTTCTCTCGTGCGATCCACCGTCCAGAGCCTCGGTAGCCGACCCTTTTGGCTGGGATACATTCAGACATCAGCTGTGCCTTTTTCCAAGTAAGATCGCCAAGTACGCGAAGACCAAGGCCGCGGAAAGCAAACCACAGCTCCCGCTGGACGATGTCTCGCCACCTCTACTGCGTCGGAAGCCCTTACTGAGTAGGGCTTGTGCTGCAAACGTATCTCCGGCTTCTTCGGCGTCTCTTCTCCGCAGCTTCCTGCCGTGATGCAGGTGGCGGGACCGTCGAGCGAGAGCGAGCCGCCGAGCGCAGCAATCGCAGGGCAACTCAGCCACACTTATGCTGCTCAGAGGCAACCTAGAGGTGAGCCCTTCTCCTCGAAGCTGGTGATATGTTGGGGATTCAAACCGTCCGGCCTGACCCAGCATATGCTTCCAGGCCAGCGCCAGGTGGCGGGAAAACAGTAACCAGAAAGGCGTTTGAAGGAGGGGCCGCCGGGCACTAAACGACAGGTACAATCCCGGTTGTGCGAACTACTTGAAGCAGACTATCGTCGGGGAGACGTGACCCATTCGCGGGCTCCGAAGTAGGCGTACCCGCAAAAGTCTCGGCGGTTTACGATGTTGAGGGGATCGTTCCGTATGCAGGCACAGCGCGCAAGCCCCGCTCCAAATGTCCCGGCCACATCTCCACCCTATGGCCTGTAAGGCGCCTCGATTGTGCTTTTCACCCTGCTCCGAGCCTGCGTTGACCGCCTTTGGGCCACAATCTTTGGACTCGCAGGACTTGCTCACTCGCAGGACTTGCTCACTCACTGACTCTAATCTGCCAATTCACAATTCACAAGTCGCGGTCAACGGCACAACATCCTGAAGTAGGCACTGCGGTATGTCAATTGTAGGTATAGCACATGGTCCTTCGCTTCGACGCCGGAACGATCCTTAGACTGTAAGAAGGTCAACCGCACGAAACCGATTCTTTTGCTTCACACGGGCCGCAGGGGACCGCCCCCCATCCTGTGTTGCCGCAGACTCGCATTGCGAAGGAGCAAAAAGAGTGCTACGAGTGCCGGACCGCCCAGCCACAAAAAGCAGAAAAAAGGAATGAGCTACTTCCGATGTACTCGGAAGAAACTGCTTCGAAGTCCCCTGAGCGATTTGAACGCCCGGCCTGACGATGAATCCGAATAAACTGGAGTCGCCCGCTCTACCCCTGAGCTAAGGGAACAGCTTGAAGACCTGCCAAACTTTGACAAATACAGCAATTTACACGTGTCGTGTACGCTCAGGATCTGGCAACTCGCGCCTCTGACGGTTCATGGGCCTACCTCTGTCCCGTGGGGCCGCCCTTTCCACCAGCTAAAGATCTTGCCGGCAGAAGTTGACTTCCCAGTGAGTGATAAACCCGCGGAGGAGGAGAGAAATTCTGTCCCGAAAAGCCGTTTTGCTCAGCCCAGCCGAGGACCAACACTGCGCCGCGCACAGTCTCGCTCGCCCCTCTACGCCCTGTTCACAGCCATCGACAACGTAAGCCGGCGGCTAGGCACGATGCCGCTCCCAGCGAGAGTTGCTGAGCTCGAAGCTCGACGCCCGGGATGCAGCTGGATGCACCGAATGCACTATCGGACAAGCCGCGGAGCTCGAGCACGCCATCGCCTTAAGCTTGCCGGGAACGTTCCCTCTCCTTCTCCCTCTTTCCTACTGCCCTTCTGCCCTTCTGCCCTTCAATCGCGACAGTCTTTCCGGCGACACTCCCTACCGCTGCGCTCATATGGAGAACCCTGGTCCCGCGGCAATGCAACCGACGGAGGAAACCAAGATCGATCCCGAGAATGCCAAGCTCATGTTTGCCTTATTGGTCAAGTTATCCGATGACCAGCTCAGAACGATGAACGAGAAAGACTTCAGATCTTGGATAGACACAATGATCAACGGCATTGTCTGCATTGCGGAGGATAGAAGGTCGCAGGAATGGGAAAAATGGAAGAGGACTCACACGCGAGACCAGTTTTTTATAGGGCGGTCGACCTACGAGAAGAGGGGAGACAACATCTTGCAGTGGCGCATGGACTGGAGGGACGACGACATCCAGAGACGGATCGGTCAACTAACAAAGGACAGCAGGGTCGCGCGCAAGAACAACTTTCTCTACCTGTCGGAAGCACTCGAGACGCGGACCCGGTTGCAGCTTGTAAGAGGTGTAGCCCATGCATGGGCCGGTGGACCGTGGAAGGAAGGAAAAGCTGACAACCATGTTTGACTCAGCCGAGGCCGACAGTGATCCTTACGAGGACTCTCCAGCTGCGCGTAGCTTCCAGCGCCGACTACAACGCCAGTCGACGTGGAGTAAGGCGAGAAGAGCCCGCACAGCAGAATCTGGCGCCGGAGGGTGACCGCACGCCGAGCCCATCGCATAAAGCCTTTGAGCCGGGATGCCGCGCTTCAAGATCACCTCGCGTCTTTTGGTCTGTCTTGACCCGTCCATGATCCTCCGACACTCGGCGCGATGCCCGAGTGGGTTGTCATATGGCTCGCCAGTGGTGGGCGTAGCACACCGACAGGCCTTCATTGATCTGCTCATATTTGGCAGTGGCCTTGGGACTCTGTATTTTTCGAGAGGGACCCAGCTTTTACACATGCGTGTACGGCAGCTCGCGTAAACGGCCAAATGTAATGGTGCACAAGCTGAAGATTGCACACCTAGCGAGCGTGCTATGTTAGTGTACCGCCGGAGGTCAAGCTGGTCCCTGCGCATCTATCGCTCGCTACTACTCGACACGGGAGATGCCGAACACCCCACCCCCCCTGACTCTGGCAGATTGTGGTCGATCCAATGTCGAGCAAAACGCTGTCTGTCGTTCGCAGAGCTCTCTCCGTGTCACTCACTCGCTGCTGCACGGGAAAAGAGGAAATGATAGCAGTACAACAAGCAGATGCGTCGAGAGAGTCGGCACGGAAAAGCTACACCTGCCCCTCGCGGTAGTTCCCGTCATTCTCGTCTTGGTCGTCCTCGAGCCCTCGATCTGCGACCTCTTCGTCGTCGATGCCTTCACTGCCAGCATCCTCCATCTCGTCGTCCTCGCCATCGTCGACATACTCTTCCACGCCCTCCAAGTCATCTTCCTCGAGGTCTTCTCCACCCGGGTACAACTCGGCCTCGTCTGCGTTCGGTTGTTCGTTCCGCAGGACGGGCGTCACGGCCTCGTCTCCTGCAGCCGCCGAGGTCGACGCTTCCGCCACAACGGCGGCAGCTCCATTAGATGCCAGATCAGCCGCTACCGGCGCCGACACGGTTGGTTTCGGCGCTCTCGGAGGAGGCGCGGGCGGGGCAACGCCTTTCTTCTTGGCCTCGTTGGCCGCTCGGAATCCTGTAGACACGCTCTCGTCAGCGTCTAAGCCCTCTCAGCCCCTTAGAAACCACCCGGAGAGAACAGAGCCCGTGCGCCGCACCTGCGAGGTCCTTCTTCAGCTGCCGGTGCAGTTCGCCGCCATCGTCCCATCCGAGTTGCTTCACGGCATCGAGGACGTGAGCGGCCGAGATGGTCTTGTGGTTCTTCTCTGCTGCGAGATCATGGCTCCTGTCGGCGAAAGCATCAGCGACGAGGAACCGTTTCGAGAGTCGAGAGTCGGACGCGAGGAGGGACGGACAGCGCGGCGAGGTAGTTGATAAAGACGGTCGAACCCTTGACGAGCGCGAGCGGCACCTCCTTCTGCAATTTGATATCGTCTGGGAGCTGTAGAGTCGGGCGGAGAATGTTCAGTCAGCGTGCGAGGGCTATGAAAGGACGAGCCGAAGGAGGTGGTGCGCCGTGAGAGCAGGGTCCTTCAGACTCACGGCTCCTCGTGCTATCCGCGCGACTGTGGAGAGCGTGTCTTTCGTCAGCTCGGCGGGTCCTACAAGGTCCACACTCGCCGGATCCCCTGTACGAGGCGACGGCAGCGAGTTCAGACAGGCGAGACGCGAGATGAACGCACCGACACTCTTTGGCAACTCGAACGCCTCGAGACCGCCGTCCTCTTCGTGGACAGGATCTGATTGCGCCGGTGCTGCTTTCTTGCGGGGCATCGTCGCTCCCGAGTGAGGTGACAAGAACTCCGAGTCGCCGTCGACCGACTTCGCGTCGCAAAAGTGCCGTTCCGCGCGAGAGCAGGGCTGGGGCTGCCTATATTGCCACTGTCGGGGCTCTTTCTATGCTCGACCGGTCACCCAAAAGGGTATTCCAGGGCGAGAAGCTCTGCACGCGCGCGAAAATTGCGTATGGTTACACAGCTGATGGTACAAGAGAGGGCGCCTCGACTGCCGCCTCCGCTGGAGTTCAGAGGGGAGGGGAGGGCTCTCATCGCTCCGCCTTGACCGCAGCTTTGCCGCCCCTCTTGCCGCCCGCGCCGTCCGCCTTGGCCGCCGCCGCCGCCTGCTGCTTGCGCTTCTCCTCGAGGAACTCGGCTTCGGTCCCCCGTCCCTCGGCCTCCTTCTGCGCCCACAGTCGCCGGTTGACACTCTCAAAGTCAACCTTTTCGTCCTCTTCGATCTTTTCAAAGTCGCCGTCTGCGAGGGATGCGTTGTACTTTTCGAGGAGGACGCCGGCCATCGCTTCGAGGTTGTCGAGCGCTTCGTTCATCGCGTCGACCGCCGACTTGCCATCTGTTGGGCCGTCTCCGTAGTCAGCATTCGAAATCTTGTGTGTCGCTCGGAAAGGAGAGTTGCCCTGGACGCACCATACATCTGAACTCGGATGTGAATTTTGGCTTCTGACGGATGCGGTGCGCTATTATCGGGACAAGACTGAGCATCAGTCTCGGAGCGGCACCGGTCCCCGTAACGCTGTAGTCGGAAGCATACCTGTAACCGCAGAACTCGACCGAAGGGCTGCAGGGTCACGGATTCAAGTCAGCCGAAACTGTCGGGCAAGAAGCGGTGCTGACAAGAGGAGCGACGCACTTCTTCATGAGCATCCATCGCAGCAGGTTTCCGAGGGTGTGGTCCTCCTCCAAGATACAGAAGGTAGCTTGCGTGTAGCCTTCAGTCGCACCAGGAAGCTGTCGACGCGAGAAAGATGAGAAACCGGTGCGGTCAGCTCGTCTCCAGAGATGGGACAGCAAGCGGGCGGGGCTGAGGCAAGGCAGGCGCAGACTCACGATGCTGACTTTGTCGCCACTGACGGGCGCAATCTCGTGCCGATTCGGTAATGCTGCCATGTCGACTGTGTGTGGTTGGATCCGAGCGTCTCCGCGAGCGATGAGGTTGACGTTCGCCCATTCGCCACTCTCCGCGCTAGAGGACGATCGCTGAGCTAGATTGCATCCGAATCGCTATACGAGATGGCTCAAGCGCTGCGCTATATCCTCCGCGAGGTCTCTGACCCCGCTGGGACCCCTTTGTTCCGTCCTCGCTGAAGACGAGGAGCAGGTGCGCTTGTTCTCGCTGCGGAGACCTTGTCCTTCCCTGCTGGGTGCTTTTGCCTGTTGTGCAAAGCCAAACAAAGCGAGCCCAAAGCGCGCGTCTCACCTATGTCAATGTCATGTCCTGTCATGGAGGACCTGGCGCTCATAAAGTCGCCGAGACCTTGTCCCCTTCTGACGTTCTGAAAAGCTTCTCTTCCACATTCTTTATGCGACGGGCGACGCTGCGCTTTCGTCCATAGGAGGACTCGCGACTTCACGACTAAAATCGTCCCCTCTCGAGGCTACCGGGCTTCTCTCTCCCCTCGCATCTTTGCATCATGTCTTCCCGACCGCAGCTTCATCAGCATCCACGCCTAGCTCATTCCATACTTTCATCCACCGGGAACGCAATCGGTATGTATCGAATCCATCAGATGTCCGTTGGCAGCGGGGGAAAAAGCAACTCAGACGCTCCTTCTGCACAGATTCGGGCGCCGCTTCCTTCTTAACAACGTCCTCGCTCGCGCCACCATCTCATTCCAGCTCGTCACTCACCACTTCTTCCGCCACCACTTCGCTGGCGAACGATCGCGCTCGTCATGTCGCTCGAGCCCGCCGTGTTGCCGATCAGGCTCGACTCGTGTACCTCGCCAAGGGGCTATTGTCCGTGTCGCCGGCCCCTCCGCGATCGAATACGGACAACCCACGTGCAGACCAGAATCTGCAACTGCTGCGGTACACTTTGGAAGTGGAGGCGCTGGATCGCGGCAAGAACGTACAGAAGCGGATCTCGGTCATCTTTCCAATTCAACCTCCGGCCGCGACGCAGCAACAGGTAAGTCACCACTCCTCGATACGTGACGCCAGATGTCAAACTCGCTGACGATCCTGCGAACAGCCTCTTCCCAACACCACCCTTTGTCCTCGCAAGGCGCGCAACATTGTCCGCCTCCCTCCCATCCGCCATCTCTCGCTACTTCCTCCCGCGCCCAAAGTCCCCCGCTTCCGTTCCCTCGCGCCCGTAGCTGCCTCTGAGCTGCGCGTCGAGCCAGAGTCTGCCTCTGCCGACACGAACGACGCCCGAAGGATCGCAGAAGATCTCGCACGATCAACGGCAGAGGTCGGATTCGCTTCGCCCGTACTGGACGGTCGTACTGCCGCCTGGGCTCACGACCAGCAGCAGCGACTGCGGAAGCGAGCTTACCCGTCCCTCCTGACTGCCGCAAATGCCGAGGCTCCGTCGACTAACGGCGCCGCCTCGGACGGTGGCGGGCCTTTGTGCGGGAATAAACGGGCCCGGAAGACTTTGCTGTGTGAACGGCGGGGCAAGTGTGTCGAGGTACTCAACATTGGATAGCGAGGAATGCGGATTTAGCTATGTAAAGCATCCTATTCAGCAGGTCTTTGTCGTGTGAAAGGTACTTTCGCTGCGAGAGCTGAGAGGAGAGGGGGAAGCTCGACTCTTGGGCTTTCGCTCGCGAGGGTTGACCGAGATTCATTCGTTCCTCTCGCTGCACATCGCCTCGCCTAGTAGGCAGACAAGTGAGCAGTAGAGCGAGTGCTATGACTACCCTCAGAGGCTCCGGCGACTCGTCCGCCTCTGGATCCTCGCTCCCTGCGCCGATGCAGCTTCACTCAACTTCGACCGCGCTGTCGTCGCTCGTCGTCCTCGCGCACGACTCACTCCGAGACCACATCAGCGACTATGCAGACGCTCATCGATGGATCGACAGCTTCTTTGACAAGCTCGAATCCCGCGCGACGGCGTCGAACGGCGGTCCTCGGTCAGTTCCCCTTCTTGTTGTTGACCCATCAACCTACGCGCCGTCCAGTCCGAGACGTACAGCTGACTAGGGACTTCACCATCGACAGGCCTGCACTGTCTGAACTCATGAAGACGCCTGGTCGCAAGCGCACCGTCGGAGCCAACGCGACCAACCACGCAGCTGCCGGTCACTCTCTCGCCTCGGCCAAGAAGGACCCGCTCGCGACCCTCCTCTTTGCGGACGCAGGATCGGCCAGGGCCCACTCGCCTCACGACAAGGAGAACAGTACCTTCTCCGCGACCGGGTCCGGGACCGGAACTCGCACTTCGCCGCGCAAACTCTTGTCCCCGCTCGCCGCCGCCGCCACGGCTAGTTCTCGGACGGGCAAACCCGCCGCTTCTCCTATCCGCCTGTCACCCCGCCCTGCTTTGGCGACCGCATCGAAGGAGAAGACAAAGGCGCAATCAGCCCCAGTGCCGGAGCCTGCCCCGGCCCAAGAGCCCGTCGTCGAGGTCGCATCGGTCGAACCAGAACAGCCGACTCGACCTGTCGCCGAGCCGCCCGTGCAAGAGGAACCTGAACCGACGACAATCGTTCTGGACGTCGTCGAAAAGGAGGTCAAAGCCGACCTTTCGATCATCGGAGAAGAGGAGGAAGAAGATGCTGCCGAAGTCGCGTCCTCTTTCCGAGCGAGCGAGGCCGCCACGAGCCTCGTTATGGAAACGCAGCTCAGTCAACCCATCGCTAACACCTCCGCCCAGCTGCCTCCCCGGTCAGTCTTGTCACCGCCGAGAAACGTCTCGAACGCGTCGTCCGTTGCGCCCGAGGCCGACGCCGAGGAGGACCACACCGTGCCGCTCAACGACGCCCCTTCGACTTTGCGATCCGCCGACCTTTCCTCGTCCCTTTCGGCTTCGACGACTCGCACTCCCGGCTCTTCCACTTCCCGCTTCACGCTCGGGACCTACTCTGCAGGGAAGCTTGGCGGTCTCGGCATCGGATCGAGCCCGCCTCCGGCTGGCACGGCCCCGGCGACCGCAGGTGGACGCCTCGCTAACCCGCGCATCAGCTCTGGTGGCCCCGCTCCTCGGCAACTCAACTTTGTCGGTTTGCCGAAGAAGAGTCTCGGACACGGTCTCGGCCTCGGACGCGGGTGGAACAACCAGTCTGGAAGTAACGTCGGTGACAGTCAGTCCAGCACCGGCACGTCCAACAAGAGCGTCACGTTGTCCGACTCGGCCCCAGCCACCGACGTCGAGGTCGAGCAAGCGACGACCGTCACCGCTTCCGGATCGACGAAGCGCAAGTCTATCACTGGTCCGGACTTGGCCAATAAGACGCCGAAGCTCGCGGAACCGGCTCTCACGGAGCAGGAACTCAAGCGAAAGCGCTATGAAGAGCTCAACAACCGGATGCAGAGTCTCCAGGCGCGACAGAGCGTTCTCGGAGGACGGGCCAGCAACGTCGCCGGGCCGTTCGGCGCCAACGCCATCTTTGGAGCCAACAAGCCGTTCGGTGGCTCGTCGTCGTCGCTGTTCCAGTCTACCGCCCCTCTCGCCAGCGCGAAGACGACCGTCGGCGCCACGCAGTCGACGGCCGTACCAGCAAGCGCTCCGGCTCCGGAGGCTCCTCAAGCCGCGAACGCTCGTCGCCCGTCCGTCATGGAGCGCGTTCGGTCGTTCGAGTCGAACACGACTGGAGCGGAGTCCATGCACCCGCCGTCCCCGTCCAAGATCCCCTCAGCCCTCGCAGCGAACTCGCACCACGTCGCACGACCGACTTCTCCGCCCCTGTCGCCGCGGAGGCTCGCCTCCCCGGGACCCGCTTCACCGAGGCTCATGGGCCGTTCCGCCACTTTTGCGCTGCCGCTCGCGAGCTTTGGCAGTCCAAGGTCGGCGCAGTCGACTACGGCGTCTCCGCGCGTCGCTGCGTTGAGTCGCTCGCCCACCGCCCAGGCTTCGATGTCCATCTCGTCGATGCTCGAGTCGGCGCCAAAGGCTCCCGTCGCGAAGCTGCAGAGCCCGAGCAAATCGCCCGTACGACCCGACATCACTGCGACTGCGACTCGTTCCAGTACCCCGGTCGGCTCTCCGCGAGCGCTGAACCTCCAGGTCAACCGCGCAGAGGCGAAAGCCCGTGAGCAAGTCGACGCCGAGTCGCGCGCGCCGGAAATGCCGGTCGCCGAGAAAGTGGTCCACGAGGAGGAAGGAGAGGAAGAGGAGGAGGAGGACGAGCCGACAATGTCGATCCGAGCCGTCAACGCTTCGGTCGACCCCGCGACCGTTGCAGCGGCCGAGGCGAAGAAACGCGCTGAAGCTGATGCTGCCGCCGAGGCCGAACGCGTCCGGGACGACCGGGAAGCTGCCGCTCGTCGCGCGGCGGAACAAGCCGCGCGTGCACTCGAGGAGCAAGAAGCGCAGCGGGAGCGGGAAGAGCTGCTCAAGAAGCGGTTACCGTCTCTGCCCGAGCCGAAGGCGCCGACCGACGACGAGGCGTCTTCTTCGGACGAGGAACGAGAAGACCAGGCGACGAAGGTTGCGCCGAGTGCTCCTCCTCCTAAGGGCATGCCGGGCTCGTTCGCGGCCGAAGATGCGGCGGACGACATGGAGCAGGACGACGACGACCTTACGTCCATGTCGGTCATGTCGACCGCGACTGCTTCTTCGACGCTCAACCTCACTCAGCATCAGCCTTTTAAGCCCGTCGTCGCTCACAAGGCCACGGGGGTGCAGAAGCACGCGGCCAAGAGTAGCATCGCTTCGAGCGTTTCGACCACCTCGACCCTCAGCCGATCGGTCAGCAACAACGCTCTGGCGACCTCCATCTCGAAGAAGCCGAAGATTGAGGTCAACGCGGTCAAGCGTGCTGCAGCGGCAGCCAAGAAGGTACGCAAATCCTCCTCGGCCTCGAGAGGAATGCGACTGTGGTTGCTGACGTCGTTTGCCCGCCCCTCGCTGCAGGAGAAGGAGGAGCGAGAACGGCAAGCCGCTCTGCGCGAGGAGAAGCGCGCAGCTTTGCTCAAGAGGAAGCAGGAGGAGGAACGGAAAGCAAAGGTAGAGGGACTCGAAAAGAAGCGCAAGGAGCGGGAGGAAGCGGCGACC
Source organism: Rhodotorula sp. JG-1b (assembly GCA_001541205.1). NCBI lineage: Eukaryota > Fungi > Basidiomycota > Microbotryomycetes > Sporidiobolales > Sporidiobolaceae > Rhodotorula > Rhodotorula sp. JG-1b. The sequence continues at coordinate 109,506 of KQ954468.1, read as the reverse complement.
AAAGCGACCAAGGGATCGGTGATTCGGGGCGTCAAGCCGAAGGTGCGTCCTTCACTCCTGGTCATCCAAAACCCCGCGAGCTTACCATTTAACTTGTGTGTCGCCGCAGACCGACGAAGAACCGGCGAAGAAGCGCAAGATCGAACCGGATGCGCGCTCGGCGCAACCGTCGCTCGCCGCGTCTCAGGGTCGTGCGGGCGGTATGGGCCCACCGCCCTCGGCACTCAACAAGTCCGCCGGCGCCTCTTCGGCGCTGAACAAGTCGGCTGGCCCTTCTTCGGCGCTGAGCAAGTCGACTGGCGCGACGGCCATGATCGGCCACAGCTTCATGTCGAGCAAGATCAACCTCGCCGGCGGAGGAGCTACCGCGCAACCTCGTCCGCCCGCCCCGAATGCATCAAAGCCTCTCGGCCCGACGAGTGGCAATGCTCCACCCCCGCGCGCCGCAGTCGAGCAACAGCAACGAGCTCCCGCGCCGGCGCCAGAACCCGAGGTGTATCAAGAGTTGCCCGACATCGATTCGGAGTACTCGGACTCGGACGACGAAGTCGCGCAAGAGCAGAAGCAGGCGGCGCTGCCCGGATGGGCCAAGTCTCCGAACCTGGTTCGCGCGCTGCAGCGGCAGCAGGAGATCAACCCGGACGACATTTTTGGGCCCATCCCGAAGCTCTCGATCGGAGGTTCGTTACTTTCCGTTCTCGCCTGTACTTTGCATCCTCCGAACAAGCTGCTGACATGCTGCATCTCTGCAGAAATGTTCCGCAACGCGAATAGCACGGCCCGGCTGCGACTCCGCACATCGTCCGCTCGATGGGAAGGAACCGACGACTTGACGCAGGCCGACATTGCTCGCTATCACCGCGCGATGGGCTTCCGGTCCACTTCGCAGCAGCCAGGACCTTCCAACAGTCAACAGTAGACCGCCTTATACACTTTGGCCCCGCGGTCGGAGATTCCGCACCTCGTTTCGCTCTTCGCCCCTTTTCGTCGTCTTCTTTTCCCTTTGCACACGTGCCTTTCTTTCTTTCACTAGCTCTTCGCGCCTGTATTGCGAACTATTGTACTCTAAGTCCGCTGCATGTGTTGCGAGTGGTTAGATGTTGTGGGCGGGCATCGGGTCCGCGGGCCGCGTGGACAGTCGGCACGCGCCGAAGGATTGATCGATGACTGCAGCGAACACCGCCTCAACTTAGAGCAACCCATTGGGCTGAGTCAGGACCCGCGTGTGGTGCATACACGTTCTCCTCCTGCCCAAGCTGGACAACCTCTCCTTGCTTGCGTCTGTGACGCAGGCAGCGCCGATGCAGCACCCCCTGACCGGGGTCGGCCATGCCAACTCTCCTGCGACTTCATCCTCATCTGCGAACGGAGTGTCTGCAGCTGGCGTGCGGCATGCCTCGTCGTCGCATGCGGGGATCGGTCCGAGTCACCTACACGCTCTATCGCTGAGCCAGTCGCCCGCCTCGTCCGATGGTGGAGAACTCGGCGGATTCAGGCAACCGAACCTGGCAGCAACGGCGGCGGCCAAGAAGGCGCGCAAGTTTGCCGACGGTCAGCACGATGAGGAGGGCGCCGACGGCGAAGATGGGCATTCTCGGAAACGGTCAAAGCAGTCCCTGTCGTGTGCAGAGTGCAAGGTGCGCTTCCGGACTGACATGCTGCCGGATCGAGGGAAAATGCGCTGACCCCTCGTTCGTATTGCAGCGGCGTAAAATCAAGGTATATTGATGCCCGATTATTGCTGGGAATACTTCACCACGGAAGCTGACCATCGAGGCATCACTTGGACTCGAAAGTGCGATCGGAGAGTGCCCTGTTCGAGCTGCATCAAGGTCTGCTCATGCCGCTCGTCAGGCTTTCTCACTGCCGATGCTGACGCAACATCTTGCAGCGCGGTCAACCCGACAGTTGCTCCTGGGAGGACGCCAAGATCGAACCCGAACGCCAGCCGTTTGCGCTTGCGGACGACGTCGACGATCTCCGCGCCCGACTGCAGCTCGTCGAGCGGTTCATCAATACGCTCCCGCCCGCGCTCAAGACTTCCTTTGTCGAATTGGGAATCAAGTCGATGGGTCAACGTCCCGTGAACGATATCAATGCCGCCGATCATGAATTCGAGCCGTCCGCCTTGACGAGCGCATACGTCAAACCGGAAGGCTGCACGGACAAAGCGCCGCCCGACTCGCTCAACGTGCTCGACAGCATCATATTTGATGCCTCGACCACCATGACGGCAGACGGTTTGCGCCGAGAGGCGGCCAACTTTGATCCAGACATGACGGCGTGGAGGACGTCGATCCGCCGGAAAGCGCCCGTCTACGTCAATCCGGCGAGCGGAGTCAACATCGGTCTCGACTTGTGTTACAGCCAAGCCGACCTCGATCAGCAAGTACGACAGTGCTACGACCGAGTCTACAAGCTGTTGCCGGAGAAGGAGAAATGCGTTCGACTCGTCCACCATGTAAGGCGATTTGATGCTCTTTCTCGGTCCCGGCGCTGACTGTTGTTGCCGAACAGTACTTCCATCAGTACGAATGGTTCTTTGCAGTCCTTCATAAGGAAACCTTCTTGTGCGAGGTCGATCGCTTCTGGCAGATGTACCCTGCCAGGCGCTACGAGGTGGATCCGGCATGGCTCGCCATCCTCTTCAGCGTGCGTGTCCTGTCTAGCCACGCGTGTCACTCTCGAGAATGAAGCTGATGAGGCCGAGTGTCTGGACAGGTGCTGGCTCTCGCGAGCGATGAGGCGGGTCAGGCGTCGGATGCGCAGAGCCCGGATACGGATCAAATCTTGGCCGACCACGGCACTCCCCTTCATGCTGCTGCACAGCGCATGTTCTTGCTCTCCGATCCCGGAGGAAAGGCGCAGATTCGAACCATCCTGTGCGTGCCTCGACATCTTGTCTCGTGTTCGCGGGCAAAGCCTCTTCGCTGACTGGCTTCTGATCTGACTAGTACGATCACCCTTTTCGCTTGCGTGAGTAATCTAATCGTCTTATACATGGGTCTTTCGCTTAATGCAGACTAACCTCTACTCATGCTCATAGTGGACGATCATCTCGGCGTACGGTGGCGGCGATTTTGCCCGTTTCGCGTCTTGGCTCGCCCAGGGCATCCGGACCGGCCACAAGCTCGGGCTCCATACGCTCACGTCTGATCCGGAGACCATGCCGCCAGACGACCCGGCGTTGCCGCCCGGCAAGAACTCGATGAAGCGCGAGATGGCTCTGAAGCTTTGGGGCTTCATGATCTTCTTCGAGTGCGTGGCGACTTTCTCAATTCCCTAGTCCTTCGACGCGTCAGCTAATCTCCGATGCTACACGCAGCCATCTCGGTGGAAGCGGTCGCTATCGTTCTTATGTGCGCTTCCGCTTTGCTCCGGGCGACGTCAAAGCGCACCTGCTGACAGAAAGTGCATCGACAGCTCATCCACCCGGCGCAGAATAGCGCACCGCCTCTGTCCAACCTAAACTGGAGCGATCTCTCTACCACCGAGTGGAAGGTCAACCCCGCACCTCAATCTGTCCTGACGGTACGTACTTGTGGCGGGAGAGCATTTTGAAGGTTGGCACTTACACGCCGCTTCCTGCACAGGACTCGACCCTCGAGCGACACAAGTACCAGATGGCTCGCTTAGCGCGCAAGACGTTTGACATGCTCGTCGTCAGCCCCGAGCCCTTCAACTACGGCATGATCCACGAGCTCGATCGCGAATACCGCGAGATGCTCGACGCCATGCCGGACGCTTTCCAGCACGAGTACGCCACCCTGGAGGCGCAGGATCCGTACATTCGCAGTCGACGCTACATCGCGATGCAGGGAGTCCACGTACGCATGCACGAATCGCTTCATTGGGCGAGTCGACCAGAACTTCTCGGAGTGACACGCCCCCCTGTTCCGCACGCAGAATCGCATCGTTCGCCTGCATCGCCCTTTCCTCGTCAAAGGTTGGGAACCGAATTCTCGCTTTGCATACAGGTCGGTCTGAACTTGGCTCTCGTCTTTCCGCAGACGTGCGCCACTGACGATCCTGTATCTCCAAAAAGCTCCGAAGCCTGCGTGCGATCCGCCAAGGTTGTCGTCCTCAGTCATCACAACAATCTCAAACTCGACTTTGGCCTGAGCCGTAACTTGCGGATGCTCTATTCGGTATGTGCACGAGCCCTGCCGGATTCGAGTCGCGTCTGTGCGTCTGCTCACTATCGCGCTTTACTCTCACTACAGCATTCCCTCACCGCTGCCACTGTCCTTGCCGCCGACCTGTTCCAGTTGGTCCAGAACCAGATAACCGTGAGACTTATTTCTTCCTAGACTGACGAGCAACGTGCTTTGCAGTTCGACCGATACGGATGCCACCGACGCCGAGATTGCCTCGAAGAGGCGAGTTCTTTTGATCTTGAGCGCGAGACTCCGCTCGAGCGAGAACTAACTCTTGTCTCCATTACCTCATATAGGGACAATTTCCAGCTCGCCTTGGACGTGTTCTCCGAGAGCGTCCAGCAAAAACTCGGCTCCAAGACCTTGCGCCGAATCGTTGCAGCCGCGCGACATGTCCTCTCGTGCGTCCATCTCGCCCGAGGAAAGAAGCGTTACGGCTGATTCTGACGTTCCCACGCATACAGAGGCCTGTATGAGGAACAGAAGAAGCGACGGACGCGTCACATGGTACGGAAAGCGACCGGCCAGAAAGACTCGTCCGAGCCGACTTTCGCTGAAGTACGTCCAGTCCATGTTTCCGCTTTCCCGCGAACCGAACTAACAAGATTTAAGCTACAGCTTCTGCTCGCGTTATCGTCCGAGATCGATGGTCGCCCGGGTCGCGCCACTCCGGAAGCTCCGCAGAGCACTTCGACCGTCCTCGCTGCGCCTGCGAACGGGTCCCTGGCCGCGCCGAGTTCCATGACAACCAACGGCTATTCCAACAACAGCATGGGTGATCCGACTCCGACGATCCCAAACGGTGTCGACACCGCCTTCTCGAGCTTGACCGTCCATCTGGACCCGAAACCGATCTCGTCGAACCTGATGCAGGATATCGGCCTGATCGACTTTAACGGCCAGACGTGGGATTTCTGGACGCAGCCGCCGCCGACCGCGGCGAATGTCGGCTCGGCGGTCGGCAACGCACAGTCGTCGGACTTGAGCCACTTGCCGTACTCGAACCCGGCCGATGCGCTCGTGTCCGATACGGGGGACTTGTCGAGTTGGTTCGGAACCGGCACCTCGACGGAGCAAGCCGACCAAGCAACTCAGGCTCTGTTGAGTCAGTTGACGAGCGGGTGGTGAACGGCGGGGACTCGATGCTTTCGATTGGGTTTCGAGAACTCTGCTGCGTGTGTTTTGACTCTCTGGAAGTAGAAATGTTGTCAAAAAGCGTATTGCCATGTACAGAAGACCCTCCTCTCCAGCCGCGTACGCCAGAGAGTACTGACGAATTCCGGGAAAGGAGCACCCGTCGGCGAAGGGGAAGAAGCCATGCTGGGAGACAGGGGACGGGGTCGGAATCATCGAGGGGGTAAAGGGGGAGGCGTCCTTCTCCGCGCCGTCGTCCTCGCCGAGACACCGCTACTCGTCCCCATGTCGCCGAGCTCGTACGCTTCGCCGCCGACCTGATCCCGACCCCGATCTTGACCGAGGTGCCGCCGGCTTGACGACGACGACGACGCGCTTTTCGCTGCCGCGTTGCGCTTGTTCCGCCGGCGGACGAGTTCCCTACCAATGCTGGTCTGCTCGAAGCTCTCTATGACGCGCTCGGCGACGGCGTCCATCCTGGCTTCACGCGTGAACCTGCGTGCGCGCCGAAGTGCGTCCGGACCTTCGTCCGCTGCGGCATCACCGACGAGTCGATTTGTCTGCGCGGTCCCGGCATCCGTCGATGGTGGTGGGACTTGTCCGAGCCAGAATCGTCGGTAGGCCTTCTCGCCGACGAGGGCGACGACGAGTGCGCCGACGAGGACGAGGCCGAATGCGATGACGTAGAGGAGCGAGGTGACAAGCGCCGCTACGCTGCCGACGAAGGGCTGGACATAGTATGGGACGAGGAAGTAGACTGGGAGGAGGAAGAGGGCGCAGAGCACCACGGCCACGGCCGCCTCTTGTGCGAGCGAAGCCACTTTGGGTCGATTTGGGTGGCTCTGTCACGCGGTCGAGGAGCTGATGGGAAGCGTAGGCGAAGCGCTTCGGACTCCTCGGGGTGCGTTCTGTGACTCTTGCGACAGAAGTCTTCGACCGGACAAGGAGGAAGAGCGAGAGAAGAGCGAGAGAGGTGGCGAGGCTTCCATGCGCCCTTTTCACGTGGAACATCCGTCGCTCAAATCAAACACGTATATTCACATTCCGCCACTGCCCTAGATCCCAAATAGCATCCGCACTACTTCCCACCTCCCGGTTGTGCTTTCGCATCGTTGCACGGCGGCGGGATCGGACTCGAAGGGTCAATCGGAGGGTGAACCACCGTGCCGATGTGGCGGTACTTGGCTGTACACGCGAGCGCGGGTAAGCGACTACACTCTCTATCCGTGGTCGCGTCTGCAGATGCAGCTGAGATTGAAGGGGGAAAGCTCGCTCCGGATACGTCTGAAGGATCCGACCTCCCGACGAGGGATTGATGCTCCTCGACTCACCATGATTCCGGTAGAAGTTCTTCCAGTTGCTGACGATCTGGGGATCCAGGACGCCGCGGTGTTCTTCAAGTCAGAACGCTGCGTCCCTGAGAAGCAGGCACGGACAAAAGCCGGTCCGACGTTCCGGGACTCACCGCGAGCTGGTCTTGAGTGAGGCCGCGTAGGTCGTGCGTCAGGTGCGTCTTGAAGCAGCCGGTCACGAAGGCTGTGCGAAGTGTAGTGTCAGCAACACTCCACTGCCACATGCACCTTACTGGCGACTGGCGGACGAGCCAGCGCACTGCGCAGATTCTGGAGGACAGGAGTTGCTCACCACGAGCTGCGTCTCTCCCCGCAAATTGATGATACGCCCCTCCCGGTCCATAGTTGCGCATCCCCCCGTCCGAGATATCGTATACGTCGCCGTCAAACGCCAAGTAGAGTGGGTAGCGGTCTGGACGGGTTCCGTCGTGCAGCGCGAGCTGGGCTTCGGAGAGCACGACCGGAGCGAATGGGCGGACAAACTCGCGGTACTGGGAAATTGGACTCCAGAGATGTTAGTACGGATCGTCTGGGGTTGGAAGAAAGACCGCGTCCCGGCAGCCCCTTCGCAGCGGACGGTTTGAGCCGCTCAGGGGGATGATGACGCTGCGGCCCGCCTTGCCGCTCGCTGTGCGCGGTCCCATCGCGTACAGCCTCGATTGAAAAGCGACTTCCTGGAGCGTTGGACTCACCGTCCTCGGCTTGATCCACTTGCCGTCGTAGCCCCACGTCCAACTCTGAGTGAGCGCCCGACTGAGCGCGACGTTGGTGACCAGCGCGAGCAAGATCCATTTCGCAAGCTGAGCGAGCGCCGACGGCTTGCGCTGCTTGGCTGCTGGAGGCGCTGACCTGCGGCGCGACGAAGCGGCGGCGGAAGCTGATCGTGTGGGGCTTGCTGCCATCGGAGTGGTACTGCGTTGATCGAGCGACAACGAGCGGGATAGCGTGGGTTTTGTGTGGGCGCAACTGCAGGACACTGCTCGGTTTGGCGCAAGTCCGGAGTGCGAGACGGTGAGAGGGAGAAGGAGGAGCTCAAGAGGACTTGGAGGTGCACGGCGAAAGAGCACCGCAAAATCTGAATGGATGCGCACAGGGCTCAGCAATGCAGCGCACACCGAGCAGCAACGACTCGTATACTCTAGCGTAGGCAATCGATACAATCCGAAGAGCGGACGAACAAGGGGTGAACAAGCAAGAGGGGTCATCGAGACTTCCCACCGCGAGGACGGCTATCATTTGATTACTCTCCAGTTGTGGCAAGGTTGTGGGACGCAACGGCATTACGACGAGAACACTTTTGAATGCGAGTGTACGGAAAAAGCAAGCGGCGAAAGCGAGGAGGGGGAGAAAAAGAGCTGTACAACAAGTCGGGGGAGAGAGACTTAGGTTTTTACCATGCTAGTCGAGTTCTTCCATAGCCGAGGCGCCGGCCGACTCGAGAGGAGGAGGCGCGTCGCCCGACGACTCGGTGGCAGCCGGCTCGGTCGCCGACGACGACTGCGGCAGCTCGTCCTGGTCGATCGAGAGACCGAGCGCGATCATCGAGTAGATGCGCTGGCAGTACGTCTGCGGCGACTCGAGCGAGAAGCCCGACGTGAGCAGCGCCGTCTCGAACAGGAGGACGACCAGGTCCCGGACGGCCTTGTCGGCGGCGTCGGCCTGGACCTTGTTCTTGAGCTCGCGGATGATCGGGTTGCTCGGGTTGATCTCGAGCGTCTTCTTCGACTGCATGTCTGTTGACGGGGAGAGAAAAGTCAGCGGGAACGGGAAAGAGAAAGGGAGGGAAGGACGCCTTACAGGACGACATGGACGAGTCACGGAGGGCCTGGGCCTTCATGATGCGCTCCATGTTGGCGGACCAGCCGAACTGGCCGGTGACGAGGACACAGGGCGAGTCGGCGATGCGGTTCGAGACGGCGACCTTCTCGACGCGGTCGCCGAGGATCTCCTTCATCGTACGGGTGAGGTCCTCGAACTGCTTCGACTCCTCCTCGCGCGCGGCCTTCTCCTCGTCCGTCTCCTCGAGCTCGAGGCCCTCCTTCGAGACGCAGACGAGCTTCTTGTCCTCAAACTCCTTGAGCTGGGTCGTCGCGTACTCGTCGATCGGGTCGACCATGAGGAGGACCTCGAAGCCCTTCTTCTTGAAGATCTCGAGGAAGGGAGAGTCGCGGACCTGCGAGAGCGACTCGCCGGTGAGGTAGTAGATGTTCTTCTGGTGCTCGGGCGTGCGCGTGATGTAGTCCTTGAGCGACGTCATCTCGTCGCCCGACTTGGTCGAGTAGAAGCGGAGGAACTCGGCGAGCTTCGAGCGGTTCTGCGCGTCCTCGTGGATGCCGAGCTTGAGGTTCTTGCCGAACGCCTCGTAGAACTGCACAGACGAAAAATGGGTCAGCGACGACAACCGGGAGGCCGCCGTGGAGAAGAAAAAGCGCACCTTGGCAAAGTTGTCCTTGTCCTCGGCAATGTCCTGGATCATCTCCAACGACTTCTTGACCAAGTTCTTCCGGATGACCTTCAGAATCTTGTTCTGCTGGAGGGTCTCACGCGAGATGTTGAGCGGGAGGTCCTCCGAGTCGACGATACCCTTGATAAAGTTCAGGTACTCGGGGATGAGATCCTCGCAGTCGTCCATGATGAAGACGCGGCGGACGTAGAGCTTGATGTTGTTGCGCTTCTTCTTCGACTCGAAGAGGTCGAACGGAGCACTATCGAGGCGCGGGATCGTCAGTATAAATAAACCGTGCGACGAAGAAACGGCCTCATGCGGGGACTCACCGCTTCGGGATGAAGAGGATGGCCTTGAATTCGAGCTGACCCTCGACGGAGAAGTGCTTGACAGCAAGGTGGTCCTCCCAGTCGTTGGTGAGCGACTTGTAGAACGCGCCGTACTCCTCAGGAGTGATGTCCTGCGGGTTGCGAGTCCAAAGCGGCTTGGTCTTGTTGAGCTCGACCTGCTCGGTGACGTTCTCCTTGACCGTCTGAAGGAGAAAAGTGTCAGTACTGTGTGCTACGAGGGAAGCGCGCGCGAGAGAGAGGAAAGAGAACCAACCTTCTTCTTCTTCTCCTTCTTCGAGTCCTCATCCTCAACCTCCTCGATCTTGGGCTTGTCGGCATCCTCAGCGGTCTCCTCCTCTTCCTCCTCAACCTCCTTCTCGACCTCCTTGGTCGTTACCAACTGGATCGGGTACGAGATAAATTCGGAGTGCTTCTTCACGATGTCCTTGATGCGCTTCTCCTCGAGGTACTCGAGCTGATCCTCCTTCATGTGGAGGATCATGACGGTACCGCGCCCGATGGGCGGGTTGACCGTGTCCTGAGTAATCGTGAAGGTGCCGCCGGCGGACGATTCCCAGATGTACTGCTCGTCGTCGTTGTGCTTGGTGATGACGGTAACCTTGTCGGCGACGAGGTAGGCCGAGTAAAATCCGACACCGAACTGACCGATCATCGAGATGTCGGCGCCGGACGAGAGGGCCTCCATGAAGGCCTTGGTGCCCGACTTGGCGATGGTACCGAGGTTGTTGACGAGGTCGGCCTTGGTCATGCCGATACCCGAGTCGCGGATCGTCAACGTCTTGTTGGCCTTGTCGGGCGTGATCCGGATGAAGAGCTCCTTCTCCGAATCCAGCTGGGTCGGGTCGGTGAGGGCGGCGTAGCGGATCTTGTCGAGGGCATCGGACGAGTTGGAGATCAACTCGCGGAGGAAGATCTCCTTGTTCGAGTAGAACGTGTTGATGATCAGGTCGAGGAGCTGAGTAATCTCGGCCTGGAACGAGAAGGTTTCGCCCGAGTTGGCGGTCGTCGAAGTGGACGCCATGCTATGCAAGGGTATGCGCGGCGAGGGGTTTTAGAAGCGTAGAAGTCTGTGGAACGGCAAAAAGGGAGGTCAGTCTCTCGTCTCGGTCGGTTCGGACGGTACAGCCGGATTTGCCCGCCTCGGTTGCAGCAGTGCAACGGCTAGTCTCTCCGCGTACAGTGCACGCAAGGCAGCGTGGGTGGTGGCGGAGGGGAGCGAGCGAGGTGCGTGCGAGTGGAGTGAAGTTCCACCCGCTTCCCTCGTGCTACGAGTGCGTGTGCGAGGAGGGGGAAGCAGACTTACTTGAGACGCGGCGAGTGAGTGCGCGGGCGAGTCAGTGCCTGTGCAAGTGAACACGGCGGTGTGGAACAAGAAGGAGCAGGAAGCACGAGTCGGCGACTTTGTGCGCGCTCTCGGAACAGAGAAGGCGATGGAACCTCGACCTCGGTTCTCTGCGCATTCTCCCTCTTTCCACCAGCGACCATCGCAGATCCGTACCAACAGCTCTCGGCGATGCTACCCACTTGAAACCCTCTCCCTCCGAGCCCTCCTACGCGTGCTCTACGACCCACCTCCACTCGCTTCTCGCCTCGCCCATCGCACCTCCGTTTCTTGCTCTTGGAGCCCTAAGCTCAGTCTCCTTTCAACTGCTGCAGATCCTCTAGGTGCACTAGGACCATAGGCTGCAAGGTCCGAACCGACTAACTCTCATCTTAGAGTGACCGTCCTCGCTTGCTACCGAAGAACTCCGATGTGCTTTCGTCTCTTCCGACGCCTCGGAATGGCTGTCTGACTATTGATACGGCACCGTTCCGATGTGCGCCCCGCAGCTGCTTGCACCCGAGCTGGGTCCGAAGCGAAAATGCTCTTGCTCAGCAACGGCGGCGGCTCCCAGCTTGACGGCGGCACAGATCTGACGGGGAGCAGCTTGCCACTAACGCCGAGACTCGGCTCCTCTCCCTTGCATGAGAGGCACGACTTTCTGTGCCACTTTATGCCATTGGCGGCACCAGCAACAAGGTCCGAGCCTGATGCGAGGCTGGTCATCCTCCTGTTCGAAACGGCGCTGCTCACGTCGGGCCTCTCGCTCGAGTCGCCGCAGACGTACTGCCAGCGCATCTACTCGATGATCGCGCTCGGCCTCTCGATCGACCAGGACGAGCTGCCGCAGTCGTCGTCGGCGACCGAGCCGGCTGCCACCGAGTCGTCGGGCGACGCGCCTCCTCCTCTCGAGTCGGCCGGCGCCTCGGCTATGGAAGAACTCGACTAGCATGGTAAAACCCTAAGTCTCTCTCCCCCGACTTGTTGTACAGCTCTTTTTCTCCCCCTCCTCGCTTTCGCCGCTTGCTTGTTCCGTACACTCGCATTCAAAAGTGTTCTCGTCGTAATGCCGTTTGCGTCCCACAGCCGCGTCTGGGACTGGTGCAAGCTTGAGAGCGTCTGCAGGCACGAGTTGGACTTGACTCTAGTGCAGAACGGCCTGTCCGAGACACAGCTGCCTCCGTTTGTATTGCTGATTACAAGTCGTCCCAAATGGAGACAATCATGTCGACGCAGCTTACACTAGGCTACACTACGAGCGAAGTCGTATTCCGTCGAGTAAATTACAGCGAGAGAAAGAGATTCTGCACTCGGCTTCCATACGACTGTACAGTCTAGACGTTCACGTCCAGCTGGTGGCGCCTCTCCGAGTTTCGACTCTTTCGCACCGTCACACGTGAATCGCCCAAAGTCGAGCACGTCTCTATTGACGCCAAGGAAGCACTGCCGAACTGCAGCACGCTAGCTAGACCAGGCGCTTCAAGGTCAGAACTCGCCCAACTCGTGCGCGCCGACACCGCAAACGCCCCGACACCTCGTTCCGACTCACTCCTTCCTCACCATGGCGGAAGGTTCAGGCTGGAAGGAGTCGCTCTCGCTCGAGGAGACGAACAAGATTCGTGTCTCGCTCGGCCTGAAACCGATCGCAGACCCGGCCGCTTCGTCTTCCACTCCGGCCGCTCTCGAAGGGGACGCGCTCGCAGAGGCCAACTACGCCAAGCGACGCGAGGCAGAGCAGAAGGAGAAGGACGCCAAGGAGCTCAAGGAACGGATTGACAAGGCGCGGAACCAGAAGGAACGCTTGCGGAGACTCGGAGGTCGAGGACTCGGCGAAGCCGACGAGGACGAGGCGCAGGTCAAGCAGGAAGAGGGAACCGCCGCCGCGTCGGCGAGCGATGATGCAAAGGCCTGGGTCCGGCGGCAGAAGAAGAGGGCCAAGGAGCTCGCTGCGAAACGGGAAAAGGAACAGGAGGAGGCGGACCGGTTGGCCGAGCAGGAAGAGAACGAACGCGCGACCAAGTACGGCGAGCGGGACTTGGCTGGGCTCAAAGTCGCGCACGGAGCCGACGATTTCGGCGAGGGCGAGGACACGGTCTTGACGCTCAAGGACTCGCGCATCCTAGACGACGAAGGTGAGTATTTCCCGCATCTCCTGGGTTACCCGGCAGCTGACTTTGGGCGGTCGCATGCGCCCAGATGACGAGTTGCACAACGTCAACATCAGCGAGAACGCCAAGACCAAGCACGCTCTCGATCTGAAAAAGAAGGGCAAGCAGGCAGGACAGTACACCGGTCTCGATGACGACGAATTTGAAGGGGGTCCCGGATCTTCGCGCGGCGTACTCAGCAAGTACGACGAAGACTTTGACGCCATCAAAGTCGACGGGTTCAGGCTCGGCGCGGCCCCGTCGGCCGCCAAGGGCAAAGCACGCGCGACGGACGACGGTTCTGCCGTGGAAGGAGGCGAGCGAGAAAAAGTCAAGCTCTCGATGGACTACACCAGTGAGCCTTTGATGCGCTTGATCTACGAGTTGCCCGAGTGATGTATTGCTCACACCGCGACCCCTGCCGCCAGAATCTTTCAATACGGACTATCTCCAGGAGGGCGAGGCCGGATTCAAGAAGCCAAAGGTATGGTCCCCTTCGCGATTCACTGGTTCTCCTCTGCGTCGGGCTGACTCAAAACGCTTCTCCCCGCTACACAGAAAAAGAAGCGACGAGCCGTCCGGACTACTACGCTCGGAGACGAGCCCGAAGACACCGCAGACGCGAACGGGATGGACGTCGACGGCGCTCCAGCTCCTCCTCCTCGCCAGATCGAGCGCGCCTCGATGGACGAAGCAAACTTGGTCGACGACGACGACCTCCAGCTCTCGTTGGCCCGGCAGCGGCGAGTGGCGGCGAAGCAGAAGATCAAAGACTTGAAGGCTCGGTCAGCGACTGCGCCGCCGGTCTCGACGGATGGCGACAGCGTCATGGTCAAGAAGGAGGAAGACGACGAGGATGTGACGACGAGCTTGTCGCGACCTGCGGCGACGAACGAGGACGAGGACGACGATGGCGACGTGCTGGTCCTGGACGACACGTCCGAGTTTGTTCGCAACATCTCGCTCGCCGCCACGGCTGCCCAGGAGCGAGCCCAGCGCGAAGCAGAACGCGCGCGGCAGAAGAGTGTCGAAGCGGCACAGAAGCGGGATCAAGCGGGAGCCGCTTCGGTCTTGCCGCGGGTCAAGGCGGAGGAGGAGCAGGATGTTCCCCTGTCAGAGATTGGTGGTGAGGACGGTGTCGGAGGAGGAGGAGGTGGAGGTGGTGGTGGTGGTGGATGGGGTCCGGCTCAGGAAGACGGCGAGGAGGACGACCAGATGTACAACGTCGATGCGGCGCCTTATGGTCAAGAGGCCGTGGCGGGCGGCGCCGAGCTTGAGCACGCAGACCAGAAGCCGAACGTCAAAGCCGAGGACGATGAGCTCGCGACGACCGGTCACGAACAGCTCGTCTCGCACGGTCTCGCGTCGACGCTCTCTCTGCTGCGACACCAGGGCCTGATCAAGCCGCGGACTCCGGAGGAGCTCGCGCGCGAGAAGGAGCTCAAGCAGCGCGAAGCGTGGCTCGCGCAGCAGCGGCGGCGGGCCGAGGAGCGCGAGCGCGAGCGGATCGCGAGTCGCAAGATGGGCGACAAGAAGGATCAGCAGCAGCGCGAGTACGAGAACCGGTTGCGCGAGCAGCGCGAGGCGCAGGCGACGCTCGAAGCGTTTGCCAACTACAAGCCGGCGGTCAACTTGACATACCACGACAAGTTTGGTCGGGACCTGACGCCCAAAGAGGTTTGTTCTGCCTGCCACAATTTGGCGTGACCTGAGCTGACTTTTGGTCCTCTTTTTGCCGACGACAGGCTTGGAAGCAGCTCAACTACGACTTCCACGGCTATGGTTCGGGCGCCAAGAAGACGGACAAGCGCTTGCAGAAGATTGAGAACGAGCGGAAGCAGGCTGCGATGGCAGCGGGCGACACGCCGCTCTCGACTGCCGCTGCATTCGCGGCGCGCGCAGAAAAGACCGGTTCGGCGACCATGATTCTCGGCGTCGGCAACAACAAGTACGTCCTTTTACAATGTATCTCCCCGCGTCACTGAGCTGTGGCGCTAATCAAAGGCGTTACCTCCTCTAGCTCTGCTCCGGTTCAGGAAAGTACTCTCGGCGGCATCTCGAAGATCGAGAAGAACGTCAAGGGCAAGGGCAAGCCCGTCGTTGCACCGCCCTCTACGTCTCGCAACGGTGGTCGCTCCGTCACTCCCGGCTCGAGCGGCAGCGCCCAACCCGTCTTTGCCGACATCCCGATGCGCTCGCTCCCCTTGCCGTCGGGTTCGCCTCGCGAGATGAGCGGCACGCCCGAACCGGGTTCGTCCCGCAAGGCCGGCTTTGCGCCCGTCCGGAGTTTCTCGCCCGCCACAACGGCGGCGGTGGGGGCTGCTGCTGCTGCTGATGAGGGGGCTGCTGGGGGACCCAAGTTGTCGATCGCGGTCAAGCGGAAGGCGGTCGGAGAAGGCGAGGACAGTCCGGCGAGCAAACGGCGTGCCTGAGGCGGCTTGTCCTAGTCTATAGTACACACACTTCCATCTGTAACGCAATGCTTGAATGTACCGCACTTGCGCCGCCGAGTTTCATGGCGCGAGCTCCCCAGTCTCCCGGTCGGCGAGTGCAGGCGGCGGCGGTGGCGTCCTGGGTTCAATCCTCTGCCGCCTCTGCCGCCGCGAGGTCTGCGATCTCGGCATGCAGCTCCTGCATCTGTTCCTGGATCGAGCCGGCGAGGGCGGTCCGACTGGAACAAAGAACGATGGCGGGAAAAAGAGGTTCAGCACGCTTTTCAAGCGGTCAGGTAGCTGAGATAAGGAGCGCACGCTGCGTCTTTTTCTTGGATCGACGAGGCAAACTCGAGCTCTGGCTGTAGAGTCTGCAGTCGCCGCAACTGGTCCCGCTCGAGAGTCTGCAGAAGAAAGGCCAGTCAGTGAGGGATCGTTCCTCTCTCGCTCTCACCGGAAGGGTTTGAGCCACCACTCCCGGAGCTGAAGTATGAGCACATGCCCGACCAGGAAGAAAAGCCCAAGGCGGAATAGGGGACTGACCGCTTTGATGCGCGCACTCTCGTCCAGTTCGATTCCGCGAACGATCCTCGCGAGTTCGGGACGGTGCCACCGTTCCTCGAGCGCCTCGACGACGAGCCTCGCCTGCTCTTTCACTTCGACCAATCCGCCGAACGCGATCTGCAAGACTTGTTGCAGTTCCGGCTCGGTCGGGGGCCGGATCGCTTCGGCCGCGCAGGGCGACCTCGTCGTCGTCGTTTCCTCCGAGCCGCTGGCTGCGAGTGGGTCCGGACCGTTCGAGAGCGGAGCAGGAGTGGCGGTCAAGAAGGACGAGAGGGCTTGCTCCATCTCGGCTTGGAGGGACCGCCGTGTCTCGATCAGCTGGACGTAGGACTTGAGCGACCCGAGGGCTGAAGTCGCAGGAGCGGGCAGCGGCGCAGCAGCAGGGTCGACAGAGATGGCCATCGCTGTTTCTCGGATCCACGGGCTCTCTGCCTGCTTTGCGTGCAGAGGACAAGAGAGAGCGGCAAACAGCGGCGCCGAAGCGGGAGTTGTGACGATTCAGAAGTTGCAAAAAGTGATGCGAAAGGCGAGATTATGATCATGACTAAAAGAGTACCGTATCCCTGGATAGGGACACGACTACCCCCGAAACCCCCAGGACTACCGAGAACAATGTGAGAGGACGCAACGGCTCGTCCCGGAATGCGACCGGTTTCGAGGCCGAAGTTTTTACGCGCACCCCGATTAGTACGGGGCAGCGGCCGCCTGGCACTGCTTGAGCATGTCAAGCTGCAGGGGGATAGTCCAGTGTCAGCCATGAAGAGCGAGCGAGTGAGCGAGCCGGGAGAAAGGCGCCATGGACTCACGTAGTACCGGCACGACTCGGTGTCGTTACCGGTGGCGTTCAGGCACGAGACAAAGTCTGTTGAAGAGGGACTTGGTCAGTACTGTCTTTGCGTAACTTGTGGAAGGAGGAGAGCAGGCAGCTCACCCTTGGCCTGCAACTCGCAAGCGCCGCCCATCCGAGCCTGCTGGAACGACTGCTGCTCGACGGGTGCGGCCGGCGCGGCCTCGACGGCCTGGCTCGATCCGCCACCGCCACCGAAGAGCATGCTGCTGAGACCGTGACCGACCGTGGAACCGACGGCGACACCGGCAGCCGTGGAAGCCATCTGAAGGGAGCGGGCGGGCGGAACAAGGATCAGCCTCGGTCTTGCGCGCGCACCATCAAGTCACGCCACCAGACACGTACCTGGCCGAAGAGACCGGGTCCCTGGGAGGGAGCGGCCGCCGCGGGAACGGGCGCCGGGTGATGCGGCGCATGAGCAGGAGCCGGTGCGGCCCTGTTGCCGGGCAACAACGAGGCGCGAATGTCAGCGCCGGCCGGGAGGAAGGGAGGGAGGGCAGTCGGTCCGTTGCTTACATGGTGTGAGCACCACGCTGCTGCTGGTGCGCAGCGGGAGCGGGCGCAGCCGGGCGAGCGGCGGGTCGGCTGGATCGGGTTTGGCGAGGCATGGCAAGAGGAGCTGCTCGGAGCGTGCAAATGGTGCGGTCAATTCACGGTTCGCTGATCTTCTGCCTGTCACAAAAGACCTCACTGAGCTGGCAAGCGAGTGGACGAGAAAGGTGGAAAGGTGGCGGAGGTTCGAAGGAGAACGTTGCCGAAAACTCGCCAAGTCGGACGCGTCAGCTCTTCACACTCACGGAAAACGTTTTCGGACCCCTAGGCGGTATACGAGGTGTCAAGCTACTCTAGCGATAGAGACCGGCTGCTAGGTTGGTTATGTGTGCTAAAGCCGCGGTTCTCCGTGGTCGGATCAGAATTCCGCTCTTGGCTTGCTGTCCTCGTTCGTCTATGCACCGGCCGTAGCCGTAGACCGAAAGGGACAAGCTCAATACACGCTCTTTGCTTCTCCCTCGCAGCTGGTGGTCGAGCCCGAGACGTGCGCTCCACGAATCGTCTTTCGCGCGCAGCTCCACCTCGCTCGTTCGGCGGAGTCTCCGCTGGAACAGTCTCTCGGATCAGCGTACAGCCGAACATCAAGCAGACCAGCGAATTCATGCTATCGGACTGAACCGAAGTGCCGCCGGTCCCGCAAGCACCTCTGAACCTCGCCTGGAACGCAAAAACGCAACCCTCGACAAACGAATGAGCGAACATCCCGTCGCAGGACCGAGCGGCACTCAAGGGGGCACGCTCGACCCTACGGACGACTGGGCGTATGCTTCTCGAGGATACGGAGGGGCCAGTGAGCGAGGGAACCTCGTCGATGAACCGTTGTCGTTCCGAGGGAACGAAGAGGAGGTCTCGCCGCCGCGAGGTTGGATGGAGTTTCGGTCGACCACGCCCACGAGGTCGTCGACGTTCGATACGACCTCGAGGCGGTCAGATACGGTCGAGCTGCGCGATGGAACGGTCGTACGCCGGCTTCCCTCACCGCCCGTGCGACCACCTGCAGTTCCAGCAGTCGACCAGGACGCGGCTGATCCGCCTCGTCCCGCCGACGACCCTTTTCGCGCCTCGAGCGACTTGTCCATGCGCGGGTCGCTCTTTACAGACGAGGGAAACCTGCGGACCCCGCGCCGACTACCGACTCGTTCGGATTCTGATCCGCAATCGCTCGCGTCGACGATGGGGCCACTCGGTCCGGCAGAAAGCGCCTACGACCTGTCCGCATTCGGGACTCGAGCCGTCGCGGACGACTTTGACGAGAACGACGAA
Source organism: Rhodotorula sp. JG-1b (assembly GCA_001541205.1). Classification (NCBI taxonomy): domain Eukaryota; kingdom Fungi; phylum Basidiomycota; class Microbotryomycetes; order Sporidiobolales; family Sporidiobolaceae; genus Rhodotorula; species Rhodotorula sp. JG-1b. Next base: position 90,941 of record KQ954468.1, on the reverse strand, counting down.
GAGATCGCGGCACGCTCGCCTCTCCGACCGACGATGAACGCTTCGCCGTGGTTGTCGACGACGACGAGTCACGCGCAGAGATCGCCCGCGCGACCTTACCTGGCGCCGATCTCGACTTCGCCGACGAGGCTCGATCGCGGCAGGGCCAGGAAGAGTGTCGACGTGACGCAAGCGGACGCTGCCGCCACTGGCGGCTGGACGCAGCTGACTCCGACCCGGTCGTCGACTGAAGCTGAGGCAGCAAACCCGCAAGGGTTATCGCCGCTGGCCAATCTCACTCGGAAAGATACACTGAATGCCGCGATGAATCGAATACGGCGAGTGTCAGTTCGAGTGGTGAATCTTCAGGAGAACGACGGCGACGAGGACGACGCCAACGCGATTGAGGAGGACGAGAACGAACGACCGGCAGGGCAGGACCCTCGTGCCCGTTCTCCCGACTCCTCACGACCGCCTTCAACTTCCGAAAGCTTGGGCAGCAAGGAGTGCGACGACCAGTCGACCATTGCGCTCGATCACGGCTACGGACCCCCACCGGCACAGCAATCTTTCCGGCAGCTACGAGGCAAGACCCTCGGCGTCTTTGGTCCCGAACACCGCCTCAGGAAGGCTTGTGCGGCAGTCTTGACTGCCAAGTGAGTTGTCCCTTTCGGTTGGCGTCCCGCGTCTGGGGAGATTGCAAACTGACCGAGGCTCGCGGCGCAGGTGGACCGAACCTGTCATCCTACTCCTGATTATCCTGCAGGTTGTCGTCCAGACTATCCGCTCGTCCTACAACGTCTATGAGCATCCGCGACCTACGAAAGGCTTCTTCCACTCGTGGGAGGACGTCGTCTTGTTTGTCGTCTTCTGCTCCTTTACGGTCGAGATCTTTGCGCGCATCATCGTGACCGGCCTCGTCATCAACCCGCCTCGACCTATAGCGCCTGTCGACGTGAAAGCGAACCCGTACGGGACTCCGAGCCGGACTCCGTCGATCGTGACTCGCATCCAGTCGCACCTTTCGCCGATGAAGTCGCAATCGTCCGCGCAGAGATCTGCATCACCGACTCCGTCACGCTCGACCGCGGGCGAGTCGCAAGGAGGCTTGACGGTGCCGACTGCCGTGCCGACAACTCCAGAGCGACCGAACCCTGCCCTGGCATTTCGTTCTTCCGCCGCGACCTATCCTCCATTAGCGCCTCCTCCTCCTCCCGAGATCATCGCTGTTGATTACGGCAACCCGACCACGCCGACCGCTCGTATCAGCGATCCGTTTGCCGATGATACGCATTCTGCGGGCCATCTGACCCCTGTCGAACGCTCGCCCGCCTTTTCGGTCAAGACCGGCCTGGCCTCGTCACTCTCGGTCGCGACTGCGCCCGCCGAAGGCAACTACGCCGCATCATCCATACACGGTTCGACCGGTACCGGTCCCGGCCCGTTCGCTTACACCTACGCGCCTTACGCCCTCTCGATCAAACGCCAGCGACAGACGTATCAGCAAGCGTTTCTCCGCCACTCGTTCAACCGGATCGACCTCGTCGCCGTCGTCAGCTTCTGGATCTCTTTCATCCTGTCCATGACGGGCGCCGAAGCGGCTCATAACCTGTGGTTCTTCAGAGCGCTGAGTGTTCTGCGTGCGACGCGACTCCTCGCCGTCACGGCGGGAACGCAGACGATCCTGCACTCGCTCAAGAAGGCGAGCCCGCTCCTGGTCAACGTCGGCTTCTTCACGATCTTTGCTATGCTCCTCTTTGCGTGAGTCGCTCGCGATGCATGTCGGCTGGAACCCTGATCGCTGATCACCGCCATCTGCAGCATCGTCGGAGTTCAGGCGTTCAGCGACTCTTACAAACGCTACTGCGTCTGGATCGGCAAGTGGATTGCTTACATCGCTAGTCTCTATCTGCGACGAGGCTGACTCTGAAGCAACAGACCCTGAGGGCCTGCTGCCGAACGTAACATCGAGTCAGAACTGCGGGGGCTATTTCGTCGACAGCTCGGACGACCCCCTGCCCTACTTGATCAAAGGTGGATTCCCGTCAGCCGAGTCTCCAAAAGGGTACTTGTGCGGAGCTCCCAGCATCTGTATCGTAATTCGCGCATCCCTTACGCTCATGTGCGAATGATTTTGCTGACTAGATGGTCTGCAGGAAACCGGCAACCCGGTCGACGGCACGTGGTCTTTCGACAACGTACTCGCCGCTCTCTTCCAGGTCGTGATCATCGCTTCCGGTGAGCTCGAGAAACACCTTCAAAGAATCTCTTTCCTGACTGACTCGTTGTGATCGCAGCAAACACCTGGACCGGCAGTGAGTGTCGTTCTCAGTCCGAATGCGCTTCGTGAAGTGCTAAGTTTCGGATTCGACGCACAGACATGTACCAGATGATGAATGCGGACTATTTTGTATCGTGCCTCTACTTCATCGCCGGCATCATCGTGCTCAATTACTGGTCAGTCGTTGTAAAACCGACGAGCTATGCCCCGCCCCGTTCACCTTTTGTGTTGCGTCCAGGATGCTCAATTTGCTGGTGGCGGTGATTACGAGGTCCGTTGAGCTCTCTCACGCTTCCCACCCTCGTTCTACTCGCTGACTTGCGATTCGACGATTCTAGCACTTTCGCCGATATCCGCGAGCAGACAAAGCACTCGGCCTTCGCTGCGGCTTCGTAAGTCTCCGTACGGGTTGCGACCTTCCGAATGAATGCTGATATGGATGCGAGGTCTGTAGAGTTCGCCAGGCGAGACAGCAGTTTGATGACGACCGGAAACCACCGCGCGGTTGGAGCCGCACTGCCAGCATCATCCGACTCGGGTACCAAAAAACTCGCCTGATCTGGGTCGCGTTGATCCTCGTCTCGATCTGCTTCCAAGCGAACCGCTCCTACAACATGAGCGAGCGGGCGGACCGGCTCGCGGACTGGATGGAGTTCTCGATTACTCTCGCTCTCGACGCCGAGATCCTGATCCGCATCTGTTCTTACCTTCCCGACTGGCGACGATTCTTCGCCAGCAACGCGAACCGAGTCGACCTCCTCTTGGCCGTCGTCACGACGATCTTGATCCTGCCTGGAATTTTCGAGACTGCGGCGTACGCATGGTTGACGATCTTCCAGATTGCGCGGTTCTACCGAGTTATCCTTGCAATCCCGCGGACTCGACGACTTCTGGTGCGTATTGTACAGACAAAACGGGAAACTTTCATTCTGACGTGACGACGAACAGCTCCGCGTGCTCGGGACCATCATGGGACTCGCAAACATGGTCCTCTTCCTCCTGCTGATGACCTTTATCGCGGCACTAGTCGCCGTCGAGTTTTTCCGAGGCATCCCCGATCCCAGCAACGACGACACCGGCGCGCTCACGTTCTACCAGATCTACGACGCTTTTCTGGCGATGTATCAGGTAAGCGCACGCCGGAGAGACCGATGGCAGGGCCACCCGCTGATGTCGATGCCACACGCTCTGCGCAGATCTTGTCAAGCGAGAATTGGACCGATGTCACGAACACGATCATGGGCAACGAGAAGGGGATGTTCCAGACTGTCCTGGCCGGATTCTTCCTCTCGGTCTGGATGATCTTCGCCTACTTGTAAGCTATCGCTTGTGAACTGACGGCGCTCGTGCAAGCCGGCGCTGGCGAGGCTGACGAGTCCCGCTCCCAAACAGCATTATGTGCAACATGTTTATTGCCGTCATCAACGAAGTAAGGCTAGAAGGCGCGTTTCCGAGTCTCTGTGTGCTGATGTCTCTCCGTCGCGCAGAATTTCGCGATCGCCGACGAGGAGAAACGGGCCCGACAAATCGCCGCGTTCGTTGGTCGGTCCAAGTCAACGGCAGACACGTCAACAGCCAGCTGGTTCCGTCGCTTCGACCCGTACACCTACGCGACAACTCGCTCCCGGAAACGAGCGAAAGAGCTGGCTGAAGGATCGGAGGGGATGATCGACCGGAAACTCACGGCTTCTCCCGATGCCCTGGGAAATTCCGACTCTGAAGCGCCTCCTCCTCCTCAAGACTCGTTCGGGACTCGGCTGCGCCGACGGTTCCGACGCATCGTGCGGCCGACCGGCATTCCCCTTCTCCTCGAGTACTTCGCCGCCCCGGTACCGCGGGCTGAGCCGGTGCCGACGAGTACACATGACCGAGATGTGACGCTTGACCCCGAGGCGGAAGCTCTCGTCCTCTCCTCGCGACACCAGAGACAGCAAACCGTTGCCGACTTTATCGCCGAGCATCCGTCCTACGACAAGCCGTTGTACCTCTTCAAACAGAGTTCTCGCTTGCGACGGCTTTGTCAAAAGCTCGTTGATCCCTGCAGCGGAGGCGTACGGCTGCACGGCCAGGCGCCGAACAAGTACGCCAAATGGGCCTTTCAAGGTCTCGTGTTCGCCGCGGTCATCGCCTCGATCGGTGTAGCGGCAGCTGCGACGCCTGCCTATCGTCGCAAGTATTACCTCGAGCATGGCAAGGTACTCGTGGCTTGGTACAACTTGACCGAGGTCATTCTCGCGAGCATCTTCATCGTCGAGTTCCTGGTCAAGGTGATCGCCGACGGCTTCCTCTTCACGCCGAACGCATACTTGCTGTCCATCGCGAACGACATCGACTTCTTTGTGAGTGTGCGGCCGTGCGTGTTGCCTTCCGAACCATTACTTACCTTGCTCGATTCGGCTCGGATCAAACAGGTCCTGCTCACGATCATCGTCAACATCAGCACGCTTCTCGTCGACGACCGATTCACCCGCTCGCTGAAAGCGTTTCGGGCACTGCGCTTGATCAACATCTGGCCGAGCGTGCGCGAGACGTTTTACAGCGTGAGTGCGAGTCGGGTTACTTCGCCACGTTCGCGGCTGACCACAGTTCGACGGCTTCCTGCAGGTTTTGATTCTCGGTGCGAGCCGCATCCTCGACGTGAGCACGTTGTCCTTCTCGCTAATAGAGCCCTGGAGCTGACCCGGATCTACGTGCGTTCAGGCTTCGATCCTTGCCGTGCTCTACATCATCCCGTACGCCATCTGGGCTGCGAACGTCTTCCGCGGTCTGCTCTACTCCTGCAACGATACCAGCGTGTCGACCAAGGCCGAATGCGTCGGAGAGTACCTGGCCAGCCCGATCGCCGACTGGACCTTCCTCGCCCCTCGCGTGTGGGCCAATCCTTCCGTCTGGTCCTTCGATACTTTTCGGTCGAGTTTGTTGATCCTCTTCGAGATCGTCTCCCTCGAAGGTGCGCTCAGTTCGCCTGTCATGCGCCATGACTGTCGGCTCACCTCTTCCCGTTGTTTCGAGACCAGGCTGGATCGACGTGATGGAGTCCGTCATGAACATCAAGGGACGCGATCTGCAGCCGGAAGAGAACGCCTCGCAGTTCAACGCGCTGCTCATCGTCATCTACAACCTGATCGGGGCCCTCTTCATGTAAGCGCCTCGTCTTTTCCGCTGGCGCAGTGCTACGCTGACAGATCGTTTTCCGCCCTCCAGCCTCACCATCTTCGTCTCCGTCATCATCGAGAGCTTCGTGCGGAGATCCGGCAATTCGCTCTTAACAACCGAGCAACGCCAGTGGCAAGATATGCGGAGGTTGATTGGACGGCAGCGACCGGCGAGGCAGCCGGCTCATCGTCCGGACAATGGTGCGTCCTTCGTTTGAGCACGCTGCAGTTCATCTGCTGACTCCGATCCGCTTTCGTCAGCTTTCCGCGCCTGGTGCTACGAACGCGCGGTGCACAAACATGGCTGGTGGTCTCGCGGCGTGACTGCACTTTACGTCGCCAACGTCGCCGTCTTGCTCACGCAGGCTACCGCGACGGCGCGAGCCCACGATGTTTACAGTCAGTTCACGGTCTTTGCTGCACTCAATCTCCGCGCTCCGAAAGTCAACCAGAACTTTTTACGCAGACTGGCTGTTCCTCGGCTTCGTTGCGGCGTACACGGTCGATGTCGTCGTCCGCTTGGTCGGTCTCGGGTTCAAATACTTCTTCGCGAACCTGTGGAACACCTACGACTTGGTCGTCATCATTGGCGTCAACATCTCAACGTTCCCGATCCTCGCCGACGTCAACAGTAGCGCTTTCATACAGCTGCAGAAGGTGTTCCTCGTCGGCCTCGTCTTCAAGCTGGTCCAGAGGAACGACTCGCTGAATCAGCTCTTCAAGACTGCGACGTGAGTCCACGATTCTGGGCCGACTTTTGTGCAACGGACTCTGACTCGGGCGATCATGTCATCGAAACAGCGCGGCGCTTCCGACCATCTTGAACATCTTCGCGCTCTGGCTCATCCTCTTCCTCACCTTCGCCATTTTCTACACCGAAGTCTTTGGCCTGACGCGCTGGGGTGCCCACGGCACGTCGCTGGCAAACTATTACTCGTTCGCCTCGACCCTCGTCCTCCTGGCCCTGCAATCAACAGGGTGAGTCTTGCTTCCCTCGAACACCGTCCATGGCTTTGCGAAGACTCGCGGAATGGTACTGACCCGCACGTGCACACAACAGGGAAGGCTGGAACGAGTTCATGCACGATTACACCGTCCAGTGGCCGGCTTGCACGTACTCGCCATTCTACCTGCTGTCCGACTGCGGCTCGTCGCCCTGGGCTTACACGCTTTTTATCGTCTGGAACATCCTCTCGATGTGTAAGTACTACATTTGTTCACGCTGCAAAGTTTGCGCTTGCTGATCATGGCGCGCCACAGACCTCTTTGTCAATCTCGTGCTCGGTGCGGTCGTCGAGTCGTTCTCGTTCGCTTTTCAGGACTACGGCAAGGTCACGCGTATCAAGCGGAGCGACATGCGCGATTTCAAGCGCGTGTGGGCAAACTTTGATACCGAACGGACCGGTTACATCCAGCCGCGAGACGTTGGCAGATTCCTCGGCGTGAGTTGAGTCCTGTTGCGGCCCTCACGGATCTTCGTCACGCTGACCCGCGGCTGGACCGGCCCGATATCTCGAAGCGGCTCCATGGCGTCTTTGAGCTCAAGATCTACCGCGAGGAATGGTCGCTGTCGCGCTTGCTCGGTGCGTCGTACCGCAGCGAGCGCGACCAGCACAATTCGCCTGCGTTCGTCCACTACCTCGACGACCGCGACGCGCTCTCGCTTCGTCGGATCGACCTCGTCACTCTCGGTCACCTCATCGACGCGATCGACATGCGCGAGGTCGCGGTCCGCCGACGCAACTTTACGCTGGCGTACCACGAAGCGATGCACGACGCCGAGGAATCGCACAAGGGCCTCTCGTTCAGCAAGATGTTGCTCCTGATCGCGCACTACCGACTGATCAACGACGAGAGCGCCCTCCAGATGGACGAGCTGGCCAAGCGGCGGCGAAAGCGGCAGCTGATCCAGCGCCGCGTCGACAACGACCGGGTCAGCTCGTTCCTGCGGATGGTGGTGCTCCGGCGTCGCTTCCTCGCACACCTCGAAGAGATGCGCCGGCGCGAGTACGGGCAGGTCCCGGATATCCACGTCGAAGCGGCTTCCTCGGTTGGCGCGAGTACTCCGGCAAGGACAAATGCTCATGCAGTCGACGGAGACACGACGGCGACTTAGAATCCCTCTTCATTCCTTTCACTTCATGTAGCCATACTCGTTACTCGCTCGCTCACAGACACTGCATATATAATTTCGGGGTTTGGACACGTCATCTTGTTTGAGCGACTTGTCGAGGGGAGGCTTGGAGCGGCTTTTACCCCACCTGCCTCGCTTGGGATCGCTATCTTTCTCGCCGTACAGACCTCGCACGGCCTGACACGCTCGCGCAGTCTCACCGTCATCTCTGATCTTATCCTCCCCGAATCGAACCAACTCGGACCGCGACCGCGGTGACGCGAGGACACGAGGGCGATCTGACGCGAGTCACCGTTGCGGTTATGCAAAGCACGCGAAGGAGGACAGGAGCAGGGCCGACAGCGACTCCAACGGGACATGTTGTACAGCCGGGACTTGTCAGGTACGTCCCCTGTCACTCGGAAGGAGCGCTGGCACCTTGCCGGGTCCGATGCCCCACTTGCCGCTGACGATCCTCATCTGGCGGCCCTTGCATAGAGACCCGACCGCGCTCGAATCCATCACTTCGACTTTGCAGACTTGGTCGCCCTTCAACGGACCCGACCCGCGAAGAGTCGCGTCGGATCGAGGACCCGCCACCTCTGTCGCCACCGCCGCCGCCGCAGTCGGGTACGCGTCGGACGAATCATCGGACGAGGAGGACGGCGGTGCGGCCTATCATCGAACTCGACAGTCGGACGATGACGCGACTGCAGCCGCTCCATATGCCGTGGGCAGCGGCGCGCCGGAAGCGATCGCGTGGGCAAAGTGGGACGACCTCGTCAGGCAAGATCACGTCCGGTACGGAGCTCTTACGCGTACGCGCCACCTGCAACAGATTACTGACACACCGGTTCCATACAGGCGCGTGCTGTTGATCGGTTATCGCAGCGGAGGCGTCGCGCTGTGGGACTGTTCAGACCTCGACAATTTCGTCGAACTTCTCAACTTGTCCTGGCTTCCGTCCGAAGTCACGCCGGGTCCAGCGTCTAAGAGGCGAAAGCTCCACGTGGTCGACGGCACACTCCTCGCGACACCAAAGACAGCGACCGAATCCGCCGTCCTCGTGCTGCTGAGCCGTTCGCCTACTTCGACCTCGACTTCGGCACGATCTCACCTCATATTTTACTCGCTTCATTCGCACGAGGTCCTCGATCGGGTGGCCGTACCGGGTACCGCCCAGCACCTGCGCCTTAACCACCGCTTCCTCGTCGTTTCCACCTCCTCTCCCCTCGCGTTGCACGTTTTCCACGCCCCTCGCTTCGACGCGGCTGGATTCAACCTCGTGCCAGCGTCCTTCTCACCGATCCGTGACGTCGCGCCCTCGTCTTTCGATGGGGCACCCGTCTTCTCTCTCGGAGTCGGGGGACGGCTGCTCGCGTACGCCTCTTCGACGCCGTTGCGCTCGTCTCGCCTCGGCGGGCTGCCGGTGAAGTCTGGCCACGGCATCCTTGCGCGACCAGGAGTTTTCGACTCCAAGTCGATTCCCGACGACGGTCGCGGGTCTCTCGGCTTGAACGACGCGCCGGAGGTGGCGAGGAGAGTCAGCGAAGGCGTGCTGGGCGGAGTCAGTGCGCTGAGGGAAGCTGGCATGTCCTACTGGGCGCAAGCAAGTGGTCGGAATTCCTGCGACGCGTCTCCCCAGACATACACTCGACCGCAAAGCTCGCAAGGGAGCCCGACTGCATACCCGAGGAGCGCACCCGCCAGCGGGACCGTTCCGATGAACCTTCGCCCAGCATCCAGTGCAGTCGTCGTCCTGGATCTCTTGAGCGCACCCCAAGCAGCGTCGGCGATCGGTCGCGCGCACACCACGGCTGGACGAGACGCAACATTCCGTCCGAAGATTATCGCCTCTTTCGTCCCCTCCGCTGCCCCGATCTCGCAACTCTCATTCTCGCCCGCTTCGACGCACCTCCTTGTCGCTTCCGACGGTGCGCACTCGTTCGACATCTTTGAGCTGAAGCCGGCTACGGTGATCGGTCAAAGCGCTACCTCTACCGGACCGGCCGCCAATTCCGGGGCGAACGTGTGGCACCGTTACCGACTCGAGCGCGGGATCACCTCGGCCCATGCGCGAGCAGTGAGCTGGTCCTCGGACGGACGCTTCGTTGCCGTGTCGACCGCCAAGGGCACATCGCACGTCTACGCCATTCATCCGGCGGGCGGCCTCCCGCTGCTCGCGCGGCACTTTGGCCCGCACGTGGTCAACAGCGATACTCTGCCTCCGTTGAGCCTTTCTTTGCGGGCATCGGCACGAGTCCGCTCGCCTGCGACTCGTGGCGACGAGACCGGGATCCCGGCATGGACGGCGCCGAGTACGGCACTTTCAGCCCGGGTCGCCTTCATACCATATCCGGTCACCGCCGCGTCCAGTTTCGGGGAGGAAGAAGGCTCTGCGAGGCGGCGGTCCACAACGAGTCGGGGTCCGCCACCGCCCCTCCTCGCTCAGGACTTCCTCGTCTTCCACCCCGACAACGGCAACGCCACACTGCATCGTCTCAGCCCGCAGGAAGTCGTCGCATCGCCCTCGCTCTCGACGACCACTACGAACGCCGTCGCTGCTGCCTCCCGCGGCGAGATTGGCAAGCTGGCAACGACGGCGGTCAGCGGCTTGACGCAGCTCATGCGGTCTCGCGGCGCGAACCTGGTCGGCGGGCAGACTTTGAGCCCTCGTCTCGAGCGCGGCGAGGCGGCGTCCAGCTCGAGTTCAGGAATGGAGAAGACATGGAAGGTTCGGTGCTGCTCGCTGGCCGCGTGGGACTTGCGCAAGGGGCAGGACTGGCCGGAAGTGCGCGAGAGTATCCCTGCACGGACGAGCGAGCTGCCGGCGGTCGTGAAGCGTGAAGGACACTTGTAAGCTTGATTAACAATCACGAAAGAGTTCTGCTGTTGTTCGCTAATCGACCGCAACCGCCCACAGGTACGCTGCGTCTGCAGAGATCGAGACCTCGAGTCGAGCACTCCGCGTGATGCCAAGGTCGATTTACGCTTCCCGTCAATTCGACTTCTTCGCCCTGCCGCCTCGGCACGAGGAGCTGAGCGCAGCGGGGAGAGTCGAAGTCAGCGGCTGCGAGATCCACTTCCGGCCAGAGGTGCGGGTACGCCCGGGGACCTCTGCACCCGGCATCGACTCGGCAGCGTTCAGAACGTCGGCTAACAAGCAGGCTCTGCGGACGGCATCCGAGTTCGCCCCCGCCTCATTCGACCAGCCGATCAAGTCGGCCATGCACGCATTTCTCGACCCTCAAACCATTCTCGCGCCCGGCTCACCACAGCTTCGCCCGCCAACTTTTCCGAACGGCGTACCGGGCAGGCACGGCTCGTGGCGCGATTCGATCCAGGTCCCGCGCGGAGTCGCACCGGCGGCGCTGGAAGGCATCGAACGCGTGCGGCAGAGCTTGGGCCAGATCCGCGTGCCGAAAGGAATGATTTCAGTCGCCGGACGTCGCAGGAGCATGGCGGGAGGGTCTGCTTCCGATGTGCAGGCGGCGTACAGCACCTCGATCTCGTTCGAGGACGAAGACGCCGTGTACGCCGACCGCGAGTTGGAACCTTCCCAAAGCGCCAGCACCGCTTGCACCACCGACCTCGACGAAGGGCGCGCCAACGTCAAGTCGCAGCATTCCCCTTCCCGCGACAACGATTACGGCGACTTTGATCGCCCTCTCGGCGAGGATTGGGACGACCACTTTGCGGACGAGGTTCCGCTGAAAGAGCACCCGACGGTCGGCGAGTCGCCTGAATCCGCCATGGAACCCACCATCGGCGAATTCGAACACTTTGACTTCGAGTTGCCATCCGGCGTCCCGGCGGCAGTGCCGACCCTTGCGATCCCTTCGCCATTCGCGCTGGACCCGGTCGACGATGAAGAGGAGAGCCCGCCAACGCACAAGCACAGCGGCGCAACGTTCACGAACACGCCGAAGGACCTGACCGGGCTCTCGAAGTCTGCGGTGCGCGCGCCCGATCTGCTCGCGCAGTCCTCGGCCACCCTCGCCACCGCGATTCCGACTCTGACGGTACCGACCAATGTCGCTCTCAGCTCATCCCCGGCTTCCTCGGTATCTTCCTCGCCCTCGTCACGGTCATCCGGCAAGCGGAAGAAGGGCCGGCGTTGACTCCAGCAGCACCTTTTCTTGAATCCCGTTTCCATGTTGGCGCAAATCTTGTACTTTCTCAATCGCACATCTCCCCAATCCGAAATCGGAATCTTGCATATAAAGCCCGTGTAATACAAGACGTGGCCTTTTGGATCTATCGACGATTCCGGGACTCGGTTCCGAGACCGGCGCGAGCACCTGCTCGAGCGGAGGCGGCGTCGATGCCAGCTTGCTCCTGCATGCGCACAATCTCCTCGAGGATCGGCTTGTACTCGTCTGTACGAACAGAGTTAGATACATAATCAGGAAAGAACGAGGCTCCATGCCGGAAGACTCTCGACGCACCGTAGCGCTGTTCTGCCATTGCGAAACCGTCGCGGCGCAGCTCCTTTCCACGGTTCGCACTCCCACCCTGCTGGTGCGCCTTCCCCGTCCAGTACTCCTTGGAGCGAGCGAAGAACTGGGCAAGCGACTCGCCGGCTTGCGGAGTCGAGAGGATCTCCTCCGCGGTCCGAGCCGAGTCGGCGGAAATGCCCATGAAGGTCGTCGCCTTCTTTCGCAGCTCTTCTTGCTGCATGCGAGCTTTGTATCAGCACCCGACGGATGCGCTTGGGTAAAGAGAATGTACGCACCTCCAGTCGCGCCTTCTCGGCCTTCTTGGCCGCGAGCTCCGCCTCCGTCAAGACCAGTTCGTCGATTTCGACCTGCATCGGCTCGACCTCGACGGGAGCCTGCCCGTCGTCCTCCTCGTCCATTTCGTTGGCACTGTCGCCAGACTGCGAGGCCTCGTCGTCTTCCGAGTCTGAATCGTCGTCGTTCTCGGAATCGCTACCATGCCATTCGACAGCGTCGCTGCGGGAGAAGAGCGACCGTCAGCAAATAGTCAGAAGGGGGAGAGAAAGGGCGACACTGACATCTTGTCTTCTCGGAGGCAGCTGAAGCGGTCGAGCTTGTCCAAATTGAGCGAGTGAAAGTCGGCCAACGTGTATTCGCGGTTGCCCGCCTCCAAAATCCCGCCGTAGCTGCCAAAAGTCGCCCGAAATCCTGATCAGCAAGAGAGCCCATCCGGAGTCGGAAGCGGAAGGACGAGGGCACACAGATAGAGCGTGTTGCGCTGGACGCAGGCCATGACGTTGTAGCGCTGACCGGGAATCGTCTTTTCCGGATCGTCGTCTTCGTCGTTCTCGGCCCGGTTGATCGCAAAATCGGCAGACTCTCCTTCTGCCGGACCAGGAGAACCTCCGTCCTCCTTGTTCTCATTCTGCAAGGCGGCCTGCTTGGCGGCGCGTTCCATCTCGAGCTCGATCTCGCGACGAGCGCGAGCAATCTCCCACGGTTTCGGCTCGTCGTCGCTCTCGTATTCGTCGTTGCTGCCGTACTCCTCCTGCATCTTCTGATCGGCAGCGTCGTTATCGTTCGCGCCGTCTCGAGCCTCGCTGTTGCCGTCCGGGTTCGCAGCGTGGGCAGCCGCGGCGACAGCAGCAGCTGCTAACGCACGCTTCTTCTTCTTCGCAGCAGCGCTGGCTCCTCCCGCTTTCTTCTTTCGCTTCAGGAGCAGTTGGATCCATCGACCGTTCCCGGCGGTGTTGTATCCGTACCTGATCACGCGGGGAGAGCGGCGAATTCGGCGTGAGCTCCATTAATCAAAAGGCGCTGATCACGAAGCGGAAACGCACAGGTCGTTGTAGAAGGTCGAGTCGAGGGTCTCTTCGTCCTTGTCGTCATCGCTAACGCCTCCGAAAAGGATACCCATCCTGCGAGTAGCTCGGTCGTCAGCATAGGATTTCCTCCAGTTACCGAACACTGTGCGCCGCCTCACCCTTTGTTCGCCCAGTAGGTCATCGTGCAGCCTGTTGAAAATCTCGTCGTCAGCAAAAAGAGGTGTGTTGAGAGGGACGAGTACGCGGGGGGGGGGGGGTACTACGCACCCGACCGAACTGGATTTGGAGGATTGCCCGGATTCTTGCGCTTCTCCCACCTGAATTTCTTAAAGTCGCACGAACCGTCCTCCGCAATCGGCGGCACTTTGAGCAACCAGGTATCGCTCAAGGCCACTCCGGTCACGCGCTTGCCTTCGTAGTTCTTGGTGTAGCCGCCTGCGGTACGAGTAAAAAGGCGGCCATCAACATCCGGGTAGGCAGGACGTTCTGCCGGAACAGGATCCACTCACCGTGCAGGACGAGTCCGTCGGCAGTTGGCAAGAAAGAGCAGCCGCTTCGAGCTCTGTGCGATGGGCGAAGAAGGTCATAACTCGCTCGCAGGCTGGCAGCTCTCCAGATAGGCAGAACTCACGGAGGTTTCCGGTCGAGCTCGCTGAACTCGACTTTGTGCCATCGGAAGCTGAGGGAGTGGGATCGGCGAGTCAACAAGTGCATGGGGAGAGAAGCATCTCCGGACTGAAAAGGACTGACTCGGTGAGGGACCACGCCCACAAGTCGTTCAGGTAGGTGGTTCGGATACCAGTGTCTTGGAAGCCCTGGAAACGCGGACATGACAGCGGATCGATCAGCTTCCGAGTCGCCTCGCGTAGCTGCAGAAATCACAACTCCACTCACGCCGAAGAGAAAGATGAAATTCTTGTAGACGGCCATCCGGTGCCCGGATCGCGCCGAAGGACGCACTTTCGTCTCCCAGCGTTCCCAGCTCTGAGACTCGATCGAGTAGCTCCAGAGGTCGTGGTAATGATAGAAGGATCTGTGTGTCGCGAAGAGAAGCATGAGCGCTGTCTCGAGAACGTCCAGCGAATCCCGGGTCCAGGAGGGAAGCGAGAGCGTACGTTTGATTCGGTGCAGCTGATGGGGGTTCGAGGTCAACGAGGAGGGTCTATGCGCCGGAACTGAAAGCACGCCGTCCCCACTCACAGTACTCGCCACCGTGAACCCACAGCCTTCCACCGCCGGCGACCGTACCGACCATCTGATGCGCCGCGCGGGGACCGGGTTGAGTCGGCGAAGAGAACTTTCGCCACTCGTTCTTGGACGGGTCGTAGCGGTACATCTGACCGGGTTCAACTCGTCGCTCGAGGTCAGCTGCGCGCTCTGCTCTGTGTTCGAGGGGATGTGGCGCCGTCCGCTTGTTTCCCCGGAAGCCGAAAGGAAAGAAAGGACTCACGTCGGCATACATCTCGACTCGTTGGCCGTCATAGTTCTCCCCGCCAAAGAGGAACAAATGATCCGAGACGGGCGAGGCGACGAGCGTTGCATTCGCACGCCGAGACGGCGGCCCTTCGACCGTTTCCTCTATCCCGTTTGTTCAGGATGTCAGCTTGGTAAGGGTCGCAAGATAGAGGCTCCGAGGACGGTAAAGCGGACCTGTGACTTTGTGGTCCTCTGCCCATTTCTGTCGGAACTGCTCGAGCGAAGTGAGGAAGTCGTCCTCTTCCCACGTTTCTTCCTTCTCCTTGCCTGCGAGCACGAAATCGGGTCAGTACGGCGAGCCCGTTTATCGCCAGCGCCATGGTTCGAGCGAGGCATCGAATGCTGGCGCAGAGAACTGCAGCAGAAGCGAGCCGGCGACCAACCGACGCACCCTTCTTCTTCTTGATCGCTTTCGTGTCCGTCTTGGCTCGCTTGCTCTCCTGCTTCAACTTCTTGGCCGCTTTGGCCTATACGCAGCCCGGAAAGGAGGGGTGTCAGCGTCTCGGATACGACTCGGCTGAGCAGCGATGGGAAAAGGAAAAAAAGGGTGAAGTGCTTACCGCTGCCTTCGCATCGCCTGCGCCCTTCTTGGACTTGTTCTTGCCCATCTCTGCGTGCAACTTTCGCTCAGCGCTGCTGCAGCAAGAGCAGGTAGAGAGCCGGAAGCGAACGAGCACACGAGTTGTTCACGCGGAAGCAGCGATGATGAGCGCAGCCTCACTCAGATCAGAGGACCGACTATACACACTAGGCTAACTGGAGCGTACTGTATTTCTCGCGGTCCGGTACATACCGCGAGCTTGGGGGAAGGTTTTGCGAGTTTTACGCCGACCCGGATGAAAACCTCGACCTTTTCCCCGCAGCTGGCTCTGCAGCCTGCGCAGCACAGCAGTGATTCCCCTCAGGGCATCCGTCCTGTTCCGAGGTACTGATGCGAGATGTATTGCGCGGAAAGAAAGGACAGAGTCGAGCCAATGTACAGCGAGGAGATGGCGTTGTTTCCCTACTCGACGACCCGGCCGACAATGTTGTACCGCTTCTGGAAGTACTTCTCCTGTGCATGTGACGATGTTCCCATGTCAGTCCTCGGTACTCACAGCACGAGAGCCCGGGACAGGCAAAAAGAAAAGAGCGGCTGCGCGCACCCAGTCGTCGAGGACTTGCTGCTCCTCCGCGGTCAGGGTCGAGTAGTCCGAGACGGCATCTTCCGGCTTGAGAGACGACTTGCCGAGTCCTCTGATGAAACATGGCGAGTAGTGCGTCAGTCTCATCGGGTCCAACGAAGACAAGCTTGTTGCGCGGGCGGACAGGCGCACGCGAGCGAGCTGTCATGGCAGGGAGGAGAGCCTGACGCACCGGGAGGCATCCTTTCCGACAAAGACGTGGTATCCGCAGCCCGGACCGTACATGTCGCGCTTTGCCGAGACTGCAGGGGTTCAGAAGTCGGGCAGGTCAGCAGTTAGATGCCGACTTTGCCGGCAGCCGACCACTTCTGAACCCGAGACTGACCGTCATAGATGCGGCCCTTGATGGCGACATAGATCGGGGTGTTCTCGTCCCTGCCGTCATTCTTGGCGAGTTCCTCCTTGGTGAAGGGCGTGTCCTTGGGCGGGTCGAGTTCCTTGACGTCGCCGGCCGGAGCCGAGACGGTGGCGTCTGCGGCCTTGACTGCGAGGTCGGCTGCTTTGGTCTTGAGGGTGTCCATTCTCGGGTCTGCTTGTCGGAGTTGGGCCGGGGTCGGGGTCGGGAACGCGAGCTGGAGGTACCAGAAGAAGAGCGACGAGAGGATCTGTTGGCATGGCACCGAGTGGGGGGGGGGGGGAGAAGTGAGCTGACCGTTCTCGTCTCCGGGGATGAAGGAGGAGGAGAGACATACTACGAGTTGGAAAGCGACGAATATGTAGTGGTCTCTGACGAACGAATCTATAGCGTCGCGGAGAGTGACGGCGAATGCGGTCGGCGCAGTGGTGAGCCGTTCGAGGTGCGGAGAGTTGGACAGTCTAGAGGGGCGGTTTGGCAAGAGTCAGTTCCTACATCCTCATCTGCTCTCTGCCTGTGCAGACTCACCGTGACATGCACGCGAGACGCCAAGGTCAACGTCACTCGTACTCGTCTTTCGACATCCGGAACTCGGCGAAAACGCTCGAGGCGAACCTGAGTTGAGCGTCGATTAGAACCAAGGACGGACAACGCTGCTTTGCGCTCGACCTCGCAACGACCTCGACGCGAGACATCGAGCGGACACCGCTTTATCCGCTCACTGCTCCTCGTCGGGCATCGCCTCCTCTGCCTCGCTCTCTCGTTCGCAGTGCATAGAGGATTTTGGTATCCATCAGGTTTTCGAGTCTGTCCGCGCGGGCATGCTTGACTGCCAGCTCGACAAGGCTCGTCATGACGCAGACACCGCCAAGCCGCCAGCAACAACAATCGCAACAGAGACGACAAAGCCAAAGCGCGAGCGCGTCAAGTTGATGGGGATCCGTCAGCACCTCGAAGTGCAGCGCGTCAGGCAGCAGGAGAAGCAGGAACCCGACCCCTGGTTCGTCCGAAAAGTGCGCGCCGCCTCGTCTCGTCTCGTCTCGTCTCTCTCCCTGCCTGACCCCGACCCGAAGCTGACCTGCTGCGTGTGACACACCGCAGTTCATCATCGGCATCGTCGTGGGGGTCTTTGGATACAGCTACTACGTCTACGTCGTCCGGCTCTGCGTTCCCATGATCCGCATGCAGGACAACCGCTTGGGCGGCAGAGCCCAAGGACGTGCGTCTTCCTCCCCGGACATGGACACGAGGCAGATCGCATAGACTAAAATCAATCTCGAACACACAGTCGTGTACCTCGTCATCTACCACCTCCTCTTTGTCATGTTCGTTTGGACCTACCTCGTCGCGGTGGCAACTCCGCCAGGTTTCGCTCGGGACGTGAGTGCCCTTCTCTCCTTCTCGGTGGTACGCCAGGACAAGCACTCACGCGGACAGTTGGTCTGTGGGAGACAGTACGTGCCAGAAACCGATCCGCCGCAAGCTGAGGAAGAGTACATCACCGTCGCCGGTCAAGCTTTCGAGGACCAGCTGCAACCGATCCGGCCCTCCAAGCTGGCTCCGGCCGACTTGTACAAGTCTACATCGAACGGCGATTGCCGCTCAGCTCTCCGGCGATCGAGCTCGAGCTTGCGGTCAGCGTCGTTGGCGACGCCCGAGGAGGAGGACGAAGAGGCTACTGCAGGTACCGAGCAGGGCGAAGACGTGGTCGAGATGCGCCAGACGAGCAACAACGGGCGCGTGATCGTACCTCTCGCCTCCGCATGCACCAACGAAGAAGACGCCATTGCCGAAACTGCACCCACCGTGGGCGTTCTCGGACCTGCCTTGGGAACGGTACTCGCTTCCGCCACCGACGCCGTGCCCACTCCGCCTCACGAGGAGGAAGGGCTGCAGATTCTGCCGGGAGACCATCCGCGCTGTCGATCTACGGGGTCGACGACGCTCGCACCTTCTGATGATGCGTCGGCGCCGATACCCGTCTCGCGGCCTGAGGCAGCTCACGTCGCGGAACGACTCCCCACCTCGACCACGCCAGCGGACGGCCACATCGCCGACGTACCACCACGACCACGGAGAAGCGCATCCCCGGCCGCGCGGTCCCGACAATCGTACCTCGACTTCCCCGACCCGCCGCCCGAGTTGGAACCGCCGAAACCGCTCGCGGTCGAACGGATCCCGCGCAGCTTGCCGATCTTGACGGAGCAGTACCGCTACGATCCGCGCGAACGGATCGTGAGACCGTACCGGAGTCATCGGTGCAAGCACTGCGCCAAGGTCGTCCTCAGTGAGTTTCCTCCTGCTCCTCTCCTCTCTCGCCATCAGCATCAGGGATCCGCGACGTCGGACTCACCGCGCTTCTTGCGAACTGTGCACAGAGATGGACCACCACTGCCCTTGGGTTGGATCCTGCGTCGGCGCCCGCAACTACAAATACTGTGCGTGTTATCTTTCGGGCGTTTTTCGGAGTCGCCAGTGTCTGATAGAGCCCGATCCACAGTCTACAACTTTTTGCAGTGGTCC
Source organism: Rhodotorula sp. JG-1b (assembly GCA_001541205.1). Classification (NCBI taxonomy): domain Eukaryota; kingdom Fungi; phylum Basidiomycota; class Microbotryomycetes; order Sporidiobolales; family Sporidiobolaceae; genus Rhodotorula; species Rhodotorula sp. JG-1b. The sequence continues at coordinate 72,111 of KQ954468.1, read as the reverse complement.
TCGGCGTACCTCTTTTTCGTCTTCCTCACCCTCCTGATCGCGCAAACCCTCCCGCTCGGCACCTTCCCGGCGACGCGACCCTACCCCGGCGTCGACGGCCAACAGATCGCCATCATCGCGTTGTCGTTCTTCTTCCTCTTCTTCACGGGGTCGCTCCTGATCCAACACACGGGGTTGATCCTTCGCAATATGACGACAATCGAGCAGATCGGGCTTGCGAGGATGCGGCAGCGGGAGCGGGCGGCGCTCGCGAGCGAGTATGGCTTCTTTGGCTTTAGGCAAGTCTCTCGCTTCTGTTCACCTCTCATCGCGGCATGCGAGCCATTTGTGCACGTCACTGACCGGTGCAATGGGTCCGCCTGAGTGCTTGCAGAGCGAAGAAGGCGACGCGGCGAGAATGGGACAGGCGGTGGGGTCGACCGGACCGCGAGGGCAACATCTGGTGGCTCGGGTCGTCTCGCGCCAATTGGGAGATGGTCTTTGGGAAATCCAAACTCGGATGGTTTTGTGAGTGCTCGTCCGCCGCCGCCGCCGATCAGATTGGAGGCGGGCGAACGAAACGCAAAAGAATCTCGGCTCGATTTCGCTGACCCGCACCTCTCGCCTTCTCGGTGACCCAGTGCCGATTCCGTCGGAACCGACGATGGACGACGGGTTGCATTATGTGCCAAATCCGCGGTTCAGTCCGGAAGGTTACTGGCGCGAGCGACGATTCTGGCCTGCCGACCTGCGATGATGCAGCGCGGCCCCATCGCGTCGATACTGTTTCCAGTCTCGGGCTTTTGATTCTGAGGGACTCGCTACCAAATGCTTGTTGTACTCCTCTTGCAAAGTCAATTCTAGATCCCTACGGGGTTCTCCCAAGGGCAAGCGAGTGCATGCCGACTTGTCCGCGGTCGCGTTCACTTCCAGCCATCTTGCTCGGCACGGACGCATACACAGAGACGGTCCTCCCCTTTGCCCGCGCGAGCACTGGCTTGCACTCGGCTTCCTCGGATATAACCACGCCGCACGAGACCGTACAGCGTCCTCTGCTACAGCGGGACTCGACTCGCTCGCCTCGGCAGCGTCCGCGTTCGGGGGCGTCGATCCGACGCTCAACATGTCGACTCCGGTCGCGCGGAGCTTCCTCGACGACGATGTAGACCCGCTCAAGTCGCCTGCGCGTCCCGAGACCGCGCCTCGCGTCGCAAGAGACGAGCCAGACGCGCTCGTTTCCCCACTTGGCGGCCCTTCACCATCGCCCCTCTCGTTCAAGCGCAAGCCACAGCCGGCGAGGAGGACTGCGAGCAGTGCGAGTGCTGTCAGAGACAAGGCGGTGAGCTTTATCGGTGGGATCTTGCGGCACGGTAGCGCCGGGCAGACGGACCACGAAGCGGCTTCAGCCTCTCCCGCTTTCCGGCGAGTCGACGCGCGGCCTCAGCACATCACGCTCGCCAACAACACCGTCAAGCATAAACCATCCCTGTCGGAATTTTCGCAGGCAGTCGCGAGTGACGACGAGCTTGAGGAGGAGGACGAGGGCGAGACGACGGCAGGCGAGTCGCCACAACGGAGGATCTCGAGCGCCACCCGAGGGGACGAGGCAGACCGGAATCGCCAGCGGAGACTTTCGGCCAGTAACAAGCGCGCAGTCTCGAAAACCGGCAGCGCCATGATCATCGGTCAGCGTTCGCGAAGACCAACGGGGTCGGCCATGTACGGCTCTCCGGTCAAGGAACCTGGCCCGCTGTCCCCCCTGTGGGCGGACCCTGCGTACGGAGGCGGAGACGACGATCGACCATCAGACGAAACGCCGTTTGGTCCGGACGTTGGGCCGTTAGAGGTGACGCCGCTCCCCAAGATTCCAATCTTCGTTCTCAGCATCTGCATGCTCGGCGAGTTCTTGTCGGCCAGCGTATGCTCGCCCTTCCTCTTCTTGTACGTGACTCGCCCTGCCTCTCTGATTGACAGATCGATTCAAGTCTAACGCCTGGAACTCGCAGTATGGTGGAAAGCTTTGGCGTCGGCGAAAACGGCGGCGGCGAGTCTGCCGTCAGTGCCTGGACTGGAGTGGTCTCTGCCGTCTTGTGCGTGACGCCATTCTCCGCATCGCCTATTACATAGCAAGCTGACACTTCCGGGTCGTGCAAACTCGTTGCAGCTTCCTGTCGCAGTTCGCTACGGCGATGCTCTGGGTTTCGATCGCCGAAAAGCATGGTCGCCGAGCCGTCCTCTGCGCGTCCCTCGTCGGGAACGGGCTCACCGTCGTCGCGTTCGGCACCTCTCAGAACCTCGGAACGGCGATCTGCACCCGACTCGCGATGGGCTTGTTCAACGGTGAGAGCGGACTTCATGTTGCCCACTCTGTTCCGAACGCAGCGCTGAGATTCAGTACGGTCAAACGCAGGCGCTGTTGGCGTGGCGCGCAGTGCTGTGCAAGATGTCACGGACGAGACGAATCGTTCCACGGCGTACACCGTGAGTTTTCTGGTCTTTTGTTCACTGTTGGAAGGAGCGCTAACTCTGCGAACACCAGATTCTCGGTTTGCTCTGGGGCATGGGCGGCATCGTCGGCTCGGTCCTGGGCGGAACGCTCGAACACCCCGTAAGGACCTCTTGTACGCACACGATGACCCGTCGCTGACTTCCAAGACATTGCACAGACCGAGAAGTACCCGTCTTACTTCGGCAACTCCGAACTCTTCCGAATCTACCCCTACTTGCTACCCTGCCTGCTCGCCGGGTCCGTCACGCTCTTCGGCGGCGTACTATCCCTGTTTCTCGACCGGAACGGCGGCCAGCGTACGGGTGGCATCCATCTGCCGACCGAGAAGGACGTCGAGACCGCCACGACTTTTCTCGGTCGCTTCAAGGATGCCGTCGTTTCTCGCGCGTCGGCCCTCTGGCGACGGTTCCCACGTAGACCCCCCATCCAACTCGGTCAGAGTACCGGCAACGTCTCGCTCCACTCTGCGCACGCGCAGGTTCCGCCTCTCGTCTCGCCGGCACCATCGCCCGCCCTTTCGCCCGGAGACGGAGCGTCGGAGCGCAACCCGCTCTCTGACCGATTGGGGTCCGTTCGGCAGTACGGGTCCGCGTACGGCTATTCAACGAGCGGGCGTCACGGTAGCCAGTCTGGCTTTGAGCGCGACTCGGGTTTGCGGATACCCTCGATGCGGCGAAGAGGGTACCGCTCGGTCTCGATGGCGACTTCGAACCGGTACGACCCCGACAACGAGGTCAACCACTCGTTTGCGGAGCGGCTCTTGCTCGCCAACAACCAGGCCGTCTTCAGTCTCAGCGACGTCTTCCTGGCCAAAGCCGCTGCCGATGACCAGTTTACGGCGATCGAGGCGGAAGGCTCGATCTTCGAGCGAGACGAAGACGAGGAGTCGCGCATCGAGGGTACGGACGTCGATGCAAACTCGGAGTACGGGGACGTTGGCTTCGGTACCGCCCCACCGTCTATGGAGGACCTGCGCGGCGAAGCGGCACGTCAGGATGCCCAGCGAGCTGCAGACCAGGACGAGGTCTCGCCGTTGCCGCCACGGCCGACTTCGCCTTCGCTGTTCGCCACAATGCGACGTCGCCCGGACCTGCTTTCGCCGCAGCGGGACCGGTCCGCTTCGTATGCTCCGAGCGGTCAGCGGTTGCGGCGTTTCTCGGGCGCGTCTTCGGTCCGACCCATGTCGATCTATTCCAACACCGGTCTCGCACCCGAGAGCCTTGCCGCTTCGGCAGCGCAGCTGGTTGCGGCTTCGGCACAGCAGCCGAACGAGTCGGCCTTTGCGCCCATGCAGGCCATTCCCGAAACGCGTGCGCCGAGCATCATCGAGCATTCGAGCCCTGTCAGTGAAGCAGGTTGGTTGTGGTTCTCTTTCTTACACCCGCCATGATTCCATGTCGCTCAGTCTCTTTCCGGCTCTACAGGCTTCGCTGCTCCGTCGGCGGCGACTCTGGTCTGGCAGTTGCCGCTCGCGATGATCCTGCAGTACCTCTGCGTTGGCCTGCACGGCACGGCATGCGACCAACTCTTCACCAGCTTCTTGGTCGCCCCGATTACGAGTGGCGGTCTCGGCTTGACTGCAGACCATTACGCACTCCTGGTCGCCATCATGTTCTTCTTCTCGATGGTCTGGCAGTTCAAATTCTACCCGACGGTGGGACCGCCCAACGGCCCGCTGAGCCACCTGTCGATGTGAGTCAATTATTCGGATTGCGTGTGTGTCGCTTTTCACGAGACTGACCTGCCCTCGATGTGCAGGTTCCGTATCGGGCTAATTCTTTACGTGCCTGTGAGTCTCCTGCGGCTCTGCTGGCGCAACGAATCACGATATACTCACCCTCCACCTCCTTAGGTCTACCTCCTTTTCCCGGAGCTGCGCGGTTTGATCAAGGTCGAAGGCGAGAACGGCCTCGTCATGCTCGGCATGGTCGTGCTGAGCGCCCTGCGATACCTCGCGAACGCTTGCGCGTACACCGCCGTGGTGCGTCATCCGCCTCCGCTCATCTTGTCAGTACAGTGAGGAGACTTACTCTCGTGTGGGATTGCGATCGCTGCAGATGGTCCTCATCAACGTCATGACGCCGGCCGAACTGGTCCCGCTCGCGAACGGTCTCGCCCAGTCTTGCATCTCTTTGGCTCGCTTCATCGGTACGTGGCCAAACATCCGCGCTCGGCAAGCGTCCAATCCATGTGCTGAACGCCTTTTACGGGCAGGGCCGCTCCTTGGCGGATCCGTTTTCGCGGCTTCGATCGCAGACCCGCAGAATGCGCATCCCGCCGCCGGTTTCCACCTGATTGCTGTGAGCCTCTTGTGACGTCTCGCGTCTATTTTCCCTGTTCACGCTGACACCTTCCATCGATAGGGGCTCTGCTTCGTCGGATTCCTCTTGTCTTGGCGGATCAAGTAGATCCTCCTCGCTCCTGTACAGCTGTTGTGATTCGTGAAGACACTTTTCTCTTGTTCGTTGCCCTCATCTTTATCGTAATCGCAGCATTTCTACGGTCGAAGACTATACCGTTACAGCGCAGAGTCCTACAACCACGTTACGCCACGAGGAGAGATGCGCAAACGATGGTCAGCCCGCACAGTCCGGTAAGCAGTTCGAGGCGGAAGGCCCGACTGGTATGTGTGGAGGATGCGGAAGCTGCTGCCAATCCAGCGGATGAGCCCGCGCTTGAGCTTGTTGGCTTTTGGGTGGAAGTGGTCACCGTGACGAGGTTGGACGACAAGCCCGTCCGCGAAGCGCCGGCAGCCGGAGATCCCGACAAACAGTTGACGAGTCCGAGCGAGAGGAGGTAATTCCCGGCGTGGACAAAGTAGCTGTCGCCTGTTTTGAGGGAGTAGCGCGGTGATCAGCCTTGCCACTAACGGTAGTGGCTGGAGGTGATGCCCCGAAAGCGTTGTGCTTTACCGTAGATTGCCCCAGTACTGTTGTTCGGACTGTAAAGCCGTTCGGAGTCTCTGCGTTATTCGACCTTCCGAGTAAACAGCCTTTGGCGTCGAGAACTCACGGATCGGCGCGGTTGTTGACGGTGGCGTATCCGAGAATGCTGTCGCCGATCCACGTCTGGCCATCTTCGAGTCCATAAAGACCTACGTTTGCCGTATTGACAAGGAGAGTCTGTCCAGCTTGGGCCCAAAAGTCCGAGCCGGTCGTGTTGCCGCGACTTGCTTCAAGCGACGACAAGACGAGCATGGCCGACGCGGCGATTGCCGACGCCGAGGTATCGAACGTGAGAGGAGCCGGGGCGTCAAAGTCCCACGGGGCAATCCCTGTCGAGGAATTCAGGTGGTCGTAGAAATAGGTCTGCCCGCATCGAGTTTCTTGTCAGCGCCAAGGGTCTGCTGTGCTCCTACGCTGTCACGTACCGCCATGCGTTCAGAGGTTTCGAGGTAGACCGGCACCCCAGTCGCGTTGTACAGAAGAGCAAAGCCCAGGATCCCCCACGCTTGTCCGCGACTCCAGGTCGACGAGTTTGAGTACCCCTGAGCAGTTCCTCGCCACTGCACCTCTCCCGTCGACGGAAGGTAGTTGACAACGTGGAATGATCCGCCGTCGCTGCGGATGTGGTTCTCGATCGTCTTGTTGGCGTGCGATTCGGCCATGGTCCGGTACGTTGCGTTGCCGGTCAGATCGGATGCCGAAAGGAGGAGAGGCAGATTCATCATATTGTCTATAATCTGCGTGCAGGAACAGAGCCGGTCAGTACGAGATCACAGCACCCGATGTTGATCGAAATCCATAGGACGGACGACTTCAAAGTTGTCGGGACCTCGGTCCCAGCTGCGAGTGCAGCCAACGACTGGGGAGAACAGCGACGCGAGTGTCTCGGCGTTGCTGACAAGGGCCTGACGAGCGGTCTCGTTCGACGAGTCGAGGGCCAACTCTGCGATCATCGGCGCGCTGTTGAAGCCGACGTCGTGGCCCCAAGACGCGAGCACCGTTGCTGCGGGGTTGTACAGGCCAGCGGACCAGGTTCGCGCCGCTTCTCTCCAGTCGGTCCCGTTCGCCTGCGTAGCGTCATTCGGGCACAGGAGAGAGTATCGCCTGTCGAGCGCGTACAGCTCGTCGGGGAAGAACGCCGAAGTCCAGTCGGTCGCCGGTTGAAACACCCACGCGTTGGCGCTTCCGGAGGTGTACTCGGGCCAGCTCTGCGGCACCGACGTAGCCGGTGCCGTCTCGGCTGTGGCTCGCACCTTTTGCAGCACGTTCGGGTCGAAGAGAGGTTGTAGCCGCGACGTTATATTTGGCTCTGGCGCGGCGAGGACGATTGAAGGCGCCACGAGCGATGCGACTGCAGCCGAGCTGAGCGTTCTCCTCCCGAGCATGATTCCGTGTGCCGTTAAGCTCAGTCTGGCGCCCCCGACCACAAGATCACGATCGCGAGTGAAGTGGAAAACGACAAGAGACGCGACTCGAGAGGGCCTCGACTGGATTCTGCTTCTGCCATAACGCGTCGCATCTCTAGACAGCGCCCAGACCCGCGGGAACGGTTGCTAGACACGTTTGCTTTCGACTTGTTGGGCAAATCAGCCCTCAAGCGCTCTACAGTCGACGCCAGCCTCTCATCACTCCCCACCTCGTTCAGTCGACAGGAACGTGCCAACATGTCCGACTTGCAGGCCTACTTGGCGTCCAAATACATGTCGGGTCCAAAGGCAGACGCGATCCTCGAGCGCGAAGACCCCAAGCGCCGCAAGAAGAAGCGAAAAGTGCACGGCGAAGCGGCGTCGACCTCGTCCGGCCAGGGACTCGTCATTGCAGACGAAGACGGAGCGTTCGGGGCCCAGGAGCAAGAAGAGGAGGAGTACAAGCCCGGTAGGCCCTTCCGAAGATGGCCTGGGAGTGACCTGATCGCTGACTCGCTTTCCCTGCTCTCTAGTCGTCGAGGAGCGAAGAGGTCATTTCAAGGCAAAGGCGAAAGCAGACTCGTGGGCTACGATACGAGATGCCGATCCGATGCTTCGACCCAAATCTCCGACCCCGGAACCAGAAGACGAGGCACCCGCCGTCGCCGGCATGACGGTCGAGACTGCTCCCCGCGGTGGACTGCAATCGGCCGCCGACCTCCGCGCCGAGCAGGAACGGAAAGCCGCAGAGCAGGAGCGGAAACGGCGCAAGGCTCAGAAGGAGGAGGAGCGCCGGCGGGCTGAGGCGCGTGCGCGGGGAGAGGACGAGGACGAGGCGGACCCGCACGCGACCGTGTACCGCGACGCGACCGGGAAACGGATCGACGTCAAACTCCTCAAGGCGGAGCAGGCCAAGGAAAAGCGACAAGAGCTCGAGAAGCAGATGGCCAAGATGGAGTGGGGCAAAGGGCTGGTCCAGCGCGACGAAAAGGAGCGCAAGGCGGCAGAGGCGGAACGGCTCAAAAACATGAGCTTTGCCAGGTGCGTTGCGAGACTTGCGTGTTCCATGGACTATCCTTTGTAGACTGATCAACCTCACTCCCGCGCATTACCAGGTACGCCGATGACCAGGACATGAACAACGAGATGAAGGATGTCGAACGGTGGAATGACCCGGCAGCTGCTTTCCTGACGGTACGTCTTCTCCTTTGCGAAACCGCTCGACATCTCTCAAGGAGCTGACAACTACTACCTCGCCTTGCAGAAGAAGAAGGAGAAGAGCAGCAAAGGCCCGAAATACCCGACGTATCAAGGGCCGCCACCGCCGCCGAACCGCTTCGGCATCCGACCGGGGTATCGATGGGACGGCGTCGACCGCGGCAACGGCTTTGAGAAGCGACTCATGGAGCGGCAGAACGCACGATCGATGCATGGCGCGGCGGCTCACGCTTGGAGCGTCGAGGATATGTAGGGGTACGAGGGTCGCAATGTTCCTATCGCAACAGCATCCTGACCTCGGCGGACACTTGTCGCGTAATCTCGGAGGCCAGTGTCTCTGCACTACGGCAACTACATTGTTTATTGCAAACGCGGATTGACCCTCCGCAGCGTGATCACCTCTTTCTGCCCGCCCCCCCTCCCGTCACTCACATCCTCCATGAACGCCCCGAACCGAACAAACCCGCACCGTTCCTGCGTCTTTAGACTGGCCGGGTTGCTCGCGTAGGCGGCGCCGCGGACTTCGTTCGCGCCGAGGTAGTCGTCAAAGTAGGTCGAGAGCATCGATTCGAGAACTTGGGACATGAGGCCTTTGCCGTGCAGTTCTGGATGCAGGTAGACTGCGAGAAGAGGTGTGCGGGATTCCTCTGTGCGTCAGTTGAAGGTTGTCGCCGGAACACGAAGGGCCTGAGACTTGCAGCCATAAGTCCAAATGACGGTCGACACCTCTTTCGCCTCGTTCTCGTCGATGAGCCGTTGCTTCTCTTCGGCATCGACGATGTTGTCGAATTGCCACCGGGTGACGCCGAAATCGCCGGCCCAAGCGCCGTTGTCTGCCCTCCGAAGCGAGTGCATCTTTGGCGCTGGGATCGGCCACCGCCGCTTCTTCGCACTCGTCTCGTTACCTGCCGGCTGTTCCGTTGCCCTTTCCTCGTGGTATTCGTTCGCAGAAATCTCCACCTGCTGCTCCGTCCTCGCTTTCAGATCGTGAAAGACCGCCTCGGCTTGCGCGCGCAACGACTCGCCCCAAGAGTGAGCGTCTTCGGCCTTGAACGGCCACGGGGGACCGATCAACTGCATTCCGACGGCGGGGTCGGTCAAGGTTTCGACGATTCGGGGGACATCGGTCGGTCGTTGGGGTGTCAGGATCAGTGGCGGCGAGGTGGTCAAAGGGAGGGGCAAATACGGCTCGACGAGATGATTCGCTTCGGCGGCGGTAGGCGACGGCGGCGGGATCGGAATCGAGTGGAAGCGGTAGGGCGTGTGCGCACTGATTGCGTCGCGTTGCGCCTCGGTCAAGTCGAGTCGCAGGAAAGTGGACGACATGCTCTCCTTCTGCAGGTGGGGCTGCCCGGCCGATCGAATCGAGAGGACTGACGTGCAGCGTATAGCAAGAGGGCAAGGGGCAGCGAGCAAGAACGCGAGTCTTTGTTTATCTCCAAGCGTCAGCGTCGAGCGATTCGAGTCGAGACGTGCGAGCGAGTCAGGAACGCATGTCACCACGCGGGTCTGGCAGCCCCAGCCTGAGAGCGCTTGACTCAACCCATTAAGCTGGACTGTGGGTAAGCGGTTCCACCCGCGTGTGTTGACGCGCAGACTGACAAGTGACGTGCGAGACGAGATTGAACAGAAGTGTAGTGCCAACGGAGAGAGAAACAGGCGAAGAATTGAAAGTCCAAAGTTTCTTTCAGGCCGTCGACTGCGCCGCGAGTTTTACAGCCCGTTGTCATCCATCCAGTCCATCACTTGCTGCCACCCTTGCTGATCCCGCCTGCCGACGAGTAACCGCACGAGTCCGTCCTGATCTTCCGGATCCTCAGGATTCGCAAAGTCGCGGATCAAGCGATGCGGTGGCGCCATCGTCGCTTCTTGTTGCTGCAAAACGGCGATGGGGAACCCCGGTTCGTAGTCGAAATCCGTCGTCAACGGTGTCCGGTACGTGTCCGGGTCGCGTTCGTGGGCTGAGGGCGCTGCGACCGGCGAGACGAGGCACAGGGCCGAGAGAGGGTGTGAGCTGACGTAGGTTTCGGCGAGGAGGCTGTCCGACCCGGCCGCGAATAGGAGGGGCGGGAAGGGGGACGACGTTGCCGGATCTCGGAGCAGTCTCAAGAGTTCTGTGCGGTCGCAGGTATAGGGTGCTCCGGAGTCAGTATTACTACGTACTGGGCGGCCGGTCGCTGATTGGGTAGAGACTTTTCCCCTCCCTCAAGCGGAGACGCGAGCATCTCGCAGCGGGCGACTGGATTGCCAGCTTGCCTTGTTCGAGCAGTCCGAGTCTAGCTTGAGCAGACGTTGCTCCGCTGGCGACGCTGGCATCCAAGTCGAGAAGAAGCGACGAGTAGCCGCGTTGGGCAAACCGGTCGGCCCAGTCCTGCCAGGGATTACTGCAGCGCCAGCACAGCTTCAGGATGGTACCGGAAAGAGCGGGATGCAAGCAAGAGTGGCGCACCCTAGCGGGGTAGCTTCGACTGAAAGGAAGGCAAGTGGCAACGCGAGCTGTCGGTCGGCGGTCGACGGGACGACGCGCAGGGTGGACAAGCAACACCGCGGCTTGGAGCATGGTCGCCCTAGTGTTCGTGAGCGCACTGAACGCAGCATAGCGCGGCTGGGCGAGTCGTTGGTGGAGCGAGCCTGGGCCCGAGAGGAAGGGGGGCCATGAGGGTATTGACCGGATTACAAATGCGTGTGTATTAGTTGATTACAATCATGTGGAATTGGGGTCAGGGGGGAGCGGGCGCGGCTCTCGGTTTCGCTCGACACGCTTCCCCCCGCGCCCGCTCGCAGATCACGTAGTCTAGAGGTGCATGGAGCGCACACAGCGATCACCCAGTCCGACACTGACCCTGTCCGTTGTTCTCAGACCGACTCGATGCCTCGTTCGACGGCATCTCCGCTCGCGCGGCCATCTCCAGCCTCGGCCGTCGCCGCTTCCACGCCTCGCCACCAACCCGCATCGCCCTCTCGCCAGGCCAGAGCCCGCAACTCTGCGAGCCATGCTGCCGTACCGGGCATCATCACTCTCCCCCAGTCCTCGTCGTCAAAGCACTCGTTGTCGAGGTCGAGTTCGCCCGCCAGATCATCACGCCACCCACCGCCACCGCCCCAGCCCGAACCGACCGCGCTCGCCAAGCCTGCAGACATTCTCAACGGGCAAGCGATAGCGGGTCAGACCAAGCGTAGGAACCGCGAGAAGAAGAGCACCGCCGTCCACACAGACAGCCCGCTCCGGCACGCGACCGCTCCCGAGCCTCCTGCGCCCGACGTGGCCCCCGATTCGCCGACCAAGTCGAACCGGAAACGTCGCGGCGGTCGCGCGGCGAGGCAGCCCAGTCCGCCCATGCCCCCAACCGCAGACGTCAACTTGTTTGCCGCACCGCCTCCGCCTCCGACAACGAGCTCCTCCCGCTCGCTCGGCCAAGACACCACCCGCTCGGCGCACTACAACGCCCTCTTGAACGTCGAAGACGAGTGGGACATGCCTGTCCTCCACATCAGCGGCAACCAGCAGCAGCAGGACAAGTCTGCCAAGCCGAAAGAGTCGCTGTCGTGGCAGCAGGAACTCCTCCGAGCCGGGTCGAACAACGCGTCGTCGGCGGCGACGACCGCCCGCAACGGCAACAACGGTTCGCCCGTCTCGCGTCCCCGCTCTCGGGTCCAGCCCGCCAAGGACCTGCGTCCGGCGCCTATGACGTCCAACAACAGCGCCGGTCGCAGTCGCCCCGCCCTGACCACCTCGCACTCGGACTCGTTCCCGTCGACGTCGTCGTCGTCCTCCTCCTCCCTCAACTGGCAGCAAGAGTTGCTCCTCCGCACCGACGAGGTCCAGCTCGTTCAGCAAGTTACCGCGACCACCACTACCACCGCCGTCACCAACGTCACGCCGGCTCGTCAGCGACGCAACCAGATCAAGGACAGCATTACGTTCGGCATCGCCACCCTCGACCTCGCCGCCGCCGCCGAGACCGACGTCTTTTCTGGCGCTCCCGCGTCATCGAACCGTCGTCAGAAGCGAGCCACCGCCGTCGCTCCGCAAGTCGTCGAGAATCTCGTCGCGACGCCGACCAAGACCGCCGTCGAGCCCCGGTATGCCGGTCCGACGTTCCACAACTCGCCTGCTCCGAGCGCGCTCCCGATGCCGTCGTTCATGCTCCGCCGTCAGGCCGTCGAGACTGTCGTCGCTACCCACTAAAGGCTTCCGGAAACGAGCCAACACTGTACGTTGCTGCCGAACGTATCGACACCCAAATGCTAACATCTTCTCCTTCGGCCGCGCTCAGACTCTTGCCGCTCTCGCTCGCTGGGATCTATTGTGTCATTTTCCCTCTCTTTTTCCGCTTTCGCTCTCCTCCGCACCATGTCGTTGTCGTCATCGCCGTCGTCATTTCTCCGGACGCTACCTCAAGACTCTCGCGCGCGCGCCCAGTGTATTTCGTCTTTTTCGGCAGTCTTCGATGTCGTCACCAGCATTCGCCACCATCTTGCGGATACCAGCAATTGTTCTTCCGGAGGGAATACCCCAGGGTTCCGGTAACCTCGCGCCCAATTTTCGTCGTCCTCTCTCTTTCGCTCTCCCCCCCTGTTGTCGCCTCGTCTCTATCGGTTCATGTACGCCATTCATACGACTCGTGTGTTCGGGTTCCTCCTCGACGTCCCGGCCACCGTCACCACCACGGCGCAGGCTTCGCGTGCGTCGAGCGGTTTCGCCCCCTTTCGGTTTGTCCAGCTATTTCTCGCCTGGACTGGGGGCACCGTCAGAACCCCTCCTTCCCCCCCCTTTTTTTTCGTCTGTACCGTACATGTCGCCGTCGTCCTCCCTTGTCTTTGTCATGTCTACATCCTTGTTTTAGCGCCCTCCTCGCCCTCCCTCGCTTCCACCTCCCTAGCCGACCTGTTTTGTCTCCCCTCCTCTTCACCCCCCCATGTCCCCCCTGCTGCTTGCGCCGCTTGTTTCCTTTTCACCCTTGCCTATTCAACCAGGTGCTTTTCTCAGTTCCTCTTTTTTGTAAACACGCGTTTGCAGCAACTGGGCTCCGTAACCGGAGAGCTCTTGCCTTCCCTCACTTTCAAGACTCGCCCGCCTTCAGCGCCTGCTAGACGCCTGATGACGGAACGCTTCCTTCGCACGGCGTGTGTGCAGCTGTCGCCCTGCTTCAAGGACTGGGAGGGCTCGAGACGCCGCGCCGATGCGCTCATCGCTGGGTGCGCCAAACGTCTTTGGCTTGAAGACGGCGACACGCAGCATGTGCTTCCTTCAGAGGGGCTGACATGCTTCAATCGCGCTTTGCTAGCCTCGGACCCGGCGAGCTCGACCTGCTCGTGCTGCCAGAAATGGCCTTCACCGGTGCGGCTTTCGAAGACCTCTCTCCGCACCTCGCGCGCTGCTCTGCATCGAGATTGACCGGCTTTCGGGAAGAAACGACAGGCTATTGCTTCCAATCGAAGGAGGACGTCGAGGAATTCGCAGAGGCAGGAGACGGACCGACGTTTCGCTGGGCTGCTTCGACAGGTGAGCCTGAGGGAGGAGGCGATGTCGTCGAGCTTCTCCCTCCCCGTCTGCGATTCCATGCGCTGATACGTGCCTCCCGTAAAGCGCAAAGACTCGGCTGCTACGTCTTGATCGGTCTTCCGACCGTCGATTCTGAAGCTCGCAGCGTCGACCGACGGCCAATCTACCACAACTCGCTCCTTGTCGTTGGGACAGACGGCGCACATGTCCATACGTACCACAAGACTTTTTTGTACGGCGAGCTCACGAACGATCGCGCCGACTATCTGTGGGCAGAGGCCGGTGCGGGGTTTGTGGCCCTCGACTTGCCGTTCCCGTCTTCCTCCCCTTTCCACGCCGCCGCCGCCGCTGCCGACTCGACCAGCAGCAAGTCGGCCCCCAGCACTTTTCGACTCGTTCCGGCCATCTGCATGGATCTCAACATGCCGACTTTCGATGCCCCGTTCGAGAAGTTTGAGCTCGCGACTTTTGCGAGCGAGAAGCAGGCCGACATTGTCGTCGGTTCCATGGCGTGGCTCGACTCGGAGCCGCCTCTGGACTCTGCGGATCATGAAGGTCGACTAAACGACTCTGAAGATGGCAAGGACGCGGCGGCGGCCGCGTCGCAGTGGGAAGAAGTTCGAAGCGTCATCTCGTACTGGGTCCTCCGGCTCAGTCCGCTCATCGGGTCCGGTGCCGCCTTTGTTTGTGCGAATCGAATCGGCCACGAGGGAGGTAAGAAGAGACGCCTTCCCGCTCCTGGCAGAGATCGGTCCAAGTACGCTGACGACATTGGTAACGACCAGACGTGGTCTTTACCGGCTCGAGTTGTGCGTTGGAACTCTCAGACCGGCCTTGCGTGATCGATCATGCCGGCAAGCGGGGAGAAAAGGTTGTCATCGCTCGCGTCTCACTTCCGGATGCGCAAAGTACCTGAACCTCATTAAGAGCAGTAGGAATGGAAAAGGGGAGGAGTACTGTTGTTGTCATCATTTTCAAATCGGGCCTGTAAGGAGACTCTACGAGATGGTCATGATGATCTTTCCGATGTTCTTGGCCTGCGAACGGGGTCAGGTTAGTCGATGAGCTACCGCGTGCAGTCCGTGCGCGGGAGACGTACCTGCTCCATTTCCTCGTGCGCTTCCGTCGCCTGCTTCCAGTCGAACACCTGCGATGAGAAGGGATCAGCTGTGCGCAAGGGATGAAGCATTGAAGGAGGCACCAACGGACCTTGTGGATAACCAGGTCGAGACCTTGGTCGCCCTTGCACCGCGCAAAGACCTTGTCGAGTGCCTTTTTGGAAAAGTCTTGCAGAAGATGACTCTGATACTCGAGCGATCTCGAACGCAAGGTGGTTCCTGTCGGCGCAACGCGGATGGGGTGAGCAAGGAAGAGATGATTGAGAAGGGAGGGGTGGAATATGTTGCCCGAAGTTGCCGCTCGCCGGTGGACTCACCCTCAATACGGAGACGCTTGTACAGGATCTGGCTGAGATCGAGCGGCTCGTCCGTCTTGGCGCCGCCCATGAGTCCGAGGAGGACCATCCGGCCATCGCGAGCGAGGGACGCGATGTTCTTTTTCCAGTACGAGGCACCGATAAAGTCGATGATGATATCGACGCCGGTGTTGTCGGTAACCTTGGCGACCTGCGAGGACGGAATAGAAAGGCGTGAGGAGTGTGGTCGTGGGCCGACGGGGCAAAGGGATATTTTGCGCACCTCTTCGGAAAAGTCTTGTGTCTTGTAGTTGACTCCCTTGGCCGCACCGTGCTGCTCGACGTACTTGCACTTGTCGTCCGTACCCGCAGTCGCGATGATCAGGCCCCTGAAGATTGACGAGAATAGGTGAGCGGGCGACAAGGACTACTCCTGGAAAGGCGGCGCCACTTACGCATCGAAGGTCTTTGCGAGCTGGATCGCAGCCAATCCGACTCCCGAAGCACCAGCGTGGATGAGGACTTTGCTTCCGGGCTTCATCTCGGCGATGAGGAAGAGCGCCTGCCATGCCGTGAGCCAGTTCTCCGGAACGGCGGCGGCTTGTTCCCACGAGACGTGGTCTGGCTTGCGCGTGCACATGCCCGCGGGTACAGAGATGTATTCGGCATATGCGCCGCCAGTAGCGAGACCGAACCTGAGAGAAGAGAGTCGTGGTCAGCCTTGCATGGGCCTGCTGCGAGGCGACGAGCGTGGTTCCACTCACACCGGGTCGCCCTTTTTGAAGTCGCTCGAGCCGGCTTCTTCGACCGTTCCACTGAATTCGACGCCGAGAATGGGGGAAGTTCCAGGCGGGAGCGGGTACATGCCGCGGCCTGTGAGGAAGCACGATCAGGATCACTCGTAAGGTGGGGAAACTGAATAAGGGGCGACACTCACGCTGCATGATATCCATCCGGTTCACTCCAAATGCTTTGATCTGTAGCGCATAGAGAGTTCGGTCAGTCGCCACCGCGCCGAGCACGCTGTGTAGCGATGGACACACCTTGACGATGATTCGGCCATCTCCCTCTTTCAAGGTCGGGCGTTCTGCCTCCCCGAGGTACAGGTCCTTGGCGCTGTCGCTCTTGCCATTCTTGATGAGGATCGCGCGCATCTGAGTCATCTTGGGCGGGCGTTATCCAGCAATGTAGCGAGCAAGGAGGAGAGAAGCCGGAAGAGATGACATCGCCGCCTATTTTCGGACTGTTGCTGCTTTTCGGGGATCTCCATCTGTACACGGCTCTCACTCGGATGATCAGTACTGTGACAGCGGTCCTAGATCATGAGGCAGCTCCTAGGCTACGCTTTGCTATGCATCCAGACAAAAGAGCAAGCGGAAAGAGCCTAATTCCGTGGACTTTCGTGAAAAAAGCCATCTGCTGTGGTCCGCGAGGCGGCTGAGTCTAAACGGGTGAGAGTCTGATTCCTCAAACTTCAGAACTGCCACCGCTGTAGCCGGCATCGTGAGATCTGTGTTGATGCAAAGCGGTCAAACTTGGCCAAACTGATTTTTGCCGCTCTTCCTCGTTCACCTGGCTTCACACGACCCGGACCAGCCATCTGAGGCTTGTGAGCGGTCACAGTGCTCTCTGTAGTGCGGTACAGCGCGGCGCCACTGCGTCCGGCGTGACAGCTGCCCGACAAAGTGCGCTCTTTCGTCGGCGACTTTCAGATGTCAAACCTGCACTGACGCGCTCACCGTCGCACGCAACAGCTCGCTCTGAGGTATACGCAGCGCCATGCAGTTGACGCTGCTCCCCCCGAGCGCGTACCCCGTGCCGCAGGCCCTCCACACGCACGAGTTGCGCCCGCCGACGTTCCGACCGCGGCGAGCGTCCAAAGTACCCGAACCGTGGCAGCGGGCGCGTCGACAGCTCGCCGGCGTCGATCTCCGGCAACCAGACCCCTTGGCTGCTGATGCGAGCGCGTGGTGGCAGTTCGCCGTCCAGGCGGTCGAGTGGAACCTCGAGCTCGACGAGGTCAGCGTCACTCTCGTCGACGGGAGCCACGAGACGTGGGACCTCTCGCCCCAGATGCACCCACGTTCAAGTCCCGTGGTCATCGACAGCGGATCGGAGGATGCACCCGACTCGCCCGACTTTGCGTTTTCGTCGCCACCGCCGACCAGTACCGACCTGCCTCGCTCGTCCCGCTGGCATCCGGACGCGGTCTTGGCTCGCCTGCGCGACTTTGCAATCAAGCTCCGCAGCGCCTACGAGGACCTCGGAACCGCCGCCGTCTCCGACCCTGCCGCGCCCGACATCTCGAGCGAAAACGATTTTCGCCTGCTCATGCTGTTGGCCGCCGACCCGAGTCGCCCAGTGCCGTACGAGTGGAGCGACGCCCAGACGATGTACGAGTACGCCATGGTGGCCGTCGACGAGGACGAGCGCCAGTCGTCTGAACCAGGAACTGGACAAGCCAGATCGTGGCGAGACGAACTGCGGCGACCTTCTCAAGGGCGACGGCTCGACGTCGACGACACTGCCGAGTTTGGTTCGCTCGAATACACGGGTCAGTTCCGTTCGCAGCGTCGCAACACGGCGCGGAGCAACCGGAAGGATCCGACTTCGAGGGCGTACGACTACCTTTCCGTGATCGAGCTCCTCTCCCAGATCCGGACCTACCTGTGCGAGCTGTTCCCGGCGACAATCATCCCGGTGCTCCGCGAGCGACTTCCGCCGACCTACACGCTGTGGGCTGCCGAGGGAGCAATCGTGTGGTGTCGCCGCGAGGCGATCGGCAAGGGGCGCGACGCAGCCGACTTGATCACCGAACTGCTCGACGACGACGGCGACCACTTTGACTGCACCAGCAAGACCGCCTCTCCCGTTCGCTCAGGTCGTGGTTACACGTCGACGCACGATATCATCGTCGAGGTAGACGATTTCGACATGCTGAGCGATTCTTCCGGCACCGACGAGTGGCAAGCCGAGGAACGTCGGCAAGACCGGCTGGTGCACAATCCGCTGCGGCTCCTCCGCGACGACTACGAGCTCCGGAGGTGGTGCATCAGCGCGAACGAGCGAGCGAGGATGCTCGAGATGGGAGACACCGGTTCCGACTTTGTCAGCTCGCCGGATTGGCTTCACCCCGTGCCGTCTCTGGACGTCGCGACGGCGTTCGAAGCGGATTCGAGCGACTCCGAGCGCCACCGACGCCGCCGCAGGAGACTGCGCCTTCCTCACGCAGATCCGTCCTCGAGCCCGCCGAGCTCGCCTCCCGAAGGCGACTCCCTCCCCGGCCTCTCCCGCTCCGACTCGGAAACCGAGACGTCCGACCTCGACGAACCGGAAGACGAATACATCCGCGTCAGCGCGCGGCGCATCTCGGACGATTTCTTTTACCCGCCCGACCCGCTCGGCGAAGGGTTGTTGCCGCGCCGCTTACCGAAAGAACTGGTCGAGCGGAACTTGCAGAGGGGACCAGAGCTGGAAGAGCACCGCGAGCAGCTGCACCACACCCTCAATCAGATTGCCGGGGTACGTGTCTGGACCGCGACGAAAGGAACAAGGAGAGAGGAAACTGACGCTTGTCTGCTCCATGTTCAGTTGCAGTCCAGAATCGCAGAGCTGCACGGCCTCGTCCAGCGCGAGACCAAAGCCTGGGAGGATGCGCAGGAGGAGTGCATCCAAGGTGAGCGCCTCAGGCGACAAAAGCGTGCGCAGAGCGACTGACGTCTTGCCTCCCTCGCCGCATCCAGAAGGAAAAACACCGAAATCCTCCACCACGACGAGCTCCCGATTGAAAGCCCCGCGCACAATTCCGGGACCGCCGCCGAACGGTCGTCGCCGCCGGCACCCGCCCAAAGCGGGCCCACCGCTGCGTCAGCAAACGGGCGATCGTGCCCTCGAGCGCTCGCTCGACGAAGCGTACCGCAACGTCGACTCGCCGAGCATGCCCAAGCGCGTCAAAGCTTTGAAGTTGTCCGCCTCTCTCTCGCGCCAGCTCCCGCGCAAGAGGCAGCGGCACAACCTCGAGACGTACAGCAAAATCGCAGCCATGGCGACCTACGTCCTCAGCGATGACGACGACGCCGACGAACCAACGCGCGCTCCCAAGACCAAGAGGCGACGCTTGACCGAGCCGACGGCTGCGGAGGGGAAGAAGAAGAAGACGAGGCGCGCGAGCGGTGCCACCCGCGAAGCCCTTCCGACCCGTCCCGCCCTGGTTCGCGGGACTCGCCTGCAGCAGAGTCATGTACCCGCCGGACCCGAGAACGGAGAGTTGGCCGCACTCCAACCCGCGGATCGTCACAACGCCATCGTCGGGCTCAGCGATCGCCGCCGGCAAGTTCTGCAAGCTCTGACAAGCGACACCGGCCTCGGCGACTCGAGCCTCGGATCCCTCGGCAGCAACTGGCTCGAAACGGAGATCAGCGTCGATGACGAGTCGACCAAGGAGCACGAAAGCAGGAAGAACAACGAGCCGAACAACGACGACGACGAGGTCGATGAGCTTGAGGAAGTCGAGATTGATGGGCTCGAAAGCAGGTCGAAGGAGGATTGGCCCGGACTCGCGTCGCAGATTACGACTCTGCTCCTCCAAGCCGATGGTTCCGCACCCACCGAGGACGAGAATCTTAACATCGACCTCGAAGCACCGACGCGCTTTCCTTCGCCGTCGCTGGGCGCTCCCTCGATCCCAAGCTCGAGTACCGGCTTCGTGCCAGCTCGCACTTCCAGTACGACTCCTCCGACGTTCTCGTCTTTGCGACTGCCCCCGAGCCCGGCGTACCCGGTCTCGGCGGAGCGCTCTTGGCAGCGACTCGGCTGTAGCAGCACGCCGCCTCCACCGCTTCCGCTCGTCGACGCGCACGATCTGAGCAGCGTTCTGGACGGTCCTGCGGATCAGCAGCAGGAGCACGAGCGGTTCGTGGTGCCAGCAGCGTTCGCGGTCCCGCGGGCTCGCGTCAGGAGTCTCATCGACTCAGGCTCGCCTCCGGCAGCCGCGCACCGGGATTTCTCGGCCGAAGACGACAAAGGTCCGGTCGCAGATCTGACTAAGCTGGAGGAGACCGCGGCGAATGGAACGTCGGCATGAAAGAGGCGGTGGTGAGTGTACGCGGGATCGTGGTCGAGGGTGGCGGTCGCGATGGTCGTAGGCGTCCCGCTTGCTTGTTGTACGTCCTGCGCATGTGCTTCCCGACCTAGCCTTGTCGATCCAGCTGCTCGGGAGACTCCTGCAAGCCGTATGAAGCGATAGTGATATGCCTGCCGCCTTGTGCTTCTGCTTGCTCTCGAACTCGCCGCCGTCAAAATGCATGGTTGATCCGCGCTATTTCAGGCTCGTACGCAGGATATCTATATAAACTCCGCGCAAAGCTGCCCCAGGCCCCCAGCTGCGTCACAACAAGCCAGATCTGGGTCTGGAGAGCCAAGAAGGGCTCCGGACTTGCGGGGTCGAAGAAAAAAAAATCGAGGGTGCGGCCGCGGACGACCGTTTGGCGAGCAGGACGGACGCAGATCCTGGTTCTCCTCCTGCACTTGCTCCAGTCCGTTCCAAAGCGACCAGGTGAGTGTCTAGAGCGTGTCCAGAGTGCGAGAGCCAGCCGAGCTGACGACGAACAATCTTTTCCTCTCTCTCTTTGCGTGTGCTGTCCGTTTGCCGCTCCCGCGCCTCGGTTCGCACTCGACGTCGTCATCGGTTTTGGGCGCTCTCGTCTCGTCGCCGTCGAAAATTCTTTTCCCTTCGCTTCTCTCTCGTCAGGACTACACACTCGACGCGATCATCTATCGCCGCTACTTATCCTCTACATCTGTAAAAAGTCACCAACCGCACAAAATGGCCAACGACCTCGTCCGCTCCGCTGTCGCTTCCATCCCCGGTCTCGGCTCTGGTGTCAACTCGCCGTGGGACACGCCCGTCGCCACTCCGCACGAGTCGCCCGCGACCACTCCCGGTGGCTCGCCCATCCTCCGCGACAGCGACGGCAAGCGCCTGCCCAAGCCGGATGACATCCACATGATCCTCTCGGACGGTCAGTTTCCATCTCTCTGCCTCGGTCTCTCTCGCGCGGAGAAACAGAACTGATCCGGATTCGCATGATACAGTTGACGGTACCCTCTTCACCGACTCGCACGAGCTGCACCCGACCACCAAGGACGCGATCCGGTATCTCCGCAAGACGCGCCCTCACGTTCCCTTCATCCCCGTCACCGGCAAGCAGATCAGCTCTTGCCGCCCGCTCATCGCCGAGCTTGGCATCGAGGACATGCCCACCGGCTGCATGCACGGCGCCGTCATCTACAACAACAAGCAGGAGATCGAGCAGCAGATGTACCTCGACCCGCACTTTGTCCGTGACGTCTCCCGATTGATGCGCAAGCACAACAAGTCGACCTTCCTGTATGTCGAGGAGTGGAACGCCATGGTCACTAAGGAGGAGAACGGCACCAAGGACTGGGAGCAGGTCGCCCGCGGCTTTGACCCGGCCGTCCGCGACGAGCGCGAGACCGACTTTATGCAGCGCGTCCTCAAGGGCAAGGAGCGCATCAACAAGGTACGCACTCCTTCTTTGCAGAACCTCGCGCAATGTTTTTGCGGGGCTGACGTCGTCTTCTGCCGCAAACACAGATCTTCTTGCCGATGGACGAGGAGGTCGTCCCGCAATTCCTTGACCTCCTCGACAAGGAGTTCCCGAACGTGCCGTTCAAGACCACCCGTGCCCTCCCCTACATCATCGAGATCGTCGCCGAGGGTGTCGACAAGTCGGCAGCCCTCGCATACTTCTGCGCCAAGTACAACGTCAAGGCTCAGAACGTCATCACCTTCGGAGACGGCGAGAACGACGTCGGCATGTTCGAGGCCGCCGGTTACTCGGTCGCGATGGCCAACGGCATGCAGAAGCCGAAGAAGGTTGCTTCGCACCAGACCAGCTCGAACAACGACGGCGGCGTCGGTGTCTTCCTGAACAAGATCTTCCGCCCCGAAATGTCGGACGAGCCGGACGCGCGCCTCTCGGTCGACCACCTCAAGCAGCTCGACGAGCAGCTCCAGTCCAACTCGCCCCTCGCCGCCGGCGCATACCCGTAAATAAAGAGGTCAAGCAACGCCCGCCGCCCCGTCGATCGGGTCGCCCGCTTTGCTTTCCCTTTCCCCGTTCTCTGTATCGTGTGGTCTCCCCCGCGTCTGCCGGTCTCGCTTTCATCCCTCTCGTCTGGACACGGAGATATGTATATAAAAAGAGTGTCTCGGAGCTCGCTCACTTCACATAGAAATCCACAATCGCAATGGAGACCTGCAATATTCCCATCATTCACCATACTGCACCTTCTGCGGAGCTTGCAGGTCCTTACAAAGCGTCAGTGCATACAGACAAGACAGCGATGAGGGGTTTAAGTCATGCTATAGGCATCTTTCGCCCAAAGAATGCCGGCGCGTCGCGACGCCAATCTGCAGACCTCTTTGACCTCCCCAGCCGTGGGCAAGGAAGCATGGCGGGCTTGGAGCCGTCTGATCCGACGTATGGCTTCCCTTTCAAGCCGTACAAGCAGCAGCAAGACCTCATGGCGCACCTGTACCGAGCCATCGCAGCCGGACAAGTGACCGTCATCGAGTCGCCGACGGGGACGGTGAGCTGCTCCTCTACAGGCCCTGGAGCTTGTGCGCATAGCTGATACGATAGCTGTGGCAAATACAGGGCAAGTCGCTCTCGCTGATCTCGTCTTCGCTGTCCTATCTGCGAGACGCGAAAGCGCACGCTCGTTCCGAACTCGTCGCCTCGATTCGCGCTGCCGTCGCCGACTCGGACGCGCTCAAGGATGAGCCTGCTTGGGTCATCGAGCACGAGATTAAATCCAAGCTCGACGACATGGACCGACAAGAGCGCGAGCTCGAAGACCGGCTCGCAAAAATCCGTGAGCGGGAAAGGGAAGAAGCGGCTTCCCTCGCAAACGATGGACGCCGTTCCATAGCTCGGAAGAGACAAGTGAGTCCTCCCGGATTATGACAGTGCTACTCTCCTGCCTTCCACCCTTAGGCGCTGTCAGAATCGCTCTGGAAAGACACGGAAACTAACCCCAACGCCTGTTCGCAGAGAATTACCGCGGCGGACGACAACAGCGACTTCGGCGGAGACGACCAGTTTGCACCGGCGCCTTACCACGAAGACCAGGAAAGCTCAGAGATACTCGCGCAAGCACAACCCGATGGAGCAGACAACAATTACTCGCCTGCCGTTCGCGCCCTCCTCGATTCGTGAGTCGCCGTGCGTCCTCAGGTTTCTTTCGTTACGGAATATGACTAACCTGCGGATGCACCCTTGTCAGACTGTCCGGGAAGAGTAAGCCGAAAGAAGAGGAAGAAGAACCGGATGTACAGAAGGTAATCAACTCGAGCCTGTTTGCGCCGTTTGACTTCCCGACCAAGGGCCTGACCAAGTTGCGCGTTGCTAGGTTTACTTCGCCTCGCGCACTCACTCTCAACTCTCGCAATGTGTCGCCGAGTTACGGAAGACGGCCTTTGGTCAAGTCGATCCGGCCCGAGCTGTTCCAAACCCGTCGCCGACTTTGGAGGAGTCGACACCGAGGTCTGGAGTCGACCGACCTGTCCGCCTCATTCCGCTCGGCTCTCGCCAGAACCTCTGCATCAACGACGACGTGCGAAAGAAGAGCAGGGGCAGCAACGAGGCTCTCGGCGATCTCTGCGTCGACCTGCAGAAGGGCGGAAAAGACCGCTGCCCGTACCTTCCGCCAATGAGCGAGCCCGCCAAGCTCAACGCGTTCCGAGACAAGGCCCTTGTGAGTTCATGGTCTGCATGTCCACCTGTTGAAGCTGGCGATTCACTGAGAAGCTTTCGCTCGGCGCAGGCGTCCGTTCGTGACATCGAGGATATCGAAGATCTCGGTCGCCAGATGCACACATGTCCGTACTACGGCTCGCGCAAGGCGGTCCGCTCGGCAGAAGTGGTCACGCTTCCGTACAATATGCTCATGCAGAAGTCGGCGCGCGAGGCGCTCGGCATTTCGCTCAAGGAGTAGGTGGTTCAAACCACCAAATCCCCTTCGTGTACCATCTACTGACTACGGCGTTTCGGCAGTCATATTGTGGTAGTCGACGAGGCGCACAATCTGATCGACTCGGTGCTCGCTCTGCATAGCGTCAGCATCACTTCCGCGCAGCTCTTGACGATCCGGCAAGCGCTCTTGACGTACATCCAGAAATTCCGCGCCCGCTTCACCGGCTTGAATGCGACATACCTCAAGCAGCTCGCGATCATACTCAAGCACCTGTCCGAAGTCGCCGAGGCTTGGGCGAAGGACGGCAAACGCGAAGAGATGCTCTCCGTCGCCCGAGTATTGTCTACCGGTGCATCCGGCGCGGTGGACCAGATCGACCTGCGGAAGCTCAACGAATACCTGCAGAAATCCAAGATCGCTCGCAAGGTATGTCGCTGTTGCGTCTTGGACGGCGCGCGCTCGCCTTGACATCGAGCTCCTCGCAGATCGGTGGCTACGTCGACCACGTCGCGCTCGAGAAATCCGCAAAAGGTGGGCAGTCTCAAGCTTGAGTGACGGCAAGTACGGCACGAAAGCTGACTGCATGTTATTGATGGGACAGGCCGGCAGCAACTCCGCAATGTCGCCACACGAGCTCTCCACCAAATCCAGCAGTTCATCCTGTGTCTGGCGCACGCCGATCGAGAAGGCCGGGTCTTGTTCACGTCCGAGGACGGCTCCAAGCCCAAATCGGATCAGGGCAACCGGGTCACGCTCAAGTACCTGCTGCTGGCCCCCGCCGAGTCCTTTCGAGACATCGCCGAGGACGCGAAGGCCGTCGTGTTGGCAGGCGGCACCATGGCGCCAGTTCGTGCACTCCTCCTCCTCTTACTCGCTGAACTTGACCTGACCTGAAGAACGTACAGATGAGCGACTTCCGGGAGCAGATGTTCCCGTACCTTTCCTCGGAGCGCTTCTCGACCTTCTCTTGCGGTCACGTTGTGCCTCCGGAACAGGTTCTGACCTGCGTCGTCGGCAGGGGCCCGTCCGGCATGGCGTTCAGCTTCACCTACAATTCCCGCAAAGACGAAAAGCTGGCGAGTCCCGAGGTTCCGCGGCAGGGCGTCTCGCGGTCATCAGCTGACCGATAACTACCAAGCAGATGGACGAGCTCGGACAGGCCTTGATCAACATTGCCGCGCTCACGCCGAAGGGAATGGTCGTCTTCGTTCCATCTTACGACTTTCTCGACCAAATCCAGTCGCGATGGGAAAAGACTGGCGCGAGGCAACGCCTTGCGACCAAGAAAGACGTGCGCTACGGTGATCAGGCGGAGCTACTCCTCTGCTTCTGCGCTTGCACTGACGGTGGCGCCAATAGGTCTTCTGGGAGCCAAAGTCGAGCTCAGACGTCGATGCCGTCCTCCGAGAATACGCCGCCGGGAATGTTGGAGACAAATCAGTAGGTGCTCGCAGCGGGCGATGCGGTTCCCTCCGTGCTGATGTGCTGATTTATTGTACCACAGGGCAGTATTCTCTTCGCCGTGATTGGTGCGAAGCTGTCCGAGGGTATCAATTTCGCGGATGACATGGCTCGAGGTAAGTTTCGCCCTGTAGTTTCCTTCCTTCCGCACTCATCGCTTTGCTCCAGCTCGCGCTTCCATACTGAAGCCCTCCGTTTCGTCTTTCAGCTGTCGTTGTCTGCGGTACGAAAGAAGCCTGTGCTCCAGTCTCGCAGCGCTTAAACTATAGGTTGACCACTCCTCCTGCAGGTATTCCTTATCCAAACTCGCAATCAGCCGAGCTCAAGGAGCGCATGGCCTACGTGCGTGAGGAGAGCCCAAATGCCAAATCAGGATCTACAGACGCGGGACAGATACTCTGTATGTCACTTCTCGCTGCCGCTGCGTTCCTACTTTTCCGCTTACAACCTCTCCTGCTTTGCTCGGCCAGATCAAAACCTCGCTTTCCGCGCTGTGAACCAGTCCATCGGTGAGCAGAGTTTTCTCGGCGTGTGTGGGCGAGCGAACTGGGGCACAAGGCTGATCGGCCACCGTCGCAGGCCGCGCGATCCGAAATGCGCGAGACTGGGCGTCGGTCATACTCTTGGACGAGCGGTACTCACAGCCGAGCAAGCTGGCGCAGCTGCCTGCCTGGCTCGCGGGAGATGTGCGCACGCCGGCTTCGTTCGGAGCGCTCGTCCAGACGTTGGCCAAGTTCAACCGATCCATGAAAACGCCTGCAATCGCTTGAAAACGTGTACGACCTCGACACTGTTGTTCGCAGAATGTTGTTCGAATGATAATATGAAGATACGAATATGGCCTCGCATAATACGAGGGCCGGGAGGCTTCCGACATGAGGGGTTCGTTGATACAAAAAGCACGACGACAACACCAAGATGTGAATCAGCGCTTGCGGGACAACGGAAGCGGTATATGCAGGGGAAAATGTCTGTGAGTGAGAGGAGAAATGTCTGTTTGCGCCGCGTGGGGCTGCGAAGGAAATGAGAAGCGATGTGTGGGAAGGAACGATTTGACGAACGGCGGCCGCCCCGGGAAGTGTCTGCTGTTGGCATAGAGAGAGGGATACTGGTACAAGTGCCGCGACGAGTGTCGAAACGACCGGTGCGGCAGTGTGGCGATGCGGCGATGCCGGAAAGTGTCTGTGTACAGTCTGGTGCGAGGGTGGCGAGTATCGGGTCGCGCTAGGAGTAACGTTCCCACGGCCGGCCGTCGATATAGCGTGACGGCGTGATGGCCGCGTCAATCCATGGCGAGACGAGCGGTGTGGGTGCCTTTTGCGGTAATTGCGGATGTGATACAGTCGTGAAAACGGACAAGGCTGGGCGACCCGATTCCGAGTACGGCTCCTCGCGGGCAAAGACGGCTTGCTGTGCGGGAGCCGAACGGGGAAGCTGAAGACCGGATTCGACTGGTGCGGACTGCGCGTTGTGCTGCAGCGAGTAATGACGATTCATCCGCCCATAAACAGGCGGGGGCAGGAAATCCGGCGGATGTGCCGCAGCCTCGTAGTGCTCGGTAGCGACGAACCCGTTGCTGAGAGGGTAGACAGGCTGCAGAGGTGAATGTCAACAACAGTTAAGTCCGACGGGAGATGCGCCGAGCTTACACCGTGAGAGTCGACTAGGCCGCTAGCCGTGACCGGCGTCGCGATTGACGAAGAGCCAATTGAGAAGTCGGAGACCTCCTCCGAATAAACGCGATACGCCAAGGGTTGCGGTTCGTCGGGTTTCGGGAGCAGGCTGTCGAGGATGAGGGTCGCTCGGCGAACGAGACGATGGTGGTTCGACGGGAACGTCATGTGCGGGAGGTCCGCCAGGAGCTGGTAAAGCTGCACACCGGCGGTCGTCAAGCAAGCTTTGCCGTAGGGCAGCCCTGGTCGACGCGAAAAGCTTTGTCAGGACATGACCTCCGTGGAAAGCTCTTGATCACAGGCCATGGCACACACCGTTCAGATCCGCCGCTGCCGCGATTGCAGCCGAGAACGCTCTTAAAAACACGATTGCCGGGCAGTTGGGCATGCTGGAAGCGTTCCTGATCGAGTCGAGTAGAGCGGCTGCGACAATCGAGAGTCAGCACTTGAACTCAATTGACTGCAAGGAGGGATAAGACTCACCAAATACTGCTGCGGCATTGAGCCTTCGGTGGTGCGTCGTCATCTCCAGACTTGTCGCGAACCGATGCAGGCGGTAATAGCAGAAACGAGCCATAGCGATGGCGAGCGGATTCTGCTGATTCGCGTCGAGGAACCGCTCGAGGTCGTCGAAGAGGGCAGAGACGGCGCTCGACGTAGCACCTTTCGGCCGTGTAATGAGCTTTGAAACGCGAGAGTTGAGCGAGGCTGCCTGGTAGTAGGCTGCAGGCGATCCCGGCTCGTCGGCGCCGGGCATTCGAACTGCGATGTCTTCTTCGTCGAAAGGGTGCCAGAACCTGCCGAGCATCGGTCGAACCATGGCCTCGAAGACGTAGATCGTCCAGAAAATTCGACGACGGATCTCGGCTTCGTGCTCCGGGAGCGAGGGGTCGACGTCGGTCGGATCGCGGTTGAGCTGGAGATCGAACGCCAACGATACGACCGCGACGCTGACGTTCAGGGCGGCCTCGGCGTAGCGCGCTCCTTCAGACATCCACCACTGTATGAGCAGAGCAAATGCCCGCAGGCCTTCGACCGAGTGCTTCGTGACAAAATCTGTGTTTGGTGCGATAGCGTCAGTTGGAGAACCGCCATGGAGACGCAAACTTTCGCACAGATAGCGGGACGTACTGTTGGCAGCAAGGACACGCCTGGCGGCATCGAACCACGTGCGAGCGAGCATCTCCTTTCCGGGTCCGGTTGGGAGCATCGAATTCGCCGTATCCTCGGCATCGGGAGCTGCCAAAAGGCCGTAGGCGCAAACAATGAGATACGTTGCGAGCCAGTTCGGATCGGGTGTCTGCCCCGTGCGCCAATAGTGGTCGCACTGCGCGAGGAACGTCGGCGGGTGGATGAGCCGGAGGAAATTGTTCGAGAGGGCGAAGTAGGCGGTCAGGGTGAGTTGCGCTTGGGCCAATGTTGGCAGCACGCCTTCGACCTCGCGGCGGTATTCTTCGGCGGATATCGGTACGTAAAGAGCAGCAGGGTGAGGTGCGCTCATGATCGCAGGGCCGAACTCGTGCTCGTGCTCGTCTCGACGAAGCTACCCCGACCGAGACCAATTTGATCAGGATCGCGCGCTCGGGTGTGGGTGAAATCCCATCTCTTGCTCACCTCTGCGGCTAATGCCTTGTGGTCCAGCTCCAGGCTGTTGAGCGTGAGTATCTCGGCGTCGCTGAGGAGGATGCGCACGAGCGCGTCGCAATCTTGCGTTCGCGCGCGGAACATTGGCGGCACAGCTCGCGGCAAGTCTTCGCTCAGCGGCGCTGGGGGTGCAGACACTGCTCGAACGGGTACGGGCGCTTCGACTTGCACGGTCGGCTCTGGCAACACCCCTGTTGCTGCAGACTGCAGCGAGTTGAGCAGCGATTCGAGTCTGTCGACCTTGCGCTTGAGCTGCCGGGACGGCAAGTCGTCGATGTTGTCGCTGCACGGACCAAGTCGTCAGTGAAGCGAAGAGCAACATGGGATTGAGGAACCGACGACGCACATCCAGATCAGAGCTTGGAACGAGCAAGCATCGCCTTCGCCCTGCAATCAACGATGCAAACGAGTCCCCGTCAGTGGGCCGCAATCCGATGAAGTCTGCTTATGCCACTCACGCGATGGAGGCAGCCATCGCAACTGTGGGCAGAATTTCGAGTCAGGAAACGCGATCCAGCTTCAGGCCGAGGGGGCTCGTGAGAGCAATCTCGCAAAGCCGCGCTTTTCCGCAGGCCCGTTGGCGTGAATCATGAACGGAGACAAAGAAACTCACGCTGGTCCCGACAATGAGCAGACGGATTTCCTTGCTCGGCATTGCCTGGGTGCAAAGACGCCGGTCAGTCCAAATCCCAAGTGGGGGCCAATGCGCGCAGAGACAGGAAGACCATAGAGGCGGCTATACTCACAAGCACGCTACCGCACCTCGCCCTGCTCGCCGTTCCGAGGACCCACTCGCTCGTGTCGCCGTGTTTGCAGCAGGCGAGTACTCTCCATCGTCCTTGCTTGCTCGACTGCGTTTCGCCATCGGCCTGCTCGAGGTGCGACGATTGACTGAGCGACGACGACGTCTCCTGCTGACGGCGGCGGCACCTACGTAGCAACTCTTGCCCCCTTTACACCTGGGTACGGGCGGAACCGTGCAGCTCGACTCGACATTAAAGTCGGTCCCTTTGACACTTTCGTTGGGCTCCAGAAACTCCTCGCGGGATGATCCGCGACCCCGCGTTTTTGCGATTGAAAGCTTGGCCACCGCCAAACTTGCACGACTCCATTTTGGGCACAGGCAAAAACAGCCCCTCCCGTGTAGATACGCGCGCGGGCGCCCTGAGCTGCAGCTGGCAGCAGGCCCTATGCCTATGATGATAATCTTGCATGCGGTCGGAAGCGGAACGCGGCGGTGTTCCGGTCGGCAGCACAGGGATGCTAGCACGTGCGCTCCGCAGAACGGGATGTAGCACAAAAACATACCATACATATAAGTATGTCAAGCCCGTCTAAATAACCAATTCCTCGATGGTCTAGTGGTTATGATTCGGCTCTCTCACAGCCGCGAGCGGGGTTCGATTCCCCGTCGGGGAAGTCATTTCTTTTGTTCGTTGTCTGCAACGTCTTATCGTTCGACGGCCCTCAACGCTTCCCGCTACAGGGGCGCTTCTTTTCGGCTGTCCAGTAAGCCTGTCTCCAAAGCGAACGGCAATTGAACTGTCAGTTAGACCTCGTAAAGACCGGTTCGACGCTCTCCCTTTCTCCGCCCCACACCCGCTCTTCGGCATACACGCCAACCACTCGGGAGGGATGGTCCCACAGGCTTTCAGGTCGCCAGTCCAAAGCCTGAGCGACTTTCTGCGGTCGCTCGCGGTCCCCCGGGTCTACTACGGCACCACTTCGACTCCCGACGCCGAGGCGTACGAATGGGCGGCCCTGCGCGCGCAGCAGAGAGGCGCAACACGGATCGATCTCCATGACCATGACTTGCGCGGTCCGGCCGGTGCCATCACGGTGCTCCGAGCGATAGAGCAGTCGCCCGCCGTGACGGCGTTGACCTTGTGAGTCTTTGCGTGCCGTCGCTCAACTCCGCCTGAAGTGGTCCAGGCTGACCCTCTCCATACCGCATTATTGCAGGTCGCACAATCCGCTCGGCGATGACGGCTTGCGGGAGCTCCTTGTCGGGATCAAGCGGTTGCGGGCACGTGATATCGGAAGCCATCTCGAAGTACGTCTGCAATGACTGTCGCAGCGCCGTGCTACTATACTGACCGCAAAATCTGACGCAGGAACTCAATCTATCTGGCTGTGGCTTGACCGACGTTTCCTTGCACCTCCTCGCTCTTCAGTAGGCACTCTTTCGTTGCCGTGGCTGTTCCTCGAACGAGACGGACCTTGCTCACGCTGCACGCTGTATACAGTCTACTGTCGCCGTCCCCACACCCACCCTCACTCCGTGCACTCTCGCTGAACAATAACCAAATCTCCCTCGGCGCCAACTCGACCTTGTCGTCCCTGCCCGAATTTCTCGCCGCCACGCTTTCAGCTCCCGAAAGCTCGCTGCGGTCATTGACGATCTCGAACAACCCGCACATCGACTCGAACGCATTTGTCGAGCTCTTGTCTCGCCTCGATCTTTCGACCGGTCCTTCACAGCTAGCAGAACTTCGCATGTCCGTCACGCGCCTCTCACCCGAGGTTGTCGAGCCGCTGGTCAATTGGCTCGAGAGTCCTACCGGCGGATCTCGGCTGCAGGTTCTTGCCCTAAACAGCTGCGGACTGGGCCGCGTCGGCGTGCAGCACATCCAGCACGCCGTCGTCAGCGGTCGAGTACGGAACCTCCTCCACCTCGAACTGATGGCGAACGAGGAGATCACCGACGGCGAACATACCGATACCATCTGGTCGCATGTGGTCGACCCTCTCCGATCCCTGGCGGAAGTATCTGGAGAAGACTTCCACGACTGGGACGCACGGCTCAAGGCGGCGCTGGATCGGAACCGGTTGGCGTGGCTTGGGACTCGACGGGCAGCGTTGGCGCTTCTCGGACCGGCGCGGATCTGCTTCGGCGGCAACGCGCAAGAAGCGATCGCGAATGGAACGGACGAGGCGACGGGCTGGCCAGTGGCAGCCTCATTCCCTTTCCTGCGCCTGCCCGTGGAAGTCCAGGTCCACGTGCTCAGGTGTCTTCTCTTCCTCCTCTCGTCGCCGTCGACAGATCCCGTTTCTTCTTCATCCACGCCATCACGTACCGCCGACGCAGCCCTCACGGAACCCCAGTTCCTCCGCGTACTGGGACATTCCTCGTCGCGGCGCACGCTTGCGATCGAGCGAGAGATCGCACTGGCCCAAGGACTTGCGCCGTCGCTCAACGGAACCTCCGGAGTCGGGATGAAGCAGCAGACGGCGGACGAGCGCGATCCAGCGAGCGGATGGGAAGCCTGGTACCTCCGCGCGACAGGCTGCGACCGCTTTGAATAGAACTACGCACTCCCTTTTCTTCTCAAGTCGCATGCATTATACTGAAAAGACTGTTGTTGTATTCGTATGTCAAAAGCTCCTCTAGCTTCTTTACGCCTTGGCGGAGCGACGAGCAAACTCGATGAGCGTGCGAACCGGTCTGTAGAATGGTCACGAAAAGTCAGCGGACAACGTCGTAAGACTCGCGCAAACGTCAAAAGCGCTGAGCTCACCGTCCCGTCATGCCCTTGAGGTTGTAGCCGCCGTCGCTGCCGGCGAGGTCCATCGTGCCGGCGATGTCGATGTGCGCCCAGCGCACGAGGCCGTCCTGCTGCTCGTTGTCCGATCCATCGACGATGAGACCGTCGACGAAGCGCTTGAGGAAGATGGCAGCGGTGCAGGAGCCTGCGAGGCGACCGCCGGTGTTGCAAAGGTCCATGCTGGAAGTGACGGAATTGAGTCAGTACGTGCATCCTCGTGCGCGAGAGGAGCATGCATCCGAAAAAGATGCACCCAGTTCCGTTGATTTGCGACGTGTAGCCCTCGTCAAGAGGCATGCGCTGCGGAAGGAGAAAGATCAGTGCAACTAGCCCAGGTTCAGGTAGAGGATCACAGCTGACGAACCCAGACACGGTCCCGCTCGGAGGCACCGGCAGCGTCAAGCTCCGACCACAGCGAGTCGCTGTTGGTGAAGACGCCCGAGACTGCAAAGGAAGCCACCGAGTTAGCCTCGTGAGGACTTTTGAATGCTGATCCTGAACTACTCACACTGATTGCCAAGGGCGATCATCATGGCGCCTGTTTAGGGACAGCGAAACATGAGTGACTCGAAGTACGTGTCGATGAGATCAGTTGCGCGTACCAGTGAGCGTAGCAACGTCGACGACAGTGTGCGGCTTGTACTGCGAGGTGGTGTAGTAAAGCGCGTCGGCGAGGACGAGACGGCCCTCGGCGTCGGTGTTGTCCACCTGCGCGACGGGACTTGAGATGTCAACAACGCACTCACCCGTCCTCGTTCAGGCATATCTGCGTACCTCGATAGTGACGCCGTTCGAAGCGACGACGATGTCACCCGGCTTGGTGGCCTTGCCACTCGGCATGTTCTCGGTCAGGGGAATGCAGAGGACCATGTTGATGGGGATTTTGAGCTTGGCGATAGCCCAGGTGGACGCAAGAGTCGTAGCAGCGCCACCCATGTCGGCCCGCATCTCCTTCATGGCCGCACCCGGCTTGAGCGACTGCAGCGCGACGATTCTCAGTCAGCCACGAACTTCTGAACGTAGCATGGAGGTTCCACCTTCACTCACGATTCCGCCAGAGTCGAAGGTGATACCCTTTCCGACAAACGCGAGAGGGGCTGCAGGCAAACAGGGGGTGAGAAAATCATCCCATCTGAAGAGGCGCCGGTCGCCACTCACCCTCGTCCTTGTTCGCGGCACCGTGGTAAGTGAGCTCAAGGAAGCGCAAGGGCTCGTCCGAGCCACGCGAGACCGAAATGAACGAGCCCATCTTGTGCTCTTCCGCCCACTTGAGGTCGTGAACCTTGATCTCGACATTCGCGACACCCTCGAACTGCTTCTTGGCGGCCTCGCAGAAGCTGCACAGTGATAAAGATTCGTGAGCGGACATTTCGCGAGACCGAACAGCTGAGAACGACAAGAGCTCACAGCGTCGGCGTGCATTTGTTTGCCGGCGTCTCCATGAGAACGCGCGCAAAGTTCTGCACGCAAGTCCAGGTAGACATGAGCGACAGTTTCCTTTTTCCAAGTCATTCTTCCATACTGGGTGACCGTAGAAACGCACCTGAGCCTGTCCGTAGACGCGACCGGTTTCCCAGTCGAGTCCGATGCGGCCATCCTGGGCCTTGTCCGATTCGACCTGGGTCTGCTTGCCGTCGCCAAGCGGGGCGATCTCGACCTTTTCCAGCTTGGCCTTGGCGTCCGAGGTCGTCTTGAGGTTCCACTGGAAGTCGGCGAGCGTGGCTCCGACAGCGGCGGCGTGAGCAGAGTGCAAAGGGTCGATCGCGAACGAGTTGGAGTTGGCGGCCTTGAGAGCGTGGGTAGCAACGGCAGCCTGTGTGCGCCCACTTCTGTCGTCAGTCTACATTCTCGAAAGTCGCTGGAGCCCAAGCAAGGCCTTACCGCGCGGCGAGTCTGCTCCTTGAGGGCGTTCTCGTCCTGGTTGGCTGACTTTTTGCCGACGCCGACCGCGACGACGGTCTTGCCGTCGACGCCGTAGAAGGTGCGGGTGTCCTTGTCCTTTGCGTTCGACTGCTTCCAGAGCTGCGCGATGTCTGCCGGGACGGCGTTCGCAGCCGCACTCGAGGCGAGTTGGGCGTCCGAGACGGCGACGTAGACGTCCTGCTTGCTAGACGAACTGGCCATCCTGTACGAGTTGCAGAGACTTTTCGTGGCTAGAGATGCACGGCGGAAAGGAAGCATGCGAGCCGCTCCAAAGAAAGGTCGTCTCAAAGTCCGCCACCATGCGGTTTGCCTTCGCCGTGCGCTTCGGCCGAGAAAAATTCTTCCTGCTTTGCATGCGTGCACCCATTCAGCTCTTACAGATTGCAATCTGAATGTTGAAGGTCGGAGAGATACTGTAGAAGAGAGACCCGAGGCCTCGAAAGGCGAGGAGACTCTCCTCGAGCTCGAGCTGGAGAGTTTGGGAGAGTCGATTTCCTCTTCGAAAGTTCCTGCGTGCAAACCCTGGACCGGAGACCTCCTGACGAGTACGTGTTGTAGTTATGGTGACATTGCCGAGCAGAACAAGCAGTAACAGAACCCTCTAGATATGCGGAACGAAAGGCCAACAGCATTCCGCGCCGCCGGCGGAATTGGGAATCGTGCAAGGCGTGTTCGCGCGGACACGCCTGATCGGTATACGCAAGCGCAGATGGCTCAGCCGAGCTTGACGTCGGAAGGGATGGTCGGTGTGAGCGGCGCTTTGGCGGCGGCCGCAGCTCTTGCCGACTTTTCTTGCAGCTCGACACGGGCGTACCCTGCAGAGCGTGATCACATCAGCTAACCGGTGCGGGAGGGAGGCAGCGCGGGGGAGCGCAGAAAGATCACGTACAGGCACCACCGGCGAGGGTGAGGGTGATGCCGAGCAGGTTGGTCGGATTCAGCCGGAAGTTGAAGATGACAACGGCGAGCACAATCGTCAAGACCTGCTTCACGTTGGCTGTGGAGGGCAGGAACCAGAATCAGCGCCATTTGCTCAAGAAGAACTCGGACATGTTCCCGAGACGGGAGAAACCACTCACCCGCCACCGTCATCGTGAGCGCGCTCGTCTTCTTGTTCGCCGTGAACGAGACCACGTTGAGGCCGAACGCGATCGCGCCGTTGATGGCGAGAGCGATCGCCTTTTGCCGCGTCATCTCGGTCGCGCCGTATACGCGCACCTGCTCGAGTTCGCCGGACCACCAGCCGAAAAAGACGCACTGCATGAACGCGAGCGGACTCATACGGACGAGGAGGTCGAGCGGGTGCAGCTTCAAGCGGCCGACCTGGACGCGGTTCGTGATGATGGTCTTGAGCGAGGCGAGGATCGCGCCCGTCAGGGTGAGGACAAAGCCCCACGCGGTGAACGAGTAGTCGCCGTACGTGGCAAAGGCGACGCCGGCGACGACGGGAATGAGCGAGAGGTAGGTCTGCCGGGAATGCCGCTTGCGGAACATGACCATCGAGATTACGATGGTGAAGAGAGGAGTCATGGCTCGGACAACTTGGTGGAACTGTCAGTAGGCGTGCGTCGCGGGCGGGGTCAGTGCCGTATTCATCTCGATAGCAAATAGCCTCACGCACCGGGACAGAGACAAGGCCGAGACTGAGGTTGCTGACGGCAATGTTGATCGTGTAGAGTCCCGAGAACATGACCATGATGCCGTTCTCTCGCGTCGTCAAATGCGCCTGCGTGAACGCGCCGCGGTGGAGCGCAATCTGAGTGCCGATCGTTCCGCTGAGCATCTGGATCGCCGTGAGCGTCCACGCGAACGGGAATCCTTGCAGGACGAGCTTGTTGAATAAGGTGAGGCCGAGATTGAACATGAAGTAGAGAACCAGCCACGCCTTTGGGTTGTCGAGGTCTCGCAAGAGGCGCGTGAGGAACGTTTCGTCGTCGGCCTGCGACGACAGCAACCCGTTCGCGACGCCCGTCCGAGGCTGATACGCCGCTCGGGGCGCTTTAGATCCGTACATCGGCGAAGTACTCCTCGCTCCGCCCCGGGCGGCGGACGTTGCGAACGCGGCGGCGTCGTGCTCAGAAGAGAGGTCCGACATGGGGATCGCCGAGTACAAGTTCTGCGGCGGCTCTGTCGGCGTCGGCGGCGAGTGGTGCAAGAGTGGGGCACTCGGCGAATCGGCGTAGGAAGGGTGGATCTCGGAAGGACTGAGCGGACCGACAAACGGGGAATGCACTCCGAGCGAGGTGCTGCCGCCTCCGCTGCTCTGGTCGAACGGCCAGGACGAGAGCGACCCGGGCGACGCGATCGGCTCGACCAAGCCGGCGTCTGGAGTCGCGGGCGTTGCTGGCGCGTCGAGCGGCACGTACAGACTCGCCGGTCTCGGTGCGCGGCTGGCACCTGCTGCCTCGTTCCGACTCTCGAACGACGCCAGGTGGAGCTGTGTCGGCGACTCGCAGACGGCAGGTTCCGGCCCTTGCTCTGCTGCTGACGTCTTCTCGCCCACTTGATCGAGTTCAGGCCGTGTCGTCGTCGATGCCTGGAAGTTCACCTCATCGCGTGCGTTATCAACCGCGCCGGTCGACGTGGCCGGGGTCGCCATATGGTCGTTGCTGTTTGCGATGATGCGCGTGCTCCGTTGCGCGTGTACGCCTCTGGATCAGCTGGAACGAGGTCCGAAGTACGGTTCCGGCGGAAGAGGTCTGGTTGGATGAATGCACGCGAACCAGGCGGACGCGAGGGAGCGACAGGTAGCTTGGGGGAAGGGTGAGGCGGGGCAGCGCCGTAGGTGATCGCGCTCTCACTCGATAGTAGCAGAGCTGGAAAGAGAGAGAAATTCCGCCACAGCTTGTGATCTTTGGCGAGCAGGAGAGCTGCCAGCAGCTCCGCCCCGGAGAGCCGAAGCGCACCTTGCCCGAACGGGTAATCGCTCAACGACAGCACTGTCTGCTCACGTTCTCTCGCAAGTTTCAGTCAAAGATCAATTCCATGCTGTCCAGAGTAGCGCAAAGACAAGCTCTACATAGAGCCACGCCATCTAATCAGTGAGCCAAGGGGTCGCGTTCATCTTCCGCAAAGATACGCGTCTCGCGACTCGCGAGCGACGCGCGCGGTTTTCCGATCGAAAGACGGCCGGGGGAAAACGATCGACGGCTCGGAGAGCTTCTTTTCGTTCGCGACTGCGGCCTGAAAGCAACTCTGTTTGAGCGTAAACGCGGCGGTGTAGGGTGAGCAGGACGTCGTACATAGTGTTACATGAAAGAGTGCATGACTTCTATGGAGGTCGTCAGGCAACTTTTGGTCGCAAGCCTTGTCGCCAAGGCCGGCACCGCGAGCTGGCAGCCAAGCGGTACCCGACCACCTGCAGAGCGAGCATAGCTCCTCCGAGCGTGACTGCGCCAGCCAGGGTTGCAAGGGACGAGGTGGAGCTCGCATCGCGGCCCGAGTCGGCGGCGGCGGCGTCGGCTATGACTCTTCGTCTTCGCTTCCGACTCGTAGTCGACGACGTGTTCGGGAGGGTCGAGTCAACGCCGAACGCCGTTGGAGGAGGCGACTTCTCAATCGCTTCGACGTCGTCGCCAACCTCATTCGCGGCGCCTTCGGTCTCGGGGCTCAGTTCGACTTCCGAGACGCCGCCGAAAAAGTCGGTCAGGAGCGTCTCGTTTAGCGGGCGCTGGAACAGGTCGCTGCGAACTCCTGCGGTCGAGTGGATCACCTCGAAGGAAAAGGTGTCGAACTGTCCAGTCGGTGTGAGGAATTAGCGGGCTCGGGTGCACCTTGGCAAAGACGGGAGTTGCGTACCAAGTTCTGCATCGTGACGGTCGAGGTCTTGTTGATAGTCTCTAGGAACGTGAGGAGGTGATGGGTGTAGCGGTCCGTCACGGCCACACCGACATCGTTGTCGGCGTGGTGCTGGCAAAGTCACTCATCAGCGTTTCGTCGGAGAGATGGAAATCAGAGAGGGGTCCCACCGAATACGAGTTCTCGTCCTTTTCGCTCGAACCGGTCGCGAGGATGTTGGGCGAGTAGAACTTGCTGTACAGAGTGTTGGCTTGACAGGTGTCGATCATGAACAGGATCTCGTTGTACCTGCAAACCGCCGAGTGACTCGGGTCAGCGGTTCAATGCGGTCAAAGTGGGCGGGATTCGTGTCAGCAAAGCTTGCCGTTTCTTGGCCCACATGCCCGCGAAAGCGTCGGCGATATCGAACGCCGAGATCTCTTCGTTGTCTTGGAACTTGAGGAATTCGTCTCCGCCGTGTCCGGTCATGTAGACAAAGATGTTGGACCTCGCGTCGGTCATCAGCCTCTTTGACGCGGGCGTCGAGTCGGGTAGTCGGCCTGCGAGCGCGGATCTTGTCGTCAGGCGAGAAAAGGTCCGGATCAAAAAACAGACGGGTGGCAAGGGATGCCCATGGCAAGGCTCACCGGACAGCAAGCGAAGGAACGTCTCGACTGTCACTTCGTCTCCCTTGTAGTCGACCTCGATCCGATCGCCATAGAGGTCCGTCTTGCGATCTGCGTTCGAGTACACGGTACCCGCGAACGGGTTCCGCGGGTTGCAGGCCGCGTCGTCGGCGAGCATGAGTATGATTTGCGAGTCGGGGATGCCGAGTCGTTTCACGGTGCGGTACATGGCGAGCGTGTTTGCCATGTGCTGCCAGAGAGAGCGAGGGTCAGAGGTGCTGGTTGACATTCGGTTGCAACATGGTGCTGTTCCCTCACGCGATAGTTGAACCAATACCGCGACTGGGTGCGAGGGTAGAATCAGTCTTGGTTTCACGTACATACGCACTAGCGACTCACAGTGCATACGAGGACGGCCCAGTTGTTGGTGAACCCGGTCGACGGTGCAGCGGCAGGAGCTGACGAAGGACTCGCCGCGGAGAGAGCGAGGAGGCAGCAGAGGGCGACTGCAGTGAGACTACGAGCCCATCGTAGCATAGCAACTCGTCCAGCGAGTCAAGGACGACTTTGCTCAACACCGAGGCGAGGAGTTCCGGAGGAGAGAGGGCTCTCTCTTTCGCTCTCTCACCCCACATAAGCCCCATCTCGTTGAGCTCCGTACGAGATAGACTAGACTACTGCACGCTAGGCTACCGACAAACCGCAGTCGAGCGAACGCGAGTCCACGCGCTCAGTCCGCTCCGCCCCCACCTCCGCCGACTCTCGGCGCCGACACGCACCTCGCCATCGGCATACGCACGCAGGGCTAGACCTGCACCCGCCACCGTCAAGCTACAGTCAGCTTAAAGAGCGACTGGTGCGCCTCCCCTCATGAACGTGATGCGGCCGCCGCCCGTCCAACCGCACGTCGGCGAGTCACGGTGGGGCAGCAACGAGCACGCGATGCAGCACCAGCAGCCGCAACTCGCCACCAGCCCGTCAGGCTCTGGCAGTACAGATCACATGAGCCCAGGAAAAGGGTCCAAAGGTGCGCATCCCCCGTCCTTTCCGTTCCTCGCGGCAGGCGAGTCCGCGCCACTCGACCATTTGCACTCGTCGCTGATCTCTCGGATCACTCGCCACCTCGCCCTACCCGCGCGCAGCCAAGGATCTTTCGCACGTCCCGTGCAAGTTCTTCAGAGGTGAGCCCGCCCTCGCTCGAGTGCAGGCATACGCTCATTGTTGACCTCCGTCCGAGTCATCTCCCGCGCTAGCCAACACTTGCACGGCCGGAAAGGCTTGTCCCTTCTCGCACGACTTGCCTGTTCCCGGAACAACCAAACCAACCTGTCAATGGTTCGCGAAAGGCAACTGTAAGGTGCGTTTTCCCGAGCAGATCACTAGAACAATGGGTTGATCCCGCTCCGCCTTGCTCACGTGACACTGCCCGCACCTATAGTTCGGACACAAGTGCGCGCTCGCCCATGTCTTGCCGGGACAGCCGATGTCCTTTGACCGGAAAAACAAGCGCGCCGCCCAGCAGGCTCTCCGAGACGCTCAAGCCGCGGCGAACGGCGGCCACTTGCCGCCGCAGGCGGGCACGAGCCCCCAAGGTCACCAGAACGGCAGCGGCCTCACTCAGACGCTACGTCAGTCGGGCGACAACACCGATATGACGGCGTACTATCTCGCTCAACGCGAGCAGCTCATCGCCAAGGCCAACGCCCACGCCGCCGCGGCCGCCGGCGCAAACTTCCAGGACGGGGTCTTTGGCTCGCCCGACTCTACGCACACGCCGGCGACTTCACCTCAGATGCAAGGGCGAGGCTTGCCGCACGAGATGAACCACGCGCCGTTGCACTTTGCCGCGATCGCCAGGGGCGCGACCGCAACTTTTATTGCTCCGCCCGCGTCGGGCCTCTCACACCACTTTGGCTCGCCGCCGTCGTCTTCGGGACGATCAACCGTCGCGGCGCAGGCGATGTTGTCGGAGCAGGCGCGTCGCTTGTCGAACACGAGCGATTCGCTCTCGCCGCCGCGACTGCAGCACCTTTCGCGGACCAGGCTCAGTTACAGCGGCGGCGGCAACGGTCTCGAGTACGGGACTTCGCCGCCGCTAGCGGTACCGGGTACCAATGGCGGCGGCGGCGTTGTCTCCCCGTCGGCGTCGACTGGTGGTGGCATCTTTGGCACTTCGCCGTTTTCGAGTTCGCGCGGCTTGTTCATGCCGAGCTCGTACGACAGCAACGAAGACGGCTTCCCGCGCTCGCCGCCGATGCGGCACGCGACCTTGCCCGGAGACGGGATGTATCGCACGACTTCTTCGGGTGCGAGCTGGCGCAACGCGGCCGCGATCGACGACGGCGACGACGACAACGGCGAAGACTTTGACGAGGGCTTCCTGCCGTCGTCGCTGAACGACTTGTTGACGCCCGAGGAAATGCGTCGGCGCACGATGCGTGCTCAAGGCGCGCACGGTTCGGCGGCTTACGGCCCGTCGAGCGTGTCGAGCCGGAACGCCTTTGACCTCATGTCCAATTCGGTGCCGGCCGACCTCCTCCTCGCGACGGGTTCCCCGACAGCTTCTTCAGCAGCAGTGCTCAAGAATAGCATCCCG
Organism: Rhodotorula sp. JG-1b; assembly: GCA_001541205.1. NCBI lineage: Eukaryota > Fungi > Basidiomycota > Microbotryomycetes > Sporidiobolales > Sporidiobolaceae > Rhodotorula > Rhodotorula sp. JG-1b. Next base: position 30,889 of record KQ954468.1, on the reverse strand, counting down.
GTACCTTCGCTGGGCGCACGATCGATGTCGGCCATGTCGCCGTCGGAATGGCCTCCGATCGGCTCGTCCAGTCCTCCTCGGAACGGTTCGTTCCTCGCGCAGAGTCGGACCCGCGAAGCGACCCTTGTCGCTGCCGTGCCGCCGACAATCAACAGCGCCGGTCGCGTCGTATCGCCGACGACGGCCTCCTTGCTGTCTTCCGCGTTGAGCGGCGTCCGTCCGCCACCTCAGCCGCCGCAGTCGCCGTCGACACAACAGAGCAGCCCGCATCTTGTCGCACCAATAGCGGTCCCTTCTGGCGCGACGTACGGGATGTACTCGGCTTCGTTCTCGGGCGGACCGGTCCTGCCTTCCGCCGCACAGCTCAACGGCGTGTCGTCGACGTCCCCACCGACGGCCGACGCAGCGTCGACCTTGCACAATTCGTCCTCGCTCGCCTCTGAACTGGCTGGCATCGCCGCTCCCGGATCGCTTCCGACCGGTCTCGCCGCAGGTCTGAGTCGCTTGCACCTCGTCCCTCCCGCCCATACGGGCGAAACCCCACCGAGTCTCGCCGGCAGCTACTTTGGCTCGAACAATGCCGCGCCGGCAGCAGCATCTTCACCGTTCGGTGGGTCGCACGTCGCTCCTCCGGACAGCGGGGTGGGCTTGACGACCGTCGGTTCGCCGCTGCGGTCAGAGTTGCAGCACCACTCGCTCGCCGGCGGCGGGGACCAGACCTCCTCCGCTGCCGCGACATCGGACGGGCCTCGAAGGTCATCCGAGACGGCGTCTAGCGGAGCGCGTGCGGACGACGAGGAAGAGCATGCGGACGAAGGTGACGTCGAGATCCAGTTCGACCTCGAGGTGGCGTGAACACGATCCCCTGTTTCCCTCCACCGGAACTACCGCCTCCGCCTCCGCCTCGACGACACCAAATGATTGTACATGTAACCGCCGGAACGCACTCGATGTACGGCTAAACGTGCCCTCTCTCTTGCCCCTTTGTACCATCGAAAATCATCTTCCGGTCTCCCGCCAATCTTGACCCCAGCGGAAGTGCATTGCCGAGCCGCGCGGCGATTTGTAGATATTTGACCCTTCTTTGTGTAGAGATACTTATGACTGGCCAGATCTAGACCTTTGCTTGCTTGAAGAGCCTGCGCAGAGTCACGTGCAGCGAAATCGAATCCTGTGTTGTGCCGATGAAGCGAGGCCGTTGTTGGTCCACTTCGCCCGTCTACACTGTCGCAGGGAGCTAGTGAGTACCTGCAGACGAGCTTTTGAGAACCGTACTGAATACTGGCACTGCGCAGTGTTCCACCCAGAGACGCCGTCGCGCGTCCTGAGGCGGATAGACGACCTCAATCAACTCTCGCTTCCAGATCTGCCAGACTTGCCCGCCGAGCTCCCGTCATTCTCAGAGACGACCGATGCAGACTCGACTGTCGCCCACTCTCCCGCTAAGGGCAGCGCGACCCCCGTGCCGCGCGCGGGCAGGAGCGACACCACCGACGGCGACCGAGAGAACCGCGATCCGCTTGTTGACACGCAACAGACGCCGTGCACCTCGACGCCGGCGACGAGCTCGCTCTACACGCGCTCAGACGCGACAGTTGTACCTCGATCAGCTCAGAGCCGCGCCGGAAACGACACGACTGCGACGCTTCGCGCGCCGTTGCCGCAGGCTCGCTCTCCGCGGGTCGAAGAATCCGAAAACAGCTTTGATGCGCCGACCGACACTGCCAGCGAGAGCGAAGCCGAAGCGGGGACAGGCTTCCAGGACGAGATGGTCGTCATGAGCAGTGGAAGCGGCGGAGAGGAGGAGGACGACGACGACGACCGCGATCACCATGCGCCGGAGCGGGGCGAAATGCGACATGCGCCGGTCGCCAGCATGGAGCTGTCAGCTCTTCCGGACGTCCGACCGGTCGATGAGACCACCGCCGACTCGGACGTCGACAGTCCTCGGCATAGTCGAACGCGAGAGTACCGCTCGGCAGGAGAGGAGGAAGCCGAAATCCCGACCACGGTCAAGGCGAGTACACGGCTCTTGTCGCTGTTGAGCGCATGCTGACGGTTTGTCAGAAACAGAAACCTTCCTACCATCACACCGCGGATGAGCACCGACTGTTGCCCGACTCGCTCTCGCCGCTTCGCGACCGGGAACCGACCGAAGCCTCGATCGAGTCTGTCGAGATTGGCCGGCACGCTTCGCCACAAACGTCTCCGCATGCTTCGCTCAGTCGATATGACGCAGATGCGACCCCATCACGGGCGTTCTCCAAGTCGCCTTCCCCAGCGTTCCAACCCGAGACGCCGAAGCTCGACTCTCCGCTGGCTTCGATCCGAAACGACACGGCGTTGTCTACGCCGCGAGTCGACCAGTCGGCAGCTCAGCGACGAGCGGCGCACGTCTTGACTACCTTGCGGTCGACGGCCAAGCCGAGGCTGGCTCGCGGCACGCCTCACCCCGTCCGCACCGCGTCGAAAAAACCAGCACTCGTCGATGAGGACGAGCAAGCCTCTATCTCCTCGATTGCCTCCGACCGCTCGTCCAACGACCTAACGACTTTCCACAAGGGCAACACCTCGTTGCCCTCGGGCGGATCGGCGGCCGCCGAAATCGGTCCAGGAGGCTCCCGCTTCGACGGCGCCAAGCTCAACTCGTACCTTCACGCGCTCAACACGCAGCTGACGGACGAGAATCAGAGCCTCGTTCAGACGTTGCAAAAGACGGCGCGCGAAAAGGAGCTCCTGCAAGCCGAGACTCGCCGCCTCGAAGACACGATCAGGGAGATGAGCGTGACGCATGGCGCAATCAGCTTCGATGCCTCGGCTCGTGAGCGAACGCGCGCCGACGATTCCGATCTCCGCGACGACATCGGTACCCTGAAGGCTCAACTCGAAGCGACGGCAACGGAGCGTGATGCTCTCCGCTCCGAGCTGGCGAAGCTTGGGGGCGCTTTCCCGGCTGCCGATTCTTCGCTCGCTGGGCGAGGCGACATCATCGCCGAGCTGGAGCAGAAAGATGCTGAGCTCGAAACGGTGAGGAAACAGATGGAGGAACAAGAAGCAGAGTTCGCGCAGAAGATGGAGGATCTCGAACGCGAACTCTGCAAGGTCATGGAGGAACAGGAGGCCAAAGTTGAGCAGGCACGTCGCGCAGCCGAGGAGCACCGTCGCGAAGACGAGACGGAAAGGCAAGCCGACCGCGAGAAGATCCGGCAACTGGAAATCGAGCGGGACGAGCTCCAGAGGCGCCACGGCGGTGGCGACGACGACGAGTCGGACGCCGGACATGCCGATCGCGCATCGTTGGAGCAGCAGCTCGTAGAGCTGAACGACCTCGTCTCTGACCTGCGCCACGACGTCGAGCACCGGGACGACGAGCTCGTCAAGATGCAGGAGGAGCTCGACACAGCCGAAGAACGGATCGCCGAGCTGGAACAGCAGGTCGCCAAGGCGGACCAGGATGGAGCCGGTGACGTTGCGGCGCTACGGCAGCAACTCGCACAGAAGGACGAGGAGATCAAGCAACTCGAGGACGCGCTCGACGACTCTGCCCAACAGCTCGTCGACAACGAGACCGTTCTCGCCAACAAGGAAGCCGCCATCGCCGGCCTCAGGGCCGATCTCGAAGCCGAGCAGGAGAAGCGCGCCTCGCTCGAAACTCGTTTGTCGCAGCTCAGTGTCCCCAAAGCCAAGTCGCCGCTCGCGAACGAGGTCTACAACGGCGCGAACCAGGAGCAGATCGCAGCGCTCGAGGAGGAGCTTGAGGCGGCCCGCCGCGACGCAGACGACCTCCGCAAGAAGCTCGCCGAAGTCAGCGAGCGCGAGAGGCTGGCGAAGCTGGACGAGCTCGAGGTGCAACGGCTCGAAGCCGACAAGGCCAACCTCGAAGACCGCGTCAAGTCGCTGCGTCAGCAAGTCTCGAGCCCGTATTCGCCCAGCAAGACGCCGGACAAGTCCTGGGGTTTGCGACCACTTCCCGCGGTCTTTACGCCGCGCACGCCTGGACAGATCTTTGGCAATGTGAGTCACTTTCTGGAGGCGATCGCATTTCTATATAGCTGATGCGAAGACTCTCTACCACAGCTTTCGACATGGAGCAACGGGAACGCCGCCGACGAAACTATTTCGCCGCTCCTGGCCCAGATTCACGAACTAGAGCAAGTCGTCGACCACTTGCAGGCGCAGCTCGGCGAAGCGAACGTCGCTATTGACAGCAAGCTCAACAAGCTGGAAGCGGCTGGAACGAGCACCATCAGTCTGGCGCGCCAGCTCTCGGACGCGCGTGCTCGCATCGCCCAGTTAGAAGACGACCTCGAACGCTTGCTGGGCCACGGCGGCAGCTTGGAGCGTGTGCAAGCCCGCTTGGCTAAGCTCACCTGTCCAGAGTGCAAGTCTGCCATCGATGCGAATCGACTTGTGCGCCTGCACGTCGATCGCAGCGGCATCACCTTTGCGGAAGAGTGCGTCCTCGTCCCCTTCAGACTCCCCAGCTCCGACTGACCGAGTTTGGAAACAGCTCGTCGCCGGCGGCGGCATCGTCCACCGGTCCGTCCCTAAAGGTTTCTCTCGCCCAGGCGACCGCCCGCGTCGACGAGCTGCAAGTCGAGAATCAGGTCTTGCAAGCTGCCGTCACGCGCAGCAGCGAGGTCGTCGCCGAGAAGGAGAAGCTCGTTCGACAGCGTGAAGAGCTCGAACGGCACCTCAAGCTGTTGCGGGACGAGATGGCGGTTCTGGAGACCGACCTTCGGACCGAACGGTCTCGCCTGCGAAACTTGACGAGCGAGCACACGCTCGCCGGGAAGGCACGTGCCGCGCTAGAAGCTAGACTGGCAACGGCAGAGGCGGTACGTCCACGTTTGGCTTTGCTTTCCCTCCTTTGCTTAACTGACGGCTGTCTTTGGTCAGGAGCTGCGCGATGTCAAGCGTGAGCTCGCTTCGGCCGGTTCTCCTGCCGAACTCGACCGCCTCCGAGCAGAAAAGAGTCAACTCCAGGGGGAACGTACCGATCTGCTCCGACAGCTCGCTGAGGTCAAGGCGGTAAGTCTCTCGCGGAAAATCTCCTCTCTTGCGATCGACCGATCGACTGACTTGTGCGCTCGACTCCTCCAGCATGCCTCGCAAGTCGTTTCCGACCTGTCCGCATCTCGCGCCGACGACGCGGCGCTCCGCCAACAGCTCGAACGGCACGTGACGGAGATCCGCCAGCTGCGCGAACAGTCTCATGCCAAGGACGCGGAGAAGCGCCAGCTGCAAGACGAGCGCAACGACATCTTGCGCGGCGTCGCGAACCTGCAGGCGGATCTGAATCGGGTTCGGCAAGAGGTCATCACGCTTGGCCTCGAGATTGCTGCGGTTCGCAAGGAGCGAGACGACCTCAGCAAGCGCAACAAGGACGAAGACGACGAGCTCGTCCGTGCAGCACATCAGCTTGCGTTGGCCGAGGCAAAGATCAAGGACTTGCAATCCGGTCTCCGCGGCCAGAGAGCTGCGTGAGTTGGCACTTGACCGCTCCGTCTTCCCGCTCCGGTTCTGACCAAGATTTTACTCCCGTACAAATAGGCCGCCTCCCGATGTCGTCGCGCTGCAAGCGAAGCACAAGTCGGAGATGAAGGGTCTCCTCGTGTTGTCGCGACAGCTCAAGATCCGATTGGAGCGAGAAGCGACCTTCCGTTACGAAGCGGGTCTGCAGAAACGCTACCTGGAGGACGTTCTTCGTGGCAAACAGGAAACGTGCGTGTTCATTGTCCCGTCTCCACAGTGCCTCCTGCTGACGCACTTCTCGCCACAGTATCGACACCGTCTTTTCTCATCTCCACATCGAGCCGCCGACTTCGGGCGACACCGGCCGGCGGACTCTGCGCACTGTCGCCCTTTCGGTCATCGCCGTCCACCGCATGGGCCGACTCGCTGCACAGTGGCGCGAGCGCTCCGCCCCGAAGAAACGCTTGCGAGAAAAGGCGTACCCGGCGGCTCGGGGCCACCCTTTCCCCGAGTGAAGCTCCCAGTCTTGCCTCGCACGTTTTCGTCTTTCTTCGCAGATCTTCTTATACCATTTACCCTTACGTATCCCTGAGATTGTCTTGGAATACATTTCTGTTGAGCGCGCAGCGGGCCCTTGCGAGTCTTGAGTGCCAGCGGCTTTCGTTCGGTCGCGGGCTGCCAAGCTGCGGCCCGCAGCTTGTGCTCGCGGCAAAGAGGCCGACATCACGCACCGTTTCTGAGTCGCTTCAGGTCTTAAGGGGCCTGTTGAGCAGCCTGACGGCCAATTGCAAAGGCTCTGAAAGCGATCGCTGCGAAGCACGGAGGACCATGAACCGTGAAGCCCGGCGAACAAGCTGCATGGCCGAATGCGATAACACGCGTTAGGCAGCTGTACACTCGTATGGATTTCCTTTCGCCGCTTCCAGACTGTCGCTCCCAGACTAGACATTCGACATGCAGAACGGTGTAACCCAGCGCTTTGAGAAGGCCATTTTCCCGCGTCAAGCTTGAACAACGTCCTATGCTTGCAGGCCAGAACAGCAGCCAGCTACCGGTCTCATATGCCGTCAGCCGAGATGCACAGGCCTCGCTACAGCTACCATAGTTGGCCAAATCGCGCTTTCCGTGGAGATCGCCTTGATTTGCGCGCGTCTCGACGTGGCGGCATCAAATGATTTTGGGCGAGCCAAAATTAGCTGAACGAGGTCGATCGACGTTGCCTCGGCCGCACGCCCCTTGCATCCGGCCTACGCCGCTCCTCTCTTCCTCTCCGTGTTTACAGGAGCTCGTCAAGCCCTGCTGGTTCCGAGATCCGCCTCCGAGTGCAGTCCACCAAAATGCTCGCCTTCGCTTCGCTTGCCATCGCCTCCTCGGCGCTCGTCGCCGCGCAGTCGACCATCACCGCCGCTCCCGCCCCTTCGCAGATTGCAAAGGCGAAGCGACAAGCCAGCGCCTCGCCTTCGCCCTTGACGGCGTACAGTTTTGCCTACAGTGACGTCCCCTACCAGGTCAACCCGTACCCGTACGTCTCTCGCCGACTCGTGCATCCCGGACGTTGCGAAGACGTGGCGCAGTATTTTTAGACGCGTCGCGACCGCGTCTACTTGCAAACATTGCTGATCCTCTTCGCCGACTGTGACCCTTACAGCGTCGGCCGTGGACCTCAGGTGCGCGGAACTCGGAACCCGCGGAGGCGAGACGGGAACTGACGTCTCTCCTTTTCATTCCGCTCAGTCGGGTTACAACCTCTGCAACTCGACGACCGTCGGCCCGAACTCGCAATGCCAAACGGCCATCACCAACAATATTTCGGACTTCTGCCTCTGGGGTAGCCCGACGTCGGGCGGTTCGATCGGCGATGTGGAAGCGGCCGTGGTTGCGTACTGCACGACCGACAAGCACGGCACTCGTGTCATTCCTCCCGGTGCCATCACTGGCTTGCAGGTACGTGCATGTATCAGAGACTCTACGGTCTCGCCTTGTGCACTCTCAGCGAGTGCCGGCGATTCTACCTCGTGTAGACGCGCTGCGTGCCGTCAGACCTTCGCTGCCACTGTGCACTGCTCGCGGCGGAGGGATCTACATCGTGCTGATCTGTATGCCACCTCATATTCGACAGGTCATGCACACGTCGGAGTACATCCAGTGGACCGGCCACATCGACATGACGGCGCTCGGACTTTTGCCCAACGACACGGGCGGCGAGCTCGACCCTCACGGGTACGTCCTGTAGTCTTTCGTGCTTACACACCATCGACGCCGCTTATCGCTCGGCCTTCTATGCTTGTCCCATGCAGCGCCGACTTGCTCGGAAACCCTCTCGGAGGTTCGTCTTTACCTCTGCCCGCTCTCGGTTGCTCTCGTCGCATTTCCCGCCCACTAACACCCTTGATTCCTCAGGCTTGGTCTTTTCGAACGCTCTTCCTGGCGGTGACAACTCTACCTTGAAGCAAGTCATTGAATGGAACAACTTTGTCGGTTCCGGTGAGCTCCTTCTGTTCGACCGCCTTTGGGACGCGCCGCCGTTTCCGATGTCGTGGGCGCCCTTTCGGCCATGCTGAGAAGCTTGCTTACGCTGCTCGATGTATCTGCAGGCGTGTTCTGCTGGAAGACCTGCTTCGATTCATCTCAGGTACGTGTCTGCCGTGATTCCGCTTACAAGGACTCAGGTCTGGGGCTGGGGCTGATGCCGAGGTTTATATTCTTATCAGGTTGGCGCCTGCCAGAACCGTTTTGACCTCCTCGGATGTGCATACAGTACGTACGGGGACTCTGCAGGCGGCCGAGGGATGAATGTCTGGACCCGCTGACGCCGTTCCCGCAGACATGCCAGCGGCCTACGAAGATGGCGTTTTCCTCGACTGCGACGGCGAAGTTCAAGACATCGTTGGCACCTACACCGGTGCGGACGGCAAGACGTCGACCTGGTCGCAGCCGGAATCGCTGCCCGCAACTTCGACGCTGCCCTGGACCCCCCGAATCCCCGCGTCTTCAAACTGCAAGACCTACCAGTCGACTGACATCTTTGCCGCCGCGGTGAGTCTGTATAAGTTTAGTGTTGCACCCTAACAGCCTGCTCACTATACCTCCGCTCTACAGACGTCGTCGTCCGCTTCTTCGTCCGCCACTCAATCTACTTCGGGATCGTCCGCCGCTGCGACCGGCAGTGCCGCTTCGGCGTCGCGCTCTGGTGGTTCGGCCGCTGCGGCGAACGCGAGCGCGAGCTCGTCCTCGACCAAGTCGAACACTTCGGGCGCTTCGACCTTGACGACTTCGGCTGCCGGTGGACTCCTCGTCGGCGCCTTGGCCGGACTTCTCGCCGTCTTTGCCTAGATGGACACTCGAGCGCTCTTCGACCAGTACATCACATGGCCCAGCTTCTCTATGGACTCTCCTGACCCGTACGGACACTGTTTGTTTGGCCTCCCCGAAACGACATATGTTATCTCCCTCGCATGACACGATGCTACTCCTTTCTCCTCCCCTCGCAATGTGACCCACGTTATGACCATTGTGAAGTGCAGCACGTCGTGGACCGTAGTCTTGCTGGAAATCTGCCGTAAGCGAGCTCGTCAACGCGCACGTCGAAAAGAAAAAAGCGTCTTCCGCTGCTCTAGCTTCCTACACTCTCGGAGCGAGTCTTTCTGTCTCGCAATCCACCCGATTTTGGCGGTCCTATAGCTCTGCTCCAAATACAAGGCTGAGGATTGCGAGATGGCGACCGCCGGTTCGACGCAGTGGCGACGAACGGAGGAGGCGTCGGCTGCACCGCCTCGTTGCTTCATCGCATTCCGCCAACATCGGCTCAAAGATGGGACCGCCTCGAGGACGCGGTAAAGGCAGACCAGCAGGCAGCTCGGGACGGGGCGGCAAGACCAACACGCCGCGTGTGCAGCGAGACCGGTCGCACTACGCCGGACCTGGCTTTAGCGAAATCCCAGCATCGGCAGTCGACCAGGCGCGCGGTCAAGGCAGCGACGAGGGCGGTTCGGACGGTGAGTCTTTCTGGTGAAGATGTGGGGTAGCACTTGAGCTGACAACGTCCGCCGGCAGACGAGGATGAGCTGGTGAACAAGGTGCCGGTCGCCATGTGGGCAAGTCGGCAGAGCTCTCTGGTCTCCGTATATCCCTGTCGAGTCTGACCTTTCCCCGTAACAGGACTTTGATCACTGCGATCCGCGTAAGTGTAGCGGCAAGAAACTCGCCCGGCATGACCTCATGCAGGAGCTCCGAGTCGGTCAACGATTCCAAGGCATCGTCATGAGGTGCGGCGCTGTTCCTTCATACTCCTTCTCGAAACGCTCAAACTGACTCGGCGAGGTGTATGTGCAGTCCGAAAGGAACTCAGGTCGTCTGTCCGGCAGATCGCGAGATTGTTGAACAAGCAGGCGTGGCAGTCGTCGAGTGTTCGTGGGCTCGTCTCGACGAGATCCCGTTCAACAAGATCCGGTCACCGCACGAGCGCATCCGTATGTCTCGACATCTTGCGGATCTATCCCCTCCGTGAGAAAGCGCTCATTCCACTTCCCTTGGCGCGCAGTGCCGTATCTTGTCGCGGCGAATCCGGTCAACTACGGGAAACGTAAGTCCAATTTCCGGAAAGTGCCATAAAATGGAAACAACTGACGTCGCACCGCCACAGCGTACAAATTGACCTGCGCCGAAGCGATCGCTGCTGCACTACACATCACCGGATTCGGCGAGCATGCCGACCTGCTGATGAGCAAGTTCTCCTGGGGCCATTCGTTCTGGAAGGTCAATGGGTGAGCGTCTTGCGCGGCGCATCATATCAGTACTCCGGCGCTGAACATCGTCTCGTCTCCTCGCGCAGCCCGATCATTGAGCGGTACAAGACCTGCTCGACGCCGGAATCGGTCCTCGAGATGCAGGGCGTCATGATGAAAGAGCTCGAGGCCGAGCAGGCAGAGAACAGTGCGTTGCGCGTTCGCAGCCCTACCCGGCAGATCCTGTGTTCGTTTCTGATGCGCTGTTTGTGGCGACTCTAGAGCGGGCACGAGACGAGATGAACGACGGCGGCGACATGCTCATTGCGAATCCGAATCACCGCGGGGCAGAGTGGCCTAGTTCAGGGTCGGAGGAGGAAGAGGGAAGTGAGGACGAGGATCAGAGTGGAGATGAGCAAGACGAGGAAGACGACGATGCAGATTACGAGGTGGACCGGTTAGGGAACCGGATCGCCAAGACGAAACTTGTAGCATAAAAACCGTTTCTGTATCCGTTACAAGTTGGAGAGTGCTCTTACAACACGGTGGCTGGGGATTATATAGACAAGGAGAGGAGGTCACGGGGTCTAGCTGGACAAGAGTCCCTGTATCGCTCTCTCCATCTCTTCGTCGCGTTCGAGCTCTTCGGGAGTCGGACCCGTCGCCTGTTTCTGCGGCAGCTCGCCGACCTTGCCGGCGTCGACCTGGCCGAGTTTACCGTCCGTGATCTGGTACAACACCTTGTCGACTTCTGCCTGTGCCTCATCCTCGAGTTCCTCGTCCTCCTCGTCCAGAGTCTCCATCGTATCGTCGAGCATTTCGGTCATGATGCCGGCCTGCACGCCCGCCAAGTTGCGGTCGTCAGTTGGCACTAGCCATGCAACGGGGAGGGGGGAGGCTGACCTTCATCATTTCTGCGCTCATCTCGCGCATCGTGTTGGACAACTGGGGCAACTTGATGAGCGAGTTTGACGCCTTCATGATCTCGGTCGACGCCTGGAGGGTTCCCGTCACCTTGACCATTGCTGCTCGGGAGGGCAGTGGTGTCAGACCTCTCTGCCCGGGAAGCACGACGGAGAAAAGGGACCGCACCGAGCTGGTGGCCGAGTTGCATGTTGATCGAATTGAGTTGTGCCTTGCTGGTGAGCATGCGCTGCTTCTGCCGGTTGGTCCTGACGACTTCGCGGGCGAGGAGCTTTGCGTTCTTGGTGTCGCCCTTTTGGGCGAGGCGCTTGATGTCGGCCTTGACCTTGTTGCACGCGAGGTCGAGCGAGTGGACTTCGCGGTCGAGCATGCGCTGCTCGCGCTTGAGTTGGGTCTGCCACTTGCGCACTCTTTCCTGCGGCGTCGGGCCCCAGATCATCCGATTGATCGACTGCATCCCCGCTGCGGTGTGTGTTGCCGATGATCCGTCGCCCGAGATGGCGGCGGCAAGTGGGGAGAAGAAGCGAGTCGGTCGACTGCCCGCTGGCGAGCAGGCGCCTCGTCGGAGCAGGGAGAAAGCTGCGCCCTTGTAGCGACTATGGATGCACTTGAATGTGCTAGCTGATCCTCGGTGTGAGCGGACTGAGACGAAGGGACGTCTCTCCGTCTCCGACACTTGAAGCGGATCACTGTCAAGTCCGCGCATGGATCAATAGCAAAGCGTCCGAATGGCAGATACACTCGCGCAGAGCGAGCCGCCCGCTGCCGCCCCGCTGTCCGCACCCGCTGCGCTGCCCGACAACTCGTCCTCGAGGCGGTGGATCCTCGCGTCCATCTGGGCCGTCGTCCTCCTCGGCGCACCGCTGTGGTGGAAAACGACCGCGCTCGAACGCCAACCTCTGCCGGAACAGCGGATACAGGCCTGGAACAGCGAATGGCAAACCCGCTTGCCGTCATTGCTGGCTAGTGAGACTTCCGGTATGCTAAAAAAGCTGCAAACCGTCACTACTCCGCCCCAAGTCTCTTGCGCTGACTAGGGAAAAACATCGCCTTGCATGCGTCCGATAGACGAGGCAGATGGACGCGCCGTCAAGTTCTCGCCGCGGTACAAACTGGCGTTCACGCTCCTGAACGAGGATTCAGCAGCCGGAGGTGCCGTCCTCGCGTGGGACGCGCAGTCCCTCCTGACGGGTGTGTTGTCAAACTGCGACTTTACATAAGACAGCAGTGTTTTGACAAGCTCCCTCGCCGTCCCAGGTTCCGTGGCGCCGCTTTTGGCGTCTCTGGGACCGGTTCACGAGTTCACCGTCGAGACGCAGGTGCAGTACTTTGCCCCGCTCGCGGTCGAACTGCACTGGAAAGACGGAGAAGAGGGCACGTACGTCGACGAGGCGGACCTGAGGGCCTTTGTCAACAATGCAGAGTGGAATTTGGGTGAGCGAGCAAACATGTTCGCCTCGTTTTGTTCCCCCGGAGACAGTTCACTGACATCGAACCCGGTGTCGCTACAGCCACGGGGGATACGCTCGATCCCGTCTTGCAATTTTTGCTGTTTGTCCCCAGCATCGAGCATCGACCCCTGAAGATCCGTCGGCAAGGTAAAAGAGCTCGTCTCCACATGTTGACCACCGCGTTCTATTGACGAGTACGACCACGACGACCTACGCAGACGGCAGCGATGCACCTTTGAGCTTTATCTCACCCCAGCGAGGCGGTGTCGTCATTTACAACCCGCCGAGTCCGGCACACGAACAGCCGCCGTCGGTCCCGCTCGGCCTCCCTCTTTCCGCCCTCCGCCCCGCATTCTGCGTCTTTGAGCGTCAACTTCGCGCGCTACTCGGCGTCCCTGTCACGCCGGCAGGAGAGAAACTGCCAGCATGCGGACGAGCTCTTTCACCGCCCGAGGTCGACTCGCTTGCGAAGCGCCGACTGCGCGAAGCGACCAAGGACACGGTCGAGACGCTCGCTGCGACGGTCAAGCTGGCGAGCGAAATCCAGAACATGCAGATCAACTCCGGCGTGCAGAGACGAGTCGAGGTGGCGCTGGACCAACTCGATCAGGTACGTCCTCACTGCTTTTTCGACAAGTCCAGCATGTCTCTCTGACAAGATGATGGAAACTTCCAGGCCGCCGCGTCTACAAAGAGCGTCATCGCAGCTCTATCTCACGTCGCAACCGCTCAATCGCTCGCCTCGCGCGCGTACTTTGACCCGTCCATGATGGGCCTCCTCTACTTCCCCGACGAGCACAAGTACGCGGTCTACACGCCGCTCTTTGGCCCAGTCGCGGTACCTCTCCTCCTCTCGTTGCTCAAGGAGTTCAAGCTGTGGCGGGACGAGAAGCGGAAGCGGAAGAAGGCGCGTGCAGTTCGACCTCTTCCCGAGGTCGGAGAAGTTCCGGCGGACGCTCGCGAGAAGCAGGAATAGGAGCGTGGCCGGCCATTCCTTGTTGTATTACTATACTCTACCACAGAGAGTAGGCGGGCGATTCTTCCGAGACCCCGTTGGTACGCAGAGCGCACTGCGAGCGAGTTTGGCCGTTCATCGAGTCGCGTATTTTCGGGCGCTCTCGAAAAACTCGGGCTTCTGCCTTACGCAACAAGTCGTTCGGTCGTCCTGGGTTCTGTGGAGCATCACGGACGGAGCGGACATGACTGCATATGGCGAGGACATGCAGGAGTGTCGGAGATAGCCGATCTCCGGACGAGCTTGCAGCGACTTGCACCGCCTCGCCGCTCATTCTCATCACCCTGCGTCTATAGTCACCCCCTGCAAGATGCCGCACAAGCGACAGAAGCGCAGCGTGCGCTTGGACACACAAAAGGCCATGTGAGGACCTCTCGCTCCCGCCAGGTTGTCGTTACGCCTCTTCTCACCTGTCGATCAACCTCCTCGAAACAGCGGCTACAACAACCCGCCAACGGCGGCAGACTCGCTCTTGCCGATCCAGAGCACTTCCAAAGATGGGTCGGAGGCTGTGACCGAGGTAACGGCTGCACCGAAGAAGAACAACAAGCGGCGGAAACGAGCTGCTCCGACTGGCGGCAATGGTCTTGCAGGGCAGCAAGACTATGCGGGGGTTAGCAAGTCGGCCTTCCGGTGGGTCGCCCATGGTGTCGTTCGCTGATCGCTTGCTGATCAGACACGAACGCATAGGGTCCTGAACGCGGTCAAGCTGCGGGAAGAATACCACGCCCAGAAGAAGCGGCGGGCGGAAGAGGAGGCGCAGGCAGGCAAGGCTGGCAACAAGGTACTTCTCTAGCCTCAACTCTCTGCATGTCCTGGGCTCAAGACTTACCCACGTGTCCGGCCCAACTTTCGCAGCCCGCTCAACCCGCCTTGACGCCCTTGCCGCACGAATCGCTGTCTTCCTTCAACCGTCGAGTCGAGCAGGCGATGCGTGGCTCGGTCCGTGCAGCGATCAAAGAGTCGAGTCTCACGGGTCAGAAGAAGAAGGAACGCAAGGTCAAGGCGAAGAAGGGCGAAGAGGGTGGCGAGGACGCGGACGGGGACGAGATTGCAGAAGAGGATGCTCGACCGGTCAAGCGCGGACGGGACGGGAAACCGTTGCTCAAGAAGGGAACGGCAGCGACTCCGGAAGAGTCGGTCGATCCGTTTGCGAAGCGAAAGAAGAAACCGGCGGCGTCTGCGACTGCCAGCGACGACGACCAGGACGCGCCTCGAAACCGATCCGGCAAGACCGAATTCGCGACCGTCTCTCAGCGTCGCCGGGTCGACGACGTCGTGCAGGCTCCTCCGACGCTGGCCGATCCCGCTCGCAAGGGACTCATGGCCAAGGTCCTCGGCCCCGGTGGCGCCGCTGCGTGTAGCGTGCCGTCCGCTGCCGCCTCGGGGGGTAGCGGATCATTCCGCCTCGCTGGAGCAGAGACGCCGGTCGGGTCGTCGCGGTTACCGATCAACCCGGCGATGAAGGCGATGATGGATGCCGAGCGGGAACGGGCGATCAAGATGTACCGCGAGTTGAAGGAGAAGAGGGAGCAGGAGCGGGCGCCGCGGCAGCAGTAGCTCGGGTCGGGTTGCAAGGTCCTATAGTACCCTTTCTCAGTATCCCTTTCGGTGTGTGGAGAGTACCACCTTCGAGTCCCGCTGCTCCCCGTGAGGCGAGCTCGCTCCCGCCGTGCTCCCATTTTAGCTTTCTCCGGCCTACCATGTACTCTCCTGGCATCCGCGTGAGGTATCGCAAAAGCGTCCAAGCTCTCCGACACGCGCATGCGTTAAGCATGGGCCGTCCGAGACCAAGCCGCACGGGACAAGCACTCTCGAGGGCCGACAAGTCCACGGCACTGATTCTGTAGGTTAGTTTCGACGGGCAACCTTGAGCTTTCGACTCGCGCTGTACATCTGCTCGGGTGGAGCCTCCAGACAAGAGAGCGGTAGCTGGTAGTACGTCTGAAAAATCCGCCCGTCTTCCGAGGGAGCATAAAGATTTCAGGTAAAACGAAGCGTTCGCGCTCAAGCGCGGCAATAACAACAACAAAGGGGCATACGACGCGGGGGCGAGAGAAAGACGAAGGGGCGGGGAGAGGGAGGGAGGAGCGAAGAGACTCGTCTGGGGCGAGGGACCCGTTTAAAGCTCCTGCGAGGCGGCACCCTTGGCGGACTTGGTGGGCAGCAACTCTGCGTGGATATTAGGCAAAACACCACCCTGCGAGATAACAACGTGTCCGAGGAGCCTGTGTAGAAGTTGAGAGGGTCAGCGGTCGGTCGAGGAGAAGTGGACGGCGACTCGCGCGCGCGCACGCACCTGTTGAGCTCCTCATCGTTCCTAATGGCAAGCTGCAAGTGACGCGGAATGATGCGCGACTTCTTGTTGTCACGGGCAGCGTTACCGGCGAGCTCGAGGATCTCGGCGGCGAGGTACTCGAGGACGGCGGCGAGGTAGACTGGGCGCGGGGCGTCAGCACTCGGCTGCAAGACTGGGCCGTATAGAGAGCAAGACTCACCCGGAGCACCGGCACCGACACGCTGGGCGTAGTTGCCGCGGCGGAGGAGACGGTGGATACGACCGACGGGGAACTGGAGACCGGCCTTGGCCGAACGCGACTGGGCCTTCGACGAGTCGCCGCCAGCCTTTCCGCCCGATTTGCCTCCCGAAGACATGGTTGATTGAAAGTTGGTGGTGGGTTGGTGGTGGATGGGTGGTGAGCGAGCTGTAAGGCGTGTGTAGGGTGGAGAGAAGCGAGAGTGTGTGGTTGAATCGCAAGGCGAGCGAGGCGAGGGGTGTTGCGTGTCGGGATCCACAGAAGGCGAATGTTTGCAAGAATGCGAACGTTCGCGTTGAAGCGAACGTTTGTTGTTTGGCAGAAACCCGAGCGGCGGCCAGCTGAGGCGCGCGTGCCCGAGTCGTCTGCCAGCGTCTCGCTCCGCCGTCTCTCTCACACAAGTCCTCTCTACCTCTCTGCAAAGCAGAGAAGCACTCGTACTACTCACACAATGGCCCCCAAGTCTACCACCGCCGAGGTAAGCGCCCGCCGCCCTTTGCCCCGCGACGCGTGACTCCACCCGTCACCATCACGCTCCGGGTCTTGCCACGCCACGCCACGCCACGCCACGCCGCCTGCTCGTGTCGTGTGACCGCCCGTCGAGGACGTGTTGCTGATCGTTGCCGCTCCGCACCCGCAGAAGAAGCCCGCGTCGACCGCTGGCAAGGCTCCCGCCTCCAAGGCCCCGGCCGGCAAGGCCCCCGCCAAGAAGGCCGTCAAGAAGGCCCCCGCCGGCGGCGACGACAAGAAGCGCAAGCGCAAGACCCGCAAGGAGACCTACTCGTCCTACATCTACAAGGTGCGGCTCGTCTCGGGCGCTGGTCTCCGCCTCTCCTGACACTTGGGACTGACGTTAGATTCTCCGCGCCTCCTCAGGTCCTCAAGCAGGTCCACCCGGACACGGGTATCTCGAACAAGGCCATGCTCATCCTCAACTCGTTCGTCAACGACATCTTTGAGCGCATCGCCTCGGAGGCCTCGAAGCTTGCTTCTTACGTAGGTCGCGCTCGCCTCGAGGAGATGGCTTTAGTGTTTGGTAACTGACCTACCGCTCGACTCGACCACAGAACAAGAAGTCGACCATCTCGTCGCGCGAGATCCAGACCTCTGTCCGCCTCATCCTGCCCGGAGAACGTGAGCTCTTCTCTTCGCACTCGCTTCCTTCGCTGCAGTATACTGACCAGATGTTGCTCTATGAAGTGTCGAAACACGCGATCTCGGAGGGCACGAAGGCCGTTACCAAGTTCTCGTCGACCAAGTAAAGGTCTCGGTCCCGCCTCGTCCGCCCGCTTGTTCCCCCTTCCCCTCTGTGCTGTAGTGTTCTCCTCGCCTGCTTCGTCTTTCATTGTTGTTACTCTCCTTGCCCCCTCGTGCCTACTCACTCTCTGCGAGTGCAGTGCAAACAACGCTTTTTTCCCCGCTTCAGAGTTGCATCAGGCGGCCGATCTGGGAGGAAAGCTCGTGTGGACTGGACACTGCAGAGATGGCGTCAAGAAAAGGGTTACTCTGGCGGGTACACTCTGGTGCAGGCTATTCGGCAAACTTGCTAAGGGCACCACTTTCAAGGAGCGCAAGAGTGCAGAGGGCGGGTGGCGCGAGTTAAGTCCGAGCAGCCCGCGGCGCACCTCGCGGAACAAGCGCCCCCAAAGTACAGTCAGAGAGCTTTGTTAGCCTGTGCTCGATGCGCCGCTCGCTGTAAACCGAGGCTGTATGTCAGCGGGACTTGGTGAATCTGCGACGACGGAGAGGTGCTCTTTTCGCATGCAGAGAGGGGTTCCCTCGCTTTCTCTCGATCATTGTCGCCTTTCGGTAGTTCCATACGCGCTTTGATGGCTCTTTGAGAGCCCTCTCAGCGCCCGGATCCGCTACATCTTCTCCGGACCCCCTCTTTGGGGTTGCTCCCGCTTCATGCCTCTTTGGGTTCTGCGTCCGCCCGCAGGCGCTGGACTCGCCAAGCGGCAGTACAGTTAGCCGACAACCAATCAATTTAAGCCCGTATACACTCGATGGCTTGTTGCTCTCCTCCTCTTGTTCCTCTCCTCTCCTGCTCGCATCGAGATCGGACGAAACCAATCAACTCAAACCGCTGGATCCGACTCCGCATCTCGGGTTGTAGCGGGTCGGAGAGCGACGAGAAACAGTCGAATTGTGTTTACTTGATGCGGAATGAAGAGGAGTCGAGCGAGAAGGGTGAAGAGCCGAAAGACCAGAAAGCTCGAGATTGAGCGAGAAGTTCTTCTGAGCCAATCTTGACCGGGTGTTGACTTTTTGCGACGGCAACCACTATTCCGCCACCGAAACTGTGAAAGGTGTCCGCTGAAGGCGAAGCCGTGTCAATGAAGTCTGGGAAATTCAAGTGAGAAAGGTAGTCAGCATGGCAAGTTCACTCGACCAGCACCGCTACTCAGCGCACGGCCCTGACAAGTCGAAGCGGTCACCGCACAAGCTATGCGAGCCGTCTGTCGACTCTGGCGACCGCCGGCTGCGTCGCAAAGATAGACTGAGCTATTCAAATTTGCGGTCGTCCGATTGACGAGCAGCTTTTCGACAGAGCAGGTGTCGAGCGAGCATAGCCAAGGCGGTCATCGTAGGTCCTATGAAGTGGAGAGGGGGGTTTGTCTGTCCTATTCCGGTCAAGCAGCTGTGGACAAGCAGCACTGATCTATGCTGATGAGCGTGCGCGTGTGGCCTTCTGCGGTCCTGCAGAGTCATCTCGCCTCCGGATCGCCGCTCGGACAGCGATCAGAAGGCGATACCCGTTAGGGCATTTTATGCTCTACCAAGCACTCCGTGAAAACCTTTCAGCTGGTTCCGGTGCGGCGATTTCTGTCGAAGTGGCGATCAAGCTCTGAACTTCTTTGTGCTCACGAAATTGTAAGCCTACTTTGCGCCCGTCACGTCTTGTTCATCGCTTCAGCCATGTTTTCAGCTACATCCCCTTTACCCTGAGATCATTGAGATGTACCATACGCTCTTGTCCGACACCAAGGCCTGGTGGGGCATGCTCGGGAAGAGATCCTGGCCGAGGGGAGGTTGTCATCTGCTAGGCATTGCATACAGCGACAGCTCTGTCGGCGGGCGTGTGGACGAGAGCAGGCAAGATAATATCGCAGGTGATGTTGCTGTAGCCCTGTCTTGTAAAGACCGTATCTCCCTGTCAGCTATTGTGGTCAAATTGCCACTTTTGGTTTTTGGGCAGCTTCGACTCGAAAATGTCTGCACGCACCTCGAACGGGGATGGCCGTATCTACTTTCCAGCATTATCGAGTACAACAGTCCGCGTGTAGACAGCACCGGTGAGCCAGCGAACCATAATCATTGCGGAGCGAAACGCGAGCGCGTCCATTCCGGCCGGAGGCAATGAGCGAGAGGTCCGCGCTCTCCAGACTATTTCCCGTCGCGGTCTAGAGTAAGCGAACTCTCAAGCTGTGGAAAGCGGGCGGTCACTTGTACGCACGAGCGCGTGCGAAGGGACGAGGCAGCGGAAGGAGGCGAACAAGCGCCGAGGCGCAGATGAGCCTTCTCAGACTCACAACAGCAGTGACGATGCCGCCACAGACGTACTTCCGGATCGTCGAGTTCAGTAAACTCAAGGAAAGCATGCAGCATCATGTGAACCGAAGCAGCTCGAGATGAGCATTGCGGAGGTTGTCTCGCTCCGAAACTGCCCAGCATGGCCGCGCAAGCGAGTCGGGCGTTGCCGTTTTGAGAGTCCGCCTATGTAGTTCTGAGAAGCACCAGAAGGCTCAGAGGAGAACAAGAAGTCGACCATCTCGTCGCGCGAGATCCAGACCTCTGTCCGCCTCATCCTGCCCGGAGAACGCGAGCTCTTCTCTTCGCACTCGCTTCCTTCGCTGCAGTATACTGACCAGATGTTGCTCTGTGAAGTGTTGAAGCATGCAATCTCGGAGGGTACGAAAGCCGTTACCAAGTTCTCGTCGACCAAGTAAAGGTCTCGGTCCCGCCTCGCCCGCCCGCTTGTTCCCCCTTCCCCTCTGTGCTGTAGTTCTCCCCCGCCCGCTTCGTCTTTCACTGTTGTTACTCTCCCTTGTCTCGATGCTTCCTCACTCTCTGCGAGTGCAGTGCGAACAACATGATTTTCCGTTCGAGCTGCCATGTCCGCGCTACTGCTTCACCTCCTCGACCTTGAAGACGACTCCCTTTCCGAGCCGTTCAATCTCGCGGAAGACTGCCTTCTTGTCGAGCACCACCTTGGCTTTGACTCCACCATCCTCCCGGACAGGCTTGATCGGGAACCCGAGGCCGACCTTGAAGGCGCGCGGCGCTTCCGACGCCGGGTTCCAGATCCCGCCGATGACAGGCGAGCCGTGTTCGGATTGGAACAGCAGGAAGAGCGAGCCATAATTGCGCTGCATTTGGGCAGAGGTCAGCGGACGTTGAGGGCCGAAGACACATGCAAGAGAGAGCCACTGACCTGCAGCTGCTCGACCAAATCTCGGACCGGATCCCATCCGATCCGAATCTCGTCGTCTTCACCCATCAGGGAACCGGACAAGACGGAAGAACGATGGCGAGAGGAAAGGACCGTGGTGTCCGGCGAGATGGCTTGGAAATGCCGCGGCATCACGCTCGGGTCGAGATGGATCAAGAAAGCGTAGTCCGCAAGAGGCGCCGAGAAGAGTTGCTAGCGAGGCAAGCCCAGGTCAGTCGGCGTGTATCCGGAACCATAAAGAATGAGAGAGTTGACGCACCTCAGGAACGAGTCCGCCTTGGACGACGCCGGTACGGAGGGTTCCCAGCGCGGCAATCGCCAGGCTGCGCACCCGTGCTGCCGCCACCTTGCTCGTTTCGCGACCCCAAATCGTACCCTCGAGATCGTTCTCGGTCGCCAGGATCCATGCGTTTTCCTCGATGTGCGGCTTGGCGAGCCGCAACGCCTGGAAGGCGGCGATCGCCTCGGCTCGCTCGGCAGTCGGCAGAACAGCGCGTCGACCAGAGGTGATCGCGGTCGTGAACGTGTAGATCGGGACGAGGACGGGCTCGTCTCGCCATTTCCATCGGGCGAGTTGCTCGAGGACGCGAGCGAAACCGGTGGCGCCGCTGTTCGGAACGCCGTACGGCGAAGCGGGATCGAGAAAGACGGAGCCGACCAGCAGCTCGATCTGCTCGGGTGCAAAGTGCACCGAGAGCAAATGGGCAGACAACCACCGCTTGAAGAGACGGACGGTCGGGGAGAAGGAGGGGTAGTGATTTTGCAGAGTCGAGATGGCGGCGTGGTGCTTCGGTGCGTGCACGAACCGTTGCAGATAGAGATCGAGTGGAGTGTCAGCTGCAGCCGCAACGGCCACTTGGCCGAGCTGGTCTTCCCGCTCCTCAAGGAGGGTCTGGGACCGGTCGTAGAACCCGCGAGCTCGGAAAGCCCAGCCCGAAGCAGTCATGATCTCGAGAGCGACGTTGTCGTCGATTGGTCGCGCGTCGGTGTCAAAGACCAGCTCGGCGCGCAGGACTGCCCGCGTCGCCTCGAGGCCTTCGCCGACCTTGCCGAGGAAGGCCGCCTTGATCTTCTGGATGCCCTCGAGGTCGTCCGGCCACCTGCCCGAGCCTTCAAAGGTGAGGAGGATGTCGTGCGCGTCGAAGTACTTTGTCGATGGCGGAAGTCGTGCATAGTCCTTGAGCCGGCGTGGAGAAGGAACAAAGGTCGAAGAGTACCGCAGTGATGGCGAGCAGGGCTGCACGGCGGAAACCGAGAGTGGTAGCTCGGGAAGATCCTTGATCTCCTTGGCGAGATCGTCAAACGCCGTCACGACGTTGGTGAACCCTTTGCCGTTGACGACCGAGTCTTCGAGATAGAGAGAGCGCCGCAAGGCCTCGGGCTCGACGAGGAGATGATCAAAGGCGCCGGCGAAAAAGTCAATGTTGGCCGAGGGGACGCCGTGCCGTTCTTGCAGGATGTGTTCGACGATCCGGCGAACAATGGTCGAACGCTGCTGACCGAGGCCGACGGGGCTGACCTCGTCCCAGACGACGCTCTCGACGATGGCGCCGTCTTGGAAGCGCCGCAACTCGGACTTGGCACCCCAGAAGGCGCGGAAGTCGGCGCAAGCGTCCTCGTCCTCGGCGGACGGGCCCTGATCGACGAGTCGCAATGCCTCGACGGGGTCGAGCACGAAGCCGACGAAGAGCGTGCGCGTGCTGGGCCGTTTGGTGCTACCGGCGACCGGGAGCGTCTCCGCGGGCGACGCAGTAACGGAGAAGTTTCGCACCCTTGACCCGAGAGCGCGCTTCAGCGTCGCGCAAACGGACGCAGTGAGGTACGCAAACGGATCGGCAAAGTCGATTGCCGCGTCGGCGTCGACTCTGGGCTCTGCCGGGAGCGTGATCCTATTTGTCCAGATAACGATCAGCACCGGGCACGGGAGATTGAGATTCAGGTGCTGATTCCGCGTACCGGACGAAATTGTCGAAACGCTCGGTCGGCTGCACCTCACGATGGAAGGCCGACTCGAACTTGCGCTCGTCTTCGATGCCGGCGAGCAAGACGGATATGGCTTCTCGTGCGTCGTGCTTGAGCTGAACGACCGCTCAGAAGTCAGTAGCAGCCTCACCCGCGTCCAAGATATCCACACGCACCATTTCCAGGGTGGACAGCTCGATGCCCGCAGCGAGGTTGACCGTTCCAGTCGGGTCGACAAAGAGCGGTTTGCCGGCGAAAGCACGCTTGAACTGGTCCTTCGAGAACTACGGAGGACGTCGTTGTGAGCGAATGGAACGAGGAATGAAGATCATGCGACGACCGACGCACCTTTTCGTCTGACGACTTGAACCAGATCCCCTCGGTCCAGTTTGCCATCGAAAGCCACTCGATCGCTTTCCGCCAACCGGCCCAGCCTTCTCCACCGGCAGCGAGACTGGCCGTGTCTCCTCCGACGACTTTGCCTCCGGCATTGAGGCTCCGCGCCACGCACCACGCCCACCAGTCAGAGGTGAAGCCGAGCGAGGCGGCGTACCCTCGTCGGGTCGCCCACGCTTGGAGGAGACGGACGGAAGAAGTATACGCGGGGTAGGCAGTCGAGAGCGAGTGGTGATAGCGCAGTTGCGAGGTGAGGAGGGAGAGAGAAGCGAGATGCAACGCGGTCGAGTGCAACGGCGTCGGCGGGAGAGAGCTCGGGTCGACTTGCGGGTTGTTGCCCTCGAAGGCGGTAGTCAGCGAAGGCGGACGCGCGAGGTTCGAGGTCGGCGCAGTCTTGGATTCGGGGAAGACGTCGTCCGGCGCGGCGATGCGGATCCGGATCGCGGCCCCTTTCGCCTTGCTGAGACCGACTTTGGTCTCTCCCTTGGGCAAGGCGCTTCGAATTTCGAGCACGTAAGCCTGCGCCAGCGGGGCGTACGACAGCGAGACGGGGCCGAGACTGGTAGGGAGGTTCTGAGCGAGCATGACGAGGTAGTGAGTAGATTTTGCGGACCAGCGGGGCGCGAGAAAGTCCTTGGGCTGCAAGAGAGTCTGCGTGTGCGACAACTGTTAGCGAAAGGGTCGCGGCATGACGAAAACAAGCCAGTTGGAAAGGGAGAGCGTACAGAAGGCATCGTGACTGCGAGATCGACAAAGTACTCGCCCTTGTCCTTGATCGCTCCTCCCCAGACCCAGTTACCGACGACTCGGATGCCCTCGCTCTGAGGAGCTTCCCATGCGAGTTCGAGCTTGGCCCATTTGCCCTCGGATCCTTCCGTCTTGGGAACGACGCGCCCTTTCTTGCGAAGCGCTTCGAGCGAGACGGGCTTCTGCTTCGGCAGGGCGGTGAGCGCCGCATGCAGATCCTTGAGCACGGGTTGCAAGGGTGAGTTGGACGGAGCGGCAGGCGTCAGAGGGTCCAGGAGGGCGGCGACGCGAGTTGCGAGAACGTTGGAGATTGGCGAGGCGGTCAACTCTGCAAAGGCGAGAGCGCGGATCTCGGCCGCCGAGAGTTTCGGGACCTTGGCCTTTTTCCGCTTTTCGAGTTCGGCAGCCGGGGCGATGAGCGGCGCAGAAGGGGCTGATCCCACCGTTTCCCATCCGCCGCCGTCGTCGTCCTCTGCAGCGGCTTCGCCCGCTTCGAGGTCATCGACGTCTTCGGATGCGTTGCTGTCATCCTCGTCATCCTCGTCGTCGTCCAAGTTGGCGTAGAGGTCCTCGCCGTCGTCGCCAATCATTTGCTCGTCGTCGTCGTCGCTGTCTTGCAATGTTGCAACCCCTTGTTGATCTGCTGCAAATTCGTCCTCGCTGCTACCGGCATCATCCGCTTCGAGATCTTCAAAGCCGCTACCTAGACTTTCGTCCTCGTCGTCGTCCTCGTCGTCGGCCTCGTCATCGTGGATTGGTTCGAGGTCGGATTCGGATGCTGAAGCAGGCGGTGCGGCAGCTGGGGCAGCGCGTGCCCTCTTGACGGGCGCACCGCGCGCAGGTGCAGAGAGAGCTGCACGCTTTGTAGTCACTGCCATCCTCCAGCTGCACTGAGCGTGTGGCTTCGAGAAGTCGATGGGTCTGGTCAGCTCTTTCGCCTCAGAGCTCAGCAAGTTGACATGTCGGCGGTAAATCAGACTCCCCTTGCAGAGACTAGAGACTGGCCAGATACAGATGGTACTAGTGTCATTGTATTTTGTACTGGTTCCCCAAGCACAGGGACACGACAAACAGGCATTTTTCTCTCAATCGTGACGACTTGGGCGAGATGTCAACGTTGTCCTCCACCTCTCACGAGCACCACACGCCTGCGATGCCCGCTGCTACTGCTCCCAAAGCCAAACGGAAATCGACGGGCGCAGCCCCGCCCGCCAAAAAGGCCCGCAAGGCTGTCAAGGTCGCCGATTCAGAGAGTGACGCAGGTTCAGGTGGGGAGCAGGACGCTGCTCTCTCGGACTGCGACGAGGACGCGAAACCCAAGAAGAAGAAGGCGGTCAAGGCGACGAAGAAGAAGAGCGCAGACAAGTCGAACGGGACCAAGGCACAGTCCAAGGCGGTCAAGGGCAAGGCGGGCAAAGGGCGCAAGACGAAGGGTAGCAGCGGATCGGACCAGGACGACGAGTCCGAGTACGCCGCGAGCGCCGTCAGCGACGACGAGGACGACCATGACTTTGACAGCGACGAATCGGACGGAGGCGTCAAGACGAGGGTCGTCCGGGACGTGCAGAAAAAGATGCCAGCGCCGAAAGAGAACGGTCGGTCCTATACTGCCGCCGCCGCGGGCGGCTGACTCTTACCCGCACACATTGACGCTCGCAAGTGGATCACAGCCGAGACACCAATCATCCTTCCGACTACGCTCGATTTTCTCGCCCGGCTAGTCAAGAATAACGAGAGAGAGTGGTTCAAGGCTCGCGGTGCGTTCAGCCATTCCACTCATATAGAGGCGCACCCGCTGATTCCGCCGGAAGCTTGCCTACAGATGCCGAATACAGGTCAGTCTACCACCCGGGCAGGTCTCGAGCGGAAGGTGGACGGCACTGATTCGTTTGAGTTTGCCACCCGCAGACACGCGCTGCTCAATTTCAACACTTTCATTAAAGCGTGGATCCCGCTCGCCTCGGAAGCAGACTGGCAGCTGCCGCACCTTCCCGCGAAGGATGTCGTGCACTGGATTTACCGCGACGTCCGCTGTGAGTCTTTAATGCGCGGCTTTCAGACGACGAGTTACCACTGACACCATCCGTCGTTTTGCTACCCACAGTCAGCAAGGACAAGACACCCTACAAGACTTACTTTTGCGCGAACCATTCGCGCACCGGCCGTAAAGGTCCGTTCGCGGGCTATTACCTCCAGATCGCTCCGCAGGGCCGCTCGTTCCTGGCATGCGGCACTTGGTCGCCCGGGACGAACGAGCTCAAGGCGATCCGGGACGAAATCCTGCGCGACCCGGCTCCGCTCCGCAAAGTGCTCGCCGCGCCCGAGTTCGTCGAGCTGTACGGGTCCGACAAGCCGAGGATGGACGGGAAGCGGACGAGCATCTTTGGTCACTCGGACCAGCTCAAGAATGCGCCAAAACTGCCCGGGGTCGACAAGACGCACAAGGATATCGACTTACTAAAGTGAGTCTCTGCGTGTCGTGTCCTCTCGCACAGTTTTACTCTCAGGTCTTGGCTGAAACGGCAACTCCATCGCCGAACAGGTGCCGCTCCTTTGCTATCGAGACCAAGTTCACCGACGAACAAGTCTTGTCTGAGGACTTTTTGCAAACGATCAAAAAGGCGATGGAAGTCGCAGTCCCGTTTGTGCACCTGCTGAACGAGGTGCGCCGCAATTCTCTCTTTTCCGAGGCCGCGCACGCGTTTCGGCACGTGTCGGAGAAAGGCAAACAGGGGAGATATTGACGGGGTACATTTCTCTTTCACACTTATGCAGATGATCATGCCTACGCCTCCGAGCGAAAACGAGGAAGAGGAAGAAGAAGTTGACGGTGGCGTGGACTCGGCGGGTGAAAGCGGAACCGGCGAGGAGGAGGGCGCCTAGGCCGGAGTATTCTTCTTGCACGTAGTTCTAGTTGTCTCTACAGCATGTTGCATGAGATTGGCTTGAACGCGCGCGAGAGAGTGCCGGGTACCGGGGTGGCTGATGGAACGCGAGAGAGTGCGTTCGATCCGATTCGGGCGAAAAGCCGCGCTTCTCCGGCAGCGCGCGCGAAACTGAGCATGGCCAAGTCGCCGCCTGCCACGCTCTCGTCTCGCCTCGCACTCGCTGCACTGTACATCCCTGCCCAGTCTCCAGCACCTATAGCCATGCTGTCTGCAGCTCGTTTCTCTGGCCTCCGCGCCGTCCGCCAGCCGCGCGCTGTGAGTCAACCCAGTTCCCGATCCGCAACTTTTTTTTCCGGTTCGCCGCCGCACACGCAAGCCCGCTGTGCCGCCTTGGGAGGGGCAGCGGGAGCGCGTGCGAGTGTAGCAGCGACCTGTGTGAGATCAGCTCGCTGACCTTGGACTGTCCCTGACCTCCCCTCTGACGTCGCCACACCGACTCTTGATTCGCCTACTCCTTCCTTCCAATTCTCGCCTCGGCTCTCGATTCGCCGACTCCGCTCCGTTTTCTCGCACTCCTGGGAACGCTGGTGGACGTGGACATGGATCATACAGGGCTCGCTCATGCAGCAGCGGTTCAACTCGGGCAAGGTCTCGGGTCCCGTCGTCGGAATGGACTTGGGAACCACCAACTCGTGTGTCGCGCTCATGGAGGGAAAGGTGCCCCGTGTCCTCGAGAACTCGGAGGGTGGACGGACAACGCCCTCGGTCGTCGCCTTCACCAAGGACGGCGAGCGCCTCGTCGGTCTCCCCGCCAAGCGTCAGGCCGTCGTCAACTTTGAGGTGCGTCCGACACCATCTCTCTTCCGCCACCGCGTCGCCCTGCGAGCCCCTTCCGTCCCCGCGACTCTTTCGGATACTGACAACGCATTCCACAGAACACCTTCTTCGCGACCAAGCGTCTGATCGGTCGCAAGTTCACCGACGCCGAGGTCCAGAAGGACCTGCACAACGTTCCGTTCAAGATTGTCAAGCACTCGAACGGCGACGCATGGCTCGAGGCTCGCGGCCAGAAGTACTCGCCCGCCCAGATCGGTGCTTTCGTCGTCGGCAAGCTGAAGGAGACCGCCGAGGGCTTCCTCGGCAAGCCGATCAAGCACGCCGTCATCACCGTTCCCGCTTAGTGAGTCCCCCGCCGCCCAAAACCCCAAGTCCCGCTCACTGACGACCACCCGTGCGTCTCTAGCTTCAACGACTCGCAGCGTCAGGCGACCAAGGACGCCGGTACGATCGCCGGCCTTGACGTTCTCCGTGTCATCAACGAGCCGACTGCCGCCGCTCTCGCTTACGGCCTCGACCGCAACGACTCGCGCCAGGTCGCCGTCTACGACTTGGGTGGTGGCACGTTCGATGTCTCGATCCTTGAGATGCAGAAGGGTGTCTTCGAGGTCAAGTCGACCAACGGCAACACCCACCTCGGTGGTGAGGACTTTGACATTGCGCTGGTCAACTACATTGTCGGCGAGTTCAAGAAGGAGTCGTCGATCGACCTCTCCAAGGACCGCATGGCGATCCAGCGTATCCGTGAGGCTGCCGAGAAGGCCAAGATTGAGCTGTCGTCGACCGCCCAGACCGACATCAACCTGCCGTACATTACCGCCGACGCCTCGGGCCCGAAGCACATCAACCTCAAGTTCACCCGTTCGCAGCTCGAGCAGCTCGTCGGCCCCTTGATCGAGAAGACGGTTGAGCCCTGCAAGAAGGCGCTCGCCGACGCCGGCATGAAGGCCTCCGAGGTCGAGGAGGTCATCCTCGTCGGTGGCATGTCGCGTATGCCCAAGGTCATCGAGACCGTCAAGTCGGTCTTTGGCCGCGAGCCGTCCAAGGGTGTCAACCCGGACGAGGCCGTCGCCGTCGGTGCCGCGATCCAGGGTGGTGTCCTCGCCGGTTCGGTTACCGACGTTCTCCTCCTCGACGTTACCCCGCTCTCGCTCGGTATCGAGGTACGTTTTCTTTCCGGTTGTCATTCATGCGTTGCTCGTGTTGACCGCCGCCGCGTCCCTTGACAGACCCTCGGCGGTGTCTTCACTCGCCTGATCAACCGCAACACGACCATCCCGACCAAGAAGTCGCAGACCTTCTCGACTGCCGCTGACGGCCAGACCGCCGTCGAGATCAAGGTGTTCCAGGGCGAGCGTGAGCTTGTCCGCGACAACAAGATGCTCGGCAACTTCCAGCTCGTCGGAATCCCGCCCGCGCCCAAGGGCATCCCCCAGATCGAGGTCACGTTCGACATTGACGCCGACGGTATCGTCAACGTCTCGGCCAAGGACAAGGCCACCAACAAGGACCAGTCGATCACCATCGCTGCCTCGTCGGGTCTCTCGGACAAGGAGATCGAGTCGATGATTGCCCAGGCCGAAGCTCACGCCGAGGCCGACAAGGCCCGCCGCGACCTCATCGAGGCTGCCAACTCGGCCGACTCGGTCGCCGCCGAGACGGAGAAGGCCCTCAACGAGTTCAAGGAGCAGGTCGACGCCGAGGAGGCCAAGAAGGTCCAGGGCCTCATCACTGAGCTCCGTGAGCTCAACGTCAAGGCTCAGGCTGAGGGTTCGGACGTCAAGCCGGACGACATCAAGGCCAAGGTCTCCGAGACTCAGCAGGCTTCGCTCAAGCTCTTCCAGAAGTGAGTTGCCCTCCACACTTGTCCGTTGAATGCGCCATTTTACTGACCGGGACGGTGGTTTGATCTCGCAGGGTCTACGAGCAGCGCAACAAGGACTCGTCGTCCTCGTCGGAGCCGCCCAAGGAGGAGGAGTCGAAGTAAACAGTCTTCGCGTGTTCGCGTTGATTGATACCCATTTTTCGTCGTCTCTCTCTTCTCCTTTCTTGTGTCTCTCTTGATCGCATTCGTTATCCACCCCCCCCCTCCCCCCCCGCTCGCATCAGCATGTCGTCCTTTTTCTCTTCCTTTTCAAAAGCGCCCCACCTCGTCCTCGCAGCTCCCCCTCCCTTCTGCTCTGCTAGACTTTTCCGCTCTCGCGCGCGATCCTTCCCACCCTCTCCTTCTTACACCCCACTCACCCCTCCCATATAGTGTCACTTAGCCTGCTCCCGCCTCCCATAGCTCCCCACTTGTACTGAAATATCGAAGAATAGCAGGAACGTTCAGCACGGCTTGAGGATAGATCGAGCGAGGACGGCCGCGATGGAGTGAAAGGCAAAGCTCGGTACGGGAGATAAAGTACGGATGAGGGCTACAAAGCGGAAACATGTACGGCAACAAGGAAAACGGAAAGAAAGGGGGGTACAGATTGACTTCGAAAAAGCGATATGCGATGGCGTCGCGCGGGATTGCCTCAGAGCTTGGCCCTGATTGTCAATGTCAAGCCAAGTCAGCATTATTAGCACAGCCTGGCCTTCCCGCTCTTGGACATACCCCATGATCTCGGCAATCTTGACGCTCTGGCGAATTCCCAAGTCTTGCCTGTGGAAACGGATGCGCGGGCGCCGAGGTCAGTGCGGCGATATCTCTGATGCGCAGTCGAGGGAAAAACGCTTGAGGGACGAACATGATCTCGAAGCTTCCGCCCGGGATGCTGCGTGGTGGCAGTATTAGTGGATGATCGACCCCCTTACCGAGAGAAAAGGAGGGAAGAAAGCCGACGCACCTGTACGCCTTGGCGTCGCGGTAGAGGCGTTCGATCTTTTCGCCTTGGCCGCCACGAGAGTAGGCGAGTCCACCAAAGATTTGGCACGCCTCGCGGGCGCAAAACTCGAAAGTTTCTGGCGATGAAACAAACCGGTCAGCCGGTCATGGTGAGAAAGGGATCCCCTTTTTTTGTGTACGCTCTCCGAAGGAAGGAGAAACAAGGTGGGTGGTGCACAGAGGAAGGAGAAGGGGAGGAGGAGGAGGAGGAGGAGGAGGAGGAGGAGGAGGAGACCAACCGGTGGCGGCGGCTTTCAGGAGGGCCATCTGCCCTCCACCGCGGAAGGTGATCGTGTCGGCGTCAAACTTGGTAGTCTGATAGACAACTGTGAGGCGGAGAGGGGATCTTCATGT
This sequence comes from Rhodotorula sp. JG-1b, assembly GCA_001541205.1. Taxonomy (NCBI): domain Eukaryota; kingdom Fungi; phylum Basidiomycota; class Microbotryomycetes; order Sporidiobolales; family Sporidiobolaceae; genus Rhodotorula; species Rhodotorula sp. JG-1b. Next base: position 257 of record KQ954468.1, on the reverse strand, counting down.
CAGGGATCATGAAACTCGTGGCGTATAGCGAGAGCGAGAGCGAGAGAGAAGGTAGCGTACTCGATTCGAGCCACGCGTGGGTCGCTTCGACCCTCTGCGACATGGACGCCAGCTGCGCGCGGGTGCGGGGGCCAGGGGGACATGGAGTTGGTCACTGTAGGCGGGGGATGAATCGCGTAGGGAGCTCACCTTGGCGCGAATGACGGGGTGGTCAATCAGTTTCTTGCCAAACGTCTTGCGCTTGTTGGCATATTCTG